>JAJOZX010002182.1:0-652500 GCA_023014485.1 Bathynomus jamesi
GCACTGCACGGAGGTTGCCTTCCCTATTCTGACCGCCCCCTAACACGATCCGTTTCCCGAACAGCCAGGGCTGTCGTGAGTTGAAGAGCCTCTCACCAACGAGGGCGCAACTTTCGCAGGAGCACGAGCCCTCTCCAAAGGGGAAGGAAGGTCACCTATCTGTACATGGACGCACCCTTCAGTTGAAGTTATGTCCGCCAGCGGATTAAGATCATCCCCCCGCGATGGGGGCCCGTCATCAATCCCCGTGCTTGACCTCACCATACGGTATAGGTGCCGGTCGAGCAGCGTGCCTAGCACAACTTTACCCTTGTCATTGAGATGGACACCTCACGCCCAGTTGGACGCACAAGACTTGCACCCTCTCGTTGATGACAATGACCTTACTGAGCGCGTGGTCACTGGCATTCATCCGCGGTAAAATACCCATCGACATTCCCGTCCATTTTAAGTTTTAGATCATCCGCAAGAGACATAATCTCGGTGATGATCCCTTCGGTCGAACCTACCCTACCACCTTTGAGGAACAGATCGTTTCCGCCAGCGTGGACAACGACCGCAGTCCCCCGACTAGCCACGCGCAACTTCTCAAACTCTTTCCTTATGTGCGCCGTTCCCCTCCCGGGTAAGCACCTTACCTTACTCCTGTCCTGGTTTGCAGAAGCAAAGTACTTCTCCTGGACCCTGATCTGTCAGTCCCCAATCAAAACGGTGTCTTCCTCCTTCGCGCACAGGAGACTAAAGCGGTTGGAGGTCCTGACAGCGGCAACTGCGGTCTCAGGCTTCGGCTTTGCAGCCTTCTTGTCCGATACCTTTCGATACCCGTCGCCACCCGTAGACTCAGCCGCACTTACAGCACCCGACCCACTCCGACCGGCAGCTACACCCTTCGGCTTCTTTGGGCCATCAGTAGGCCCCTTCCCACCCTTTTTCTTTATCGGCCCCTTCCCACCCTTCTCTCTCGGCCCATTCTTTGCGCCCTCCTTTCCCTCCACCTTGCGTCGCGGTTCCGTGCATTCCACGTGGGTCGCTGGCAATTCCTGACACTGATTTTGCATCCCGGCCCCCGGTTACACCTCTACCCTTTCTCCGCGGTCTCAAGCTCTGTCCAGTCCGCCGCTGGACTGCCTTTTCAGGGCGGCTATCCTATCAATAAGCTCCGGGGTAGAGGGCGCAGCTGCATCAGCGACCGCCGCGCCTCCAACAGCCGATCTAGACGACTCGAGCCGCCGGACCCTCTCCTCTAGCTTCTCGTACAACTGCATGAGTACACAAAAGCGGCACATGCTGGAGTGGGTGATCTTTTCGAAGCAAGCTTCTTTGAAGTTCGTCACCCACTGGTTTACTACACACCTGGCGCACTCAGCCCTTAGTGTCTGCTGTCCAATCATTGTAACTTATTTTTTTAACTCCGAATGAACTGAATAAGATAAAGCGCTCTAGCAACGAAAACTATCGAAAACGTTCTGACCAGTACATAAAAATGGGGGGGGGGGAGGTCGGTGAATTTTCCCGCGCAAGCCGCATCCGCCTATCTGCTAGTGACGTTCATCCCATCGAGAGGACTACACTTCTCGCTACTACCGCACCAACCAAGGGTTTTCCCATGGCTGGACAGCCCCAAACGTGTCGCAGCTACCAACTGACAAACACTCGCGACGCAGGCGTCACGGATTTCCCGCCAGGAGCGATAGCGAGATGCAGCTCCTTACTAAGTCTTACTAGTCACTCACAAACGGCCAGACTCTTAGAATCCAGTGTTCAAGGGATATCCCACCAGACCCAGCAGCTACGCCCGAGACTTTCCGCTTGCCTGGCAGCCAGCTCTCTCAACTAAGAGCAGTACAGCCAAGCACCATCAATTGGTCACCAAAGAACGGTCGCAGGGGGCTGATCAGGTCATTACGCGTTAGGAATGGGCTTACCGGGGCACTAGCCACACTCCATTCATTGCGCCCCTACGCCTGGGACCCCTCCATCCCAGTCTCTCACGACCTACGAGCGTTAAGTGTTGTTATTTATAGAGGTTCCAAAGCCTCTTCCCAGACTTCACCCGCCCTCCCGAAAGAGAGAGAGAGAGAACCTAAATGAACTGGCAACCAATTTCTCTAGAATCCCATGACTCGGGACCGGAGGGCTGTCACACTCCAAGTATAAAGTTCACAATACCCAGAAGAAATGTGCACAACCTTTGTACCACCTGCTTTGAGAGAGAGAGAGAGAGAGCGAGAGAGAGAGAATGTCCCAAAATGAACATACCAAAAACAAATCTTACTTATAATAGCATAATAATAATAATAATAATATTATTATTATTATTATTATTATTATTACTATTATTATTATTAATGATATTATAATCCGAATAACATAACGTTATATTCTGAAGGGTTATAAGTTTTATTCAATTCATTTAGTAAACTTGTACATGTCTTCCATCATTAGCTATAATTAATCTTATTCCGCGTTCAAATTCTGAAAACACATTTTCCAACACAGCTTCGGGGATGGATATGACACCATTACGGTTACGATGCCTTAGCTCCTGAAGATCCCTTGGTTTGTTAGAGAAGACTTTTGTTTTCAAAACGCTCCAAAGACAGAAATCCAAAGGGGATAAATCGGGGTGCGAACGGCCATTTTGTAGGTCATCCCACCCCGACCAATCCAATACCCAGGAAATGTTTCGTTCAAAAATATTCGAACGTTTCAAGCAAAATGCGGTGGTGCTCCATCTTTTTGGAAGGTTATTCTTTATAAGCAGGGAGTTCCTTGCAAATGTGGAATAAAAAAATGTATCACCTTCAAGTAAGAGCCGCCAGTTACTGTAGGCCTACAGTCCATTTGACAAAAAAAAAATAAGGCACATGGATGCGAGAACGTGACAAAGAACACCAGTCATTTACTTTATAGAAATCCCTCTCATGTTCATAGATTTCATGTGGGTTGTGTTCACCCCAGATCCTACGGTTCACCTTGCCTGAAATATGCAATATAGTTACTAAAAATGAGATTTGGTAGAAAAAGTTCATCTGATTCTGTCCTTTCTTAAATCATTGCATGTGTTTATTCTGGTTTCATAATCTCCCTCTAAAGTTTGCTGGAGCACCTGTACTTGGTAAGTTTTAAAATGCAATTCTTTGTGAAGGATCCTATGGACAGAAAAGTGCGGTATGTTCAACTGAGCCCCGACTCTCTTAATTGACTTCTTAGGGTTTCTGGTAAATGCTTCACGAAATGAATTAATTCTTTCAAGAGATTTGTTCGGCCTCCCAGGGATTTCCTTTTAGTACAGTTGCAGTTTTGTCAAACTAATCAACCAATCTTTATATGGTATGTCTTTCAGGTTGTGACTTGTTCATTTCAAATCAAAAGCGTCTTTCCTCAGTAACAAATGAACCACTTTCATGCGCAAATGTAAGAGTTTTTGCCTTCTCGCTAGGAGTTGTCATCTTATTCACTTTCGAAAAAAGGTAACGAACAGAGATATGAAACAGAATGTGCTGTAGAGTAGCAATAGCCTTTAGGCCTTAATTAAAAATTACACCCTCTATGGGACGTAGCCTACACGCTTAACGGCCTAAATTTGCAATAATTTTAGTACAGTACAGTACAATAGCTGCGAGAGTCTAGGTACTTGCGCATTGCGCATTATAACCTTTGTATTTAATCACACATTCCATATGAACATTCTTAATGAGAAAATTTTTATATATTAAATTTAAACAACTGTTAAGAAAATTCAAAATCTCATTAATCACATATTTTTTAGTGTTTTTCGATACCTGTAAAAACAAAACAGAGTAATATTGGTTCTTGGTATATTCCTTTTGGGACACCCTGTACATAGTTTGAACTTCACTCTTTTTCAGAGAGAAGTGGGTGGGGTTTGAATGATTGGATGCATATTTACACATATTTGTGTATAATGTATTTATGTGTGTACAGAGTGTGGAATACACACACACACACACACACACACACACACTTGTGTGTTTACCAGCCATCTTGTTTGGTAAATACCTGTTTAAATTTGTAATGATAACACTATATTCCCTATGGGCTGTTTAGACAGCCAAATCAATGCATAGAACGACTCATCTTGTCTTTTTTTTTCAGGGATTTTATGGTAGTCAAATCGGCTTTACAAAGCTTTATTGGCTAATTTTCTCTCTCAACCTCTCTTTTAGGCTGTAGGCTCGGGTGAGCAAGAATGTGGTTCTTCTATCTCTACATTTGTTTCAAATTCTTTCTACTGTGCGAATAATATATAACCTCGGTTTGGTTGGTTAAACTTGAATTTGCTTCGGCCCGAATTGTTCATTCGGACGAAGGTCAAGCTTGTCACTCCACCTTAGACCTACAGTTTAACTTGGAATCCGAACCATGCCCCACCACGGGCGGTCAGAAATTATAAAGTCCTCGCCTGGACTCGGTCTCACGATCTCCCGATCAGCAGCGCAGCGTCTTAACCACTATGCTACCCAGCGTATCCATTTATCTATCAACCAATTTTTATTGCGTGGAAGGATGAAGAGCTGGGTTTTGCTGCGCGTCGCCTGCCGTCACCATGTTTCGAACCCGGGGCCGGTGGATTCGAAGTCAGCGATGCTAACCACTACGCAACCATATATAGTTTTATTTTGTACTGAAGTTCTATTTTAAACTAAATTTTTTGAATGTGTGTATATATATATATATATATATATATATATATATATATATATATATATACACACACACTCACACACACACACTTTGAATTAATTTATATTGTTTTTCTTTAAAACTCTACTTCGTAAATAATATATTTTCTAACGTATCCTTTATATATAGGGTGTCCCATAAGTCCGGAATCATAGGAAAAAAAATTAAAAAAGGCAAAACAAAAGCTTTTATTTACAGAACGTGCTCAATATGTCCACCATTGTTTTCAATACACAAATTCAGACGTGATACCCAGTCAGCAAGCACACGGTGAATGATGTCAGGAGTAATGGTGTTACATGCCCCAATAATGCGCTGCCGCAAATGTTCAACACTCCTAATTTTCTCTGCATATACCAGCGCTTTCAAGTGGCCCCAGAGATAAAAATCTAGTAGCGTGAGATCCGAGCTTCTAGCTGGCAATTCCACAGGCCTTCAACGTCCTATCCAATGACCAGGGAATTGTTGGTACAGGTATTCCCTTACTTAGGTGCTGTAATGTGCAGGAGCGCCGTCTTGCTGGAACCATGTTGGGAAATTTCCTTCTTCGTTCAAGACACTGGGAAATGCTTCTTCCTTGAGCATACGTAGGTAGGTGCCTCCAGTGACATGGTCATCGAAAAAGAGGGGTCTATGATGCGATCCTCCCAAATGCCACACCATACCATCACCCGAGATGCACCTTGTTCCTTTGAAGAGGTATACCAGTGAGGGTTGTTTTGAGACCAGTAGCGGGTGTTCTGTCGATTTACCTCACCATTTCCATTAAAAAACAGCCTCGTCACTGAACAGAATGGTGGACGAGAAATTGGCATCCCGAGCATATTGTTCCGTAGCCCATTCACAAAATTCCATCCGCCGGTCGGGATCATCTTCGCTTAATTTCTGTAGGATCTGAAGTTTATATGGATGCCATTTGTGAGCCTGAAGAATGCGATGGATACTACTTTTCGACACTCCTGTCTCGGCGGACAATCGCCGAAGAGACTTATTGGGACTTCTGTTAAAATGAGCACATTGAGCCAGGATAGCAGTCGCTGTATCATCGTCAGTGGACCTCCTTGAAGGTCCACTGCGTGTTTTATCTTCTATGGATCCTGTTTCCTTAAACTTTGCAACAAGTCTGCTAACACAACTCTGTGTTATTGGCTCGCGGTCTGGATGCAATCTGTTAAATTCAGCAGCGGCCTCTCTTTGACTCCGATTTCCTATGAGTAGAATTATCTGGATTCGTTCTTCCTTGCTCACAGACATTATGGCCTGTAGAAAGAGAAAAATATGAATTATGGTTTGTAGAAATAGAAAAATATGAATTTCTCCTATGATGCCGGACTTATGGGACACCCTTTATAATTTTAAATAAATGCATCGAGCCAGAATGGGTCATGGAACTGTGATTTGTAGGCAGATGTTTTTATGCAGAAGTGAGGAGCCACTCTATGTAAGAAAGAAAAAGTTGAACTGAAGGTCTCCGAGGCTCATAATGCCATTTTTTTATGAATGTTGAAAAATTGTGAAGTGTGTAAAATGCATGTACGGTATGTGTAGTGAAGAATAAAGGAAAAGGCGTGTGTTTGAGAGCATGCTGGACTTCTTACAGAGTAGATTGGACACGGAAAAAGATCAGCTAAGGAGGAAAGTGACAGGAGAAACGGGAGTTTCAGCACTCTCTATTTCCTACCTAATATTCCTCCCGGAGTACTTTCCTGGCCGATTGGTGTGTAGAATCTCTTAAAACAGACAAAATATGTGCGTGGGTGGATGAGGTGCGTTGGCGGGTAAGGTTTAGAAGTGTCCTCTAAACTTGATATTTATTACTTCATATATATATATATATATAATATATATGTGTGTGTTGTGTGTGTGTGTGTGTGTGTGTGTGTGTGAAAGTAATTTTTGACATAAAAATATAATTCCCTGTCTTTTTCAATGTTGATAAAATCTTTTTTTTGTAAGAGGGGTTTAGTTTAAAAAGGACACTAAAGAATTGAAAACACTAATGGGTTCCTTTCCTTGGGGGATTAAAAAGGGATTGAGAAAAGTTAACTTTTCCCCTTACTCCCGACTCCCACTCTGGCACGATGCACCCATACTACTAATTCCATTGGAATGTCACCTGTTAAAAGGAATTAAATTTTTACTTTGAAAAATACTTTTTACGGAACCTTTTTTTTTTTAGAATTTCTTCGAAGTATTGCTGTAGAAAGTATACAAAGGAAATACAAAGGAATATAAAGGACACCGAACAGCAACAGACCGGCTGGTTCCTACGAGGCTGTTTGTTTAAGAATGAAGGTTAAAAGATGTAATGAAATTTAAAGACAGGAAAGTTTTAAAGCAAAGCAGAGAAAAGAGGTTGAAAGGAAGGAAAGAAATTTAAAGATAAAGTGAAAATTTTAAAGTAAAGAGGAGGGAATCGAGTGAAAATTCTACAATACTTCTACGTGCTTACAAATGCTTCCACCTGAGGGTTTAAGGTAAGAGGAGCATCGAGTCTCTTTTTAAAATATTCGACCGAATTATTTTGAACTACGCTGGCTAGCAATCCATTCATTCCACAAATTAACTATACGATTCAAGAAAAAATGTTTAGCTTCATTAGAATTAAAATGTTTACCCACTAATCTGAGACCATTACCGCTAGCTCTATCATTCTGAAGGTGAAATATTGTTCGGCGTCGATATTACCAAAACCTTTAATCAATTTAAACACCTAATTCAAATCTCCTCGAATACGCCTTTTTGCAAGAGAATAAATTTAACGTAGCGTAGGCATGTACATGATTGGCATGTATATGGGTAGTATATGATTTATTTCTAAATCTAGGAATCATCTTAGTAGCCCGACGCTGCACTCTCTCCATTCTGTCTATATCCTGTCGTAAATATGGGGACCAGAAGTAAACGCAGTATTCCAGGTGGGGGCGTACTAAGGAATTATATAATGTTAGCACTGTTTTCTCCGACTTAAATTCAATGATCTACCAATAAATCCTAAGATTCTATTTGCTTTTCTAACCGTTTCGATACAATGCTTACTCGGTTTAAGAGTGTCGGCTACAATAACATCGAAATCTTTCTATTCCGTAATACTAGTTAGTCTTGTTGCGCATAAAATACTTTTCTTTAATATTGTTTCTACCGATATGCAAAGTTTTATATTTATCTATATTAAAGTTCATTTGCCAAATTTCTGCCCACTCGAGTAATTTATTAATATCTATACTATAAAAAGGGAGTCCCGTCCGTCCGTCCGTCCTTCTGTATTCCGGATTGGTTGAAAGGTATGACATCATAGACACGTCATGAAAATGGGCGGAGCTCGAGCGCGTGCTTTTCACTCTATGCATTTACGATTCAGCAAAAAAATTATATTTATTTTAATTAGACAAAAATTTGAATTTTAAAAAAACTATATAGAGGGTGGCGCAAAAGTCGTGCATCATAGAAATTTTTAGTGTTGATTATAATATATATATATTTTTTCTTTTATGTAGCCTCCAGGCATTATCAGCCAGTTGGCACAGTGTATACATCGCCTGAACAATCAAGAAGCGCACACAAACGCACATAGATCCTCTATTATTACACACACACAGCCATATATAATAATTATTTATTTATAAAGAATTTCCAGAGAGAGAGAGAGAGAGAGAGAGAGAGAGAGAGAGAGAGAGAGAGAGGCGTCTATTTACTTCTGTCATTCATCTCTTATAAAAAATGCCCTCGAAACAGCATTTCTTTTTATTCCAAGAAAGACAAAAATACCCGAATTGTTCATTCTAACGAAGGTCAAGCTTTTCACCCCACCCTAGACCTACGGCTTAACAGGGGAATCCAACACCCGAGCATCTTAACATCTTAACCACTTGGGTGTCCAGAGTGCCCATTTTATCTACCAACCAATTGTGCGGAAGCTGGGTGTGCTACGCATCTAATAATAAAAGAAAAACACAGAGCTCTTTACACTGCACATCATTCTAACAACATGCGAAAGGATGTTCGTTTACCGAGCGCCGGTTGCAATCACTGGGCCTCGAGTATGGACCTGATGCGGTTCTCGTTTTCGTACAATTTTTTCATCCATCTTAATATTCATGCTTTTGATTTGAGAAATCTATATATTAAATTTACCATAAGAAACCAGGTTTAATAATACGCAATAGAGATACTAAAAACGTATATTAAATTTTGGTAAATTATTCTCATAGAATAACATTCAGCAATCCTTTCTATAAACTTTTATATTATCTTTATAAGAAAATCCTGCCATTTCGAAGTTAATTAACTGTTAATTTTTATAGAAAACAGAGTAAAATACATTTACATTAAACTGTCTTCGCATCCACGATACTACATTGAAATGTAATTAATTCATTTAATTTGTGATTCGGGCCATATACATCGTTTCATTCAGTGCCAGTGTTAGTTAATTTATAAAAAGCCATAATAAATACGGATTGGGAAACTAGTTTGTTATTTAAACGGAAGGTCTGGCTAAGTATATTTATCGTTTCATTCAGTGCAATTGTTATAATTTATAAAAACTCGTACGACTTTAGAATTATTAAAAACTTTTAAGATTACCCGGTGCTGGCAGATGATGCGTAGCACATCCAGCTAATCATACTTTTGAAAACTGTCAGGATATCTTCTTTGTGATTATAATTTGCTGTGCGCCTTAATCGGCGTTTTCTCTTATTGTAACTCTCTCCCCCTATATATATATATATATATATATATATATATATATATATATATATAGAGAGAGAGAGAGAGAGAGAGAGAGAGAGAGAGAGAGAGAGAGAGAGATGGATGTATGTGTTAACAAACGGGGTCGTTACGCAATGATGGCAGATGATGCGTAGCACATCCAGCTAATCTCACTTTTGAAACCTGTCAGGATATCTGATTTGTGATTATAATTTGCCGGGTACCCTAATCGGCATTTTCTCTTATTGAAACTCTTTAATTAGACTTTAATTTAATTTAACTTTAATTAAAAAAGATTCAGCATGGACTAATCATGTTAATTTCTCCTTAAAGGACCGATGCCGAACTTGATCGTGTTATAGCTACTTTTCACGACGGCGTTGATGAAAGGCAAATAAATGACGACGATTTGGAGGCCTTACCACGCAGCCAACCCAGTGACCTGAATACCGAGGTCGAGGTATTGGCTCACATCCGGTTCAATGAATGCCAGGTCATCGAGGAACTAATGTAAGTTTTGGTGGTTAAGAACAAAACACATTGTATTTTCATTCAATTTATTAAATGGTAGGAATCATGTTTTAGTACAATTCGGCTTACAAAACTAGCGTCCATTAAATAAGATTAACATTAATGGAGACATTTTACAATTATAATTATATATATATACACACGTAAAACTTTACACAATATAGTTACAATTATATATACACATGTAAAACTTTACACAATAGAACGAGTGCGTACAAATGGGAACCTTTTTTTTATGTCTGCATACCAATTCATCATTCATCTCAGTGTCACAAATCGAATAATTTTTAAAAATTTATAAATCCCTTCCCACGTGACATGTGCAGGAGAAATGAAAGACAGTACATGCCACAAGTATTACTAAAATATCCTTGGAAACGGTAAGGATTCCAGACAATTTCAGGAACATGTAGCTGTTCGATAAATTGTACAACCACAGGGTCACTCCAGGGCTGAGTGCCGAGTGAATCAAAATAGTACATTCTTTCCCTATTTTTAAAATAGATTGCAAACCAATGAATCCCTTCAACCCCCACAATGTCCGTATTCACGATAAGGCTACACCAATCTCTCGTAGTTGACAATTTCAATATTTCATTCTTCACAAACACACCGATAAATTTGGAGCTTGTGACTAGGTCACTCTTCATTACTCTCTGGAGTGTATTTGCGTCCATTTTAAAAGTCTGTGACAACGTTCCTGAAAAGGTCGAGCTCTATTAGAGCTTGTGATTCGAGGTATAGCAGTACACTAATAGGCGCGTCTTTTGGGTCGACGAATTCTAATCTGACTGAGATGTTCCCACTTTGTTGTGGACTTAAGTGTGTATTTACACTAGCAGATAAGTCGGCGGTAATATCAAATGGGTAAAGGTTAAATTGCTCGACAAAGTCTTTCTGCGTTGTGCCAATCCAAAGCTCGTCACAGCCACCAGCAATATGGGCCAGATTGCTATAAACTCTCGCGCAGAGCTGGAACACAGCGTTTGATGAGTAGCCCGTAACCATGGTCCCGCCCAATGCAACGCCATTTACGTATAGAGTTATATTTTTTAGGCCGAAATTCTCGAATTTAAAGGCGCTTTTTTTATATTTTCCATTCGTCGAAGCGTGATCCTGCATTCCAATTAATATCGTTTTAGGTAGAACTCCCAGAGCCACATTTTGTAGCTGTTTCGAGGCCAACCCTGCGGGCACCATGTATAGTTTGATCTGTACTCTGTTAATTGGGTATTTTTGCATGTATTAAATTTTTTTCAATTCCTACATATTTCGGCGAACTTCATTTCACTCGCCGTACGCGCAGATATGTTTCCATGATGTGAATCACAACGGGCTTTGAGCCCTCTTCTTGATCAGGCCCCAGATTTATGCAGATCTCAGGACTCGTGCGGTTGAGCTTTAACTTCATATCCACCCCATTCATAAGCAGTTTCTCCTGGAATGTGAAGTCTGTATGCAGACGTCCAAAACACTCGTATTTCTTATTTATAGAATTTTTAAATTTATCCTTTATACTACTTCAGTCTTTAGTCTGATAATAGCCCTCGGCAATTAGAAAGGCATCCTTTGCTTCTTTTGAAAAGTTGATGACGTTTTCCAGATAGGCTTGTAGGTGATAATAACCCGTTTCTGCCGAGATGTTAACCTGATTTAAATACACCTCACACGGGCTGAATATGGAGTGTAGAAAGTTAGTTTCAGGGTATGCAGAGTAACTACCATCGCAGTCCGTTCCATTTGAATAGGCTATACGCAGTTTAGTGTACATGTGCATACAGCTTGGATCAAAAAAGTATGGGTCTGAGCTGGGTATCACGAATTCTCTAGGGGCACTCGGTGAACTAATTGTGTTTAATGGAGTAATTGTAATGAAGTCGCTATGCTCAATAGAAACCTCTGTAGGGGCATATCAAAGAGGGACAGTTCCGATTTACAACATTGTGAGCTAAACGGATGGATGAAACGCGCCATGACGAGTGAGAAATAGTGCCACCTCTCTCGACAAGTAGTAATCAGCCTATGAATCGTGGGAGCAGTGTCTTCAGCTTATATCAGTTAAAAAAATGATCAGCCATAGGCTTCATACGCTTAGAACACTTCTTTTTTGATGTCCTTTTACGTTTGGCGCCACGTGTTGGTAACTCCTTCTTCCTGACAGCGCTCTTCTTCTTTCCGCCACCACGCATTTTTCTCTTTGCATCTTTGATGATTTCGTCCCGTGTGCGTTTTAAATGTTTTTTTAGAGCTTCTTTAGGTTTAGTTCCACGAAAGTGTAGCTTCACTGTTAAGCTTCCATCACCGGATGGGAAATTTTTTTCCTCAATCGTTCTTATATATATTGAGGTATTGGTTAATAGATTAGTCGCAATATTCACATAAAGGGGCTTGTCATATGTAAACTCTTCCCTCTATGGTTGGGAATGTGTACAATGCGCAGCAGGCGCGCCTGGGTGTCCTCAACAAATTGTTGCTTCAGGATATTGCTGTAAATATCGCACATGTCTGGGGATGAGTAGCTTTCACCCAATTTCTCCAACTTCAACTGATACATTAAACTGGACAAGTCATGTTGTACCTCGTGAAAGGTATCTCTTTGGAGGGCTCTACCATATCGACCCTCGGCAACAATTATGAACAGCTCTTTGTCTTTAATATTTCTGCTAAGCGTTGATTTTAACTTCAACGTGCTTGCAGGGGTGTCTATGTTTACGACTTCAAAAAGTAAGTCGTTTGTCAGGTATGACTTTTCAAGATTCTTGTTTAACCCCGTCACAATAGGGTGTGTCAATTTGGGAGGTGAAAATTAATTTTTGCCAATTCCTTCACTGAGGGGTTTTAAAAATATGTTTTTGGATGTGAAGAATTCAAATCAGCTATTATTTTTGTGATTGCTCAACACAGCTTGGTAAATCTACGTTTGATTAAAAAGCACATAAATTGCTCTCGGAAAACAACATTTATTAATTTTAGCTTCTCAAAATGTCAGGTAATGCCATAAAAATTTTAGTTTCTCTGCATAAAACATATCCTAGTAATCATAAAACATATCCTTGTAATCATAAAACAACATTAGAAAGTAATGACATCAGTAAAAAAAAATATTTAAACAACAAGTTTCATCAAGTCTCGCTTTGATTCGTTCTTGGACATCAGCCGCCGACTTGCTTCTTGGCCTCTGATATAGCCCTCACGTTTCTCATGTGTATACACCCTGCCTGCTGCCTCTGTGACTTGTTTCACACACCTCTCTATTGACTGAGCATGACAGGGCCACTGTGGAACTTGCATAGGCTTGTCAAAGAACTTCTTTATTTCCGCTGTAGTCAGTTTACATGTCAAAGGAGGTTCAAATACCCCGTCAGACCAGTCTGTCAGCTCCAACACGGAAGAAGTACTGGGGTTGATGGAAGGTGTCTTCCTGGGACGTACAGAAAGATCTCCAAGTGTGTCATCATCTCCACCCCTCATGTCAACAATCTTTTGGACACCAGCTCTCCTCTCCTCACTGTCATCTGAGCACAAGAGTGTCTGGATTATCATTTCGCTGAATGCATACCATGCTGAGCGCTTGATGGTTGGCAAAACAGCATCCACTACAGCCTTCTTTTGCAGCCTAATTAGCCGCAGCTGAAACAAGATGTGGCGTGGGCCTTCCACCCAAGAGTGTTTTACTTTGATGTTGAACCAACAGGGGTAGTACACACCAACAATGTATTTCACTATCAGTCTTAAGTTGTTGAGGGTTTTGCCTTTAAGGCCATGTTTTGAAACCCATATGCGACAAAGCCTGTTTGCTGTTGTCAATCACCTTGAATGGCTCACTGGACCAATTTCAAGAAGGGCCAGATCTGTGGGAAGTTCTCCTGTCCTTATGGCCTGTGTGATCCTATACCCGTACGCTTGATCAGTAGAGAGATCCTTTACGACATTGTCACTCAGTGAAGTAAGAGGCTCTCCAATTGAGAGTTTGGTGAATGAAGGATCAATTTCAAGTTCGGTTGCAGTATCTAGCATCTTGCCAATGTTACCTGTCCACTTGTTGTTAGACAAGGTCTTCCCATCCAGTGCTGTGATCAAGTGTCGCAGGGGTAACTCGTTAGTGTGGAGGGCACAAACCAACCAGATCAGCTTACGGCAAAGCTTGACCTCTACCCAATGCATGGAACCACCCTCCCAGCCAGTGTTAACATTTGTAGAATCACCTCCAATGGCCTGCAGGCTTTTATCAATGCCCTTCTTCTTCATGAAATCTACAAGATTATCAGCAATAATTTCAGCAGGTTTTTTTCTCGTTGAGCCTTTCTCAGGAGTGAAGTGGTAGAGATATCTTCCACCTGGCTCACTGCACACAGAATAATGCTCTTCTTTGATGATGCTGGGGAACTGACGATCTGAATTGTCTGCTTTCAGCATAACTTTAGTTGTATCTTGACGGCCGTCAAAGAAGATGCAGTCAATTTCACCCTTCTTACAAAGATCATCAAATTCCTGATCCAGGGATCTCATAACTTTTTCTTGGGCCTCTTGACTTTATTGTGATCAACTACAAGTCTCTTGTCTTCTTCAGTGATCAAGCCAGCATCCATAAAGGCAGCAGTGGTGATGGCAGCTGTGGCACGCAGGCCAACACCATATCTGATGCTATGCATAGCAACATTAGGTATTTCTAATGTGTTGTACTCTGGCTTTTTATTGGAAGTTGAAGACGTGCTTGGTATTTCTAATGTCACTTCATAACTTCCATCCTTTCCATCTTGAGCATCAGCTATTTGTTCTTCGTTTTCATCATCAGAGAAAATTATTTCATTTGATGGCATTGAAACATCCTGCTTACTTGTCTGCTTATATTCAGCAAGCCTTCTTCTTTCGTCTTCTTGCCGCTTCTGCTTTTTGACTTGTCTGTTGTGCTCAGGTTGATCTGGCAAGCCAATCTGATGTGGTCCAATAGAACCAGACTTGTCTCTCTGACCTTTAATGAAAGCAAGTTCCTTCACAGGGATCTTCATCTCCCTAGGGCATGTACAGTTAATGTGAGTTTCGTTTTTGCAACCAGCATCTGCAAGGCAGCCAAATTCAGAGCAGGGAACAATTTTACACTTGCAACTGAGGATGTCAAAAAGCTTGTCAAGTTTTGCAATGAAAGCCTCTTTGACATGTAGCTTTCCTCTCCCAAGAGATATGTTTTTGGCCTGCTCCCAGCTCTCTTGGATCTTGTTTAAGATTGTGACTCGTGAATTTACAACGGGGGCTACAAAAGAACTGTTTGCTCGTTCCCACTTTTCAAGCACTTTAGGGTAAATGTCCTTTGCAAGACTGGCTGCTGGGTAGTTTCTCACATCCTCACCACTTTGTTCTCTTAGCAGTACCCCATATTTCAGAACGTCTCGCAGAGTTGGGAGTTCAGAGGGCAACAACTCTCTACCAGTTCCAATTAGGTTGCTCATATGTGTGAATGTCCCCAGTCTTGTCCTCCTTTTAGAAGCCATTGTAGGTCAATTCCCACTGGTTAGGATGGTAGCACTGACGGACAAGTAATCTTCAGCACACTGATGAATATGTTTCAACCTGTGAAATAAGCAAAAACAGCAGTGCATTATATATACAGCATATATAATTATTAATATAATAATTATTAATAATTCCACAAAAAAGCAAAAAAATCAAAAAAGTCACTATTTTTATGTAGCTTCTTACCAAGCAAAACTAAATTATATTAAATTAACAAAAATATCTTTAGAATTCCTAAGTCATGCTGCAGCTTTTTAGCACCCCTCATATTTGGAATTTGAAAGTTGAAAAATTCGACACACCCTACAGTCACAATGTCCGTGGCTGTCATAATGACCGATTCCTAGTGCTACATTTGTATTATAGTACTGTACCTCACCGAAGAGGGCTGATCGCATAGTGTTGTCGAAGGTTATGCCTAATTTTTCACACTCATCGACTCTTCTAAGGATCAGAAATATGATCTGTTCATTTTCAAGAGTTAAAAATTTGGTGGCTAGCTGGAATTCACAAACACCAACTTCGTACGAATCACGTTCCAACTCAATGGGCCCATGGAGTTCTGCTACAAAGTTGGCAAGGGTGTTGTTAGGATGTACAGACAGAGATGAAGAGGACGGGAGTGTGACATAGAAGTGGGTAGGCGTCATGTTGTATACTATTTAAGCTCATTATTGCATCAGCTTTTATATAGGTGTTGAAGGTTTCTGGGTACCCTAGCCATTTCACCAGGTACATGTTTCTTTTTCCTGAACCTTTGCTGCCTAAACGTTTTTCAATTTTAACACATTTTTTTCTAATTTAAAAGACACCTTCTGCAACTCCTCGCGGTAAAAGCCTCCTGCGATTTCCCCACCCATTCAAATCTTCAACGTAATACAACATTATCTCGCATTTAGGTCTCATTGCACTAACTTTAAAAATCTCACGTGTCCATCCTTGCTCAAAAACCCTTCGCGAATTTATTTCCCGAACGCGATAACCTTACATAATCATTGATTTTGAAATGTGTAGAGTGTGGTGGCGGTGCTTCATCTCATCTCATATCAGGCTCTGGGCGCGTACCTCTTTCTAAAACTTCGTTAGGTGATTTGCCAATCGTACGGTGGTGTGAACGGTTGTTTGACGAGGCCATTCATCCCAGAATGTTTATATATCTGTATGTGTTTTTATGGGTAAAATAGCGATGCATGCGTTCCTTTATGGTACGTTGAACTCTTTCAGCTAAAGAGGCCTTATGTATAGATTTGCTTGTGTTGTAACTGATATTAAACTCTATCAGCGTGTTTTGAAAAGCGCGGCCTATAAATTCTTTCCCCATACGTACGAAAATAGCCAGGAACAACCCTGTTTTCTTTCAACATCAACGTTTTGGTAGCTTTAGCAACTGTTTCAGGCGATTTATTTTTCAGAGGAATTAGCCACAGATATCTAGAGAATACATCTATTATGAAGAGGATGTAGCGGTAGTCATTATTATACACTGAATATCTTTGCATGTCTGTTAAATCCGCTTACCGAATAGAGTAAATCGAAGCTGCTGTTGTCTTGGCCGTTTTAAACCTTTTTCTGACCGGCTTATGAAGTGTATATGCATCATGCCCCCGCAAAAACCTCTCAACATCTTTTTTCCCAACTCCCTCATTGTAAACATCTATGTACAGTCTATTAACACCACCATAGGAAGCTGGGTTAGAAATGTCATAATAGCGTTTTCTTAATATGTTAGCCATTTGCGTGTTTTAGAGACACGTGGATAAAGTTGGCCGTTTGGTCTCTTATTTCTCCTCTTCAGAAATGCTACTGCTGAGAGTGATGGCGTACTCAGTTGTGACACATGTGAGACTTGCTCCAAGTCTTTTAACCTATTCAGATTTCCTATCAATTTTGGGGACATTTATTTGTTGTAGTCTTGCTTTAATATGCTTCCATCCTGTTGGTGAGGGCCTGTCCCACTTTCTCACCAGATCATGGACAATGTCGACGATATTGGATCCCTGTACCCTTGTTCCTTCAACAATGACCTCACCTGTATCGGTCCACTGTATGATGGGGTCCTCACTCAATAGATTATAAAGACTTAAGCCTTTATTCCTCAATGTATGTGGGAGACTGCTTTTTAATACATGCTCGATGTGTTGCGTTCCGTTATTTTTGGCTGGTCATCTCTAACGTCGGGCCCAGGTCCTATGTCGCCATGCTCATCGTTGCTCGCGCTGTGCCTAATAACCACGGGAAGCTCTGTCGGATTCTTATAATCTTCGTACTCATGAAGAAATTTCTGCAGAGCTCCTTGGTATAGGATCCTTTTCTCATCAGGTGACTTTTCACTGTTTAATAGGGCTAACAACTCGCTTTCCATTCTTTTAAGCCTACTTTTACGGGGTTCTAGAACCGTGTCTGGATTCTTTCAACTTTGCAGTGAAGCATGCATCTCGTGTGGAATCACTACCACTTTCTTCATTATATTAATCTAGTCAGTAAAGGTCCCAAAATTGAAAATAAGATGGGGAGGAATGATCCCCCTCTTTGTACAATAATTCGCTTTTTCTTCCCCACAGTTTGACTTTTACGAGCGAGCGCACGTATTATGTTCTTGTAACGACGTCTGCGAGCCTTCTGAGGGGGTTTCATTGGCACATTACATTTTATAACATTAAGAGAGATTTCACAAATGCAATTTAAAAAGTCGGAGTCGATATTTTTAACAAACATCTGCTGCAATGCCCAGTGCAATCGTTCATAGATTTTTATTAATTCACGATATTTCTTCAGCCTATTTGTCATTCTGGAAAATACACCGTTTCAGGCTCGTTTGGGAATATATTCGTTCTTAGAAGCACCCTAAACGTGTTTCGCGGGTAAATGTCATAAAGTAAATATCCGTAACGCTGACTTGTGGCTTCTTTATAAACCTCCAAAAACTCCTTACGCTGATTAGGGAACATTTGATTGGCTAATACCCCAATTTGTGACACATCTCCACGTTGCGTGAATAAGACTAGATATTGTGTATTTAACGACACATTGTGCATGAAAAATAGATTCTGATTGATGAAGAATACACTTATGTTAAGATGATGGGAGAACATTGTAAATGTCTCGGCAAACGTTTTATCCATTTCCAAAATGAGGTCGTCAATTACAATGACTGTATGCTCATTTCCCTTTAACGAATTAACGTCAGATACACATTTGTGGAACAAAATATTATTTTGGTACTCGTTGGACACTGATTGATACGTCGAATAGCACCATATTACTTTATGTACAAATTTTGAGAACATCTCCCCCTTATCTTTAATGATTCTAAACATAAACACAGTTTTACCACATCCTGTAGGGCCAGATATAATACATGTGGAGGGAGGGGCTTGTGAACCTGAATTTTTCTACAGATTCCATCTCTAATACGTCACACCCCTAAGTGGGTCATTTACACAATATAACAAAATTTAAGTGCTGCTCCTTATATTCTTGTTTTTCTTCTTCCACAGAACCGTGAGTGACGACAATGTACAGCCCCCCCATCATCGATATTACAGATGACCCTGATGACCGTGTAGCTATAGCCTCCATCCCCGCTGACGAGCTCTCACCAGCTATACCTGTAGCATGCGACAATTGAAAGCGGAAGCGTGATGAAGAACCCTCCACGTCATGTATAAAGCGTGCCAGGATTGCGCCGGTTCTAAGACTCCCAGTAATAGAGCCCCAACCCTCTACTTCTTATGACACAACCCCAACAATAGTAGCTTCCTCAAATATACCCCCTTATTCCAGTTCAATTCCGGGAACTTCCTCCACACCAGCAGCAGCAGCTTCTCGTGCTGTGGAGGAAGGTATAACATTCGAGTTGGTGCGCACCGCTATTCTCACCCCTGCCATGACTAGAAATCGGTACGTGGTCAGGGTTGACCCTGGATCCCTGTATACCAACGGTGTTGGACTGCGACACGTAGATGAACGTATTGTGGAGTTTGCCTTTCAGAACCGCGACGAACGTGAAGTCCGGACGAGGTTGTCCTTCAGGTTCGGCTTAGATGACGGGGAAGTAGATGATTTTTAGGTAGTAATACCATTCAGACGCTTGGCAGATGTACACATAGAATATATCTTGGGCCGTATAATGCAGGCTTCTCAAAGTAGTACAGCCTTCAATATGGACAACTTCACGGTAGATATTGTCAGAGTATTCCGGGTTGCGGGTCAGAGTGCCACACCTTATACTCTTAATTTCAATTATCCGGTTATTTACAGAAAGCATTTAAACGTCGATCGTGGTTGCGGCTTTATAGCGATAGACTTAGCTCTTATGTTCACTGTTCTAAATACAGTCACGTATAATATATGGCTGCCTACGGTTGTGCAGCTTGCCCGTAAACTGGCTTCAGATTGTAAGCTTGAGTTTGAGTGTAATATGGGTCCTGAAGAGCTGAGAAGGGTAGAGCAGGAAATGAATGTTCGTATAGTTATATTTGGAATGGATGATCGTCGTAGGACTGTGTATGTTTTTAAAAGCTGTGTGAGAGATTGGACAAGACCTTTACTTATTTTAGGATTGGAAGGAACATCGTATCTCCCCATCCGTAATATGAGGACTCTCTACGCTAATTATGATAAAAGTCGAAAATATGGAAGGCTTCATGATTTGTGTAAGGGATGTCTAGAATTTGCGGATGATATAGTGAAACATTGTAAGGAATGCTACATGGTATGTGAGCAGTGTAAAAGCCCCAAATGTGAAAGTCGTGTAGTTGAAGCTGAGAAGAGGGAATGTAATGTGTGTAGACGTACATTTTTCAATAATAAATGGTTTGTGCTCCATAAATCAATTGGCAATTGCAGGAAAATGATAATTTGTGAATGTGGCATGTTTCATATGATGGATAACTGGGGTACGTTTGTGCATAAATGCGATGAAATTCACTGTTCTACATGTCATGAAAAATGTAAGGCGAATGGAGTGAAGCATGTATGTTATATGAAACATGCTCAGCCTAAAAATAGAACTTGTATAACTGTGTGCTACGATTTAGAAACACACGAACGCTGAAACCAAAGAGGTTATTCCACATTTACTCGTAAGTCAGACTATCTGTGATGAGTGCATGGATGTCGAGTGTGATGAGTGTCACAAATGTGGTAAACGGACAAACGTTTTTAAAACGATTGCACACGACAGCCCTGTGAAACTCTGTATCCTATATTGTCGAGTTAGCGGACAAGTTAAAAAAAATGAATGTATATTCTTGCTCATAACGGAGCAAAATTTGACACAAAGTTCCTTTATAAGGCGTTGCTTGAACACTAGTCACAGGAGATATTTACAGGCGACCCCTTGAAAAGAGGCAACAAACTAATACAAGTGCAGATAAGAAGTAATGTTCAGTTTAAAGACACCTTTCTGTTCACACCTTGTAAAGTAGCCAAGCTACCCAATGTCATGGGCGCAGCCGCTGAAGTTTCAAAAGGGTATTTCCCTTACACTTTCCTCACTATCGAAACTTTAAACTACGTAGGACTACCTCCCCCCAAACATTAGTTTAACTACACCAACATGAGTGATAGTGAGTGTGAAGATTTTGACCGCTACTACAACAGTTTAAATTAAACTAGTCCATAGAGTATAGCTGATGAATGTGAGCGTTATTGCGAGAATGATGTGCGTGTGCTTAGAGTATGTTTCCAGGCCTTTAGAAGGATGTACATAGCCCGTTTCAAATGCGATCCGCTGCAAGTCGCAACCACGATCGCCTCATTATATTCAAGAATAACTTCATGCCTAAATACACCTTAGCCGTCATTCATAGAAACAATCCCCGCAGTTATGGGCACAAGGCTAATTACTGGTTCATACGCCTACAGCAACAGACCGGGGTATACATAAAACACGCCCTCAAGACTGGAGAAGTACCCAGTAAGGTCAATGGTCGTGTTTTTTGGGTTAATGGCCTAAGTGAGGATCCAACCACTGGTGAGAAGACTGTATACTCCTTTAATGACTGCTGGTGGCATGGATGCCCACGACCTGAGTGTGCCGTCACAGGGGACCTCCATGGAAGATTCCCCGCCGACAGGCTCGCATGGACTTGTAACCGCGATCAACTTATAGGCTCCCAGTTCACTCACAAGATCGTGTGGGAGCATGAGTATGATGCATGGATGGAAACAGATGGCCAGTACCGTGAAGAAATAAGGGCCATCAAACGTTCAATGGTGTTGGACCCCTCAAATGTGGTGACAGCTTGTTTGGAGGGCATACAAACGCATTCAAGCTATACTTTCCGCCTACGGAGGGCGTGAAACTCCATTACTACGACTTCTGCTCTTTATATCCCTACTTGATGAAGAACAATCCGTACCCTGTAGGTGCACCTAAAAACTGGTGGGCCCGCCATGCCAACCATCGAGGAGTTCTCAGCTAACTTGAGTGAGCACTACTTTGGACTCTCTTTCGTAGACGTGCTCCACCCTCGCGATTTATGGATGCCGATCTTACCCGTCGTTATAGATCACAAGCTCATGTTTCCCTGTGCGTGAATTGCGCAGAGAAGAACAATGGTGATTGTAATCATACAACCAATCAGCGTAAGAGAAGAGGTGTATATACAAGCCTTGTGCTGGACCTAGCCGTTCGTCATGGCTACAGAATATTGAAGATACATGAGGTGTGGAGGTTTCAGAAGCTACCAAACCTTTTCACGCTATATATAAACGCCTTTTTGAAAGATAAGGTAGAAGCATCGGGGTATCCGCGAGAAGTTGATTCCGAAGATGAAAAATCGGCTTATGTTCAGCGTTACCGTGAGAAGGTATGCAGCTTGACCGTTCCCAAATTGTTAAGAATACTGGCAAGCGCCTTAGTGCAAAGTTGTGTCTAAACAGTCTTTGGGGAAAATTTGCACAGAATACTGGCAAAGGGAAGGTTCACTTGGCACAAAGTTATAGTGATGTCTGGGATTATGGCAACGCTCCTTTGAGACTTTTAAGGCTACATTGAATCGCGCGAAGGAACAGGATGTTCAAATACTCTATGGATATTCTCGCGAGAGTATTGCTGGATTTCGCGGCACAAACGAAGTAATGGACTACGTTGTTGGGCTAAACTGTATAAAAGCGTACATATACCGTGAGGTGAAAGAAACAACGCGTGCAGAAGAGAAGCAACGGATATGGATAATGAGTCATGCTTCATCATACGAGTCCGCGTACCCTGCGGCTGAGAATGTGAACCTAGTCATCATGGACAAGCTAAAGTACTTTTACCACTACATTCATATACAAGGTGGGCCGAAAGTCTGGATCCATAGGAAAATATTTATTTTAATACATAAATTACAACAAATGGTAAATACTTAAAATGAAAATCAACTTTAACTCGTATATGCGTATCCGTGATACTGTACAGTAAGTAGTTCGTACTCCAGTATAAATACTCAAATACTTTTTTATTTCAGCCCAGAAATGGCTTCGAATCTAACAACAGAAGACTGGGTAGAACTTGTGCTCATGTACGCAAGACAGGGCGCTACACACAGAGAAGTTGCTACCGAATTCAATAGAAATCATCCTGATAAGCATCCAGTAACACATGCGACTGTTGGCAAGTTGTTTAAACGTTTCAAAGAAAGAGGAAGTGTACATGATCGACGGCGTTCTGGTCGTCCAAAAAATGCAACTGATGAAAATACCTCTGCAATGGTATGTGAAACTTTAACGAATAGTCCAGTAAAGTCAACAAGAAGATTATCAAATGAAACAAGCATCTCGAGAACGTCAATTCGAAGAATTATTAAAAATCATAAATTCCATCCCTAAGTGTCTCGATGTCAGAGGCCGCCAATTTGAGCATTTGTTATAATTTGTTGTTTATACTGGAGTACGAACCCACTCTACTGTATCACGGATACGCATTTACGAGTTAAAGTTGATATTAATTTTAAGTATTTACCATTTGTTATAATTTATGTATTAAAATAAATATTTTCCTATGGATCCAGACTTTCGGCCCACCCTGTATATCATGACGAGGTTCGCAGTGAGGTTGTGGCTATAGGACTGTGTGAGTTTTTAACAGAATTTAGAGACGAGTATTGATTGTTAAACATAAAGGATAAATACGGTCACATGTTTCTCCGAAATAGTGCACCGGATTGTTAATGCGTGGAGAACGTCTAGTGCGCATAAAACATTAAAACTGAAATTACCCCATGTTTCGGAAAATTGCCCGGTATAATGGCCAGAAGTACTCGTATGATTTATGCTAGAATAAATCCGTACACGATTCAACAGCTTATGGTGTGACTCGCTCCCCCGTCGACCGGATCCGCCCAGCCGTGGCTCATAGTCATCTCAGAGCTTAAACCGACTGGACGTGCACTCCTCGAATACGATGTAACTTCCATTGAGAAGCATTCTCAATGCCGCGTACGATGTGTCCGTGACGAAGTCATTGCGCGTGTTCAGGCGTAAAACCGGTGCCATTAACTATGTACTTCAAAATGATTTGTAGACAAGCAAACTCTGGTGAATGTAATGTTATTTATTTAAGTGTTGAGGAGATCAATAGAGTCTTCGTGATAGTTGAGAAGTGGGATGAGGACCGTTATAAAATACTTGCAGGTGTAGGTACAAGAAGAGAACAGATTAATGATGCACCCTCATATGCCGTTGTTTGTACGTTGTGTATAAATAACGATCGGCCATGAATAGACATACGACTGATGTGGAAGAATGCATCTGAAAATAACGTTCTTGTCTCTACGCGAAACCGATTCATCATCGACAGAATGTTTGAATTCGTCGGATTCTGCAAGCTGAAGCCTATATTAGACGCACGTGTTGCGGGTATGATTTATTTTGACACGGTTCTTGAGTACGCATACACCGCTCTCCTCGACGGATTTATCGAATATAGGAATGAGCAGGGCGAGAATGGTCTAGAGCTGGATGCTTATTTAAAAGGTTTAGACTCTTCGAAATATCATGAACTTTGGTACACAGGCCTTGAGCCTACACTGAGATTATTTCAATTGCCGCTATGCGTTGTGAAGAAGAGTTCACGATTGAAAAGCTCGAATCAGTAAGAAAAACCCCCCGATTGGAAAGGAGTGTTTATAAACTTGTATTTAATAATGATGTGGTTGCTTACGATACCCTCTTTCTGCGTGCTTTTGATTGTATTCTGTCGGTGCTTAAAGATAATTTGCCAACCAATTAAACGAATAGTATTGAACGAAATGAAGGCCCTTGACGTCGAGTATAGGCACCCGCACACCTTGAGTGATGAAATAATGCTAAATCATATTTATTGTATAGTACAAAGCAACAATAATGTAATTGTAGACTCGATGACGTACGACTTTAGTATTTTAGTTAAGCGCAGTAGAACGAATGTATTTTGATGTATATTTATTTTCAATATATTTAATTATTTAATATAATTGTGGTGGTATATATATATATTTTTTTTTTCCTGTACTATGTTGATGATTATACTCCATCGTTTTGTATATTATTATTTTTATTTTCAATATATTTAATATTATTTTTTATTTTCAATATATCGTATTTAATTATTTAATATAATTGTGGGTGTATATATATATATGTGCATGTATATATATATATATTTTTTTTTCATGTACTATGTTGATGATTATAATCCATCGTTTTGTATATTATTATTTTTTATTTTCAATATATTTAATATTAATTTTATTTTCAATATATTTATTTGATATATATATATATATATATATATATATATATTTCTCGTGTACTGTTATATTGATGTTTATACTCCCTCGTTTTGTATATTATTATTTTTTATTTTTTAATATATATATTTTATTTTATATATATATATTTTATTATATATATTATATATATTTTTATTATATATATATATATATTCCTCGTTTGTATTTCTTATATTATTAATAATTTTTATTGCATATATGCTTAGTTTGTATAGGATTGTATATTTATTTTCTATATCGTGAAATTGGCTCCAATAACAGTGGTATGCATATGAAATTTTTTGTTTGCTGTGAGGGTTTTTTCAACTCATATTATATAATTCGAGCATGCTGAATTCGAAAATGACATTGGTTTTCCTCAATCAGGTCAGGTTTTTTCTCTATTGGCCATTTATTATAAGTCCAATTTTATCCCCAAATTTATTGATTTTTTAGCTTAAACACTGTAGATACGAGTAATATTATAAGAACACTCGTGAAAAATGAAAACATTGTGTGAATAAATACTTTTATTCATACAATGAATATGGAAAAAAGTTTATTGAGGAAGGAATGAAGTTTTTTTGGCTTTCCGTCTGTGTTTTTCTTCGGGCACGTCTCGCTTCAAACACCAGCAATAGTCCGCCAGCATATTGATATCCCAGTTTCCCTGGTACCTCTCTTCCATTATTTTGATATCTTGGTGAAATCGTTCACCCTGTTCCTCACTATAATCCCCGCAATTTTCAGGAAAATAGTCCAAGTGGGACCACAAAAAGTGCATTTTTATGGACATGCGCGACCCATGAGCTTTGAAAGCTTCCATCAAGTTTTCGACAACGGACTCGTATTCTGGACTTCTACGCTTGCCAAGAAAATCAGTGACAACTCATTTGAATGCCTGCCAGGCATTCTTCTCAGTTGGAGTCATTGCGTTTTCGAACTGAGTATCCTTGATCAAAGTTCGAATTTGAGGACCATCAAAAACCCCAGCATTTAGTTTAGCATCAGATATATGAGGAAATTTACTCTCGAGATATCGGAATGCTGAACCCTCCTTATTCATCGATTTGATGAAATTTTTCATCAAGCCCAGCTTAATATGAAGTGGTGGGAGCAAAATTTTTGTTGGTGGTACAAGGGGCACTGAAACGACATTATGCGACCCAGGTTCAAAATTCTCTCTGGATGCCCATTCACGCTGTGCATAGTGCTTCTCATCCGCTCGGCTATCCCATTTGCAGAGGAAACATGGGTATTTCGTGTATCCCCTTTGCATTCCCAATACAAATGCCACAATCTGAAAAAAAAAGAAAATATTTAAAGAATTTAGAGAATTTGTTCTATCAGATAAAAAAATCTATGCATTGGACTGTATCACTTCTGTGGGGAAGTTAAGTGTTCTTATACGCTCTCAAATAACCTTTGGAAAAAAAACATAATTAATAGCAATAGTTTACTTATGATATTAGTATTACCTTCAAATCTCCACAGATCCTCCAGTTATGTTGGTCGTATACGAGAGCATCCAGTAAAATTTTCATGTTATCGTAGCTCTCAGTAAGTTGTACTGAATGTGCTACAGGGACTGATGCAACCCTATTCCCAATGTTGAGAAGTACTGCTTTCAAACTTCGTTTAGACGAGTCTATAAATAGCCTCCATTCTGATGCGTTATATGGCAGGCCCAAGGATTCGATTAGCCTCTCAACATTGCAGCAGTACACTAAGGAAGAGGTATTTTCGTGCACTGCAAAAAACTTGCGGAATTCTTCCTCTCGTTTCCTATACCAGGAGAATGTTGTTCCCGGAGCCAGCAAGTTGTCCTCTCGAAGTCGTGAGCCCAAGATCTCAGCAGCTAATTTGGAAAGTCCTAAATCCCTGGTAAGATCATTAAGTTTGGCCTGGTTGAGAGGCCTCGGCTCATTTGAAGCGGTATTTTGAGGTATATACGACTGGGACTGGTCATTGGCATTGGTCATTGATTCATCATCAGAATCATCGAAGTCCAGGGTTTGAGGTGGGTCGGGTATTGGAATTCCAGGACCATGGGGTACAGGTCTCATAGCAGAAGGAATGTCAGGGTATACAACAATGTGTTTATTCTTCTTGTTAACTCCTGAAAATAGAAACATAGAAACATGGATATAAAACTTGCATATGAAATAGAAGAAGCATTCAGACAGTGGCGGCTCGTGAGGGAAGGCTGCGGTCTGTAAGATATGAAATAGGTCGATGGAGTCTGTATATTTTCTTTCTTTTTCATTCATATTGTCCCTTCGGGGACAATATGAATGAAAAAGAAAGAAAATATACAATCATTGTATATGTAAATGTAACTTGTATAACAATATGTATGTGTAAATGTATTTTCTAGAACAATATTTATATGTATATGTATGATTACCATTATGGTGAATATTATGCTATATATGGTGAATATTATGTCAAGTTTCATACGAGGATTTCAAAATATTTAAGAAAAATAAATTTATAAGCCCACCTTGGAGGTTTGTCATGTAGAAATAGCAATCTGTCACGTGATCCTTTCCTTCTCTCCAAATCATGGGAATTCCAAAAGGCAAAGATTTCGCTCTGCCTTTGCCCTCTTCTCAAATTTTCAATGCACGTCTTGCAGCACATATGAGGGGCGAAATTTTTGTCCTGGTCCCCTAGCTTAATTCCAAAGTATGCTCTATACATTGTCTTCACAAATTTAGTGATTTGGGACTGGTTATTTGGCATGGTAACCGTCCCACATATGTAGCAGAATCTATTGGGATCATTTTTACACGCTCTATTCATTATGAAATATTTTATCTATATGCCTGAAAAGTAAAAAAAGATATTATACAAGTGAAACAAGTGATGATAGATGTTACTGTTCCAATTCCGCTTTGACAAAATCACGAAAAATTCTATTTTACTTATGAGGCCATAGCCAGATAACCTGAGCTGATAGAGAAAAACGGATTGCAGATTCAAAATCAGCAGGAAAAACTCTATAAGAATCACTTACAAAACCCTTGACAGCAAGATTGATGCATACCAGTGTAATTCGTCTAAGTAAACAGAATGATGTAATGGTGTTTTATTTAATACTTTTGGTTGTATATATAAATGATATTATTATTTAATCATATGTATACCAAATGGCTGGTTAGGCCTTCTAAACCGACTGACGGAATTCTAAGCCAACTGTCAAGAATATCTGAATAGCGCAATCTGGCAGCTGAAAAGTTAATTAATATATACACCTGCCTTCTAGGTCTTCTATGTCAACTGGCGGGTTAAGCTAACTGGCGGATTAAGCCAACTTCCGGATAATGCCAATTGGCGGAAAGTCAACTGTTAAGAATATATGCTTTAATTAAATAAATAGCGCAATCTGGCAACTCAACCCTAATAATGTACACCTGAACAAGCCATTTACGTCTTCTAAGAAGCATTCTAAGCCAACTGGCGGATTATGCCAACTGGCTGATTAGGACCTTATAAGACAGCGGGCGCTCAGATGAACTCTCATACTATGCATTTTTTTAAATCAATGGAGAGGGGTGTTCAAATGGCATATTTTGGTGTATAGAACACAATTCTGAAGAAAATATTTAATTCTGATAACCCTAACCTACATCATTTTGCAGTTGATTATTATTAAATTGTTGATTATTTTACTATTGTAGTTACCCCAGAATATGTCTTCTCACGTTTTCTATCATGGCTGCTCACGTTATCTCTCATAGAGCACTGTTCTAACTAATTCATATAAACACATATAATGTAATTCATATAATAATAATAATATTTAAATACTGAAATAAAAAGGTGTGCCATTCCACTTAATTGTAATTATCATACAGTTTGGTATATGAAATATTTTGACGGTTTTCTGGAATCAGGCAGTGAAGTTTTCTCTTGGGAAGGGCAAACATGATGCCAAAGAGAGGTTCATTGTCAAGTTAGACAAGTTCTTTGATATTTTGACTTGCAAGTGTCAGATTACCAGTTGTGAGGAGGGAGGCTGTGAGGGCTGTGTTATCCAAGCCCACATTAACTGTTCCTGCAGCAGAGAGAAAAAGATTCCTGTGAAAGATCTTGCCTACATCAAGGGACAGAAAGAGAAGGTTGGAAGTAAGGGACCCCACCAAATAGGGGGTCCTGATCTACCAGAGCACAAGAGACAGGTGAGGACATTGAAAAGGCAGTGGATGGAAAGGAAGGCAGAGAAAAGGAGAAGGAGCAAGGAGGAAAGTGCTGCAGTAGCAGAGAAGGCAGCCAGGAAGGATGTTAAGAGATTTTTGGCAGATGGTGATGAGGATCTGGAATTGGAGAGAAGTGGTGATTAAGATGAGTTTGTTCCTGAAGTTGAGCTCTTCCCTCAAACTGACCCTGAGCCAGCAGCTTCGGCAAAGGTACAGAAAAACTATGATGAGATTCAAAACATTGCCCTTGCTAGTGTAAGGTATGGCATAGGGCTGAGGCCAACTGCAGCGATAGCAACAGCAGCTCTGATTGACGCAGGAATCATCACAGAAGACAATACAAGTAAAGTGATTGATAAGAGCAAGGTCAAGAGAGCACAGGAGAAGTTGATGAGAGAGCTGGGGGAACAGTTCGAGAAGAAGTGCAGGGAGGATGGGGGGATCTCTTGCATCCTCTTTGATGGGCGGATTGACCTGACCAATGTGATGATGGAAGCTGAGGGCAGTGACCAATCTTTTCCCGCAAAGATCAAGGAATAACACTATAGTGTTGTTAGTGAGCCTGGCAGCTACTATCTGTTCCACTTTACCCCAGAGAAAGCAACTAAAGAGGAGTCACATGCGGAGAAGATTGCTAAGGTCCTGTTTGCCTGGCTGAAAGAGAGGGGTTATGATAAGACCTTGTTGGCCATTGGAGGAGACTCAACAAATGTCAACACTGGTGTGAAAGCTGGAGTAATGCGGAAGCTGGAGCTGCACCTGGGGAGAAAGCTGGTCTGGTTGGTGTGCAACCTGCACACTGTTGAACTTCCCCTGCGCTATCTCATTGTTGACCTTGATGGCCCTACTCTGTCAGACAAAAAATTATCCGGGCCAATAGGAAAGCTCCTTGATTCTGCTACAGACTTTGATATCAATCCAAACTTCACCCGAATCTCTGTTGGCCCTCCACTGATCAAGCTTCCTGACAAGGTCATTCAAGATCTCTCAACTGATCAATACTATGGCTATAAAATTGTCTGTGCAGTCAGGGATGGAGTACTTCCTGCAGGGCTGGCTCTGTTAGAGATAGGATCAGTAAACCACAGCCGCTGGCTCACCACAGCGAACAGACTTCTCAGGCTCTGGGTGTCAAAGCACGGACTTAAAGAAAAGAACCTGAAGATTCTGCAATTCATTGTGGAATTCATCATTGGAGTGTATTACCCATGTTGGTTCAACGTGAAGGTCAAGCACTCCTGGATCGAAGGGCCTAGGCACATCCTCTTTCAGCTGGACTGCCTCAAGTCCCAGAGAAAGGAGGTACTGGATATTGTGATGCCAACTGTGAGAAGATCTGCTTGGTATGCCCACAGTGAAGTCATCCTCCAAACACTACTCTGCTCTGAGGATCAGAAGGAGAGGATTGAAGGGGTGGAGAGAATCCTGGCCATCAGGGGAGAGGGGGACCCGGACACTCAGCTGGGGGACTCCTCTGTTAGGAGCAGAAGGACACCTGACATCAATTGTGATGCTTCCAGCATCGGTGACTTGATCAGCTGGTCAGAAGGTGTGTCAGAGCCACCTCTCACCTGCTCTCTAAGCACCTCAGAGGTGAAAAACTTCATCAACACCCCCATGGAGGTGCGCAACTGGCCTTGCCACACACAAAGCATTGAGAGGGTTGTTAAAATGGTGACTGAGGCTTCTGCTAAGTACTTCTCACAGGAAAAGAGGGATGGAGGGATCAGGGCTCAGGAGACCAGCAGGAAGCTGATGTCCAAGTCTGAGTCAAAGCAGGATTTGTGCAACCTGGCAAAGTTCAAGATGTCAGGAGAATGATCTTTGTAATTATATCCAGTGATATACATGCAGTTCACCTATTAATAAATATATGTAAAGTTGATTTGGCCTTGTCAATATAAATGATTTACCTTATATCTTTTAATATATTATAAAGGGGTTCAAAAGGGTAAAATTGGCAATTTAGAAATACAAAATGATGTAGGTTAGAGTTATCCTATCCAAAAAAGAAGCTCATATTTGAATTCCCCATGTAAAAACACATAATTTAGACACCCCTGATGGTAGGATTTCCTTCAGATTCATGTTGTCACCTGAGTACGACCCGCCCTACCACCTCCTCCCCCAAAGACACTCCTCCTTTCTCTCCCTCTCTTAGGTTAGGTATACCCCTTTTGGGGATGAGGCTGTCCCACCTTCTCCCCCAAAGAGGTCAGGTGGACTCCCTTCATTGCGGCTTGGGGGATAAACCCTCCCCCTTGTTGCATAACACCCCCTTGTGTAACCTCTTGCAACATTTCCCCCCCCTTTGTAACATTGATGAACATTTGCAATTGCTTTGCACTCTAACCTTTTGCAGTCATGCTACTTGTATAGAACATTCCGCGCAAGATGAGGAGGGAGAACGAACAAATGAAAAAATGAGGTAACCACCCGGGAATCGAACCCGGGATCTTCCGATTGCCGGTCAGATATGATAACCACTACACCATGGTCCTCACTCGATCAGAAGTCGTAATTCTCCTACATACGCGCAGAAACCAATGCCTCGAGGGGGGCACCTCCCGCATGCCGTACCTATATATACATTTCAACTGCAAAGAACACGCAGTATAATTAACGTAAAGAACGACGCTTGTATAGGAAAACATTCCGCGCAAGATGAGGAGGGAGCACGAACAAATGAAAAAATGAGGTAACCACCCGGGAATCGAACCCGGGATCTTCCGATTGCCGGTCAGATATGATAACCACTACACCATGGTCCTCACTCGATCAGAAGTCGTAATTCTCCTACATACGCGTCGTTCTTTACGTTAATTATACTGCGTGTTCTTTGCAGTTGAAATGTGTGTATATATATATATATATATATATATATATATATATATATATATACAGGGTGGGCCGTAAGTTTCCATACATAGGAAAAATAAACATTTTTTATGGACAACCATTTTTATTTATATAATATGCTTTACATGGTTGCCATTGTTTTGAAAACACATTTCAATACGTGTTCCCCACTGTTGATGAACACGCATTAGCACAGTTGACGTTATTCTTGTAATGGCGTTGGTGATACGTTCCTTTAGATGATTTATGTCTCGTATCTTTTCCTGATACACCATGGCCTTCAAGTGCCCCCAAAGATAGAAATCAAGGGGGGTGAGATCTGGGGATCTGGGAGGCCACTCCACAGGACCACGCCGACCAATCCAAGCATCCGGAAACTGCTGATCCAAATACCGACGCACGTGAAGACCATAATGAGGTGGAGCTCCATCTTGCTGGAAGTAAACTGGGAAGTTACCTTCCTCGTTTAGCAGGGATGGGAAAATCTCTTCTTGCAACATGTTAAGATACCTTTCGGCATTAAGATTTCCACTGACAGAAATTGGTCCAATAATTCTGTCACCCCATATCCCGGCCCACACCATCACTTTACCGGCACCTTGCATCTTCTTCGGACTCAGCCAGTTAGGGTTAGCATTACTCCAATAACGTATGTTTTGCCGATTAACCTCTCCATTGACGTAAAAATTTGCTTCATCAGTAAACAAGATCTTACAAACGCATATTCTTAGGGTATCTGAAACATAAAAACAAACGTTTAAATTTTCCTATGTATGGAAACTTACGGCCCACCCTGTATATATAACAGGGTGTCCCAGAAGTCTTGGAGTTGTTTTATTTGGCTATAACTCTTTTGTTTGGTGATCAAATAGGAAAAGCTTTGTAACACTTAAAAATATATTTATTGCGATTTTAATTACAAATTTAATATCTGGTGAAAATCTTCATTTTCATTGCGTAAATCTAAAATCGCATTTGAGTACGTTATCCGACTCTGATGATCTTGTGGTTTAATTTCTTGAGCAATTTGAATTTTTGTACCGGTGAAGATTGATATCCTCTCTTAAAATTCGATGTAATTCACTTCTCGAAATGTTTAATTCCTGGCTGCGTCGTCGGACTGATGTGGATTTTCCTCAACGCTTTCACAAACCATCTGAACCCGAGTTGGACTTGGCTTGTCCGAAGACGCCCAGTCCGTGGTTCGTCTCTCTGACCCTTTCCCATACGAAATTTAGCGACGTACCGTCGAATAGCTCGATCAGAAGGAGCAGAACGTGTGTTGAATTTTAATCGAAAAGCTTTTTGAGCGGCAACGATGGAAGAGTTGTTTGTCAAATACGGTTCCACAATAACCACTCTTTGTTACACTGTCGAGGATTCCATTTTCATTTATCGCAGCAAGGGTACTTTAATTTAAAAATAAACATAAATAATTTAATCAAAAAAAGAAAAAGCTATAACTTTTTTCTTTTTTGATTAATTTATTTATGTTATTTTTCAATTAAAGTACCCTTGCTGCGATTAATGAAAATGGAAATGGGGACTAGAGCTCCCAAACTTCATAGCTACTTACCTTAGCATGTTGTTCGTCTTAACCCTTAACTGGTAATCCTCAACCAGAGGAACGTGTTAGGTAATGCGTGGTGCTACCACACCCCAAAAGAAAAATATTAGCCAAAAGTCAGTTTTTTTAATTTAATGAAAAAACGGTGTTATAAATGAATTATTCCATGTATTAACTAACTTTTAATCACAAAATAATGACAGTTTAAATTAAGTATATGTATTTGAAATAAATCAACAGAAAAAATATTTTGCTTATTTCCCCGTAAAAAAGACCAACAAACAAAAAAAAATATAATAAAAAAAATTGAAGTTTCCTGGAGATCCCTGGGCAACCACTGACTGTAGGATAGTGGAGGAATACATGGAAGGACAGGCAGGCCCGTTAATGCACACACGGTGTAGAAGAGACGAGTAAAATGTTGCTTATTTTTGGTTGTGATTTTATGGCGGAAGTTCCACAGGCCACATTTAGTGCGTATATGAACCCTGTATATGCGAATTACTTATTCTCAAATACTGATATACATCATATAACACATGCAGCTATGTACAAATAGTAGCCTCTCTTCCGTAGTGTTTTTATCATCAAAGCGGAGGCACCTCAGGAGAAAGGAAAAGCGTCTCTCACTCATTGCAGCCCTGTATATTGCCGGACCAAATTGTGGACTACACATGTCAACGGCTGTTTTTGTGGTTATCATGATTCATTCCGGAGAATATAAGGACTCCCAAGAGAGCCCTCATCTCAGGTTCTGTCGCACGGTCCACTGTTGCAGGCTGTTTCTGATACTTTTGAGCCAAAGACCTGATGGTGTCATTGGTACAGTGGAGAATGTGGTTGAATGATAAATTCGGTCAGGAACAATTCCAGACATGCAAGGGGATTCGTAGCAGTTGCAGCTCTATGAGTGGGGCCGGGCTTGATGGGTGGGATGATGTGCTGGGGAGTCCGGGAATGTGCTCTTGTAGATGGCTTAGTGCTCCAGCGGTGCCCATTCTTGCCTTGGATTGATGTCCTTTGAAAGCGGTGGAGCACTCCTTCATGGTGGTGCCGCTTCTTGGTCGCAGGTGTAGCAACAGCGGTAGCAGGTGTAGCAACAGCGGCAGCAGGTGTGTGACTGTGTCTGGGGCAGCGGCGTCTTACGGTCTCCTCTCCACTATCAGTATCATCATCATCATCATCCTCGTTTGGTTGTGGTATATATTCTTCACCTTCACTACTATCATACATAGTCATTACTTCAACAGTGTCTTCTTCATCAGTGTCCACATCAGGCACTTCTGGCTCATCAACGTCAATGTCTTTATCTTCGACATTACTAGCCATACTGTAACTTATTTTGTCTTTTTCTTACCCTGCAAATTATATATTTACCTGAAAAACACAAAATAAATATTAAATTTCATTATAATTCACCACAATTTAGCACATGGGTTTTTTCAGCAACAAGTAAGATTCGTCCACGAAGGAATGAAATGCACAAATGTCATAAAACACAAAATACTCAAACACAAGGACTATCACATATTAGGTAATGCGGGGTGGCGCCACATCCCACGCATACTGTCTCACTGCACACAGCCTAGACAGCACACTTGCGCACCCGACCTCTGTGAAGGCTCAAGGGACACTGAAAGTACATGGAGTTTCAACCACCTACGTTGTTGGGAAGACTACAAACATTTAGTTTCAATGATGAGCGGGGTTCAGCAGCACCCCGCATTACCAGTTAAGGGTTAATTGAGAAGTTGCTCGATGTGTCCCATTTCCTGCTCAACGCAGGCCTCCAAACGTGGACGCCACTGATCAATACACCTGTTACATATCGTTGAGACACTTTCTCCCAGCCGAGCAGAATTCTTTTGCGTAGTTCATCTATGTCTCTTATATTGGTACCAGGGATGTAAACTTTGGACCTCAGGGCTTCCCAAACATCATAATCTAATAGTGAAAGATCGGGGCTACTAGCCGGCCACATATTGGATTCGATAAAATCCGGTGTTTCGTTCTCAAGGAATGTGACAGTTTGGCGTGCTCTGCGAGCAGGGGCTGCATCTTGTTGGAAAGTATATCTTTCACTCTATCTAACTGATATTCGACGAATTAGTGGTGAAAGATATACTATTCGATCATTTTCCGTAGATTATGGTGTACCTCTCTCTTCTTCTTTCCAGGGAGTACAGATTTAGTTTACGTAGTGTTTCCCAGTAGTTGGCTCTTGGCAGCCATCAATCTGAGCTGTGAAATGTCTCTGCGTTTCTTCTAGTTTATTTATTTCTTCTTTTTTGTATGGGGACGTCAAAACAGCACTATTCAAGTTTTGGTATGATCAGTGTTCTGAGCAGGGGAATTATTACTGTCTTGTCCCTCCTTTTGAACGTTCTTAGTACCTATCCAGCGACTCTTTTTGTTCTGTTTTTTGCTATCTGATTTTGTGTCTCGAATTTGGCATCATCGGTCATTATTACCCCCAAGTCAACCACTTTCGTGCTTCTCTGAATTTCCTGTCTATCTGGAGCATAATATGCAGTCTGTTTAAATTCCTCATTTCTACCATATCTCAAGAGCTGAAATTTCGCGGTGTTAAAAGTCATATTGTTGTCTTCTGACCATGTGCATAGTTTGTTCGTGTTCCTCTACAAGGCTTCCACTTCATTTGCATTGCTGATTTTCCTGGTGATCTTTGTATCATGGGCAAAGGATGTTACTATACTGTTGCTGTTTACTCCACTGTCTATATCTGTTAGCTTGATAATGAACAGGAGTGGGGCCAGTACTCTACCTTGTGGTATTGTGTTGCGTACTTCCGATTCTGACGATGATACACTTTGAATTTTGACTACCTGTAGACGTTCTCTGAGGAAGTTGTAGATCCATTTTCCTACTTTGCCTGTTATTCCCATACATTTCATTTTATGTGCTATTATACCGTGATCACATTTGTCAAAAGCTTTAGCAAAATCCATGTATATGACATCGTAGTTGTCATTGCCTTCCACTGCATCTAGGATATTGTTATAGTGCTCTATTAGTTATGATAAGCATGATCTTCCTGATCGGAATCTGTGCTAATTTTCGTTGAATCTTTCCATTGTTTCCAAGAAATCGTAGATTTTCTCTCTAACTATTCTTTCACCTACTTTGGTGAGGTGGGACGTCAATGACACTGGTCTATAGTTCTTTGCTTGAGCTCTATCCCTTCTTTTATATATAGGGACAATGTTTGCTCTTTTCAAGATGCTCGGTATTTCCCCAGTATTTAGGGATCTTTTCCATATCCAGTATAAAGGTGTAGCTATTTCATTTTTAGTTTTTAATCAATAATATAATACGTTCCAATTGCCGGACCTGCAGTTGAATGTGGTTTCATTTATCCTATAACTCTCGCTACATCTTTTGGGGTAAAATCAAAGTCTGTTATACACTCTCCTTGCAATTTCTCTTCAAAGAATGCATCTATGTCAGGTATCGCTTTGTCACTTTTTGGGGTACTGAAAACTGATTCATACTGGGCTCTCAGTGTTTCAGATATTTCTTTTAGATCGTCGGTTACTTCATTATTTCTCTTCTTTAAGTATATATATATATATATATATATATAATATATTATATATATATACACACACACACACGAAGTTTGTTCAAAAAGTATCCGAACTGATGCGATTATAGACTGAATATGGTACTTATAGGGTTTGGGGCTTAATCTACAAAATACGCTCCTTCTGAAGTCACACACTTTACTCAAAGATCCTGCAGCCACTGTTGAAAACATTTTTCGAAAGCACTTTTCGAAGTGTCCAAAAGCTGCTCCGTCGAATGTCTTTTAATGGTCTCGGCATCATCAAATCGGCGTCCTTTCAGGTTTTGTTTGAGCTTTGGAAAGAAAAAAAGTCGCAAGGAGCCAAATCCGGCGAATATGGCTATTTGGGGAATAGCATTTTTGGCCAAAAAGTGCTGGACAAGTTGCGATACGTGAGATGGCGCGTTATCGTGATGAAGCATCTAATCTCCGGACTCCCACTTCTGCTGCTGTTTCCTTCGAACTGCTTCACGGAGACATCTCAAAACTTCACTGTAAAATTCCTTGTTGATTGTTTGTCCCTGTGGAGCATCTTCATGGTGCACAACAGTCAACATGCAAAGACATGTTTAGCACAGTCACAACTTAACCTTGCTCTGACAATAAACACCCTGTCCGGATACTTTTTGACAGACCTCATGTATATATATATATAAATAAATAAAACAGGTGTGCCATAAAAAAGGGTACATTTTAAAAAGGCAATAAAATCAACATTTGTCATTTAATTTTAATAAAACCTCTACACAATAAAACATATGTATTTATCTATATGCAAACAAGTTTTCAAACTAACATATCAAGTAATTGAAATTTTATCAACATTTAACGAAAGAGTATGATTTTTCTACTTAACATGCAAAAATTATCAAACCTTTTTAATATTTTTTTCTAAAAATAATTTTTAACGTAAAATTTATCTGAAAATATTAAAGAAATTGTTCGAAATGCTTTCCTTCCATTTCAATAACTTTTTTATTCTTGGCCGGAATATGGGAGAACTTAGCAGAGCGAGTCTACAGGACTAGAATAAAAGATGTCGCTCATTTACGTGAGATCATCATTCAAAAATGGGAAGAGCTTCCACAAGAACAAGTACATCGAGCCATAGATGAATTCCGGCCAAGAATAAAAGAAGTGATTGAAATGGAAGGAAAGCATTTCGAACAATTTTTTTAATAATTTCAGGTAAATTTTACATTAAAAATTATTTTTATAAAAAAATATTAAAAAGGTTTAATAATTTTTGCATGTTAAGTAGAAAAATCATACTCTTTCGTTAAATGTTGATAAAATTTGAATTATTTGATATTTTAGTCTGAAAACTTGTTTGCAAATAGATAAATACATATGTTTTATTGTGTAGAAGTTTCATTAAAATTAAATGAAAAATGTTGATTTTATAGCCTTTTTAAAATGTACCCCTTTTTTACGGCACACCCGTTATATATATATATATACATTATACATATATATATATATATATATATATGAATAGAAACGACATAAGTATTAAGGAACGTTTCTGCACACGAGGAGGAGAGATAACGAAATAATGAAAAATGAGGCGAACCGCCTGGGAATCGAACCCAGGGCCTTCCAATTGCCGGTCGGACGCTCTACCATTATGCTACGGACCTCACTCAATCACAAATCGAAATTCTCCCAAATAGGGCAGAAACCAATGCCCTCAGAGAGCACCCTCGCAAATCGTGAATATGCGCAAATAACTGCAATGACCGCGCAGTATATAAATGAATAGAAACGACATAAGTATTAAGGAACGTTTCTGCACACGAGGAGGAGAGATAACGAAATAATGAAAAATGAGGGAACCGCCTGGGAATCGAACCCAGGGCCTTCCAATTGCCGGTCGGACGCTCTACCATTATGCTACGGACCTCACTCAATCACAAATCGAAATTCTCCCAAATAGGGCAGAAACCAATGCCCTCAGAGAGCACCCTCGCAAATCGTGAATATGCGCAAATAACTGCAATGACCGCGCAGTATATAAATGAATAGAAACGACATAAGTATTAAGGAACGTTTCTGCACACGAGGAGGAGAGATAACGAAATAATGAAAAATGAGGCGAACCGCCTGGGAATCGAACCCAGGGCCTTCCAATTGCCGGTCGGACGCTCTACCATTATGCTACGGACCTCACTCAATCACAAATCGAAATTCTCCCAAATAGGGCAGAAACCAATGCCCTCAGAGAGCACCCTCGCAAATCACGATTTGCGAGGGTGCTCTCTGAGGGCATTGGTTTCTGCCCTATTTGGGAGAATTTCGATTTGTGATTGAGTGAGGTCCGTAGCATAATGGTAGAGCGTCCGACCGGCAATTGGAAGGCCCTGGGTTCGATTCCCAGGCGGTTCGCCTCATTTTTCATTATTTCGTTATCTCTCCTCCTCGTGTGCAGAAACGTTCCTTAATACTTATGTCGTTTCTATTCATTTATATACTGCGCGGTCATTGCAGTTATTTGCGCATATTCACGATTTGCGAGGGTGCTCTCTGAGGGCATTGGTTTCTGCCCTATTTGGGAGAATTTCGATTTGTGATTGAGTGAGGTCCGTAGCATAATGGTAGAGCGTCCGACCGGCAATTGGAAGGCCCTGGGTTCGATTCCCAGGCGGTTCGCCTCATTTTTCATTATTTCGTTATCTCTCCTCCTCGTGTGCAGAAACGTTCCTTAATACTTATGTCGTTTCTATTCATTTATATACTGCGCGGTCATTGCAGTTATTTGCATATATATATATATATATATATATATTCGTGTGTGTATATATATATATATATATATATTAGAGTTAAGTGAAGTCCGAAGATTTTTTTTGCAAATTTCAATTTGCCTGTACTTTCAAAAGTTGTCAACGGATACATCAGAGACACAGATAAAGTTTAATGATTTTATCGAAGTACTTAGAGGTGGCGCAAAATTAATGAATCCTGTAAATTCTTGCTTTTATAGCGTTCGACATCAATTTTTGTGTCTGGTGCAAAGTTGGTATGATATACCAGACAAGTTAGTTACTGCATATTTTGTTTAATGCTCCAAGGCTCATATGCATATTATATGAGTGTTATATCAAGTTTTTTGATGAATAATCTCTGAATATACCTGCAGCTCTTCCGTAATTACTGTTCAACAAAGATTCTGTTTCTCTGGTGTGTTGGGTGTTCCTTACCAACTTTTTAGTGCTGATTTCGAGAAATAAGTGATTTTTTTCGATCGCCCACATTTTTTGAGAAAATTATCATTTTCAAATTCATTTAAGGTTCCATCAAAAACAGGATCTTTCATCAGCTCATTGATCTGAGGACCAACAAAAATATCTTCTTTTATATTTGCTTCTGTGAGACGAGAGAATTTTCTTTTCAAATAATTGAAGCCAGCTCCTTCCTTGTCCATGGTTTTTACAAAATTCTTCATTAAACCTAATTTGATGTGAAGAGGTGGCAAGTAGATTTTTTGGGGATCAACCGGATTTCGATGCGTAACGTTTTTTGTCCTGGAATTAGAGCTAGACGCCGTGCCCATTCGTTAACATTGTAATGAGAATGCTTTGCAGTATTTTGTGTATCCGAGTTGCATACCAAGAAGTAGCGCAATTATCTTGAGGTTTCCACAGATGTGCGTTATATTTTGCATATCTGATTTTGCCAAGAATTAATTCCATATTTTCATCCAACTCTTTCATGTGGACTGAGAGTCCGATAGGAACTGATGGGGTAGATGTTGCCAATGTGTAAGAGAACAGCCTTCAGTTTCAGTGAATCAGTGAACAGTCGCCATTCTTGTGGGTTGTGCTCATGTCCGAAGGCCACCATGAAACCATCAATATCATTACAAAAGAAAAGATTTCCATTCATAGAAAAATATATAGCTAAGTTATTTTGGCGTTTCCGGAAAACAAAAATATTAGCATCGTTAGCTAGCAAGTTCCAGCCTTGTCGTCTAGACCCAAGGAGCTCTGCTTGATATTTAGACAAATTTAAATCTCGTACCAGATCATTTAGTTCATGCTGAGTAATTAAATGAGGCTCTTTTGACAAAGTAGGAGATTGGTTTTCTTCATCCCTGTGCGGCACATCATCAGCTGTTTCATATTGCATCTACTTTTGCATATTGCTGAGAATTTTACTTTTGGAAAGTTTTGAATTTTATGTTCTTGCGTTTATATTCACGTTGTTATAGTGAAGTAATTGAATATTAGTGGATTTTAGCGATTTAGAAGTTTTCATAGCGTGCCGGCTTAACTTAACTTACACTTGTGACGGTTTAAACTAATTTTTAACTGCACGATGCCGTCGCAGAAAGCGTCGTGTGTTAGGTGTAGGGTAAACCGGTGGTATTCGGAATTTAAGGATTATAACGGCGGTCCTATGGCGATTACCGAGAGATTAGTTTGTTTCTTTTGCGAGTTAATGGAGGAATTAGTTGACATAAAACGCAGTGTACTTGAGGTAACGTTGAAGACGTTAGTAATTTGAAGGGTGAGGTGCGTAACATAGTTTCTAGTTTAGGTAGCTTGTCGGGAAGGTTGGATAGAGTTGAGGAAGGGGTTAAGGTTAGTCCGAGAGTAGTAGATGGGGAGGGATTTAGAGAAGTTAAGGGTGGAGCTAGGCCGCGTACGTTAGGTGATAGGAATCTCCCCCCTATCGAGGTTTCGAACCCTTTCGCCCATTTGGAAAGGGACGTGAATGAGGGGGAAACTATTTTAATTGGGGACTCTTTAGTGCGCCACATGGACAAAGAGTTCGTTGAACGGCATCCAACCAAGAGGAGGAGGGTCTGTCTCCCAGGGGCCAGGGTTGACAGAGTTAGAGACGAAGTGGATAGGATTGACGTTGCCTCCCGTCACTCGATGTTGGTGACGATGGTAGGAGGCAACAACTCGTATAGGCCCGATACGAGAGTGCCTGACCTTTTGGAGAGATATAGGGGTTAATTAGGTCCCTGAAGGCGAGGTCAGATAGGTCTTTAGTTCTAGGTATTACCCCTAGGCACGGGTTGGGTCTTAGGATTACGTCAAAAACAATATTTTTGAATAATAAATTAGAAGTGATTTGTGCTTAGGAAAATGTACCCTTCGTAAAGCTGTGGTCCGAATTCAGTGATCCTAGCCTTTTTATAAAAGATGGGGTACATTTTAATGAAATAGGTAATGTTAGGCTAGGTAGGTTAATAGACGAAAACGTGCGAAAGCTCTATAGGTCGAAGCCTTCTTTAAACGTTGTGGGTCAGGGGAACGCTGGCCCGACGTGAAAAATAGTTTAAAACGCCCGCCCGTGGTAAAAAATAACTTAAACGATATAGTTGCTATCACTGAAACTTGATTAAATACCGTGACTCGGGACTTGTTGGGGGAACTTGATATACCAGGTTTTAAACTTTTTACTAATGATAGGTTACATAGGTTTCGTGGCGGCGTTTTGCTGTACATTCGTAATTCCCTTAGGGCTATCGGGGTTAAGTTAGATTTTCCGGCAGCAATTAATGCGATATGTGTTGAAGTTAGAGCGCCTAGTATTAGTTTTAATTTTGTTGTTGTTTATAGACCTCCCGTTGAACCCCTCGATACAGATACTAGATTTTACTCACTTCTTGGTAACTTTATTGACAATCGGAATAGTATAATTGTCGGAGACTTTAACTGCCCTAATGTTAATTATGAGACTTTTACTGGTAATGAGGAGGGTTTGAGATTGATTGAGTTTATGGAAGATAACTTTTTACGACAGATGGTTACCGAACCAACGCGCGGTGATAATATTTTAGATTTGGTGATGAAGAACGGCGAGAATATAGTCGAAGGTTTAGAAGTAGGTGAGAGTTTAGGATGTAGTGATCATCAAATTCTTAGGTTTAAGTTATTGATAGAAAACACTAAGGATAGTAACGTAATAGAAGTCCCTGATTTTCGTAGGGCTAATTTTGATAGTTTTGCGGATAGGATGAGAGTAGTGGACTGGGATAACTTATTTATGGGTAATGACACAAATTTGCATTGGGTGGCGTTTAAAGAAAGTTTTATGAATATTGAAAGGGAGTTTATTCCTCGTAGGCCCAAGCGCGCCATAAATCGTGGTAGGCCGAAGTGGTGGACTAGGGAAATAGGCGAGTTCATAAATGAGCGTAATAGAGCATATAGACTTAATAAGCGCAATGTCACGGCAGCTAACTTTAATAGATATATCGAGCTTAGACGTCAGGTTAAAAGATCAGTTAAGAATGCCAAGCGTAATTTAGAGGTACTTATAGCTGCGGATAGTAAACATAATCCAAAAAAAAAATTTTAATACGTCAATAATCGTAAGCCGATAAAAGATAACATAGGCCCTCGAGTGGATGTTAATGGCGCTTTGGCTTCTGACGCTCAGGCGATGGCGGGTATTTTCAATAACTATTTTGCGACAGTTTTTTACCGTAGAAGACGTAAATAAAGTCCCCGACGTGGACGATATCGTTCCATTTAGTAGCGAGACTATTTTGAATGAAATAACTGTTTACGAGGCTGAGATTGCGCATTATATCGATAGGCTAAAAGTTAGCAAGGCTCCAGGCCCTGACGCTTTTTATCCCAGACATTTGGAAGACGTTATCGTAGGCCCCTTAACGAAGATTTTTAATCAGTCACTCGAAACGGGGATTATTCCTGAAGCCTTCAAATTAGCTAACGTCACGCCCATTTTTAAAAAAGGCGACCGCAGAGTAGCTAGCAATTATAGGCCCATCAGCTTAACGTCAATTATCTGTAAACTTTTGGAATCCGTAGTTAGGGATCGCATCATCGATGACTTAGAAAGTAGAGATTTGATTAATAGTAGTCAGCATGGGTTTCGACGCCATAGATCTTGTTTAACTAATTTGTTAGAATTTTATAACGAAATAGTGCGCGAATACGATAGGCATAGAGCGGCTGACGTTATTTATTTAGATTTTGAAAAGGCGTTCGATACAGTTCCGCATAGAAGATTAATTGCGAAGGTTAAAGCGCACGGTATATGCGGTCAGGTAGCTAAATGGTTAGAGGAATGGCTTCGTGCTAGGAGACAGAGGGTCGTAGTTAATGGTAGTGAATCGGGGTGGTTGGATGTAGGTAGCGGTGTCCCACAGGGTTCAGTGTTAGGCCAATTGCTATTCGTAATTTACATTAATGACAGATGTAGGATTGACTAGTTACGTCAAAATTCGTGGACGCTACTAAAATAGGCGGTAAGGTTGTTAACGAGGACGATAGAAATAGGCTCCAAGACGATGTAAATACTATTATGGAGTGGACGGATAAGTGGCAGATGCAATTTAACGTTGACAAATGTAAAGTTTTGCATATAGGTTCTCGTAACAATAATTACACGTACCCGATGGATGATAGAGAGTTAGCGAGCGTTGACGAGAAAGTAGATTTAGGCGTCCGTGTATCTAAGGATTTAAAAGTTAGGAACCAGTGCCTAGAGTCTTGCCCAAAAGCTAATAGGATGTTAGGCTTTAGCGCGTAATTTCGAATTTAAATCGAAGGATATTATATTGCCCCTTTACAAGTCCCTAGTCAGGCCTCATTTAGAATATGCCGTTCAGTTTTGGTGCCCGTATTTGCGTGAGGATATTGATAGGTTAGAAAGGGTTCAGGGTCATGCCACGAAACTAATTCCGTCATTGCGCAACAAGCCTTATGAAGATAGGATTAAAGAGGGTGCTCTTCCAATACGTGCTCTACCGTAAAATGTACATTCCAATATGTGCTAACTAACGAAAATATCACGACCTAACCTAACCAATCGTTAGGTCAATTGTACGCCCTTGACGATTGGTTAGGATAGGTCGTGATATTTTCGTTAGTTAGCACATACTAGAATGTAAATTTTACGGTAGAGCACGTACTGGAAGAGCACCTTAAAGAGTTAGACTTGCATTCACTCGAAACTAGGAGATTAAGGGTGGAGCTTATTGAAGTTTTCAAAATCGTTAATAACATCGATACCGTTAATTTTGACAAACTCTTCTCTTTCGATAATAGCAATACTCGTAATAATGGATTTAAGTTGCGTGGCAGACGTTTCATTACTAATATCGCTAAAAACTTCTTTACGGTTAAAGTAATTGACAAATGAAATAATCTTCCCGCGCCCGTCGTGAACTCTACCAGCGTTAATGTGTTTAAAAACCGTCTAGACAGACATTTTAAAAACATTAACGTTGTTTAAAATAAAAAAAGAAACAATTGGCAACAGGAGCTCTCGGGGTCGTAATCGGGGATGAGTCTGTTGACGTCTAATGCCAGTTTGTGACATGCCAGCGTGTGATATGCCAGTAAAAATTTAAAAAAAAATTAGACTAACACGAATGTAGATGTAGCTCGTAGCGTAAACTAACCCACTTTTTGTTTAACTTTACCTACTTTTTTTTCTTTTTCTTATCCTCTCCTTACGTGCATGTTTGTAACTCTCTTTATTTGCATGTTTGTAGTTTACATGGTATGACAGTGAGTTAAGACTGTGTTTGCATGGTTTGTAAGCGTTATTTTACTTCTTTTCATCTTTCACCCCTTTCCTATTCTCTTCGACTATTTTTCTGACTTGTCGGCAGTGGCCGGCGGATGATGATGATGAGTCTTTTTTCTCTTTTTCTGAATGAATGTTATCCCACGAGTGATAGGTGTTGCTACTTACTTAACCCCTTATTCTCTTCTCTTAACCCCCTACTCTTTCCTTTCTCTCGGGCTAACCTTAGAGTGGATCTTAGGGTCTTTGTTAGCCTTAGCTTCTGTAGATCTGTAGATAAAGTAAAAGACTCGGGAGGTGTGGAAATGGAAGTGTTTCACAATGTGCTAAACATTTGGACCATATTCCTGGTCGTATAGCAGAAGGCAGATTCGGATACACAATTTTATTCTTAATATTAGAGTTGAAACCACAAGTGTTAGTTAAACAAAAGTAGTAGTCGGTTACATGATCTTTTTACTCCCTTCACACCATGGGAACTGCAAATGGCATCGACTTTCGCTTGCCCTTTATCCAAGCTCCAAGAGTCATCGCACAACGTCTGCAACAGATATGAGGAGCTCAACTCTTGTCCTGATCCCCAATTTCAGGTCCGAAATAAATTTTATAAGCTTCTTTTATTATGGGAGTAGTGCTGCTTCTCAGAGCTTTCAACACCAATTCCCCGCAAACATAACAGAAAGAGTCGGGTTCATTCACACATTGCCGGGACACTTCGAAAAATCAGATTTAGTGTTTAAATTTTGCCACAGACACAATAAGAAATAGTTGTACGGTTAAATATAAAACACAAAACAAATGCGTGAAATGCACTTAACAACACAAACTTAGTCATACACTTAAACACTTCAAAGGAACAAAACAGACACAGTAAGACATATTTTATGGTTAAATATATAACACAAAACAAATGTGTGAAATGCACTTCACAACACAAAACTGTACAAAACGAGCATATCATACACTGATTGAAACTGCATGAGTCACGCCCTGACAAGTTTTGACAAGTTTTGACTGGTCAGGCGTGTTTATGTGTGACGCAGTCAGAGCTTAAACTTTGAAGTGACATCCAATATTATATGATTTGTTGGGTCCTGTACCAATTATTTTTATTCAGGGTCCTCAAGTGTCCTTATTTCTGAAAACAAATTTGTTCTTATGTCTTAATTTTTCAAATTTTCATTTCATTTGACTATCGGAATAAAATGTTAACGATTATGGATATTCTTATTTTTGGAGCGGAATTCTTATTTTTTGGAATTATGGTACTGATTTTTATTTTTTAGACTTGAGAACCCTGTTTTTACTGATGATACTTTAGTGATTTATCGATCAGCGATTGCAGTTGAGACATCTGGACGTAACATTAGTTTAATGTGTAGTTCTTTAGTAATTTTAACGTAATATATATATATATATATATATATATATATATTATCGCGCACGACCACTCCCGTTCCAGTCTCTAGTTGTATCCTATAGTACATTTGCTGGGAAACCACTGGTCTCCCCTTTAATTACAATTCATATAACTGCTATTTTAGATATTTCAGTGCCACAGTACCATCTTCAGCCCCAGTACCTCCCGAAAAGTGTAGTTCTAATGCTACTAATCATACCCGCATATTCCAGTTTTTTAAACAAAATTCAAATTCAATTTTTTCAAAAAACTGTGCGTGATGGAAACATTTCGCATCCATATTCGTATTCTGCGTCCAAAAATCTATCAGAATCACTCTATTTTACTTGAGGAACAGGAAAAAAGTTATAATTTGTTGTCCACTGTAATTTAAGCTATGTTGCAATAAATTACCGAGAATTCACCACGAGGTGACTGCAGATCGAGTTTCGCCACTGCCCATCCCATTCCCCCAACCATATATAGGGCAGTTTATTTAGTGGCATTTATACTCAGATTTATTGTTGAACTTAGGCATCATAGCTCTTGATTTAATTCAGGCAATGATGAATCCACCGCGGCTATCGCTTCTACAAACAGCTACAGATGCTTCAGTGAGAAATTTCACTTCTCTTTCCACAGCTTGTGTGTGGCAAGGGTATTTGGAGAGAATTTGGCATGGTGCATCTTTATCTTGGTTCACGATACTCCCCGATGCCTCTAAATTCAAGTGTTTAGTCAAGGGTGGTTCTTGCTTGCAACGTAGTCTCATTATTCGATTGGCTGTTGTCACCCACCTGGAATGAGCTAAGATACATAGTTGGCATTGTTGTAGGCCCACCGAACATTCATCAGCAGTTGAAACAGCCGTGCAGGTATTAAACGATATTTCTGATCTTTTGTGAGGTCAAAACTTTCAGAGTTGTTTAATACAATTACTTCTGAATGTATAGGCTCAAATACAACTACTAGCAAATTTTAACAATTCACAAGCGCTTTTCCAACAGGGCCTGCTAGGGCTTTTAGTTCCACCGTCTAAGTGATGCAGCAGGTGACGGAGAGGGAGCTTGTTTGTGTGCAGTAAACACAAATCAATGCACAGATGCTTGGAAGTGCTTTTCGAGAAGTCTGATTGCGCATCCACTGTGACCTGTATTAACATTGGCACCATCATAATCTTCAGATTTCCAGTGTCAGTACCCTTTGTTTCCATAAAATTAGTGATACCATTGGTTATATTGCTAGCTGAGCTAGACTCTTGGGTAATTTGGCCTAGGTATTTTGAACGAGGCTCCTCGATAAGGGTTACATGTTCCTCTACGACATTGCTTGGGAGTAGTATGCCCGCAAAGCGAGAGAGTGCAATTGCAATGCAACATTGCATACAACAACCTTGCAACAGTTGCGGCATTGCACCTGCAACAATTGCACATTTGCGGCATTGTATGCAACATGATGAGATAAAGATTTCTCCAAAGGTCACGACAATCTAAAGCAGACTAATATTTATTTCGGAAAAAAACAATTTGTAACCTGTTGTTTGCCTCGTCTTGAAACAAATTTTCATCTGTTTAAAGTAGCTCCTAAGGTTCGACCTTCGACCTTTTAGAAAAAATTTTCTACCATTCTTAGATAAAATTCGTACATTATTACCACACACGTTCTCATTCCATATATATATATATATATAATATATATATATATATATATATAATATTTAGGAGAAATCCAATGACAAGGAGAAATGTAAATGCCATGAAAAGTCTTCTTTAATGCGCAACGTTTCGAGCAATACGCTCATCTTCAGGCTGTTTAATAACAATGTGAAATTAAAATCAATATTGAATGAAAAACAAAACAGAAAATTTCTATAACCTATTCGTAAAGACAAATTTTAAAAGACTGAGAAAAGAGGGTTAAATTCTAAGTTATACAGATTTACATATAAAAATTAAGAAACTATTTTTAAATACATATAGTAAATGTGAAATTAATACACTGGAAAAATTAACAATAGTACACTGGAATAATGGAACTAGCTACCTTACACTGCAGTTTCCGAGGCTGACTAATTTGATGCGAGACAAGAACGGGAAACACAAGAGATGGCGAGGGCGATTGGGGAAGGAGGGATTATAAGGAATTGGGGAGGGAGGAGGGATCATAGCAAATTGAGGGGGACGGCAGATGAGTCAACATTCAGACTAGGGGACAATGCTTTAATGAAAAGCGATTCTAAAATTCTTAGTGAGTTGGGACAAGTATTACAACCAAGAATTTTAAAATTGTCTAAAGTGACATCAATTTTACATTTAATGCTGTGTTCGCGAATACTCGAGGCTTCTTTAGTTTTTAAAATTTTACCTGTTCGGCCACTTATTCCCATATGCGAATAAAATCTAGCCCTGAGAGAGAGAACAGTGCTGCCAATGTAATTCCCAAGGAGACACCTAGGGCAGGTAAATAAATATACAACACCGCTACGCAACGAGTCAGGGGTTCGATCCTTCGCTGAGAAAAAGCTACCTAAAGACGTTTTATTAATAAATATGATGCGGAAATCAGTATGATAAAAAAATTTCCTTAACAATTTTGTAAATTTAAGCTTAAATTCCTTATTCAAAGGACCCATTTCAGGTACCAAGAAATATTTTATATCCTTCGGCACTGTAATACATGGAAGTTGAGGGCTATAAACATTATTTAAGAAGGATCTTATTAGTTTGTCTACATATTGAACAGAAAAACTATTATTAGTAAAGTATGATCTTAGATTATTAAATTCATCATTAAGTAAGGTAAAATTAGAGGTCAAATTATATCCTCTGAACAGGAGAGTTTTAATACAAGACATCTTATAGTTGAAATCAGTAAAACTAAAAAAATTCATGCCCAAACCAGTGAAAGTGGGTTTCCTGTAAACTGATGTAGTAATAGAATCACCGTTTTTCGAAATTAAAAGATCTAAGAAGGGGAGGGAGCCATTTTGCTCAGTTTCCATTGTATACGTTATATTGGGGTGCAAAGAATTTAGGAAGTTAAAGAATTGTTGCGCTTGTACCGCATTATCAAAGACTGCTATCGAATCATCAACGAAGCGTCGATAGAAAATTGGCTTGAGATGAGTGGGAGATTGTCTAAAAATTACACTTTCTAAATGAGTCATAAAAAAGTCAGCTGCTAACGGTCCGACTGGTGATCCCATCCCTACCCCATCAATTTGTTGGTAAACCTTATTGTTGAAAGTGAAATAGCATTGTTTGAAGACCAATTCTAAAAGTTCCTTAAAATGAGACAATGAAAAACCATGAAAATTATCAACTGACCTAAAAACCCTATCTAAAATAATGGCAATAGTTTCAGATACAGGTACATTTGTGAAAAGTGACTTTACATCAAAACTGACAAAAAACTTTTTTGAATCGAAGTTTTTACCAAGGAGGTCTTTTTGGAATTCAAACGAGTTATTTATAGTGTAAGCATTTTTCGCAAAGGGGGACAGGAGACGAACAACAAATTTTGCCAATCGAAAGGTGGGTAAGTTATACGAAGCTAAAATAGGACGGAGAGGTGTTCCAGCTTTATGGATTTTAGGCAGACAGTATAATTGAGCAAGATTAGCACCAGATGCGAACAACTGAGAGTAAGTATCATTTTTTATTATCTTTAAGGACTTTAGTCGTGACAGAAATCTATTAACCTGGTCTTCTAACCTTACAATGACTTTATTTACAGGTTCTAGAATTTGTTTGAATTTAGTAAGATCACTTAGGATTTCATTAGTTTTGTTTATGTAGTCCGATTTATTCAAAATAACCACTCCGTTACCCTTGTCTGGTCTAGTCACAACAATCTCCTGGTTCTTTGCCAAATTCTTAATACACTGCAAATCACTCTTCCTAAATATGAAAGATTGAAATTTAAGATTTCTAAGTTTAAGAAAAAATTCTTGAGTTAAATTTGAGAACTGACATTTGAAATTATTGAAATCCCCCACATGGGGAACATTTTTCAAGCCATTGAAAAATTTTTCAAAGTAAAGAAAAAACGAAGGCTTATATATTTGAAACAACGGAAGCTTAAATTGCAAACCAAGTGACAGTAAAAACTTTTCCCGAGGGGAGAGTGTGTAACTAGAAAGATTCGAAATTACCTTCTCTGAATCGAAAAAATTTGGTGAATTCATTCCCAAAGCCTTTAACTTACGTTCATGTGTTTCCAAGATGGTAGAGTGAAATTTACTATGTATTTACTATATGTATTTAAAAATAGTTTCTTAATTTTTATATGTAAATCTGTATAACTTAGAATTTAACCCTCTTTTCTCAGTCTTTTAAAATTTGTCTTTACGAATAGGTTATAGAAATTTTCTGGTTTGTTTTTCATTCAATATTGATTTTAATTTCACATTGTTATTAAACAGCCTGAAGATGAGCGTATTGCTCGAAACGTTGCGCATTAAAGAAGACTTTTCATGGCATTTACATTTCTCCTTGTCATTGGATTTCTCCTAAATATTAAATTGAAGCTCTGTAGAAGCAACCCGCATGATTATATATATTCAAGGTATGGACAAGATGGCCTCAGGGCTTATCGCCATGTTTGGAAGACTTCACGAAAGTTTCTCAAGTCAAAACTGGACTGTTATTTTCTTGAAATGTGTCGGACCTGCAGGATTTTCCCGAAATTTGTTTACTTCAAACTCTACCGTGATAATCTATATGACTCTGAATTTTATCAATCGTCCAAGGAATATTTATTAAATAATGAAATTAATTATAAAATCAAAATATCAGATTCGCATAACAAGTCTCTTGGGCATTATATAACTACTCTTAAAAATACCTTGTCGTTGTTGGACTATTTATTAATAATTTCTCTTGTACAACGTGAACTAGAAAAATTTCCCTCTACCATCTTGGAAACATATGAACGTAAGTTAAAGGCTTTGGGAATGAATTCACCAAATTTTTTCGATTCAGAGAAGGTAATTTCGAATCTTTCTAGTTACACACTCTCCCCTCGGGAAAAGTTTTTACTGTCACTTGGTTTGCAATTTAAGCTTCCGTTGTTTCAAATATATAAGCCTTCGTTTTTTCTTTACTTTGAAAAATTTTTCAATGGCTTGAAAAATGTTCCCCATGTGGGGGATTTCAATAATTTCAAATGTCAGTTCTCAAATTTAACTCAAGAATTTTTTCTAAACTTAGAAATCTTAAATTTCAATCTTTCATATTTAGGAAGAGTGATTTGCAGTGTATTAAGAATTTGGCAAAGAACCAGGAGATTGTTGTGACTAGACCAGACAAGGGTAACGGAGTGGTTATTTTGAATAAATCGGACTACATAAACAAAACTAATGAAATCCTAAGTGATCTTACTAAATTCAAACAAATTCTAGAACCTGTAAATAAAGTCATTGTAAGGTTAGAAGACCAGGTTAATAGATTTCTGTCACGACTAAAGTCCTTAAAGATAATAAAAAATGATACTTACTCTCAGTTGTTCGCATCTGGTGCTAATCTTGCTCAATTATACTGTCTGCCTAAAATCCATAAAGCTGGAACACCTCTCCGTCCTATTTTAGCTTCGTATAACTTACCCACCTTTCAATTGGCAAAATTTGTTGTTCGTCTCCTGTCCCCCTTTGCGAAAAATGCTTACACTATAAATAACTCGTTTGAATTCCAAAAAGACCTCCTTGGTAAAAACTTCGATTCAAAAAAGTTTTTTGTCAGTTTTGATGTAAAGTCACTTTTCACAAATGTACCTGTATCTGAAACTATTGCCATTATTTTAGATAGGGTTTTTAGCTCAGTTGATAATTTTCATGGTTTTTCATTGTCTCATTTTAAGGAACTTTTAGAATTGGTCTTCAAACAATGCTATTTCACTTTCAACAATAAGGTTTACCAACAAATTGATGGGGTAGGGATGGGATCACCAGTCGGACCGTTAGCAGCTGACTTTTTTATGACTCATTTAGAAAGTGTAATTTTTAGACAATCTCCCACTCATCTCAAGCCAATTTTCTATCGACGCTTCGTTGATGATTCGATAGCAGTCTTTGATAATGCGGTACAAGCGCAACAATTCTTTAACTTCCTAAATTCTTTGCACCCCAATATAACGTATACAATGGAAACTGAGCAAAATGGCTCCCTCCCCTTCTTAGATCTTTTAATTTCGAAAAACGGTGATTCTATTACTACATCAGTTTACAGGAAACCCACTTTCACTGGTTTGGGCATGAATTTTTTTAGTTTTACTGATTTCAACTATAAGATGTCTTGTATTAAAACTCTCCTGTTCAGAGGATATAATTTGACCTCTAATTTTACCTTACTTAATGATGAATTTAATAATCTAAGATCATACTTTACTAATAATAGTTTTCCTGTTCAATATGTAGACAAACTAATTAGATCCTTCTTAAATAATGTTTATAGCCCTCAACTTCCATGTATTACAGTGCCGAAGGATATAAAATATTTCTTGGTACCTGAAATGGGTCCTTTGAATAAGGAATTTAAGCTTAAATTTACAAAATTGTTAAGGAAATTTTTTTATCATACTGATTTCCGCATCATATTTATCAATAAAACGTCTTTAGGTAGCTTTTTCTCAGCGAAGGATCGAACCCCTGACTCGTTGCGTAGCGGTGTTGTATATTTATTTACCTGCCCTAGGTGTCTCCTTGGGAATTACATTGGCAGCACTGTTCGCTCTCTCAGGGCTAGATTTTATTCGCATATGGGAATAAGTGGCCGAACAGGTAAAATTTTAAAAACTAAAGAAGCCTCGAGTATTCGCGAACACAGCATTAAATGTAAAATTGATGTCACTTTAGACAATTTTAAAATTCTTGGTTGTAATACTTGTCCCAACTCACTAAGAATTTTAGAATCGCTTTTCATTAAAGCATTGTCCCCTAGTCTGAATGTTGACTCATCTGCCGTCCCCCTCAATTTGCTATGATCCCTCCTCCCTCCCCAATTCCTTATAATCCCTCCTTACCCAATCGCCCTTGCCATCTCTTGTGTTTCCCGTTCTTGTCTCGGCTCAAATTAGTCAGCCTCGGAAACTTCAGTGTAAGGTAGCTAGTTCCATTATTCCAGTGTACTATTGTTAATTTTTCCAGTGTATTAATTTCACATTTACTACATGTATTTAAAAATAGTTTCTTAATTTTTATATGTAAATCTGTATAACTTAGAATTTAACCCTCTTTTCTCAGTCTTTTAAAATTTGTCTTTACGAATAGGTTATAGAAATTTTCTGTTTTGTTTTTCATTCAATATTGATTTTAATTTCACATTGTTATTAAACAGCCTGAAGATGAGCGTATTGCTCGAAACGTTGCGCATTAAAGAAGACTTTTCATGGCATTTACATTTCTCCTTGTCATTGGATTTCTCCTAAATATTAAATTGAAGCTCTGTAGAAGCAACCCGCATGATTATATATATATATATATATGGGGTGAATTTCACAATTAAACACGTGAAATGAATGAATGAATGATGTAAACTCATAAGGGAAAGGAAAAATGATTCCAAGGCTTTTCGTATATTCAGAAGTACACCTCATCAGGGACGAGGTGTACTTCTGTACTTCTGAATACATGAAAGGCCTTGGATTCATTTTTCCAAAATTCCGAGCTATAAAACTTAGCACTTTGTTCGCTTTATTGACCGCTGCTGTTCTTTGTTTCGCCACATTTAAATCACCAGTGAGTATAACTCCTAAATCTTTTCCTGCTCTAAGCTTGTCAACTCCTTCCCTGACATACTATAAGCAAAATTACCGTTACGCGAACCTATATGTAAAATTTTGCACTTATCGACGTTAAATCTCATTTGCCATGTGACTGACCAATCAACGATTTTATTCAGATCTTCCTGGATTTTACCGCTATCTTCGTCATTAATCGCCCTACCACCCAACTTCGTATCATCCGCAAACTTTGAAACTGTACTGACTTGGCCGCCATCTAAATCGTTAATATATATAAGAAAAAGCAATGGGCCCAGTAAAGAACCCTGACAAACGCCGCTCGCTACATTAGCCCAAGACGACTCCGCCCCATGAACGACCACCCTCTGTTTCCTACCTCGCAACCACTCTTTTATCCAATTTATTACTACATCCCTGATTCCATGTCTTAGTTTCCTCAATGAGTCTTTTGTGCGGTACGGTGTCAAACTCTTTTTGAAAATCTAAATACACTACATCTAACGCCCGATGACTCTCGTAAACTTCAACTATGCTTTGAAAAAATTCTAAAAGATTAGTTAAGCAAGATTTGTTTCGCCTAAAACCGTGCTGCGTATTTCTAACCAAGTTATGCACTTCTAAGTGTTCGACTATACGATCCCTAATTATTGATTCCAGTAGCTTATCTACAAAAGACGTTACATTTATTGGCCTATAATTTCCCGCCGCACCTTTATCGCCTTTCTTAAAGATGGGTGTTATATTTGAAATTATCTGGTACGCACCCCTCAGAAATACATGCATTAAAAACTTTGTTAGCGGCACAACAATGCTACTTTTAATTCACTTAGTTGTATGCGATATATGGAATCCGGCCCTGGTGATTTACGCATTTTCATTTTATCAATATAGCGCATTACCTCTCTTTCACTAGCCACAATATTATCAAAAGTATTACCATTATCAAAAGGTATTATGTCTATGACCGTAGGGATATTCGTTACATCTTCTATAGTAAAAACTGACGTCAAAAATTGGTTTAGTAGGGTAGCCATTTGCTTGTTTTCATAAATTAGCTCTCCGTCAGGATTTTTCAACTGCCCCAAGACACTCTTCACTGGATTCCTATTGTTGACGTATTGAAAGAAACGTTTGGGGTTTTCTTTGCTGTCACGAGCTATGGAGATATCAAAATCGCGCTTGGACTTTTTTATTACACTTTTCTCTTCACGCCTTAGAAATATGTAGTTGTTTCGTAACCACAAATTGTCTTTATCGCACTTATGTAGCCTATAAGCCCTATCTCTACTCTTTATAATATCCCCTACTCTAGAAGTAAACCACAAGGGCTTGTTATTTACTTTCACACGCTTAATCTTGTACGGTACACATTCCTCAGTTATAGTCCTAAATAATGTTTCAAACGACTCCCACATTATTTTTACGTTGGAGATCCCCATTACGTTTTCCCAATTGACATGTGAAAATTCATTTCGAAATTTACAAAAGTCTGCGCGCTGAAAGTTAGGAATTTTAGTCGAGTTAGCTAGTTTCGAATGACTTACTGAAAGGACAAACTCTACTATATTGTGATCGCTATTGTTTAACGGTTCTATTACTTGAAAATCAATGATTAGCCTATCATCCATAGTTATTACTAAATCTAAAATACTGTCCAACCTCGTAGGTTCCCCAACCTTTTGAATAAGAAAGCTATCCTCGAGAAAATTAACTAAACGATTACCTTCCGCGTCTCCCTGCATTGTATCGTAATTCACGTTGGCGCAATTAAAGTCACCCACAACTAAGGCCTGCTCACTACCTTTATTCTCTTAAATTCACGATATAACGCTTCGTTCGTATCAGCTGTTTGATTAGGGCACCTATATATATAACGGCAACAAGAAGTTTGAAATCGTTCAATTTAAGTTCTGCTATAGTCGAATCTAACGGTTCTGGAATTCTGTGCTTTAATTCTATAACGTTCGAAATATTATCTTTGATATATAACATTATTATTGCTTTAATTCCACCAACATGGAAATTAATGCATACCTGCAACTCTGTGGTATCTGTAAAGCTGCAACGGATGAGACAGAGGCGATGAGGTGCGATTTTTGTCAGCTACTTTTTGATTTTAAATGCCTAGAATGGGGAGATGAAAAAATCTCCCTTATAACGAACGCAAAGCAGTTTAATGGGATAAAAATTTTCTGCGAGAACTGCTTGACCGAATTAAACTCTTTTACGGTATTTAAAGCAGAAAGAGACTACGAGAAGAGAATGAAAGAGGAAAATGGAAACAAAGAACAGCGGAAAACGGAAGAAACGGAGAAAGGCGAAATAAAAAAAATTCAAATACCGTCACAAAACGAGGCCGAAAACACACAGGCGACAAAGAGTGTAAAGACAACACACAGCATAAGGGCAACGAAGGACACAAACACAACTAGCACAAATAGGACAAGACAAGAGGGCAGTCAAGTAAACGAAGTAAAACTGTCCCCCAATAAGGAGCAAAAAACAAAAGCCAAGAGTAAATATGGGGAAGGAATTATATGCAGGTATTATATAAAAGATAATTGCAGATTTAAAAGAGGACAATGTATATATGAACATCCCCCAATATGCAATTTTTTCTATAATAATGGTCATTGTAAATTTGGAGACGGATGTAAATTCTACCACCCGGACATTTGCAGAACTTACGCAAAATATGGAACCTGCAAATTCGGGAATAAATGCTACTATCAACATCTCCCGACGGACTCAACGAACAAAGGAAAAAGTTTAAATGACAATAGGAATAAAAATAACAATAGGAACAACAATAGGAACACAATAAGCGAACAAGAAAATTTTTTCAACATCTCAGACACCTTACGAATGCTAAATGTCATCCACATGCAGTTGACACAGCTGGAAACCCCCGAGCCAAATCGCTACCGGGCAAGAAGCTACCAATACAAGTAGGAGGAAACGGATCTCTTTCGGAGGATCATAGAGCAACGAATCAAGCGATATCGAAGGAAAACGAACTTGAAATGCACAAGGGGCAACGAAAAACAGAGAACATAAAAATTGTCCTGGCTAATATTCAAGGAATAAGACCAAACCAATCACTCAATAAGGTTTCGTACCTGAAAGGATTTATGGACGAAACAAGGGCGGACATCGCATGCCTCACAGAAACTCATCTTAAAGATTGCCAAGGAAATTGTGAAAACTGCGAACATTGTATTGATAAGAAAGAGATAAATATAGAGGGCTTCAACTTACTAAGAGCGGATAGAACGACGAGACGGAAAGGTGGCTGTGCTATATATGTACAGGAAGGTCATATGACAGAGACGATAATAAGTAAATCAAACAGCTATGTGGAACTCCTAGCAGTGAAAATAGAAAAACTAAACTTGATAGTAATAGTCATCTATAGACCTCCAAGCACCCCAACCGAAAAATTCTCGGAGGCCATTGATGACATTAGAAAGCTAATAAAGGCCATAAACCCTCCATCCCCCAATATAATGATCTGCGGAGACTTTAACTTCCCATTTATAAAATACAAAAAGGTGAATAGGAATATATATATTCACCAGGACAAGGGGGGCACAAGAGAAGATCAGGAACAAGCAAAAATGTTGATGGCTCTCACAAACGAGTTTATGCTGACACAGGAGATAACAGAAAATACCAGAAAAAATAACTGCCTGGATCTGGTATTCACGAATAACACGAACTTGATTGCTGATATAAAAATAACCCCAACCATTATCTCAGACCACAACTTAATCGAGATATCAACAAATATGACGGCAGCATTAGAAGACAATACACATATTGTGGAAAGAAGTAAATTCGGGGCCTTTAACTTAAACTCGAAGACTATAAATTGGGAAGCAATCAGATCGCACATGGCCCAAATAGAATGGAGAACAATTTTCGAGAATAAAACAACTGAAGAAATGCTAACAACCTTGGAGGAAAAAACGCTGAGAATTTTAGAAAAATATGCTCCGAAATCACAGCCAAAAGGAAAGAGGAGCTGGCTAGAAAGGCAAAAGAGAAGACTATTCCGCAAAAGAAAGAGAGTGGAGGCGAAGTTAGGAAACTGCGGAGATAATGACAGGAAAACAATAAAAGAAAAACTGGAGGGTATCGATAGGGAAATACAAGCCCTGATTAAGGACCATACAGAGAGGGAAGAGGAAAAGGCGGTAGAAGCAATAAAGGAAAATCCAAAATACTTCTATAGCTATGCAAAAAGGAAAACAAAAACGCGCGCCGCTATTGGGCCCTTAAGGACGGGAAATAATGAACTAACCGACGATCCAAAAGAAATATCTGATACATTGAGAGCTCAATATGAATCAGTTTTCAGTACCCAAAAAGTGACAAAGCGATACCTGACATAAATGCATTCTTTGAAGAGGAATTGCAAGGAGAGTATATAACAGACTTTGAGTTTACACCAGAAGATGTAGCGAGAGCTATAGGACAAATGAAACTACATTCAGCTGCAGGTCCGGACAATTGGAACGCATTATTGATTAAAAACTGTAAAAATGAAATAGCTACACCTTTATACTGGATATGGAGAAGATCCCTAGACACTGGGGAAATACCGAGCATCTTGAAAAGAGCAAACATTGTCCCTATATATAAAGGAGGGGACAGATCTCAAGCAAAGAACTATAGACCAGTGTCATTGACGTCCCACCTCACCAAAGTATTTGAAAGAATAGTTAGAGAGAAAATTTATGATTTCCTGGAGACACGGGAAAGATTCAACGAAAATCAGCATGGATTCCGATCAGGTAGATCATGCCTATCACAACTAATAGAGCACTACAACAATATCCTAGATGCATTGGAAGGCAATGACAACTACGATGTTATATACACAGATTTTGCTAAAGCTTTCGATAAATGTGACCATGGTATAATAGCACATAAAATTAAAGACATGGGAATAACAGGCAAAGTGGAAAAATGGATCTACAACTTCCTTAGTGATCGTCTGCAGGTCGTCAAAATTCAAGGTATATCATCATCAGAATCGGAAGTACGCAGCTCAGTACCACAAAGGACAGTACTGGCCCCACTCCTGTTCATTATCATGCTAACAGACATAGACAGCGGAGTAAACAGCAATAGTATCGTAACATCCTTTGCAGACGATACAAAGATCAGCAGAAAATTCAGCGATGTACATGACGTGGAGGCCTTGCAGAGGGACACGAACAAAATATACAAATGGTCAGAAGACTACAACATGTCATTCAACGCCGAGAAATTTCAGCTCTTGAGATATGGTAGAAAAGAAGAACTTAAACAGACTGCATATTATGCTGCAGATAGACAGGAAATTCAGAGAACCATGAAAGCGATTGATCTCGGGATAATAATGACAGATGATGCGAAATTCGAAACACAAAATCAGATAGCGATGAACAAAGCAAAAAGAGTCGCCGGACAGGGACAGGACAGTAATGATTCCCCTGCTAAAAACACTGATTATACCAAAACTTGAATACTGCTCAGTTTTGACGTCCCCATATAAAAAGGAAGAAACTAATAAACTAGAAGAAACGCAAAGGCATTTCACAGCCAAGATTGATGGCTGCAAAGAACTCAACTACTGGGAAAGACTACGTAAACTAAATCTGTACTCACTGGAAAGAAGAAGGGAGAGGTACATCATAATCTACATATGGAAAATGATCGAAAAACTGGTACCAAACCTAAAACTAAACCCAATTACCATTCAAACAACACTGGAAAATAGGAAAGGCAGAATGTGTAGTGTTCCCAAATTAAAGGCCCGACAAGGGACCTCCTCAACCTTGAAGGAAAATAGCTTGGTTGTCAGGGGGCCAAGACTTTTCAACCAGCTTCCTAAGGACCTCAGAAACGTTACGGGGGTCAAAGTTGAAGTCTTCAAGAAAAGACTGGATGCCTGGCTCAGGACAGTACCAGATGAGCCGGGCGTGCATGGCTATGTACGGTGGAGAGCGCAAGAAAGCAACTCGCTCCTCCACCAGGCCAGACCAGCTTGACCTCCGTGTGAAGAGAGACCAACGCACGAAATAACATAAGGTTCATAAGGTAACAGCTCCTCCTCGCCTACCTATTCTGTTTTTAACAGTCTATAACCTCTAATTTGATACTCCCTTACAAAGTCACGTGTTTCAGTGTTAAGCCACGATTCATTTATCGCAATTAAATCATAGTCTTTACAAGCAATGAAAGAAAAATTTCGTTTATTTTATTTCGTAGGCTACGAGCATTTAAGAAGAGAACCTTCAAATTGTTTGTAACCGCGATACCTTCGCGACCGAAATTTGGGGAAATTACGCCGGGACCGTTCGAGTTACGGCAGCCTGAAAAGAAGAGACAGTAATATGAAATAGTCTTCCTAAACGCGCAGCTCCAACGTCATTAAGATGAAGTCCATCTCCGAGGAACAAGTCCCTCCTGTCGTTGAAACTGTTCCAAAAATTTGCAAAATGCACTCCTTCCTGTTGGCAAAGAGACTTTTGGTTATTGTTGATATAGGTCGCCTTGCTGTAAAAATCACTATGTTGGATAATTCGAGGAAGTATACCTGTTAAAACAATCTTATTATTTTTTTCCTTTAGTCGCTCTAGTAAGTCCCTGTACCTAGCCAGCAGCTCTTCCGATCTAGTATTTAAAACGTTATTACTGTAGTACCGACATGAGTAACATACGTTGTGTCCTCAGAGGTTCCGTCTGTAAAATGGTCAACACTATTAGTTATATCTTCCGCCCTTGCACCAGGGTAGCAGTAACGGCGCCTACGACGAGGGTTTCTCCCACAGAATTCCGCGAGCTGCCCTCGAACAAAGGAATCACCAACGATTCATATTTCAGGTTCATCAGCATCTTCGAAACCTAAAACAGAAAAATTGTTTGTTATTACTGGTAGACAAGTTTTAGGTTTTCTCAATAGGGCTCCATTACGCACTTGAACGAGGGGTTGGGAACTAGCTGAAGAGAGAGGGCTATTAGTACTATTTATATTATTAGTAGAAACTGAGGCAGGAGGGGTCGTAACTGAAGGCTCAAGGGATTCTAATTTTGCCGTCAGGAGCATCACCCTTTCTTCAAGCTTCACTCTGGCTCCCTCTCACGTTCTAACTCGTTCCTCAGCACTTCCATGTTTGAGCACCACCTGCAAATTAACTCATCATTATTATTAGCTAAAGTAAACGCATAACCGGCAAATTTCCCTTCAGAGCGACTGCAAGTACTTCACAGGGGTGCCATGCTATTAATTTATTAAAAAAAAAAAAAATCCCCGAGCGTTGGAAATTAATAAATTACAACGTTGGTCTACCGGGTGCTTATTATGACGTCACCTGCGCAAGCCTGCAATAAAGTTCTTGAAACGCAGAAACAGGCTCCTGTAACACAAATTTATACTAAATGAATATATATTCTTAATTAAGCTACCGACGAACGAGCTGCAAAAGAAACAGTATTAATAAAACTTATCTGTCCGCTATTCGGCCGACTTTTTTCTTTCCTTTTTTCCTTTCTCCCACGGAGGGTGACGACGCCGTACTTGATGATCCATTAGCAAGGCAAAATCAACCTTATTAAACCTCGTTTTCAAATAGATTTGAAAAACAAACAAAAAAAAGCCACGTGCACTCGCCTTGGTTTAATCAAATAATATATATATATATATATATATAATATTTCTGGTAGTGAGGCAGCAACGGATCTGTTACTTGCAGTAGTTTCTTCTATAACATTCTAATTTTTTCTCTCGCTATAGGGTCGACAGTTGTTAATGCTTCTCTTTCTATAATACTCTGATACTTTCTCTGATACTACAATTATCGACTTTTCTTTTTATAACTTATCGACTTTACTGACTGAGTTCTCGGACAAGGGCACGGCTCGAAGGAAAAGATAAAAAACTTCTTTTACTGTAGTTTACTGCTAAAATGTACAGGTAGTGCTCTGAATTTACAGGGGTAGAGGTTCGGCCTCTTTCGACCATTGCTCAGGCCGGAATCTAAAAATTAAGGAGGCAAGGGGCCTCTGCCCCCTCCTCGCTGAGAGGCTGCTAACAAGGTAGTGTAGTCTAAGAAGCAGAAGAAGCAGTAATATTATTTTACAATTACATGTTTTATATAATTTAAATTTTTGGGGGAGTGCAGTTTGAAGGTTAATTTTCCCCTTTTAAACACATGATCAGATTTTTGAAAGATTCCAAATAAAAATTTAAAAAATAATAATAAAAAGATGATCGTATTTTCGCCGAGTTAACATTTCTAAAGGGCGACATAATTTCCTAATACATTGAGTACAATCCAAGTACATCACTGAGCACATTGCAACTTCGGTTTATTACAGTTATGATTACAATTACCAACCAATTCACATTCACTTATTATCGTTAATTATCTTCATTAAAATATATTAATTACACTATACTAAACTACTATCATTAATTAGTGTTTCATTAAAGTACGGTACATCAATTACATTATATTAAAATATTACATTTACTTACAATTTTAGCAAATTGTTAATTGACATATGTACTACTGAAGTAATCTAAATAGGTGATACAACTGATATAATGAAGGGGAGTTAACCGTTGTTCTATAATTTAAAGGAGATTAACAACAATGTTATATATTTATAGTTAACAATAATTACGCCAAATTATGTCATATATTATTAGAACCTGGTTGGTTATCAGAGTTTGAAAGTCTAATTAGCCAGCGATGAGGAAAGCGGAGAAAAATACGGTGTACTTTTCATTGGAAGTACACGGACATTTATGATAACGTAATACATAAGTAATATAGAATTTGAATGACAATTAGGTATAAATAGTAAGTACAAGTAATGAGAACCGGGATAACTATATGACGTAAGCCGATAACGAACTAGTGGCCAGGCAGGGAAAAAATACAGTATATTATAATAATATAACATAACATACAACATAACACCTTATGTTATAAATTTGTAGCAGAAGCAAGAGAGGATTTCGAATTGAAATGCTCGCTTTTGGCGACGTCATCGGAATTCGAACACCCTGAATCAGCACGAATGAGCAGCTTGCGAGAGGTGAACGCACTGAAAAGAAAAAAATAATACATGCGAACGTATTTGCACGACTTTGAACGAACAGGTACGGATGCATAGACTGACACGAGTAATAATGAATATTTATTAAAATTAATATAGGATAATGGTCAAGATAAGATATGGAAATTTGGATACGACTTAAACCATAGGAATGGTAGGTCGCATGGTTGTGACACTGAAAAAAAATAGAAATCAAACAAATAAATTTTTTAACCAAACTCGCGTTAAGCGATTTTGGTTCTTACGTAAAAATGAATATTGCTTAAATTATTCATTGTTCATTTTTACAGTGCTCTGCTCTCCCCTTCAAAATGATATGAATACAATAATATAATACAATTAATACAATAACATAGAAGATAACATCCTAACGAATTCAAATTAGATGATGCCGAATTTTTCTTTACAATACAAATTTTATACAGAACAAGTGTTCAGGTGGTTGATTTACAATGCACAGTAATCAAATCTTTAACATGACATTTGCTTAGAGAGTTATTATAAAATATAAAAACTCAAAGATTAATACTTTAATTTTATACAAACAGAAAAAAAATGATTAATACGTTAATTTAGACAAACAATAATATTAAATTTTACAAATATTTAGTTATCATGATTGTACAGTTAATAAACTAATTTTATTGACTAGTGTAGGTGAAAATCGAATTACGTAATGGATGATGTATAGACCTGTGGTCAAATGTGTATTTGTGTGTATTACAGTAGGTACAGAGTGTAGTGGTTGGTGATATGTCCAAATGTGAGAAAAGGGATTTATCGTTGAAGTTATACATAAATGCGCATATATATATATATTAAGGTGTTTCATACCTATAGGGTAAAATAAAAATGAGCTTGGAGTTTTAATCCACACGTTTCTCCGTATTCTAAAGAACAAGAAAACACGTTTGTGCAAGTTTGAACCAGATCGCGCTGCATTTAGAGGTCCCCAACTTTGACGACTTTTTGTCAGTTCATTTCTCGCCTGCCTGCAGTGAAGACGGTTTTCTTCGTCACTTGAGCGGTTCGTGTTGTATAGCCTATTGGACAACTATGGAGGTAATTATATATGCTACTAATTATCTCATTTTACTGTGGTATTGAAATTTATTATTATTTAATTTCTGTCATTTTACTGTGGTAGTGATATTTATTATTAATATTACATGAAATTAATTAGTCTGTTGTATATTGGACAACTAAGCTGGTAATTATTTATGATACTAATTAATGTAATTTTACTGCGGTATTGAAATTTATTTAATTAATGAATTGTCAAAGAGAACGTAGTGTACACGTATCAGTTTTATAAATAAAGAAAAGCAGTAACTGGGACTCGAACCAGTGTCATAGCCGTTTGGCGGCATCGCTCAAGTCGGCGTACACAGCACGCTATCCACTCCCTAGATGGTGTAGTGGATAGCGTGCTGTGTACGCCGACTTGAGCGATGCCGCCAAACGGCTATGACACTGGTTCGAGTCCCAGTTACTGCTTTTCTTTATTTAACTAATGAAATTAATTACGATGTGAAATTATTTCTGTGGAATTATTTAGTTTGTTTTCTTTTCCAGGTGTCTACCAGAGCGAAAACAGAAGTGTTTCTTATTGGCCAGACGGATGCGAACATCACATCAAGTGGCCTTCCAACTCAGTTGCAAGTACTCAAAAAGTACTTTTACCACCAAAAGGAGCAAAAATTTGGACGTACTAAATGCCTGAACCTGTGCCTGGATGCCTGTCTCATATTTTGGGAGAGAGCGAGAATCCCCATGATGCGTCGAGATTCGGCCTTGAGGAAGATGGAATCCCTTCTCAAGGAATACGACCGGCTTGTGAAGCACAAGTCACATAAAGCAGAGTCCTTCCGAGTGAAGGAGGCGATGTTCAAGGAGGCAATAGCGAAGGAGATCATGGACATTGCTCATTCACAGGCTAAGGAAATGATGAAGAATCAGGAGGACATCCACTTTCTCGACATGCAGCGTGAAGATCCAAATTCCTGCAGCATGGGCCCTGTTGACATGAAGCTTCACTATAAGGAGATTAGGAAAAGGAAGAGGCTGGACAAGATTAAGGAACAACAGGAGAAGGCCAGGAAGGAACAAGGAGCTGCAGAAGATACGGGGGCTTTAGTGATTTCAACTTCGTCAGAGACTGACTCAGATGTCGTTGACCCAACCGTGGAAGTTTTTCCATCCTCCTCCAAGGGAAATACCAAGAAGCGACGCAGGAATCTGATCTCACAGGATGTGACGACTACCTACGATCGGCTGAATATTTCGTACCGCGATTCAGCTATGTCGTACGCTGCAGCGGCTAAATCACTATGTTTTGACTTGGATGAACTGTCCATTTCTGCCAGTACCATGTACCGCACACGCAAGGCTCTCAGGAAGGTGGCTGCTGAAAGTTATCAATCCGACGAAGTTTGTCCTGGTCAGCCTCTTGTCTTGCATTGGGACGGTAAGCTCCTACCTGACAATGAGCAATGGAAGGAGAGCGTTGACCGGATCGCCGTCCTCGTCTCTGGCGACGGCAAGGAGAAGTTGCTCGGCGTTCCTAAGGTGACGTCCGGAACCGGCGAGAAGATAGCGCGAGTTTGCTTGGATTTGGTCAAGGAACACAGGATGGAAGAGCGCGTGCGGGGACTGTCTTTCGACACGACAGCGTCGAACACCGGGATTCATATCGGGGCCTGCGTCCTGATTGAGAAAGGTCTTGGCAGAGAACTCATGTACTTCCCCTGTCGGCATCACATCTATGAAGTCATCCTCAGCTCCGTCTTCAAGCGTGCATACGGCCCTTCAAGTGGCCCCGATATACCCGTTTTCAAGAGGTTTCAGGCACAATGGAAGTTCATCGACCGGTTGGACGTGCGGCCGTACGATTTTGCTCAAGTCAATGACTCTATGAGGGAACTGAGGGAGAAGTCAGTCCTGCTGGTGAGAGGGATGGTGAGCACGTCGCATCAGCGCGATGACTACAAGGAACTGCTACAGTTGGTTCTCATCTTCCTGGGAGAAGCAAAAGTGGCGGATTTCCCTCTCAGAGCCCCTGGCGCTTACCATCACGCTCGATGGATGGCGATAGCCATCTACTCCTTGAAAGTAATTCTACTGAAGAAGCAGTTCAAGATGTCGAGTCACGAGTTGGAAGCTCTGACAGCCGTAGGTCTCTTCGTGTCCCTCGTCTACATCCGAGGTTGGACTCGTGCTGCAACCTCAAGCAAGGCTGCCGCAGTTGATCTGGAATTTCTGCGTGACGCGGAAGCCTTTGCCATGTCGGGATATTCGTGTGTTAACGCTGCGCAAGAAGCCATGTCTCGACACCTATGGTACATCTCTGAGACTCTTATTGCCATGGCGTTCTTCGACGCAGATGTGGCAGATGAAGAAAAGGCTCAGATGGTCGTCAGTTTGGGTAAGCCCGCATCGAAAAAGGAACTCAAGCGACCCCAAGGGAAGAACGTCAGGAATCTTGCCTCGAAACACCTGGCGGAGTTCGTGACAGGAAAGACGATGGCTTTCTTCCATGCATTCGACTTGGACACAGAATTCTTGAAAAAGCCAGTTGCCGAGTGGACTGAAGTAGAGGGCTTCAAGCAAGCAGCGGCAACTGTTAACAAAATCTCTGTCGTCAACGATCGGGCCGAAAGAGCCATCGCGCTCACCAAAGAGTTCAACTGTTCTCTGACGAAGAACGAAGAGCAGAAGCAGTATTTGCTCAAAACTGTGATGCAGCATAGGGCGAAATACCCGAATAAAACCAAGAAGGATTTCATGGACAAATGATTCGCAAGAAGTGGTTATGTTTTTTGTATCTTTGTGAAAATGTGTAGTGAAATGGTACTCGTTTGTTGAATAAAAATTCATTGACAGATTTTTGTTTAATTTTTTCCGTTTATGATCTGCCAGAGCATCAAACTGGGGACCCGTAAACTTTAAACTATTGAATTAATACTTCGGTTTATCAGTCTCCTCAGCAAATGGAACAAGGGGATCCATGTGGATTAAAATGTTTCCAAACTTTTAATTTATGAAACACCCTAATATATATATATATATATATATATATATATATATATATATATATATATATATATATATATACTTTAAGGAGCAGATTAGCTTTGATTAAAATAACTTAATAAATGCATGAGGAAAAATGTATATATAGTAAGCAAAAATGATTAAGATTAAATTACATAGTTAGCATTTACCCGCAATGAAATAGTTTATTGTGATAGCCAATGAATTTAGCATAAGGTTTGTGTATATATAGTGTATGTATAGTGTGCATACATGTGTGTGTGTGTGTGTGTGTGTGTGTGTGTGTGTGTGTGTGAGGATTCGGGAGGTTTTCGAATTAACAAAGTTATATGATAATTTAAATTGAGTGTAGGGTTATAGAATCTTTTAAGTTTAAGTCAATTATTATTATTATTATTATTATATTATTATTATTATAAAATCCTTTAAGTTCAAGGTAGTATTTAAGTATTTAATTAAATCAGTTACACGTATAAAGGTAATGAAAAAAACGCACTTAGAGGATCTTACAAGTATTGAAAGTAAATCTCACGGTATTAAAATTGAATTCCGACACACAATTAATTAAATTCGACTACGACAATTACTCAGTATTAATCGAATAAAAAAATAATAAAAAAATATAAAAATTGAAAATAGAAATCAATTATAAACTATAATGAACTAACATGAGGTTCTAGGGTCCATACTCCTAAAAAAAATAAAAACAACTTGTTGGGGGTGTTAAAATAAACTAAAAAAAGTAAAAAAACAAAGTTTGGAGAACTACATTCGGGGAAATTCAGTGACTAAGCGGGGAGATATGTCTGAATTTGACAATACGTCTTGAGCACTTTGCTCTTTTAAAAAAAAAAGATCGCTTGTCACACTGCTTAGAAAAAAATTAAAGGAGGTAAAACAAAACGGAGGGACGGCATTAATTAATTAATTATTACACTATTACTGTCATCAGTAAACCCCTCCGTCTATGGCCCTGGGGTGGTTCGAATCGACGGAGGTTCTGGTTGGGAAGCAGCAACGGATATTTTCTCACGATACGTTTCTTCTATAATATTCTAATTTTTTTCTCTCGCTATAGAGTCGACAGTTGTTAATTCTTCTCTTTCTATAATACTCTGATACTTCCTCTGACGGTTCGCCGATTTTCTTTTTATAACCTATCGGGAACTATTTTCTCTATTTACTAAGTTCTCGAAAGAGAGCCTAACTCGAAGGGGAAAAATAAAGTTTCTCTCACTGTAATTTACTTCTAAAAATGTACAGGTAGTGCTCTGAATTTACAAGGGTAGAGGTTCGACCTCTTTCGACCATGGCTCAGGCCGGAATCTAAAAATTAAGGAGGCAAGGGGCCTCTGCCCCCTCCTCGCAGCGAGGCTGCTAACAAGGGAGTGTTAATCGAAGTAATCGAAGTGAAGTAATGGAGTGAAGTGACTTTTACAATTATATGCTTTATACATATAATCTAAATTTTGGGGGAATGCAGTTTGAAGGTTAAGTTTCCCCCCTTTTAAAAACATGATCAGATGAAAGATTCGAAATAAAAATTAAAAAACGAAATAAAAACTAATCGTATTTTCGCCGAGTATACATTTCTGAAGGCGATATAATTTCGTAGTAGTACATCAATACAATCTAAGTACATCACTGAGTACGTTGTAATTTTGGTTCATTACAATTACGATTACAATTACCAATTAATTCATATTCACTTAGTATCGTTTAATTACACTTCCATTTAAAGTATCAGGTCATCCCATAAGTAATGTCGTTTTTTACGATAGATTAAGTTTAAACTAGCCCTACTCGGTTTAAGCATAAATTTTCCGAAGGTTATATCTAAGAGGAGATCTATCGTGTTTCGCTACACACTTTACAGACGTTGACCAGTGAAGACGTGTGTTTTGCTTTATGTGAACCCCTCATAAACATGGCGGTATCAGAAGAGCATATCAGGCATATAATGCTTTACGAGTTCAAAAAGGGGAATAGTGCTACTGAAGCAACGCGAAACATTCAGGACGTTTATGGCAACGATATTCTGCATGTGAGGAAACGTCAAAGATGGTTTCAAAAGTTTAGGAATGGTGACTGCTGTTTAACAGATGCAGCACGCTCTGGACGCCCTGCTGAGTTTGATGATGACCTGCTGTTAGCCGCACTTGAAGAAGACTGTTCAACAACTGTCGAAGAATTGACCCAGAAACTCAATTCATCCCCGTCCACTATCCATCGACATTTGCAACAACTCGGGAAAGTGCCTAAGTTAGAAAAATGGGTGCCACATGAATTGTCGGTCGACAATCTGAGGGTGCGGGTAAACATTAGCACAGCTCTTCATTCCCGTGAACTCCAAGATCCGTTTTTGCACCGTTTAGTGACTGGTGATGAAAAGTGGATACTGTACCAGAATGTTAAGCGCCGTCGACAGTGGGTTTGTGCCGGAGAACCAGCGACACCACAGCCAAAACCAAATCTTCACCCTCGGAAGGTGTTGCTTAGTGTTTGGTGGGATAAAGGTGGTGTAATACACTTTGAAACCTTACCACACAACCAAACAATCACCGCTCAAGTCTACTGTCAACAACTGGATCGATTGAACACTGCACTAAAATAAAAGAGACCTTCTTTGGTTAATCGGAAAGGAATCGTGTTCCACCACGACAACGCACGTCCTCATACCGCTCGGATCACTTCTGCAAAAATTGAGGAGCTTGGGTGAGAAAAACTTCCACATCCTCCATATTCTCCAGACCTTGCGCCTTCAGATTATCATCTCTTCAGGAGTCTGCAAAACTATCTTGACGAGAAACAGTATACTTCTTTAGATGACCTGCACACCAGTCTTTGTACGTTTTTTGCCTCAAAACCGCCTGAATTTTATAAACATGGCATTGAAAAGCTTGTAGGACGTTGGCAGAGTGTCATTAATTCCGATGGAAAATATATACTAGATTAAAAAGTTTCAGTTGAATTTTTTTTTGTCCTTCAAATTCCGATCTAGAAAACGACATTACTTATGGGATGACCTGATACATTACATTATATTAAATTATTACATTTAATTACAATTTTTTAAAGTACATTACGTCGTTTACAATTCGTACAGTGTTTTTATATTTATATCGTTATTATATATGATTATTATATATGTTTATTATGTATGGTTAATAGTACAACACAAAGTACATGGGCACATACGAGATAATTTATGCACAACATGACACACATGATTACAAGTTATAAATCTGAAATCAGAGGGACAGGAGGTCTTTCGCTTTTCAGATGTTCGATTTATGCTGATTAGCGGAATTCGACCACTCGCCTAAGCATTTATGAATATCTTGCGAGAAATTAATTAATTTAAAGAAAAGAAATAAAAAGAATACATGTGAACGGATGTACAATTGTACATGTACGTAACGATGTACGTAATCATCAGGGGACATGTACGAATGCACAAGTTTTGTACACATATTGGTACGTTACACAATAGGTTGTGTGCGTAATATAGACATGCGTAAACATGGACTGATAGGTTGATAGGCATCAGTAGACAATAGGTAGGACACAACATATAAATAATGACGTATAGAGAATGAAGTTTTTTTATTATTATTATTATTATTATTAAAGAATTTACCATACATTGAATACGGAAGATGTCCAAATACTAAACACGTGATTCAGTGTTCAAGGTATGGAAACCGTGAAGGAAATTTAAGTTATTTTATGACGTCATAGTGTATAAGTCATTATTGGGAGGATTTAAAAGAAACTGACTGAAACTGACTTGAAACTGACTGACTGACTGACTTGAACTGACTTGAACTGACTGACTTGAAACTAACTTACTGACTTGAACTGTTATCAAATATTTCTATAATCTCTGGGGCGGTTGTCCCTCTTGGATGCAACCTACTGACTGGAAACTGACTGAAAACTGAAATTGACTGCACTCGAACTTCTATCAAGTGAAGTCTATTATTCTCTGGGGCGGTTGTCCCTCTTGGATGCAACCGACTGACTGGAACTAACTGAAATGGACTACCTGAACTGCTATCAGTGGAATCTACTGAAACTGAAAACTGAAACTGGAACTTGAAACTGCTTCAAGTATCTCTATAACTCTATAAACTTTCTATAAACTTTCTCTTTCTTAATTTGCAAGTCAATTTAATTCAATAATTTGAAAAAAATTGTAAACAGAAATAAAAAATGTAAACATTTCAATCGAATGTACGCGAAGGTACGGTACTATTATGTTTGGTACATAAAATATACTAGCTATAATAGTGAAAATAACAAAATAACTGTCAAATTTAACTCTGTGGCATTTAACTTCTGTGACAATTAACTTCTGTGACAATTAACTTCTGCGAAAATTAACTTCTGCGAAAATTAACTTCTACGAAAATCAACTTCTGTGAAAATAACTGTTTCAATAAAAAAATGTATCACTGGTGTCTGAAATGTTCACTGTGTTTCTTGTAAATTCTGACTTAATGCTTGTTAACTGTTAATAATGATGACTTTTCAAATGTTTACAAATTACTTAAAAAAAAAAAAAAAAAAATTCTACGGCGAAATCCTTAGAGACGTGTTCTAAAGACGTGTCTTGCTGGCTACTTGTTCCTGGATGAAGAATGGGCATCATCAGTTGTTCTATTTCCAGGGTCTGGAAGACTGAAAGAATCCTGATGCAGGGGTCGCTATTTTTGTTATCCTGGGGCAGGGTAATTTCTATCCTGGCCAAAGAGTGGCCACTTAAAATCCTAGCTATGGGCTCGGTTGCCACTTGTTAATATCTTGATGCAGGGTCGCCAGACTGTTAACCCCTCCGTCTATGGCCCTGGGTTGATTCAAATCGACGGGGGTTCTGGTTGGGAGGAAGCAACGGATCTGTTACTTGCAGTAGTTTCTTCAATAACATTCTAATTTTTTCTCTCGCTATAGGATCGACAGTTGTTAATTCTTCTCTTTCTATAATACTCTGATACTTTCTCTGATACTACAATTATCGACTTTTCTTTTTATAACTTATCGACTTTACTGACTGAGTTCTCAGACGAGGGCACGGCTCGAAGGAAAAGATAAAAAACTTCTTTTACTGTAGTTTACTGCTAAAATGTACAGGTAGTGCTCTGAATTTACAGGGGTAGAGGTTCGACCTCTTTCGACCATGGCTCAGGCTGGAATCTAAAAATTAAGGAGGCAAGGGGCCTCTGCCCCCTCCTCGCTGAGAGGCTGCTAACAAGGGAGTGTAGTCTAAGAAGCAGAAGAAGCAGTAACATTATTTTACAATTACATGTTTTATATATAATTTAAATTTTTGGGGGAGTGCAGTTTGAAGGTTAAGTTTCCCCCTTTAAACACATGATCAGATTTTTGAAAGATTCCAAATAAAAATTTTAAAAAAAATAATAAAAAAATGATCGTATTTTCGCCGAGTTAATATTTCTAAAGGGCGACATAATTTCGTAGTACATTGCGTACAATCCAAGTACATCACTGAGCACATTGCAACTTCGGTTTATTACAATTATGATTACAATTACCAACCAATTCACATTCGCTTATTATCGTTAATTATCGTCATTAAAATACATTAATTACACTATGCTAAACTACTATCATTAATTAAAGTTTCATTAAAGTACGGTACATCAATTACATTATATTAAAATATTACATTTAATTACAATTTTAGCAAGTTGTTAATTGACATATCTACTACTGAAGTAATCTAAATAGGTGATACAATTGATATAATGAAGGGGAGTTAACCGTTGTTCTATAATATAATTTAAAGGGGATTAACAACAATGTTATATATTTATAGTTAACAATAATTACGCCAAATTATGTCATATATTAATTATTAGAACCTGGTTGGTTATCAGAGTTTGAAAGTCTAATTAGCCAGCGATGAGGAAAGCGGAGAAAAATACGGTGTACTTTTCATTGGAAGTACACGGACATTTATGATAACGTAATACATAAGTAATATAGAATTTGAATGACAATTAGGTAGAAATAGTAAGTACAAGTAATGAGAATGGGGATAACTATGTGGCGTAAGCCGATAACGAACTAGTGCCCAGGCAGGGAAAAAATACAGTATATTATAATATAACATAACATACAACATAACACCTTATGTTATAAATTTGTAGCAGAAGCAAGAAAGAGGATTTCGAATTCAGATGCTCGCTTTTGGCGACGTCATCGGAATTCGAACACCCTGAACCAGCATGAATGAGCAGCTTGCGAGAGGTGAACGCATTTAAAATAAAAAAAATAATACATGCGAACGTATTTGCACGACTTTGAACGAACAGGTACGGATGCATAGACTGACACGAGTGATAATGAATATTTAATAAAATTGATATAGGATAATGGTCAAGATAAGATATGGAAATATGGATACGACTTAAACCATAGGAATGGTAGGTCGCATGGTTGTGACACTGAAAAAAAATAGAAAGCAAACAAATAAAAATTTTATCCAAACTCGCGTTAAGCTATTTTGGTTCTTATGTAAAAATGAATATTGATTATCACTGGTCAACAAATTTTAAGGAATTTTTTGTATCTTTAATGAAAGTAGCCGATTCTTATGTATTTTTGCATGCTGAATTTGAAAATGATAGTGAAATTGTTTAATTAGTTCGCGTTTTTAAGATATCATGGTAATTATTGTGTAAGTACTGGTAAAAATTTATCCCACAACATATATGTATTTTAAGGAGCACACTCACTTCAATGTCGTTTCCTCTTGGCCTGTCTCTTGTACTCTGACTGTGTAGTGTCTCTTATTACTGACCAGCAGAAGTCAGCCAGCATAGGTGAATTCCACCTGCCCTGGTAACGTTTCTCAAGAGCTGAAATCTGCTGATGAAAACGTTCCCCATGTTCGTCACTTACTTCACCAAGGTTTGCCGGGAAAAAGTCGAAATGGGAATGGAGGAAATGAATTTTTAGAGACATGTTACATCCCATTCTTTGGTACGCCTTCAACATATTATCCACCAATTCATCTGCATTTGGAGCTCTGTTGTTTCCAAGAAAATTTTGCGACACTGACTTGAACGAGACCCAAGCTTCTTTTTCTGCGCCCTCCAAAAGTGTCTCGAAATGTTCATCTTTCATCAGATTTCGTATATGAGGACCAACAAATATGCCTTCCTTGATTTTTGCCTCACTGAGTCGAGGGAACTTCTGGAAAAGATACTTAAATGCCTTTCCATCCTTATTGAGTGCCTTCACAAAATTTTTCATAAGCCCTAACTTAATATGTAACCGTGGTAGAAGTATTTTGCTTGGCTCTACTAATGGCTCGCACGAAACGTTTTTCACACCTGGCACTAAACGTTCTCTTAGAGGCCATTCCTTCCTTTCATAATGCTGTGACCTAGCACGGCTGTCCCACTCGCAAAGGAAGCAGCAGTACTTCGTGTAACCCTGCTGGAGACCAAGTAAGTAACATGCTGACCACTTTCAAATCACCACATATGCTCCATTTGTGAGTGTTGTAGTTTATGTGGTGAAGCAGATATTGCATATTTTCATGTCTCCTTCATGTGGACAGAATATCCAATTGGAATGGCAGCTTTTTCGTTTTTGTTATGAAGTAGTACAGCCTTAGGCTTAGCTTAGAGGCATCAATGAACAACCTCCATTCTTCATCTCTGTATGTTATATTTAGAGCATTCATTAAACCAACAACATCTGTACACACCACGAAGTCACCATGTTTGATGAAGAAAGTCTCCAACGTGGATTGCCTAGTGCGGTACATGGATATTTGGACATCATCATGAAGAAGATGCCACTGTTGAAGGCGTGAGGCGAGCAATTCTGCCTTAGACTTCGGTAAGTCCAAATCTCTGATGAGGTCATTCAGTTCGTGTTGGGTGATTTTATGCGGTTCTGTAGACAGTTCACTGGGCACAAAGTCGGTATCTTGTGATGTTGTGGGATGTGCAATGTCTTCATCTGTACTCGTTACAGGATGCTCTTCGTCATCCAAATCGAGGGTGTCTGAGGAGGTAGGAGGATTGGGCACAGGTATGTCTTCGTTATGGGGCACAGGTCGAATGGCGGATGGAACATTAGGATACTTGACGGTCCATTTTTTCTTCTTACTAATTCCACGTAATGGCGGAACCATGCAGAATAAACAGTCATCCACGTGGTTACTTTGTTCCCTCCACACGACGGGGATGCCGAAGCCCATTGACCTCGGTTTCCCATTGTACCACTCAAGTAATGTAGTTGCACATGTAATGCAGCATATATGCGGCGCCCACGTTTTGTCCTGATCTCCTAATTTGCACTTAAAATAAAGGTGGTACGCTTTCTTGATGGCAGGTGTTAACGTCTTCTTTTGCGATTTTAATGTTACTTTGCCGCAAATATAGCAAAAGTTATTTGAGTCATTAACGCATTTACGTGGCATTTTGCTTATAACGTCAATGAGAAACTGATCGCAAGATTACGCTTTAACACGCACTACACTCTATATGTCATGAAGTAACTACAGGTGCAAATTACGAGGAAACACTACAAAAGCACTATGTCAAAATGTGAAATAACGTGTCACCACAACAAGCGTCACTCTAGAACTGAGCTAAAGGGATTTACGATGTACTCAAGATGGCGCCAGACAACGAGGTTGCCAAACGAGCACATTCTACAGTGTTGCTATATGTTATGCTTCAATGATATATTCATTTCAATTGGGAAATAATGAAAACAGGGCACCCGTGTATCTTCTAAACGCGAACCAATCATGCAAAATGAAGGTCATTTTCGGATTCAGCGACGTCGAATTACTAAAGAAATGATGGTTTCATCGAAGATACATTTTGGCTGTTGATTAGTGAATTATTCATTGTTAATTTTTACATACTGTATATGTAGCTAGTGTTGTTATTGTTTATTTATTATTATTATTATTATTAATATTATTATTATTATTATCGTTATTATTATTATTAAATGCGTAATAAGACTGGTCTACAAATTTTTAAAATGTTTGTTTCTTCGGAGATAAAATGTGTTTCTTATTATGGATTTTGGGGTGCTGAAAACGAATATGACCATAAAAACAGTCGATTGGCTACCGTTTCCAAGAAAATTTAAGTTACACATTTTGCGTATATGTATACGAGAAAATTGGTTGCTACTAACCGGAAAGCATTCCACGCTGTCTTCTCCTTACCACCTAGGATACGGTCGAACTCTTCATCTCTAAGAAGCTCGCGGATCTGTGGACCAACAAATACACCCTCCTTGATTTTTGCTTCACTGAGCTTTTGGAATTTACCACCAAGGTACTTAAAAGCTGCCCCTGTTTTATCCATAGCCTTAACAATATTTTTCATGACGCCCAGTTTGATGTGTAAGGGTGGTAACAAAATCTTGCTCGATTCTACAAGTGGAGGATACTGAACATTTTTTGTTCCAGGTTCCAATGAGTGTCGGAGTGACCAATCCTTCTTGATGTAATGAGAAGTCCTAGCCCCATATTAAAAAAAAAAAATAGGCTAATTGTATTCGGATCAGGTTCGCATATAAAAGTTTCGTGTAATGTGTCCTTACGTATTTCTTTAAGGTTGCGTCATACCTGTTCACTGTGTATATATATATATATATATATATATATATATATATATATTACAAGCATAGGGAAAATTTAGCATCTAAGATTTCACTTTTGGGTCATTATTGCCTTTGTTCCTACACTTAGTGTGAATAACTGTGTGAAGTATGGTTGGTCTACGGTGTCGTTAAGAGGTCGCTCAATCATGCATGACGTGTCTCACTAATGACTGATTACTATAGTATGACTAAATTTGGCTTCGTCTTTTGTAGGAATGTGTAGAAATGCCGCCGAAGCAATCAAAAACACGGTCTAGCAGTGAGGTGTGGTTACTAGGGAAGGCGGAGGAGAAGTTAACTAGGGCAGGACTCTCTACCAAGCTTCAAGTCCTCCGGAAATTCATGTTCCACCATCTGGAGGAGAGGAAGACTATAACAGTGCGGTGATGACCATTGAGGCTTTGATCCCGTTTTGGACAAAAGCAAACGTTCCAATGACGGATACCAGATACGCTGAGAAGAAGCTCCTGAAACTGTACGAGCAATACAAGGGGCCGAAGAAGAACCGCACAAAGAATTTCCCATCCTACAGAATGAAGGAGGACATATTTCGCGGAGACCTTGACGATGTGTTCGATCTTTCACGTCATGACGCCCTCGAGACCATGATGAATGAGGAGGACAAGAACTTCCTTGTCGCTCAGCTCGATAATCCCACTTCCTCCAGCTTTGGCCCGATTGGCAAGAAAATGGCTGACAACAAACGAGGAAGAGGATTCGGTGTGAGGCGGAGATGAACCGAGAGGAGAAAGCCAAGCGCGAGGCGGATGCGAGATGGTCCCAGGGAGAACTGGAGGCTTCTAGTTCAAGCACATCTGAATCATCAAATTCAGATACTGTAGTTTTTAAGGAGTCAGCACGAAAACGTTCCACTCCTAAGCGATTGAAGTCTGTGATCACGCCTGATATTTCCTTAGCCTCAGATCGCCACAACATCAGTGACAGGAAAGGAATGGCAGTGGTCGCAGCAACTATTAAATCGCTGGAGCACAACTTGGACGAAGTGTCAATCTCACGCAGCACCATTCGTCGCGTGAGACAATGTACACGTGAAGCGGTGTGTCGCGAAGATCAGGCCACTTTCAAGACCCATGAGCCCCTTCTCTTGCACTGGGATAGTAAGCTGCTTACAGATATCTCCCATGGGTTAGAGGTGGTGGACCGTGTGGCTGTGCTTGTAACCGGTAACGGGGAAGAGAAACTCCTTGGAGTTCCAATGGTAGCTGCTGCAACTAGAGCATCTCAGGCTTAGGCGTGCCTGAAGCTTGTGGACGACTGGTCTTTGAGGGGCAACGTTCGAGGTCTTGTTTTTGATACAACTGCGTCCACCACGGGACTTCATGCTGGAGCTTGTACTCTCATTGAAAAGGAGTTGGGTATTGATCTGGTGTGGATCGCTTGCCGACACCACGTGGTAGAAGTCGTCCTTGCTGCGGCCTTCGGTGCTTGTTTCGGAACATCCAGTGGACCTGAAATTGGCCTATTCAAGCGCTTCAAGCAGCACTGGGTTTTTCATTGATCGCAGCAAGTTCGAGAGTGCACCCGACAGCCTGTTCATTGAAACAGCAGAGCAGAGGAAGGAAATGGTCTCCTACTACAAGGAGGCTGTCAAGAAGAAGAGCCAGCGGGACGACTATGATGAACTGATGCTTCTCTGCCTCCTTTTCTTGGGAGGGAAGCTTGACGGTCCTGTGAGAATTCGAAGCCCTGGAGCCATGCACCATGCGCGATGGATGGCCAAGGCCATTTACACGCTCAAGGTGTTCCTATTCAGAGATCAATTCACCTTGCTTCAGACCGAGAAACGGAACATCTAGGAACTAAGCCTGTTTATCACGCTCCTTTACGGCCGCTACTGGAACGAGGCCAGTGTTGCATACATGGCTCCATTGAATGACCTCACTTTCTTGCGCCAGCTGAAAGCTCACCCAGGAAAGACGAACGATGCGGCATTTGCCGCAATGAAGTGCCATTTGTGGTTCATTTCTGAGCACTTAATCCCCTTGCTCTTTGATCCATGAGTTCACGCGTCCACGAAGGAGAGGATTGCTCACAACATCGTAGCTGTTCCCGAAAAAAGAAAAGGAATCAAGCGCGTGGACGGAAAAACGTTCTCCGAGCAATCCCTTGGAATTCTATGCCACCAAACGTTCAGCAATCTTCTTCAACCTCGTCATGCAGCACGGAAGTGAACAGGCGCAATCATTCCTGTCCAAGACACCAAATGATTGGAACACAGATCCAGCTTACCAAGGAATGAAGAAACGTGTAGAGAAGATGGCAGTGGTTAATGATTGCGCAGAAAGAGGAGTTGTGCTCATTAAGGCTTTCAACAGCACAATCACGAAGGATGAAGCGCAAAAGCAGTACCTTCTCCGCGCAGTCGCTCAGCACCGCAAGGAATTCAAAGAGCCGACAAAAACTGGTCTCAAGAAGACCTAAAGATCTTCAACTGTGTGCATTATTTGTTCCGCTGTTATAATTTCATAATATATTAATATATATATATATACATTCAACTGCAAAGAACACGCAGTATAAATAACGTAAAGAACGACGCTTGTATAGGAGATATTCCGCGCAAGACGAGAGAGAGAGAACGAAACAAATGAAAAAATGAGGTAACCACCTGGGAATCGAACCCGGGATCTTCCGATTGCCGGTCAGACGCGATACCATTACACCATGGACCTCACTCTTCCAAATGCCGTAATTCTTCTACATACTCGCAGAAACCAATGCCCCAAGGGGGCACCTCCCGCATGCCGTAACATTATATACATTTCGTCTTGCGCGGAATATCTCCTATACAAGCGTCGTTCTTTACGTTATTTATACTGCGTGTTCTTTGCAGTTGAATGTATATAATGTTACGGCATGCGGGAGGTGCCCCCTTGGGGCATTGGTTTCTGCGAGTATGTAGAAGAATTACGGCATTTGGAAGAGTGAGGTCCATGGTGTAATGGTATCGCGTCTGACCGGCAATCGGAAGATCCCGGGTTCGATTCCCAGGTGGTTACCTCATTTTTTCATTTGTTTCGTTCTCTCTCTCTCGTCTTGCGCGGAATATCTCCTATACAAGCGTCGTTCTTTACGTTATTTATACTGCGTGTTCTTTGCAGTTGAATGTATATAATGTTACGGCATGCGGGAGGTGCCCCCTTGGGCATTGGTTTCTGCGAGTATGTAGAAGAATTACGGCATTTGGAAGAGTGAGGTCCATGGTGTAATGGTATCGCGTCTGACCGGCAATCGGAAGATCCCGGGTTCGATTCCCAGGTGGTTACCTCATTTTTTCATTTGTTTCGTTCTCTCTCTCTCGTCTTGCGCGGAACATCTCCTATACAAGCGTCGTTCTTTACGTTATTTATACTGCGTGTTCTTTGCAGTTGAATGTATATAATGTTACGGCATGCGGGAGGTGCCCCCTTGGGGCATTAATTACGGCATTTGGAAGAGTGAGGTCCATGGTGTAATGGTATCGCGTCTGACCGGCAATCGGAAGATCCCGGGTTCGATTCCCAGGTGGTTACCTCATTTTTTCATTTGTTTCGTTCTCTCTCTCTCGTCTTGCGCGGAATATCTCCTATACAAGCGTCGTTCTTTACGATATATATATATATATATATATATATATTATAAATATATAATATAGTCATAAATTGTCAAGTCATTATTATCCTTGTTCAATAAATGTTCCAGTCATAAATTGTCAAGTCATTATTGAAATTGTTTCATTTTGAGCGAGTGCATAAAAAGGTCCTAGAGCAAAGATAATTGGGACGTTTATTCTTGTGGGGGAATAGAATAAGGGCAGATTGTGACCGAATATAAAATTCCAAAAAACGCTGTTGTGGACCACCCTAATATACATATATATATATATATTATATATATATATATATATATATATATATATATGTTAATAATACCTGAATATATCCGATTTGTTGTTAATTAGTCATAAAAAGTTGAAATACATTAATTTATTTTAAATTAGTTATGAGAGAACACCTGTTTATTAAAATTAAAAACTAATATAAGCACAAGGACCCAAAATATTATCTCCAAGGGGAAAAGGAAAAACGATTGGTCGGGGCGTGGTAGAAGGGATTCTTGTGTGTGTGTGTGTGTGTGTGTCAGAGCTGGGCACTTGCGGCATATTGCGGTACTGCGGTACTGCTGCACTACCAAACCGGTACCAAACCGGTACGCGGAAATTTGAATGCGGTAGCGGTACTGCGGTACTTTCAGCGATCCTTTGCGGTACTGCGTTATGGGGGCCCGGGGTGGTAGTGCGGTGGTACCGCAAGTACCGCAGTACCGCAAAATATGCCGCAAATGCCCAGCTGTGGTGTGTGTGTGTATTTATATATACAGGGTGTCCCATAAGTCCGGCATCATAGGAGAAATTCATATTTTTCTATTTCTACAAACCATAATTTATGCTCGGGACGCCAATTTCCCGTCCACCATTCTGTTCAGTGACGAGTGACGAGGCGGTTTTTTATGGAAATGATGAGGTAAATCGACAGAACACCCGCTACTGGTCTCAAAACAACCCTCACTGGTATACCTCTTCAAAGAAACAAGGTGCATCTCGGATGATGGTATGGTGTGGCATTTGGAAGGATCGCATCATCGGCCCCCTCTTTTTCGATGAACATGTCACTGGAGGCACCTACCTACGTATGCTCAAGGAAGAAGCATTTCCCACTGTCTTGAACGAAGAAGGAAATTTCCCAATATGGTTCCAGCAAGACGGCGCTTCTGCGCATTACAGCACCCAAGTAAGGGAATACCTGTACCAACAATTCCCTGGTCATTGGATAGGACGTCGAGGGCCTGTGGAATTGCCAGCTAGAAGCCCGGATCTCACGCCACTAGATTTTTATCTCTGGGGCAACTTGAAAGCGCTGGTATACGCAGAGAAAATTAGGAGTGTTGAACATTTGCGGCAGCGCATTATTGGGGCATATAACACCATTACTCCTGACATCATTCACCGTGTGCTTGCTGACTGGGTATCACGTCTGAATTTGTGTATTGAAAACAATGGTGGACATATTGAGCACGTTCTGTAAATAAAAGCTTTTGTTTTGCCTTTTTTATTATTTTCCTATGATTCTGGACTTATGGGACACCCTGTATATATACTTAATAATTAATGAACCTTCGAACTTATGCTAGCGAGCGCGTAGTACATTAATTCATAAGGTACTTGTGGGTTATCTGTCGCCACTTTTTAATATTTTTTTTATTTATTTATTTTTATATATTAAGAGAAGAGGATTCTTTATACTGTACGGCATTGACGATTGGTTAGGTTAAGTCGTGCTAGTTTGGTTAAATACCGTTTTATTTAACCAAACTAGCACGACTTAACCTAACCAATCGTCAATGCCGTACAGTATAAAGAATCCTCTTCTCTTAATATATAAAAATAACTAAATAAAAAAAATATTAAAAAGTTTTTTATTTAACCAAACTAGCACGACTTAACCTAACCAATCGTCAATGCCGTACAGTATAAAGAATCCTCTTCTCTTAATATATAAAAATAAATAAATAAAAAAAATATTAAAAAGTGGCGACAGATAACCCACAAGTACCATTCATAACATTAACACATGCCAAATTAGTATCATGTAAAACACTTAAATAGAAAATTTTTAATAGCAAATAAATGATTTCATTATAAAGCAGAGGAGGTATAAAGTCTTAATGTACTCACGCCAGTAATCTCTATTCATTTTTAGCGTATCTACCAGAAAAATATCAACTTGTAACATACAACTATTTACAGAGCTACAAAAGTAGCCTACATAATTTAATCTAAGAAAATACACTATATACAAGAGAAAGAAAAGAAAGAGAAAGAAAAGAGAAAGTAAGGAGAGAAAGAAAAATAAATAAATAAATTATATGTGTATTTCTTTTTACGCTAATTAATGAATAGCATAACCATGGGTCCAAATTCTCACTTAATCTGCAATTTGTGTAATCTGGAAACAAATGAAAATGCAGCAATAAGATGTGATTTCTGCCAAAAACTGCACGACTTTATCTACATGAATTGGGATGATAGGAAAACATCTCTTGTCTCGAACGCGAAACAGATCGTGGAGTATCAAATTTCTGTGACGCACATACACAGACTGTAAACTCCTTCGCGGTATTTAAAGAAATGGAGAAAGCAAACTCGACTATAACGAAAAAGTATGAAATAATGGGGAAACAAGAGTCCGGAAATGTCCCAACGAAAATTCAGGTGGATGAGAGAGAGAGGAGGAAATAACAAATAACAATATAATAACGAATAACAATATAAACAACATAATACTGAATGACAGATGAAAGAAAAGAGAAGTAAATGTTGCGAGGTAGTAAAACTGTTCAACGAGCGAAATGATAAAAAGATAACTAAAAACGTAGAAAATAAACAGCCGAAGAAAAATAATGATAATACCAAAATTAAGAACATTGAAAATAATAAGATAACAAGAAGTAAAAGCGTAGAAAATACCGTATGCAAATACTACACAAAAGGGAACTGCCGATATCGGGATGGGGAATGCATCTATGCACATCCCACATTATGTAACACATTACACAAATGGATATTGCAAATTTGAAAATAAGTGCAAGTTCGACCATCTTACTGTCTGCAACACCTTTGCAAGATATGGGAGGTGGAAATGCGGACAAAACTGCCGTTACCACCACCCTCAAAGGAACGCAACGGGTGAACAGGAAAAACGAGCATCAAAGAAGGGCACCAATTTTTTAAACGTAGCCAACACAATTCAGCTGCTAAATACTATCCAACAAATACAAAATCAGCTGACAAATATAGGAATCTGACATAAAAAGAGGCAAATTCTCGGAGGAACACAAAACAACGAAACCGGCACCACCATTGGAAAACGAATCGGAACCACCTGTATGCGAAAACGATAGAGAAAAAATAAAAATAATCCTAGCCACATTCAGGGCCTCAAATCAAATCATTCCCCGGACAAAGTTTTATACCTGAAAGGACTCATGCAAGAAGTCGGAGCAGACTTTGCATGCCTCACGGAAACTCATCTAAAGGACTGCCAGGCGAACTGTGAAAACTGTGAGTTCTGTGTTGACAAAAAAGAAATACAAATTGACAACTATAACATACTCCGAACCGACAGAACAGTGAGACGTAAAGGACGATGTGCTATTTAGACACGCGAAAGGTATATGGCAGAAATTATTATAACTATAAGTACCTCTAACAGCTACGTAGAATGTGTAGCAGCAAAAGCTGAAAAATTAAATATAGTACTAATTGTAATGTACAGACCCCCAAACACGCCAACCTCAAAATTTTCAGATTCCATTACAGCGGTAAGAAACTGGGTAAAAGATCTACACTCTCCAACCCCAAATATTTTTCTCTGTGGTGATTTTAATTTTCTATTCATGAAAAATAAAAGGATAGGAAAATATATATGTATACACCAGCACAAGGGGGGCATCCGGGAAGACCAGGAGCAGGTAAAAATGCTACTAGCTCTAGCTGATGAATTTATGTTAACACGAGAAATAACAGTAAACACAAGAAAAAACACCTAGATTTGGTATTCACAAACAACAGCAACCTAATTGATAATGTAGAAATATCCCCAACTATAATATCGGATCACAACATTATTGAAATAACAACCAATATAAAAGCAACAGGAAAGGAAAGAACACGAACAACAGAAAGAAGCAAATTCGAAAATTTTAATTTTCACTCCAAAGCTATAAACTGAGAAGATGTTGCATCCAGCATGGAAGTAGTAGATTGGGAAACCATTTTCGAGGCCAAGACAGCGGAAGAGATGCTAATGACTTTAGAGGAGAAGACGCTGAAAATTGTGGAAAGACATGTTCCAAAAATGCAACAAAGAGGAAAGAGAAGCAGGTTCGAGAGACAGAAGAGGTCAGTGTTCCGAAATAGAAAAAGAGTGACTGCAAAATTAAGTAACTATGAAGATAACAACATCAGAAAAATATTAAATGATAAACTGCAGAGTATCGATGACGTCATAGAGGAACTAATTAAGAAGCATACAGGAAAAGAAGACGACGTTATAGAAGCGATAATGGTTAATTCAAAGTACTTCTATAAATTTGCAAAAGGGAAATCGAAAAACTATGCGACTATCGGAACTCAGAAAAACGAGAACAATACTTTATCTGATGATCTAACAGAAGTATCCGAAATACTAAGAGCTCAGTACAAATCATCTTTCAGTATCCCAAAAACTGACAAACTGATATGCGACAGAAACGTGTTCTTTGAAGAAGAACTACAAGGGGAAAGTATAACGGACTTCAACTTTCCGACAGATGATATTACACAAGCTATAGGGAAACTAAAAGCACACTCAGCGGCAGGACTGGATAAATGGAATGCCACACTGACCTAAAACTGCAAGAATGCAATCGCTGAGCCCTATATTGGATATGGAGACGATCACTAGACACGGGAGAAATACCGGGCATCCTGAAGAGCGCGAACTTAGTCCCAATATATAAAGGAGGAGATCGATCCGAGGCCAAAAACTATAGGCCAGTGTTGCTTACATCTCATCTCACTAAAATATTTGAATAGTTTGACAAAAAATCTATGACTTTTTGGAAACTCAGAAAAAATTCAATGATAACCAACATGGATTTCAGTCAGGCAGATCATGCCTATCACAACTAACGGAACACTACAACAACATTATTGTTGCACTTGAAAGTAATGAAAACTATGATGTAATGCACATAGACTTTGCCAAAGCGTTCGACAAGTGTGACCGTGGAATCATAATATATAAACTGAAATATAGGGGAACAACAGGAAAAGTAGGCAAATGGATATATAATTTCCTTAGTGAGCGGTTGCAAGTCGTTACAATACGAGTAGTATCTTCATCAGACTCAGAGGTCCTCAGCTCAGTACTACAAGAAACAGTATTAGCTCCACTACTCTTCATAATCACGCTAAGTGACATAGATGAGGACGTCACCAGACAGCACACTAACATCCTTTGCCGATGACACAAAGATCAGTAGACAAATAAGAAACGCAGAAGATATAGGATCTCTACAAACCGACATGAACAGAATCTACAAGTGGACGGAAGGCAACAATATGAAGTTTAACACTGAAAAATTTCAGATGTCACGGTACGGGAAAAGAGGAGACCTAAAATCCATAGAATATTATACCCTAAATAGACAGGAAATTCAGAGAAATTCAGAGTAAAAGATTTTGGGGTTGTAGCGACTGACGATGTGAAATTTGAAACACAAAATAAGATAGCAGTAACCAGAGCAAAGAGAATAACTGGGCAGATACTGAGAACCTTTAAACGAAGGGATAGGAATATAATGATTCCTCTACTGGAAACACTGATCATACCCAAATTGGAATACTGCTCGGTCCTAACATCCCCATTTAAAAAAGAAGATATTAGACAGTAGAAAGGATTCAGAGAAGCTTGACAGCCAAGATCAAGGAGTGCAAAGAACTAAATTACTGGGAAAGGTTACGCGAACTAAACCTATATTCACTGGAAAGGAGAAGAGAGAGATACACCATTATTTACACCTGGAAAATAATGGCGAAACTAGTCCCTAATCTTACTCTGAACCCTGTAACTCCCCAAACAACGGTGGAAAGTAGAAAACGAAGACTGTGTCGTGTTCCCAAATTAAAAGCGAGATAGGGAACATCCTTCACCTTGAAAGAAAATAGTTTTGTTGTGAGAGGACCAAAACTGTTTAATCAGCTGCCCAAAGATCTAAGGAACACGCCTGGCTCAGAACAATCCCCAGTGAGCCGGGCGTACCTGGCTATGTGAGGTGGAGAGTACAAGAAACCAACTCTACTTCACCAGGCCAACTCGAGAGGAGGGGCGACAAGCTTGACCTTCGTGAAATGAGGAATCATCGCGCGGAACTATTGAAAGGTATATAGAATCTACAAAATGGCTTGCCTACACTTGTATCATACCAATCGCTAAGTTCCTTATTTACTATCACACATGACCCTCCATCATAAGACCCCTTCATCGTATTCATGAGTCTACCACTAATACCATAAATACTCGAAATCTGCCACAATGCTTCTCTGTCCACTATCATACGCTTTTTCAAGATCTCTAAATGCTATGTATACCTTTCAGTCCCTTTCGCATGCTTTCGCAGTCGCATATCTCACTGCAAACACTTGCACTAGACACCAACTTTCAACTTTTTGTCTTTAGCCGACACAGAAGAGTCTTTACTTGGTTAATTTGGCCATATTGATATCAATGGCAATACTCAAAATTCTCCGTCACGTCTCGTTTTTTAGTTACAACACTCGCAAAATTTTCGGATATAAGTAGTTTTGTATAACAAAAACAAACAAACACTTTATTTCAAACTCAACAGGTACAAACATTATACAAGAGGTCCATAGAAGATTAAGAGATAGTTGTCTGGAGCACTGATAAGTAGGCCAGTGAATCACTGTGTATAATGAACATATAACTGCTTACGCCAATGCTTCTAGATTGGAGATTTATAAAATATATCGGAGACCAGTCCACTAACCATGGCTTCTATTATCTTATTGACTGACTCACCGAGCCTAGTGATAAATCTAAATACAAAATTACGAATGACACTGGCACAGTTGGACACCTTATTGACTACAAACATCATATTGACACTAGAAGGAGCACCATTTACAAATCTTGGAGACCTAACTCCTAAAAATATTATTATATGCAACATATAATTTCCTCAAATTATACATCCTGTAGTTCCAACACAAATAAGCTGTATACATTGGAGTACAAAAAGTTTTGAACAAAATCAACTTAACATCTAAAGTACACATAAAATTTTCTAACCAAAGTATTTCCCTGAGCATTTCCCTGAGTATTTTCCCCTACATTGTCTTAGAATATCACAGTTCTCTAAAAGACTATCCGTTAGTATGTGGCCAAGATACTTAGTCTGGGAAATTTTATATACTTGTAGGCCTTGGTCCTCATAATCATAACATGACTTTTATCAGGATTATATTTTATGTCGTTATCCTTCCCATACCTTTCACACACCTTCAAAAGTGTGCTGAGCCCTTTTGTAGAAGGAGAAATAAGAACGAGATCATCTGCATACATGAGATGATTAACAATCATTGTACCAATACAGCAGCCTATTTTACAGGTGTTCAGCACAACAGATAGTTATTCATATAAATATTGAATAAGTAAGAGGATAGTATCCCTCCCTGCCTGACACCATTGGTCACAGAGAATGGCTCTGAATTAACCACACCCCATCTTACAATCATTATCTGGTGATTATGCCACAATATTAATATATGGACCAACTAACCAGGTACATTACGATTTACAAGTTTCATGAATAATTTGTCATGATTAACACGGTCAAAAGCTTTAGAGCAGCATTTCTTAAACTGGGGGAAATTTCAGGAATCTAGGCGGGATTTTCGGCAGAATTTTGTTTGGTGATGTTGTTGTTGTTGTGTAGCCGATCAGCCCACCCTGATCGAGCAAGCCGGTGGCACGCAGGTAACCGATCGCCCTCTCCGGAGTGGACCAGAGGTTCAGCGCACTAGTGATGTTGTGTTGTGTTCGTTGTTGTGCTAGAGCGGTACAGTCTGTCATTATGTGTCCAATTGTTTGTGGTGCGTCCAAGCACAGGTGGCAGGTGTCGTCTGTGGAGTTGTCTAGTCTGTGTTTATATGTCTGTAGATTGGGGTGATGTCCACATCGGAATCGTGCTAAGTTAACTCGATCCGACCTGCTCAGGCTGATCTCTGACCTGTTAATGGGTGGCGGCTTTGCACCTAGGACCGCATTCGGACTGAGTCGTGTCAGTGCTTTGTGGGTTAGGTGTGTGTGTATGTGTTTTCTGTACTGTGCGATGTCTGTGGGGCGTGGTATGGAATGGAGTATTTGGTTATAATGTCTCTCTGGTGTTACCTTAATGGTGCGAGGTGTCGGTGTATGATTGACATGTAGTGGCAAGGGTGTTGTGGGTTAGTTGTCGCTGCTGCCATGAATTGTGTTCCCCTCATGTCTAAATGTTCCTTAACTTTCAGTATTTTTGCTTCTGTGTGCAGGTGTTCTAATGGTGTTGTTTGAGTGCCTCCTATAATGATACGAAGTGCGTTGTTTTGTATTGTCTGTAAGGTGTTTGTGTGTGTTTGAGATAATGGGTGCCCAGCATTGGCTAGCATAGTCCATAACTGAGCAAATATATTGTGTGTATATGAGTGATGTTGTTTCCTGCTGGTATCCAAAGTTTGTGCCTGTTAGTACCCAAAGCGTGTTAAGTCTTGATGTACATTTGTTTTTAATGTCCTGAATGTGGTTTACAAAAGATAATGATGTGTTTTATGTGACCCCAAGTATTTTGGTCCTGAGTGTGTGGAATGTTGGTGTTGTTTTGTGTAGTCTGTGGAGTTATCTGGTGTTCTTTGTAAGCTTGTAAGCAAGGTGGTGGTTGATTTTGTTGGCGCTACTTTGAGTCTATTGTGTGTGAGCCAGTCTTGTATGCTGTTTATGTATGTTTGTAGGTTATTTGTAGCGGTGTCGCTGTTGTTGTGGGTGGATGTTAGAGTGATGTCGTCTGCATATGATGATAAGTTAAGCTTGTTATCTATGGGTGTTGGAATGTCATGCATGTATAAGTTGAACAGTGTTGGTGAGAGAACAGAGCCTTGAGGGACCCCGTTCGGAAAAAGCTTGTTTTTGGATGACTTGCCATTAAATGTGACATGTGAGTATCTTCCTGAAAGATAGTTGCTCAGCCACCTTTTGGTGTTATTTTTCATGAGTATTTTGTTTATGAGAAGGAAGCGTGGGATAGCATCAAATGCTTTACTAATGTCTATTGTTGCTAATAGTGTACGTTGAGTTGTTCGTCTGGAGTTGATGCCATCCATGATGTGCTGCCTGAGGTTAGTGAGTAATGTTGTGGTTGAGTGGTGAGGTCTGAATCCATGTTGAGTAGGCGATAGTGGAATGTGTGGGTTGGTGATTTGTAAGATTAGTCTTTTTGTTACTTTGGAAGGTGTGCATAGTAAAATAATGGGTCTACAGGAAGCTGGTTCTGTTGGATTTTTGTTTGGTTTGAGTAGTGTAATAATTTTACCTTGTTTTCATTTGTCAAGAATAATACAGTGTTGGTATGAATATGTGCTGATATTTGTGAGAGCTAGTATTCCCTGTGAGCCCAAGTGTTTAAGGTGTATGTTAGATATGTTGTCTGGTCCAGTAGCCTTCGAATTCTTAATGTTTTTGATGATCTTGGTGGTGTGGTCTGTATTGAAGGGTGTAATGGTCGTGTCGAGTCTGTAGGTTTTCTTGTGTCTGGCTGTTTGTCTGTCTGCGTGTTTCTGGTTGTTGTTTCTGTTTAAGTGCTTATCTTTGCTTAGTGATTAACCGCGACAGATAGCCGCGTGTGAGGTGTGAATGCCGCTGTTAGAGTCGGTAATGCCGTTTATAGTCTTTTATAGCCTGGATGTATCTGTGGAGTGGTTTAGTGTTGTTATGAATTCCCTAAATGTTTCTGTTTGTTTTTCTTTGAGTTTGTTGTTTATTTCTGTGTTGAGCTGTTGTATCTGCTGTTTTATGACTTCTGTGTGTGGTGTTTGTGTGTTATGTTTGAGGTTCTTACGTTGCCTTATGAGGTGGGCTATTTCTCTAGTGTAATTTGGGTTGTATTTCCTAATGTTGCCCTTGGGTATGCATTTGTTTGCATTAATGATGATCCGATTAAATGTCTTGAGTGTTGTATTGATGTTTATGGTGAGTGTGCTGTTTAATGTGGTGGATTGTTCCTCAGTCTGTATTTTGAACTGTTCCCAATCAGCTCTCTTGTAATTTCTTTAAGTGTGCCTAAGGCTGTTGGGGCAGAGTGTAGAACGTGTTGTAATGATGATGGGCAGGTGGTCTGATGACAGTTGTTTTTCTGTTCTCCAGTGTGTATGTGTTGCTTGTGAGGGGGAACAGAACGTTATGTCTGGGGAGGAGTTTGAGTATCCTGGTTGATGTGGAATGTGTGTATGTTCTGTATTGTTAAGAATGAAGAGGCTGTTTAGTTGTGTGGCTATGTTGGCGCCTCTGGTGTTGCTTTGGTTGTGCAGGTACCAACTAGTGTCTTTAGCGTTGAAGTCTCCTCCCAAGATGACATTAGTGAGAGAGGCCAGATTGTGTAACTGTGGATTGTAATTGGCTGGCACCTGAGATGAACTATCTGGTAGGATGTAAATGTTGATTAGTGTGGTGTTGTGTTTTGCGCGTGTTTTAATGTAATTAATCTGCATTATAAGTCTGCTAATGTTATTAAACTTTGTCTTCGAGGCTACTTTTTTCCGTATCCTAATGGAGGGAGAAATCGGGGAACTGGTCGAAAGGGGAAATGACACGAAAAAGGTTAAGAACTGCTGCTTTAGAGGCATCCAGGAAATACAAAAATACATTAGCATCTAGAGCAGGGGTCACCAACCTTTTTTTTGTTCACCGCCCACTTTTACGATTTTTTGAAAATTAAAACAGCTTATCGCCCACCTTAGATCAAAAAGAATAAATCAACATAATCGATAAAATAAATAATGAAATAAATGTTTAATTACCTTTAATGTGAGCCCACTAGTGGGCGCTACCGCCCAGGTTGGTGACCCCTGATCTAGAGTTTGGTATTTACAGACCATTTCCTTCAAGGCATACACACACATCTCAGTACTGTGTTTCTTTTTGAAACCGAATTTGTTATCACTAGTATAAAGGTAACATTCAAATCTATTAATGAGTATATATTCACACACCTTAGACATAATACTGGCCAAGGCTATTGGCCTATATTTATCTTTACTGTTGATTTTACCCTTTTTATCTTTTAGTACTGGCACCAAAACAACGGATAACATTGTATCCGGCAAAACACCATGTATGAGTAAACCTGTAAAGCACAAAGCTAACAGAGGCACTAATCTGTCACTACTAAATTTCAGATGCTCAGCAGAAATACCATCAACACCACATGATTTGTTACAATCTAAACATTTTATGGCCTCTTTAGTCTCAAATACACTAACTCTTATATCTGGACTATAGGTAGCATCACAATTAACATTATTGTTCTTATGTACAGAGTTGAATAACTCACAATAGTGTTCCTTCCATAATTTGACTATATTCTCCATATACAAACTTACGACTGTTTTTATTTCTCATAAAATGGAACACAAGTCTCGAGAATAACCAAGTTTGTAAGTATTGATAATAAAGAACGTTTTCTTGTGGTTCTTAGAAACCGTAATGAATGTGAAAAGGTAAGGGGGTAACTCAGAGTGGTACTATGCTTTCCACCCGGAGTGGGGAGGTCCAGTACTACACTACAGAAGCGGCTCTAGGACCGGTTCATTATGACATAGCTGAGGATACTGTGAGAGACTTAAATGGGCGTTTCTCAGGATCTTCACAGCGGTCAAACTTGAAGTCTTCAAAACAAGACTAGATGCTTGCCACAGTACGATACCAGATGAGCCGGGTGTACCTGTTTATGTGCGGCAGAGAGTGCAAGAGAACATCTCGTTCCTTCACTAGGCCTAGAGGCAAGGCCCACCGGTACGGCCTGTGTGTGAAGCCAGACCAACGTACGGGGCTGCTACGAGGTTACGATATATATATATATATATGTTACTTACTTGCGTTATGATACTTTATGTGAGTTCGAACGACGGTACAGGATCGGTCTGCGTTCGACACCTCTGCAGCACCCCGCCTCATTTATATATACATACACAGTATATATATATATGTATATATATATATATATATATATATATGTGTGTGTGTGTGTGTGTGTACATGCGTGTGATGTAAAGAACGACGCTTGTGTAGAAGAGCGTCCGCACAAGATGAGAGAGAACGAGCAAATGAAAAAAGAGGCATCTCACAGGAATCTAACCCGAGATCATCCAATTGCCGATCGGATATGCTAACCACTGCACGAAGGTTCCCGATCAGTCACAACTCGTAATTCTCCTGCATACGAGCGGAGAATTACGAGTTGTGACTGATCGGGGACCTTCGTGCAGTGGTTAGCATATCCGACCGGCAATTGGATGATCCCGGGTTCGATCCCTGGGAGATGCTTCATTTTTCATTTGCTCGTTCTCTCTCCTCACCTTGCGCGGACGCTCTTCTACACAAGCGTCGTTCTTTACATTAATTATTCTGTGTTGTTTGCAGTTAAAAAAAAATATATATATATACGCAGAGAAAACGGAAAAAGTAACACTTTATTAATGAGATTTCCACAAACAGTAACCCATTCTTCACAAGCCGGATGATGACGACCAGGTTATCCAATTTCAACCACCTTCATTGGATGAACCTCATTTAATTTCTCAGTCAGAGTTAAATGATCTAGTCAGAGAATTGAATCTATCTAAAAATCAGGCTGCGCTCTTAGCTTCTAGATTAAAAGGTTGGAATCTCTTACATAAGACTGTAAAAATGTCATCGTTTCGTAAGCGCTGGACACACTTTACATCGTTTTCTCTATGGAAAGTGATTTAATGTATTGTAATGATGTGAACGCATTCATGGAGGCAGCTGGTTGAGAGCACAATCGTAAGGAATGGAGGCTTTTTATCGATTCAACAAAGTTGAGTTTGAAAGCTGTACTATCGCACAGAGGTGATATCTAACTTTCGGCTCCGGTTGCACATAAAGTTCATATGAAGGAATCATATAGCGATATGCAGATACTTTTGAAACATAGTGATTATGATAAACACTCCTGCTTATCACCTCTCCATATCGAGCCTGGTTTTGATGAAAATTTTTGTAAAAACCATGAATAAATTCGGATCTGGGTTTCTATATCTAAAAACAGAAGTTCAATAGAATCAGCGAAGCAAAAGAGGGTAACTTGGTCATCGGAATGGGTAAGAGGAGGGAAAGAGGAAGAAGAAGTAGTAGAGCTGTTGGAGAGGTCGTTGGGTGGATGCCAGAAAGAGCAAGAAGAATTAGCATTGGTTGGCGCAAATAATGTAGCTCAACACCGAAATTATGCATCTTAACAATACTTAGCACTTTATTGAGCTATAGCTTCCCTCTAAACACCGTTTATAAAGTATACTGTATATATATGGGAATGAACTCAGAATGGTCCCCTGAGGTTTTTTATGATACACACAGACCGTGCATGGAACAAGGAACTCTTCTGGGATAATTAAATCCACTATAGTCCGAATAAGTAATGGTAAATGACAAATACCATAGTTTTTCTTTTTCATGATGCTAGCCCGACGTGGGCAACGGGTCACTCGCAAAGAGGTCCCATAAATATAGCTTCCCTCACCAGCTATCGTATCAAAGCTCATGGCGACGACTCGGTCTTCGACCTTCCAATCCTTCAAGGCCTCAACCACGGCGTCTGCTTGCGCCATTCCTGTTCCACATGCGAGCTTCGGAACACCCAGGAGTTGGATGTTCTCCTCTGACGATGACGAAACATCCTTCCCAGAGATGAGTACTGGGGGACGATCGACGTAGTCATTTTCTGTGAGGAATGGAAGGAGTTTCCCGTCCCATTGAACAACAATTCCAGTATTGGCGCCAGAAGATGAGAGCTTGTTTCACAGAAGTGATGTGGTCACTGCGATGTCGCATAGGGGTTCTCCTGAATGTGGAACGACTGGTGGCTAGTTCATCACTGTTCCCTCCAAGGCTTTCCACAGTAGCTGCCACGATGTGAACTGCCGCACGATCGCTGGTGTTAGTTCTATCCAGGGCGGCAGCGAGACCATGGGACATGAAGTTCTTAGTTCTCGTTTGAGGTGCAGGACGAGGAGCTGCATTTGACCGGCCAGGGACCTGAAAACCTGGATCCATTCCAACTCGAGGCATCGTCGGAAATGAACGAGGGCTTTCATCATCAGAAGAGGGGCTGGTTGACCCCAGCTGAACGGTCTCTTGCTCTTCACGCACCTGCTCCTCTGCTACTTCCTTTTGCTCTCTGGCCTTCTTAAGATACTTCTGTTTCATTTCTTTCTTAGCCAGGGCTTCGTCGACTCGCCCCATGTGAAACTTGCGTTCCCTCTCTTGGTCTTTCAAGAAGACTCGTTCTTCCTCTATCTGGATCAGTCTTTCCACATGATGATGCTTAATGTTGAAGAGCTTTTCAAGATTGTTTGAGAACTCTTGTTCCTTCTGTATTTGTGGCTTACTTCTCCTGCTGGAACCCTTTTTCAACTTTTCCCAAGTGGACAGCATTCCATTCAGGGTTCGTTTGATATTCCTCCTCTTGAGTAGGGATGCGGGCCATTCCCCAAATATCTATGGTTTCCTTCACCACCATATTGATGCACTGGTTTTTCGTAGGAGTTGGCTCACTCATTTTCAGGAGATGAAAATAACGTTGGAGAATTTGCCTAAGAGTAGGTAGACGGGACTTAGGAATCGCTTCGATGGTGCCGCCAACCAAGTAGATGGTTGTTTTCTTACGCAATGCAGTTACCATTATCACAACCTAGAAAGAGAAACCAAAAATTGACATTTTTTATTACTATGGAAATAATATAGAAATACAGCAACTTCAAACATGTAGACTTTTAAAGTCACACTTTAACATTAAACATGTACTAATGTACATGAATTTTCAGCAAAAATTATATTATTCAACATAAACCAAAAACAATAACGCAACAGTAATATAGCAACTTTAAGCGTAATAGCAATTTATAACGCAATAGAAAATATAGCAATTTTAAGCATACACAGTTTTTACGTTACTCTTAGGGACTAAACTTGCACTAATGTGCATCTCTTTCCAGAAAAAAATTATTATTCAACATAAACCAAAAATAATAACGCAGTAGTAATATAGCAACTTTAAGCGTCATAACAATTTAGAACGCTATAGAATATATATTCACCTTAATTAAATATTAATATTAATTAAATATTAATTAATTAAATATTCGCCTGAGTCATTAAAAAGCAAGCTAAGATAAATGATTCCCAGTGATGCGTGAACACTTAATACACCCTACCCGATTCTTGCTGGGAGAGTAACTGAGGAAAACCGTTAGTATTTGAAATACGATGCCAAATCGTAGTATGTTCAAAAATAAGCGTTACCAATTGTAAACTTAATTAATTAGTCAATTAGGAACGTAATTTGGAATTAGAAACTGGACGAATTGCGCAATTTCTTTTTTACGTTCCGAGTTATGCCTGCTATATAGGCCACGTCAGAGCCGAGCATTACAGGGCATTAAAAATGGCAGCCGTGTGCATACCCTAAATATTCATTAATTTAAAAAAAAAATTCACGTACGCTAGTTTCACATCTAGTGGGTACGTTTGAGCTATGAGCACACAAATATTTCGGAGAAAAAAATTTCACCCCCCTTTCTGTGGACCACCCTAATATATGTGTATATATATATATATATATATATATACAGGGTGGGCCGTAAGTTTCCATACATAGGAAAATTTAAATTATGGTCTTCACGTGCGTCGGTATTTGGATCAGCAGTTTCCGGATGCTTGGATTGGTCGGCGTGGTCCTGTGGAGTGGCCTCCCAGATCCCCAGATCTCACCACCCTTGATTTCTATCTTTGGGGGCACTTGAAGGCCATGGTGTATCAGGAAAAGATACGAGACATAAATCATTTAAAGGAACGTATCACCAACGCCATTACAAGCATAACGTCAACTGTGCTAATGCGTGTTCATCAACAGTGGGGAACACGTATTGAAATGTGTTTTCAAAACAATGGCAACCATGTAGAGCATATTATATAAATAAAAATGGTTGTCCATAAAAAAATGTTTATTTTTCCTATGTATGGAAACTTACGGCCCACCCTGTATATATATATATATATATATATATATATATATATATATATATTATACACACACACACACACACACACACAAGTATATGTCTTTAGATTTGACTCGTGTAAATAAACATTTGTGAATATGCATAAGGAATTATTATTAGCCAAAAATACCTAATTTTGATATGCTGATTCCAAGAATGCCGTAAAAATGTTTGTGCAGGAGGAAATCACATAGCACACGACACTTTCCAGCTAAGAAATCTAATTAAACTATGTGTGCGCTGCCTATTTCAGGATCTTTATATCATTTATCAATTTATTTTGAAATGCATTCTATTTTGTATGTATTCTAAAGACTCGTGTTCCATTTTATGAGAAATAAAAACTCGTAAATTTATAGAAAACTATGAAAATAAAAACCTACTCTAATAGACAATTTATTTCCACAACAGTTTCGATGCCCACTGGCATCCTTCTTGGGTGAATACACCCGAGGAGGATGCCAGTGGGCATCGAAACTGTTGTGGAAATAAACTCTGTCTATTAGAGTGGGTTTTTATTTTCATATTTTGACCTTCACGTAGAAAAAAGTGAAGTTTTTAAGCATTTATTATAGAAAACTACTTATATCCGAAAATTTTGTCAGTGTCGTAACTAAAAAACTAGACGTGACGGAGAATTTTGAGTATTGCCATTAATATTAACATGGCTAAATTAACCAAGTGAAGACCCTTTTGTGTCGGCTAAAGACAAAAAGTTGAAAGTTGTTGTCCAGTGCAAGTATTTTCAGTGAGATATGCGACTGCGAAAGCATGCGAAAGGGACTGAAAGGTATACATGGCATTTAGAGATCTTGAAAAAGCGTATGATAGTGTACAGAGAAGCATTGTGGCAGATTTCGAGTATTTATGGTATAAGTGGTAGACTCATGAATGCGATGAAGAGGTCTTATAATAGAGGGTCATGTGTGATAGTAAATAAGGAACTGAGCGATTGGTATAATACAAGTGTAGGCAAGCCAGTTCGTAGATTGTATATAGTGTATGTTCTTAGCTTAAATTATATAGGATATTCTGGTAGCTCTGCAAATAGTTGTATGTTACAAGTTGATATTTTTCTGTAGATGCGATAAAAATGAATAGAGATAACTGACGTGAATACATTAAGACTTTATACCTCCTCTGCTTTATAATGAGATCATTTATTTGCTATTAAAAATTTTCTATTTAAGTGTTTTACATGACACTAATTTGGCATGTGTTAATGTTATGAATTAATGTACTACGCGGTCGCTAGCATAAGTTCGTAGGTTCATTAATTATTACGTATATATATATATATATATATATATATATATATATATATATACAGGGTTATTACAAAAGAAATAGACAGTTTCAAATATTTATTAAACCAAAACTATTTATGATATTGACATTTACTATGCACAGTTTTATAGAGAAAGTCTTGGAATATTTTACAGCAACTTACAGATGTTCGATGTGTGCACCCCTAGTCACACGGCATATATCAGCGCGGTAGTCGATTTCTTGCCAAATACGCGTTAGCATATCTTCATTAACACTAGCAACAGCTCTTGTGGTACGTTGTTTCAGATCATCTAAATTAACAGGAAGGGGAGGGACGAACACCTTGTCTTTGACATATCCCCATAAGAAAAAGTCGCAAGCTGTTAGATCTGGACTTCGTGGTGGCCAACGTATGAGTGACATGTTGTCGGCTGTTGCGCGGCCAATCCAGCGCTTTGGAAGATTTGCATCGAGGTAATGTCGAACTTGCCGGTGCCAGTGGGGCGGGGCTCCATCCTGTTGAAAAATGAAGTTGTCACTGTCTTCGTGCAGTTGAGGCATCAGCCAATTCATTAGCATGTCGAGATGTCGCACATGCTCCACTGTTGCTCTAGGATTTTCAGTACCCCGTATGCGAACGTTCTGTTTGTTTACCTTCCCACTGATGTGGAAAGTCGACTCGTCGCTGAAAATTAGACGCTCCATAAACCCATCTTCATCTTCACATCGCTCCTGCATTTCTGTACAGAAATCACGGCGTGTGTTTTTGTCCTGGTCACTTAGACTTTGCAATATCTGCAGCTTGTAAGGAATAATTTTCAACCGTTTCCGCAAAACTTTCCAAACAGTCGGTTGCTTACGTATGACGTGGCTAAAACTTCAAGAGTTTCTCTACAAAACTGTGCATAGTAAATGTCAATATCATAAATAGTTTTGGTTTAATAAATATTTGAAACTGTCTATTTCTTTTGTAATAACCCTGTATATATATATATATACACACACACACACGAATCCCTTCTACCACGCCCCGACCAATCTTTTTTCCCTTTCCCCTTGGAGATAATATTTTGGGTCCTTGTGCTTATATTAGTTTTTAATTTTAATAAACAGCCGTTCTCTCATAACTAATTTAAAATAAATTAATGTATTTCAACTTTTTATGACTAATTAACAACAAATCGGATATATTCAGGTATTAATAACATATACTATGTATATACAGGGTGTCCCATAAGTCCGGCATCATAGGAGAAATTCATATTTTTCTATTTCTACAAACCATAATTCATATTAAATGCAAAAAACTTCACTTTTTTACGTGAAGGTCAAAATATGAGAATAAAAACCCACTCTAATAGACAGAGTTTATTTCCACGACAGTTTCGACGCCCACTGGCATCCTCCTCGGGTGGATACAGAAACACAAATGAAACAAAACAAGAGGGAAAAACAGTTCAGGGATCGACCGTTAAGAAATTCGCACCTAGGTTGGATTCCATTCTCTCGAGACAGGAGGGGCATTTTCATTAAGTACATTCGCACAAATTTTTTTAAAACTATCTTCCTGTTCTAAACATACAGATTCTATTATTTTTACATAATTATTACATTTATAATTAAATTTATTACATTTAATATTGCATAATTATTAATTACAGAAATTATAAATTTATTATTACATTGGTTATTACATTGTTGTTTATTATACAGAAATTATAAACCGAAAAACGAATGAAAAAAGGCGATTAGGAAATAATCCAGAGACCATTGAGAAATTCGCACCTAGGTTAGATATCGTTCTCCCGAAACCAGAAGGGCATTTTATTACAGGGTCAGCTTATAACTACATTTCCACAAATTAAAATATCTTCTTGTTCTATACATACAGATCCTAATGTTTGACATAATTACTGCATATATTTATTTCCACATTAATTACTTCCATTATTACATTTACTAAAAGCGAGTAAGGAAACATTCCAATCCAGAGACATTTAAGAAATTCACACTTAGGTTCGAACACGTTCCCACGACTCCGTAAGGGATTTATTGACCAAGAATCTCATTAAAGGGTCTAACTTATAAGTACCTTCGCACAAATTAAAATTATCTACTTTTTCTATACACACAGATTCTATTATTTTTCTTTTGACATAATTATTACATTTATAAAGTACCTTACTTGATTCCCAAGTAAGGTTTGATTCTGAGCAAGTTTCTGGAACATTTCAACTCATTGGACTCTATTCCCAAAAGATTCCGGTTAGCTTTAGACAAGCTCAGGAAGAATGAAGCAATATTTGTCACTAAAGCGGACAAAAGTAACACTGTGGTTATTTTGGACAAGTGTGATTATAAACAAAAAATGGAAGCGTTACTTAGTGATGAATTCACCTACATCAAAGTGAGATCGTCCCCCCTAAAGCGTCTTTCTGCCGAATTCAACAAAACCATCAGGAACTTATTAAAAGATGTCCCGGCGATTGATCCTAAAAGATTTCTACAGATTAACCCCAAACTCCCCCACATTTACGGCCTACCCAAAACCCATAAGATTAATATACCACTCCGTCCCATTATTTCACACAGGGGTTCCTTTAGTTACAGGTTATCTAAATTTCTTGCAGATAAATTATCCCCATTAGTTGGTAAATTTTCAGGCTCGCACATCACTAATTCCTGTGACTTTATTAACAAAGTTATGTCCTTAGATTTAAAACGGGGAAGAATGATAAGTTTTGATGTTGAGTCCTTGTTTACGAAAGTTCCCATTGATGATGTACTTAGTTTTTTAGATAGAAAATTGCCAACATGTAACGTAGAACTAGGCATGCCCACATCTGTATTTTTAGAACTGATAAAACTCTGTGTCACCAATAATGCCTTCTCCTTCGGTGAAGAATTTTATTTGCAACGTTTTGGTATGGGAATGGGGTCCCCTTTATCCCCAATACTGAGTACATTATATATGGAGTATTATGAGTCGGAATTGTTGCAAACAATATGTCCCAGGAATCTAATTTGGTTTCGTTATGTAGATGATATTTTCTCATTTTGGCCTGACCACTGGAACAACTTTGACACTTTCTTTCAGTCATTAAATAATCTTGTTCCCTCTATTAAATTTAAATATGAATGGGAGAACGACAAACAATTACCTTTTCTAGATGTTTTGGTCATTAACGAAAGCGGAAAGCCCAATTTCACGGTCTATAGAAAACCTACTCATTGTAATTCGTACATTCATTATTTTTCATATCATGATGAAGGGTTAAAAGCTCAATTATTTCTTCCATGTTTCTAAGAGCACTCAGGATTTGTAGCCCACATTTGCTGGATCCGGAAAATTCAAAGATTTGGAACATTTTTAAGGATTTAAAATACCCTGAGTGGTTTATCAGAAAGGCGTATTTTAAAGCCAGAAAATCTTTTTATGCCCCTCGGGAACCTTCAGTTAACCAAAAACAATATGTGAGTTTGCCTTACATTGCCGGCTTAGAAAGAGTAAAACCGTTGACGAAAGAATTTAAGTTTGCTTTGGCGTTCAAATATTCGTCTACCGTGAAAAGTAAATTGGTTAGGAATAACGTTGCAAAAGAGGAACAAGCCTGTGTCTACAGCATTCCCTGTAAAAGTTGTGATTTAGTATACGTGGGAGAAACTGGAAGAAATATTGAAACCCGTATCAAAGAACACAAATATGCCTTCAGAAGTTGTAATACTAATAATGCCATTTTTTATCACGCTAGCCAAAATAATCATGCTATAGATTGGGAATCAAGTAAGGTACTTTATAAATGTAATAATTATGTCAAAAGAAAAATAATAGAATCTGTGTGTATAGAAAAAGTAGATAATTTTAATTTGTGCGAAGGTACTTATAAGTTAGACCCTTTAATGAGATTCTTGGTCAATAAATCCCTTACGGAGTCGTGGGAACGTGTTCGAACCTAAGTGTGAATTTCTTAAATGTCTCTGGATTGGAATGTTTCCTTACTCGCTTTTAGTAAATGTAATAATGGAAGTAATTAATGTGGAAATAAATATATGCAGTAATTATGTCAAACATTAGGATCTGTATGTATAGAACAAGAAGATACTTTTAATTTGTGGAAATGTAGTTATAAGCTGACCCTGTAATAAAATGCCCTTCTGGTTTCGGGAGAACGATATCTAACCTAGGTGCGAATTTCTCAATGGTCTCTGGATTATTTCCTAATCGCCTTTTTTCATTCGTTTTTCGGTTTATAATTTCTGTATAATAAACAACAATGTAATAACCAATGTAATAATAAATTTATAATTTCTGTAATTAATAATTATGCAATATTAAATGTAATAAATTTAATTATAAATGTAATAATTATGTAAAAATAATAGAATCTGTATGTTTAGAACAGGAAGATAGTTTTAAAAAAATTTGTGCGAATGTACTTAATGAAAATGCCCCTCCTGTCTCGAGAGAATGGAATCCAACCTAGGTGCGAATTTCTTAACGGTCGATCCCTGAACTGTTTTTCCCTCTTGTTTTGTTTCATTTGTGTTTCTGTATCCACCCGAGGAGGATGCCAGTGGGCGTCGAAACTGTCGTGGAAATAAACTCTGTCTATTAGAGTGGGTTTTTATTCTCACATAATTCATATTTTTCGCTTTCTGCAGGCCATAATGTCTGTGAGCAAGGAAGAACGAATCCAGATAATTCTACTCATAGGAAATCGGAGTCAAAGAGAAGCCGCTGCTGAATTTAACAGACTGCATCCAGCCCGCGAACCAATAACACAGAGTTGTGTTAGCAGACTTGTTGCAAAGTTTAAGGAAACAGGATCCATAGAAGATAAACCACGAGGTGGACCTTCAAGGAGGTCCACTGACGAACGATGATACAGCGACTGCTATCCTGGCTCATTTTAACAGAAGTCCCAATAAGTCTCTTCGGCGATTGTCCGCCGAGACAGGAGTGTCGAAAAGTAGTATCCATTGCATTCTTCAGGCTCACAAATGGCATCCATATAAACTTCAGATCCTACAGAAATTAAGCGAAGATGATCCCGACCGGCCGATGGAATTTTGTGAATGGGCGACGGAACAATATGCTCGGGATGCCAGTTTCCCGTCCACCATTCTGTTCAGTGACGAGGCTGTTTTTTATGGAAATGGTGAGGTGAATCGACAGAACACCCGCTACTGGTCTCAAAACAACCCTCACTAGTATACCTCTTCAAAGGAACAAGGTGCATCTCTGGTGATGGTATGGTGTGGCATTTGGAAGGATCGCATCATAGGCCTCCTCTTTTTCGATGAACATGTCACTGGAGGCACCTACCTACGTATGCTCAAGGAAGAAGCATTTCCCAGTGTCTTGAACGAAGAAGGAAATTTCCCAACATGGTTCCAGCAAGACGGCGCTCCTGCGCATTACAGCACCAAAGTAAGGGAATACCTGTACCAACAATTCCCTGGTCATTGGATAGGACGTCGAGGGCCTGTGGAATTGCCAGCTAGAAGCTCGGATCTCGCGCCACTAGATTTTTATCTCTGGGGCCACTTGAAAGCGCTGGTATACGCAGAGAAAATTAGGAGTGTTGAACATTTGCGGCAGCGCATTATTGGGGCATGTAACACCATTACTCTTGACATCATTCACCGTGTGCTTGCTGACTGGGTATTACTTCTGAATTTGTGTATTGAAAACAATGGTGGACATATTGAGCACGTTCTGTAAATAAAAGCTTTTGTTTTGCCTTTTTTTATTATTTTTTTCCTATGATTCCGGACTTATGGGACACCCTGTATATATATATATATATATATATATATATATATATATATATATATATATAGTGAACAATTATGACACAAGCTTAAGGAAATACGTAAGGACACATTAGATGAAACTTTTATATGCGAACCTGATCCGAATTCCTGTTTGTATATACAGTATATAATCATCGATGCGTTCGTTGCTTAATTGGAAGTCTGAACATCCATATCCGTATTCATTTTATTGCAATTTTCGTTAGTTTGTATTGCGAACACTCCCAGTTATTATCACTCTTGGTGTTTTATTCTTGAGGAGCAATATGCTCCGCAAGTTTGTGTTTCCTTCCCAAGGCAGCACAAATTTATTCGCATCAAGCACAGTCACGCACGTACTACCTTAGACATACTCTACACAAACTGGGCCAAAAACCACAAGTATCTGTAATCGCAAACCGTCCTTATACAGACCTGTATTTAATTATCCCTGAAGAGTTCCTTGTTCCATGCACGGTCTGTGTGTATCATATATATATATACACAAGGTGTTTCAGGAGGAAAGGTCAATACTTCAGGTGGTGATAGTATCGGTCATTGTGAGAAAAAAAGTTCATATGAACATGTCTAATTCTGAATGGTTACGGAGATAGAGCTGTTTGAATCTACAAATACAAAAGCATTGTTAATGGTAATGAAGAAAGAGAAACCAATTACTGTTTCTAACATTTAATGTTTAAACATTGGCATTTTGAATGGTATGAGATACAGAAATGACAAATTTGTTACAGTTTACAATACGTTTTCGAAAATCCCACCATCAACCTCAAAGCACTTTGCAACTCGTGTGCGAAGACCGCGTGTTGTTCGTCTGAGTTGATCTTGACGTTCCTTTATGCGGGTAGCAGCATCCAAAATGCGCGCGAGCAATTCGTCTCGTGTATCCACCTTTCGTTTGTAAACTTGACTTTTCATCCACCCCCACAAACAATAATTTAACGGAGAGAGGTCTGGAGACCTTGGTGGCCATTGCATGGGACCACCGCGGAGGGAGGAAGAGCTGCGCGCGCATCAGATTCAAACAGCTCTATTTCCGTAACCATTCAGAATTAGATATGTTCATATGAACTTTTTTTCTCACAATGACCGATACCCTCACCTCCCGAATTATTGACCTTTCCTCCTGAAACACCCTGTATATGCGAGATAGATAAAGAGATAGTAATAGTAATACTACTAATAATAATAATAATAACCATAGCTATATATATATATATATATATATATATACACAACACACCTTACCTTACCTTACAACCTTACAAACGTTTCGCGCGATGATTTCTCATTTCGCGAAGGTCAAGCTTGTCGCCCCTCCTTTCGAGTTGGCCTGGTGAAGTAGTGAGTTGGATTCTTGCGCTCTCCACCTCACATAGCCAGGTACGCCCGGCTCATCGGGGATTGTTCTGAGTCAGGCGTCTAGTCTTCTTTTGAAGATTTCCACTGCAACTCCCTTCGTGTTTCTTAGGTCTTTGGGCAACTGATTAAACAGTTTTGGTCCTCTCACTACAAAACTATTTTCTTTCAGGGTTAAGGATGTTCCCTCTCTCGCCTTCAATTTGGGAATACGACACAGTCTATCATTTCTACTTTCCACCGTTGTTTGGGGAGTTATAGGGTTCAGAGTAAGATTAGGGACTAACTTCTCCATTATTTTCCAAGTGTAAATAATTGTGTATCCAGTGGTGGCATTCAGCCGGTTCGCACCGGTTCGTGCGAACCGGTTCCTAAAATTTCTCGAGTTCGATTTGGAGGCGATTTGGAAATATTTAAAAGGAAATTAAATAAAGAATTTCAATAAAAACATTTTTTAGTTTTCATTTCTGACACGGAAGGGAGAGGAGAAGGGGGGAAGGGGAGGGGAGGGGAGGGCGAACCGGTTCTTAAAATTTTTGAATTCCACCACTGGGTGTATCTCTCTCTTCTCCTTACCAGTGAATATAGGTCTAATTCTCGTAACCTTTCCCAGTAATTTAGTTCTTTGCACCCATTGATCTTGGCTGTGAAGCTTCTCTGGATCCCTTCCAGCTGTCTAATATCTTCTTTTTTATATGGGGATGTTAGGACCGAGCAGTATTCTAATTTGGGTGTTATCAGGGTTTTCAGTAGAGGAATCATTACATTCCTATCCCTTCGTCTAAAGGTTCTTAATATCTGACCCGTTATTCTCTTTGCTCTGTTTACTGCTATCTTATTTTGTGTTTCAAATTTCGCATCAACTGTCATTACATCCCCTAAATCTTTTGCTCTGGAATTTTTCTGAATTTCCTGTCCATTTTGGGTATAATATTCCATGCAGGGCTGGTAGGTCGGACCCGGACCCGGATCCAGACCCGGGTTTAACCCGAAAGTGAGATAAGACCCGGACCCGGACCCGATAGTGAACTATAAACAAGATCAGGACCCGGACCCGGACCTGAAAGTGAATTTTAAAATTGACCCAGACCCAGACCCGACCGGAAAGTGAAGGACCCGCACAGCCGGGTTTTAGTTTACAAAATTTATGTGTGCGCCTTTAGATTTGGCAACAATGTATTGAATTATCACTCCACCCTCCAAAAACTCACTGGAAGTGGAGAGTTAACGGTGATGGAAGAATAGCCTAATCCTAATATATTTTACTGTTTGTTTATGAGTTGTGTACTGTGTACATTGGTTGGTCTCCAGTGCTTCGTTTGCTATTTATTTGAATTTGCAATGCCTTTACAAGGTCTTTTTTCGGTGGGGAGTGGTAGCCAAAAAACTAGCCTTACAAAGGAATATTTTAAATATAATAATATTGATAAAACATCTACATGCCAAATTAAAAAGTGTGAAAAAGTGTATAGTGGCAATCAGGTGACAAACCTAAAGCGACACCTAAAATCGTGTCACCCAGACATATATCGTAAAGTTGAGGATCATGATAAAAGCCTACCTAGCACTAGCAATACTTCGAAAACTCAAATAGAAACCAAGGGAATGAATGTAGGCCAAACTAGTGTTAGAAACGTTTTTAAACAAATTAAAGTTGGAGTTCACCCGCAACTTCATAAGAAAACTTTAGAAAATGGCCTTATTTCGTGGGTGACAATAGACGGGCGGCCTTTTAGCATTGTAGAAGATATTGGATTTAAAATTTTGGTTGAACCATTTCTATCTGCAATGAATATAAACATGAACAGAAAAAATCTTGCTACTTTGACTCTCGATAGAGCAATAGCTGAAAAAAATATGTTAAAAATACTTCTTAAAAAAAATGTTTCAGTTAAAAGCAGATTGTTGCAGCCGCTTAGATAGAGGATTTTTAGATATTCAAGCCCAATATGACTGAAAACAAAAGTGAAGTGAAAACATTGGCTGTCAAGGAACTTCACCTCTCGCATACAAGTAAAAATTATTTACATTTCACACAAAAAATTATTTTACATTTCACAAATATATATATGTTATATATATATTGTACAATATTACAGTATATATAAAAGAATGTTACTTTAAATCTAAATCAGTAATAAATAATTAATTTCATAGGAGATGTTTTGAAACAAACCATTCAATCTGTGTTAACCGAGTACGACTTGGGATCTGCACAAGTTGTATCCATTGCAACAGACAACGGGTCCGATATGATCAAGTGCTGTCGCCTTTCCATTTGAGTTCACTCAAAAAAATATAGAATTTGTTTACACAAAATTAATTAAAATTTAGAATAAGGGGGCTGAAGAGAGTAATCATTTTCAAATGACGTTATTCCGAACGGATATATTGCCCCTTAGCAATGCGTGTATATTTAATAGGCCGGGTCGAAAAGTGGTCAAGGTCAAGATTTTGCTTAGGTACATATTGTGAGGTTGATCATTTTGTAATAGTAGTATCCACACCAAAAATCAAGGCTGTGGGACCTTCGCTACCCCCCCTACCGATACTCACTTTTTTCCATATGGATTTGTATGGGAAATAGGCCAAAAATCGAAAATCGTAAAAATCGACCCTAAATATTAATTTTTTTGCTTTCGGATGGCCAAAATCGGGTTCCCGGCACGAATTACATCAGAAGAGACCATTCACCAACTTTTTTTTAGATCGGGGGGTAGGGGGTAGGGTCTTAAATCCGGTGCTGACTCACAGCACCGGATATAAGACCTAGTATTACATTTTTTTTTTTTTCCAGATTCCTAATTAGGTACCTAGAATGTTAAAAGTTTGCATTAAAATACGTTATTTAATTTTAAAATATCAGTAATAAATAAAATATAGTTAAAATCTTATTAAATTAAATTATGGCTACTAGAAAAAGAAGCCACAATGCAGCCTTCGGATATCCAGCAAAATTTATGTTAGAGTTACTAGACTTATAGAAGATGCTGATAAATTAACTAAATGCCCTATGATAAAAAGAAATGAAAAATATTATGAAAAATTAAAGAAATATGACGAGATGTTTGACATATCTCCATGCCACTGTTATGATAAAGGCATAAGGGATAGAAAACTTTGTAGGTGTGAACATAAAACCTATTATAGAATGGGAAGCTTTTATTGGTCAAAAAGAAAGAAAAAACCAGTTAGGAAAAATTGATAAAAAAAACTACTTCAAGTAATTTGAGAAAGTTGGGCAAAATCCCAAAAGCGCAGGAAAGGGAAAAGAAATCAAAAGAAAAATTACGAGAAGCAAGGGAATTTGTATCATCAGAAGTGATAGAAGATGATAATGAAAATGAAGATGTCGATTTTCAAGACAGAGAGGTCTTACAACTTAGATTACGAAGAAGACTTAGGATTAATATTAATATTAAAATTTTCAAAATAGATATACTTATGAAAATTTAGCCAAAACTTCAGAGATATAGGGTAAGCAATAGGGCCACAGCAGCCCTTATAAACGCTGCCTTAAAAGATATGAAGATTTTAAGTTTAGAAAATATGCTTGATCGAAAAAAAGTTGAAAGAGAAAAAAACAGAATTGGTAAAATAAACAATGATAAGTATAAAGAAGAAAACCAAAATGTGGAATGTATTGGATTTGATGGAAGAAAAGATGATACACTGACAGAATCAGACAAAATAAAAGAAGAACACTATGTTATAATTAAAGAGCCGCAAAGCGTTTACATTGATCACGTAGTACCAGATAGTGGCATTGCAAGGGCGATTGCTGATGAAATAATTACTGTTATTGAAGATTCAAATAGTGCTAATTCAGTTAAAGGTCTACTTTGTGATGAAACCCCAGTGAACACAGGCAGAGTTGGAGGGGTCAATAAATTAATAGAACTTCATCTTGGCAGGTCCCTTCAGTGGCTCGTTTGTGAATTACATTTAAACGAATTGCCCTCGATACACTTTTATTAAAGCATTGAGGGCAGAACCACTGGCCCAAACACCTTTGAAGGGCCACTTGGCAAGAAATTAAAAGCTGATTTAACAAAACTAAAAGTAATAAATTTTTAACCGATAGAAGGTAAAGTTCAAGAAATACCTCCTAATATTGTAAAAGATTTGAGTAGTGACCAAAAATACTTGTACGAAATGTCATGCAATACAAACAGGAAATGTTTCTGAGGGTCTCGCTGTAAGATCTCCAGGACGACTAAATCACGCCAGGTGGCTGACTTTGGCTAATAGGGTTCTCCGCCTATACATTTCTACATCAAATCATGATACTAACCTAAAAGATCTTTTCATATTTGTCATAAATTTTTATGCCCCTGCGTGTTTTCAAATAAAATCACACCCAAAAGCCACTGAGGGTGCGCGAAATTTTTGGATTATGTCAGTAGTATAGCCGCAAAGTGCCAGAGTGCAGAAATGTTGCATAAAATAATATTACGTAATGTTGCAAGAGTGCCAACCCACCCCCTTTGTTGCAAGAGTGCACCCACCCCCTTTGTTGCAAGAGTGCCAACCCCCACCACCCTTTGTTACCAACCCCACCCCCCCTTGGTGCCAACCCCCCCTTTGTTACCAATCCCAAAATGGGGCTGCAAGGGGTATGCAACTTGGAGTCCCCCCAAGCTGACCCCCCCAAAGGGGCATACCTAACCTAAGGGGAACCTCTTTGGAGGAGAAGGTGGGAGTGCCTCACCCCCCAAAGGGGCAGAAAGAGATAGCAAGAGAGGAAGGTGGAGACAGACCCAGAGCTGGGTGTTCACTCGGCTGATTGCCGAGCCCATATGGAATTCTTCAGCCACCCGCTGCTAATTATAGGCTCCTATTCAGCCAGTAGGCTGCTGAGCAGCCAGATAACGCCATGTGCTTATTTATTCCTTATATTATTCAGCCATTTGGCTGTTGAGTTGCCAGATTCGTTATTTATTAATTTAATTCATATATTAATCAGCCAGCAGGCGTCACAGCCATTTGGCTGCTGAGTTGCCAGATAGCGCCATGTATTTGACTATTCCTAATATTCCAGTTGGCTTAGAAGGCTGAGCTGTAAGCTTCGCTACTTATCTATTCGCTAAATAGCAATTAATTAATTATTCCGTTTTAGAAACAAATGATATAAGCGTGTTCAAGGAATAAATAAAACACCAATACAAAGTCCTGTTTATTAATTAATGGATATACAATGGGGCATATATATGATCAAATAATCGAACGGAAAATAGTCATACAAAGCATAGTATTAACAAAATATTAGAAAAATATATAGTTATATTAATTATATATAATCATACAAAAAATAGTATTAACAAAATATTAGAAAAATATATAGTTATATTATCAAAAGTTATATTATCAAATATTAGTACAGGAAAATATATACAAATCGTATAATCATATTATTACAGGAAATATATATATATATATATATATATATATTCTCTTTAGGGCCTACGATGCAAAACGCTAAATTCAACGGTGATTGATGCTATATCAACATCGCCATTACTCTGCACGATGTGGTAAAACCGTCCAAGCATCACCTCACCGTTTACCTGATATGTCGGTCTATAATCGATATAAATGGCTTTCATATCGTTCAATACTATTTTTGTACCCACTTTACACTCGGCAGGCAAATTGTCTTTAAGCGCAGCTAGAACACATTCAAAAGCACGCACAAAAACGTCATCGTTGACCGTTACATTAAATACAAGTTTATAATCATGCCTTTCCAATCGGGGATTTTTCTTATCGTCCCGAACTTTTCAATCGTGAACTCTTCTTCACTCGACATAGCGGCAATTGAAATATTCTACCAAATCATTACGACACCTATCCACTATATAGAGGTACATTTCTTCAGGGTGAATAGTGTAGGCGAGCTCAGCCCTGTATCTCTCAAGCGTTTTGTACCAAAGCTCACGATATTTCGAAGAATCTAAGCCTTTTAAATATGCTTCCAGACCTAGTCCTTTCTCCCCCTGCTCATTCTTACATTCAACATATCCGTCGAGCAGAGCGATGTAAGCGTATTCAAGCACTGTCAAAATAAACCATGTCTGTAATACGTGCATCTAATATAGGCTTCAGCTTACGGAATCCGACGATCTCAAACATTCTGTCGAGGATGAAACGGTTTCGTGTAGGAACAAGAACGTCATTGTCAGCCGTGTTCTTCCACATCAGTCGTATATGAATACATGGTTGATTGTTATTTACACTCAATGTACAAACAGTGGTATATGAGGAGGCGTCACTAATCACCTCTCTTATTATACCTACATCAGCGGGTATTTTATAACGGTCCTCAGCCCACCTCTCAACTATGAGAGGTTCCATCGTATTCACACAGTTCGAGATGACACGTTCACTCGGCGCAAGCTCTGAGAAGGCTATGAGCCACAGGAGGCACAGGAGCCACAGGAGGCACCATAATCTAATGAAACGTGTGCGGCGCTGACCCAACATGAATTGTTGTATCCCATTATATTGGGCAGGTGTCTTGAGAAATTTTCCGGTACAAGAATTAATTTCGGTTTTAGTGTTTTATCACTAACACTTCCCTGAATACACAACAGACAGTTTCCTTCAGGGTAAATTTCACGAACTAAACACATTTTATAATGTTTTATCTCCTCTAAACATCTTCACATTGCGGGGCGCTGTTAGAGAGAAACATGTTCATATTTATCCTTTTTATTTAACAGGCGATACTCATCTCTAAAATCTGTTAAAAACTCACATAGCCCTTTAGCCACAACCTCACTACAAACCTCCTCATGATATATATTAATGTAGTGGTAAAAATACTTAAGATTGCCCATGATGACGAGATTCACATTTTCAGTCGTAAGGTATGAGTAATCGACATGGTGTAGCATGATATAATACCGTTTATCACACCACTCATCCAAAAGACTCACTACCCATAGCTGTTGTTTATCTTCTGAGCATGCCGCTTCTTCTACCACGCGGTGCACGTGAGCCTTTATAAAGCTTAGTTCTATAACATACTTCAGTACATCGTCTGTAATGCGAAATCCTACAATCCCCTCGCCAGAATATCAGTAGAGTATTTGAATAGCCTGACCCTTCGCACGATTCAGTGCAGCCTTAAAAGATGCAAAGGAGGCGGGCATAGGAAGTTTTTCAGTATCCACTACATCTACGCACTTAGCAGAATACTACTTCATAAATGCTGAACACGCGATATTAAAGGTGGTCATTTTCTTCTATGCGAGAGAATACACGTCTGAGCTCAACGGTATACAGAGGTCAACTGAGTACGGAAGGGTAGAGGTCTGCTCAGGTTGCTGCGTGATTCACGTCGCCGGTCTTACAGTGGGCGGAGCTTAACTTTTACTGTACATACGCACACATAGACGCAAAGTGAAACGCAAGTTGAAACACGATTTATTTAATAAACGAAATATTCAAGGTGTACATAAAGGGTGTTCCACTTAAAACGGGCCCGCTGGAGTATTCCAGCGGGCCGGTTTTAAGTGGAACAACCTTTATTTGCAAATACGTGTAATAAATATGTTAACATTAGACATATCAAAGTTTATGGTATCCAAAGGGAACGGTATCATTGGTACCAGGTAACTGGTAACGTTTCCTATAGGTGTTACGGCACAGCTGTGTGCCCCTAAGTTCCATCACGTCCCCCAGCTTCTGCGCCCGAAAATTGTGTGTGCCTACAATTAGTTGGGGAGGCCGTTCACCCTCATCATCGTCCAAACGCACTAGATCCTTCAACGAATCAAAGTTAACGACCCGCCGATTCGCATGGTTAAGCGTGATGCCCTTAGCCTTCACGATATACTTCGTTTGATTCCCTATCCTGACCCGTACCCGATAGGTTTTAGGTCCTGTTGACACAAACGAGTCGGCGTATGCGTTGTCCCCATACTCATCCTTGATCTCGTCAGTCAGCTCGCCGAGGAATTCACCAATAGGGGGCATGTATTCGCCCTCCCTCTCTATGAATATCACACTATCTGTATCGGCATACAAAACCTGTCGCCCAAGAGAAAGCAATAGACTCCAAAGTTTTATGCGGGCGTAGGCCGTTGTGAAACTGGCCACAGGTATGTTTGTAACCCGTGAGGTATCTGTGGCCAATTCAGTGTTGTTGTACTTTATTATGTAAGTATTACCTATATTCACAATCTCCATGACCTCTTTATCGGGGGCGTTGGCATAATCCCAGACTTCACTATAGCTTTGTGCCAAATGAACGTTCCCTTTGCCAGTATTCTGCGCAAATTTTCCCCAAAGACTGTTTAGACACAACTTTGCACTAAAGCGCTTGCCAGGGTTCTTTATAATTTGGGAGCGGTCAAGCTGTATACCTTCACGGTCACGATAACGTTGAATATAGGCCGACTTTTCATCTTCTGTATCAACCCCTCGCGGTTATCCTGACGCCTCAACCTTATCCTTCAAAAATGCGTTTATATATGGCGTGAAAAGGTTGTGTAGCTTCTGAAACCTTCACACATCATGTATCTTCAGTATTCTATACCCATGGCGTACGGCTAGGGCCAGCTCGGGACTTGTATATACGCCTCTGATCTTACGCTGATGGGGTATATGGTTACAATCACCGTTATTCTCTTCTGCGCACTTCACACACAAGGGAAACATGAGCTTGTGGTCGATAACGACGGGTAAGATCGGCATCCATAATTTGCGAGGGGGGAGCACGTCTAGGAAAGAGAGTCCAAAGTAGCGATCATTCAAATTTCTTGAGAACTCGCCGATGGAGGGCAGGCTAGGTCCCACCAGTTTCTCAGGCGCACCCACGGGGTACGGGTTGTTCTTCATCACGTAGGGGTATAAAGAACAGAAATCGTAGTAGTGGAGCTTCACGCCCTCCGTAGGTGGAAAGTATAGCTTGAATGGATTTGTACGCACACCGAACAAGCTATCACCACATTTGAGAGGTTCCAATACCATTGAACGCTTAATCGTGTTTATTTCTTCACGGTACTCCCGGTCTGTCTGCATCCGTGCTCCCACAAGACTTTGTGAGTGAACTGAGACCCTATAAGTTGATCGGGGGTGCCGGTCCACACAAGACAGTCGGCAGGAGATCTACATTGGATATCTCCTGCGATTCCACACTCAGGACGAGGGCATCCATGCCACCAGCAACCGTTATAGGAGTACACAGTCTTCTCGCCAGTGACACGGTTTTCACTTAACCCATCAACCCAAAAAACACGACCATTAATCTTAATGGGCACCTCACCCGTGTTGCGGGCATGCTTTATATATACACCTCTGTTGTTGTAGGTGTATGAGCAAGTAAATAGCATTGTGGCCATAATTGCGGGGGTTGTTTCTGTGAATAATGGCTAAGGTGGCCTTAGGCATGAAGTTATTCTTGAACACCATAAAACAATGACGCGATGATGGTTGCGACTTGCAGCGGATCGCATTTGAAACGGCCTATGTACATCCTTCTAAAGGCCTGGAAACACACTCTAAGCACGCGCACATCATTCACGCAATAACGCTCACATTCATCAGCTATATTATAAGGATGACGTTCATTAAAGCTGGTGTAGTATCGATCAAAGTCTTCACGCTCATCTGTACTCATACAATCATAGTTAAAGTAATGTTTGGGTGGAGGTAGGCCTACGTAATTTAAAGTTTCGCTAGTGAGGAATGTGTAAGGGAAGTATCCTTTTGAAACTTCAGCTGCTACCCCATCACCTTGTGTAGCTTTGCTAATTTACAAAGTGTGAATAATAAAGTATCTTTAAATTGTACATTACCTCTTATTTGCATCTGTATTAATTTGTTGCCTCTTTTCAATGGGTCACCGGTAAATATCTCAGAGGACTCGTGCTCAAGCAGCTCTTATAAAGGAACTGTGTGTCAAACTTTGCCTCGTTATGGGCGAGAATATACAGTCATTTTTTTTAACTTGTTTGCTAACTTGACAATATAGGACACAAATAGTTTCACAGGACTATCGTGGACGTTCGTTTTAAAAACGTTTGTCCGTTTACCACATTTGTGGCACTCATCACACTCGATCTCCATACACTCATCACAGATAGTTTGGCTCACAAGTAAATGTGGAATGACCTCTTTGGTTTCAGCGTTTGTGTATGTTTCTATATCGTAGTATACAGTTATAAAAGGCTTGTTTTTAGGCTTGGTGTCTTTCATATAACATACATGCTTTACTACATCCGCCTTATATTCCTCCTGGCATGTAGGACAGTGAATTTCATCACATTTATGCCGAAATTTTCCCCCAATTATCCTTTGTCTGAAACATACCACATTCACAGATCCTCATTTTCCTGCACGTGCCAATTGATTTATGGAGCTCAAAACAGTTATTATTGAAAAATGTGCATCTACACACATTACAATCCCGCTTCTCAGCTTCAACTACACGGCTTTCACATTTGGAACTTTTACACTGCTCATATACCATGTGACAATCTTTACAGTGTTTCACTATATCATCCGCAAACTCGAGACACCCCTTACGCAAGTCATGATATCGTCCATATTTTCGACTTTTATCATAACTTGTGTAAAGACACCTTATATTACGAATGGGGAGATACGTTGTACCTGACAGTCCTAAAATAAGTAGGGGTCTTGACGATCTCTCACATTGCTTTTAAAAACATACACAGTCCTACGACGATCATCCAGTCCAAATACAACTATACGAGCATTCATTTTCTGTTCTACCCTTCTCAGCTCTTCAGGACACATATTACAGTCAAATTCAAGTTCATCTACAGCTAGTTTACGGGCACGCTCAACGACCGTAGGCAGCCAAATTTGCTCGGATTTCGTATTTTATACAGTAAACATGCGAACTAGGACTACTGCTATAAAGCCGCAACCACGATCGACGTTTATATGCCGTCTATAAATAGCTTGAGAATTGAAGTTAAGAGTGTATGGTGTGACACTATGGCCCGCAACACGGAATACACGGTCAATATTTACCATGAAGTTGTCCATATTAAAAGCTATACTACTTTGGGCGGCCTGCATTATATGACCTAATATATACTCTACATCTTGAGCAGCCAAACGTCTAAATGGTGTGACTACCGAAAAATCGTCTACAGAGCCATCGTCTGACCCGAATCCGAAGGACAACCTCGTCCTGACCTCACGCTCGTCGCGGTTCTGAAGGGCAAACTCTACAACACGTTCTACAACGCGTCGTAGGCCGTGTTCAATACCGTTGCTATACATGGTTCTAGGGTCAACCCTGACTATATACCGATTTCTATTCAAGGCTGGGGTAGGGGTTGCGGTGCGCACCAACACAAATGTTATACCATCCTCAACGGAACGGGGTGCAGCTGTGGAAGATGAATAAGGGGCTATATTGGCGGATGAAGCTGATGTGGGGTTGGTTGCGTAAGACGTTGAGGGTTGGGGCTCTATTACTGCAGACTCAACAGAAAGGGGTGCAGCTGTGGAGGATGAACAAGGGAGTGTATTGGCGGAAGAAGCTGATGTGGAGTTAGTTGCGTAAGACGTTGAGGGTTGGGGCTCTATCACTGGATGTCTAACAACCGGCGCGTATCTCACGCGCTTTATACCTGACGTGGAGGCCTCATCATCTTGTCTCCGCTTTGAACGTGCAACAGGTGTCGCTGGTGAGGGCTCATCGGCGGGTATGGGTATTGTAGATGCATGGTCAACGGGATCATTCGTGATATCGATGATGGGGTGCTGTACATCGTCGTCATTCACGGTTCTGTGGAAGAAAACAAAATATAAGGAGCAGAACTCGCTATTTGTAATATTCTGTAAATAACCCACTTAGGGGTGTGACGTGTTAGAAATGGAATCTGTAGAAAAATTCAGATTCACGAGCCCATCCACATGTATAATATCTGGCCCGACAGGTTGTGGTAAAACGGTGTTTATGCTTAATATCATTAAAGAAAAGGGGGAAATGTTCTCAAAACTTGTGCATAAAGTTATATGGTGCTATTCGACATACCAATCAGTGTTCAACGAGTACCAAGATGCTGTTTGGTTCCACAAGGGGGTCTATGACGTTAATTCGTTAAGGGGAAATGAACATACAGTCATCGTAATTGACGACCTCATGTTGGAGATGGATAAAACGTTTGCAGAGACATTTACAGTATTCTCACACCACCTTAACATAAGCGTGTTCTTCATCAATCAGAATCTATTTTTCGAAAATAGATACATGCGCGATGTATCGTTAAATACGCAATATCTACTCTTATTCGCGCAACGTAGAGATGTGTCACAAATTGGGATATTAGCCAGTCAAATGTTCCCGAATCAGCGTACGGAGTTTTTGGAGGTTTAAAAAGAGGTCAAAGCAACGTTATGGATATTTGCTTTGTGACCTTCACCCGCGAAACACGTTTAGGGTGCTACTAAGAACGAATATATTTCCAAACGAGCCTGAAACCGTGTTTATTCCAGAATGACGAATAGGCTAAAGAAATACCGCGAATTAATAAAAATCTATCAACGACTGCCTCGAGCATTGCAGCAGATGTTTGTTAAAAATATCCACTCTGACTTTTTAAAATGCATCTGTGAAATCTGCCTTAATGTTATAAAATGTAATGTTCCAATGAAATCCTTTCAGAAGACTCGATTACGTCGTTATTTTCAATTTTGGGACCTTTACTGACTAGATTAATATAATGAAGAAGGTGGTTGTGATCCCGCACGAGGTGTATGCTTCATTACAAAGGAGTCCAGATGCGGTTCTAGAGACCCGTAAAAGTAGACTTAAAAGAATGGAAAGTGAGCTGCTATCCCTATTAAACAGTGAAAAGGCACCTGATGAGAAAAGGGTCTCGTACCAAGAGGCTTTGCAGAAATTTCTTCATGAGTACGAAGATTATAAGCATCCTACAGAGCTCACCGTGAGGCACAGCTCGAGTAGCGCAGAGCATAGTGACACAGGGCCTTAGCAATCAAAGAGTAGCGGAACACAGCACATCGAACATGTGCTAAAAAACAGCCTCCCCCAAACATTGAGGGATAAAGGATTAAGTCTTTATAATCTATTGAGTGAGGATCCTATCATACAGTGGACCGACACAGGAGAGGTCGTTGTTGATGGAACAAAGATACAAGGATCAATATCGTTGATATTGTTCATGATCTGGTGAGAAAGTGGGATAGACCCTCACCAGAAGGATGGAGACATATTAAAGCAAGGCTACAACAAATAAATGTCCCCAAAACACTGATAGGTAATCTGAATAGGTTAAAAGACTTGGAACATGCATCGCACGTGTCACAACTGAGTAAACCTTCGCCCACAACAGCCGCCGTACCTCTGAAGAGAAGAAAGAAGAGAGTAGAAGGCCAACCTTATCCACGTGCCTCTAAAATACGCAAATGGCTAACGTATTAAGTAAGCACTATTATGACATTTCTAGCCCTGCATCCTATGGTGGCGTTAATAGACTGTACAGTAGGGCGGATCGAAAATGAGGTTTTTAAACCTTTTTTCGAAATTCAAATATGGCTAGTGCGGAAAATATGTGGGTGCTATAGATAATGACTGTGCATAAATATTAGTCCTGCGAAATTATATCTTCAGGTGCCACAAAGCCGTCGAAAAAAGTGAAATATAATGATTTTCTTATATTCTGTATTAGTACAATAACTGAAACTTACTTGTTATTATTATATATTAAGTGTTCCAATTACCAAAATAGTTACTGAATTACGCAGCTCTTTTGATTAATGATCTAAATAATCCAGAACTCACCACGAGGAGGTGGCTGCGTGTCGAGCTCCACCCATGCCCTCCCAACCAACCACCCATCCTTGCGCATGTTTTTTTCTATTAACGTTTTATTTAAACTTTATATTCAGCTTTACTTTCGAATGATGGCATTTTTTTACGTGACTGAAGTGTTGATCTTATGAAGCCATCTCGCGCGTTCAATCCAAATACTTTTGATGATGCTTCAGTCACTAATTTTACCATTGTTTCTACTACTTGTGTATGACAAGGGAATTTCTCGAATGGAGGGGTACTCTTGTTTTCTATGAATTCTTCAATCTCATTTTCTGTCAGGTGTCTTGTCACAGGTGGTTCAGTGACAATGCATTTTTGCCAATTAATTAAATCAGTATAATCAGTAGCTTCAAATTGAATAACAGGTACTGTGAAACGCCTCACAACTTTTTTCTTGTTTGTTTGCCTTGCTTTCTTTATTCGCCTCCACGCTAATTCTCTATGGCGCTTGCGGTCATCATGATCATTGATGCTAGAATATTTTCTGGATTTGCAAAAAATGCATTTCTTTGTATGACAGGGTTTACAATATCCTTTACTTCGTCATTCAGTGTTCTTGTTAGTTCAATAGTTTTGAAAACATGTTTTGAGCCATTGACAAAAGACGTACTTTGCTTAATAGAAAACCACATTGGGATGTAGACCTTCATTATAAAAGAAGCAATGTTCATGAGGTTCTCAGATGGACTTACAGTTGAAACGTATAGACGAAGCAAACGATTTGCTGTAGTTAGCCATCGTGAATGTGCCATTTTGCCTGGACTACGATGAGCAAGATCTGGAGAGCAATATCCCTTTGTTATGGCCTGATGAATATCAATTAGATATTTTTGGTCGGTGCTAAGATCTTCACAGTCTACAGTTGGTTCCTCAGCATCAATCCTTTCAAACTCGACAATAGGAAGACTCTCACAGTTCTCTAATTCCATGCCAATAGGACCGGTGAATCCGCGGGGGCCAGATGTTTTTCCATCCAGCTTTGCAACTAAATGGCGTAATGGCAATTCATTGGCATGGAGCTGGCACACTAAATGTTGAACTGGCTTCTTCAGCTTCAATTCTATAAGCCTTATAACGCCTCCCTTTTCTCCAGTGTTGACTGCTGCACCATCGCATCCAATGGCAACAAGGTTTTCCAGGTTCATGTCATTATTTCCAATATACTCAAAGATTCCTTTACATATTTCTTCAGCTGATCCAGAATTCACAGAATAATGGCCCAAATAATCTGAACCAGGTTCTCTCACTAAAGTGATATGTTCTTCTGTTACCTTCTTCTGATATACTTTGGACTCTTTTTTTTCTTGGAAGAGTGTAGAATCTTTTCGACCATCAAAATAGATTCCTCTGATTGGGACCTGATTTTGATCTTTCATAATTTCTGATCTCTTCTTTTGTCTTTCTCTTCTGATTTTACTCCTATCCACTACTTCAGATGTATTGTCAATAGAAACTTCTCCAATATCTTGCAATACTGCACTACAATGAATGCTGCAGCTCGATCTGAAACTGCAGTCCTGTCACAAGCAGTAGCCACTGAAGGTAGATTTGTAGTTTTCCTTTTCTTGAATAATTGTTCTTCAGGTTGTTCGAGCTTTCTCTTCGAGCTAACTGGCTCTGGAAATGTATCGTCTGATATTTCGCCAGATTCACTTTCACTATTTGATGTCGATGATGATAATTCAACATTTGTATCTTGCAATTTCTCCAGTGAAGATTCTTTGGTGAGCCTCACAGCTTCTTTTTGCTTTCTTAGCAACGTAGATGCTTTTTTCTTTGAGAGTGTAATATCTACTCTATCAATAAACAGTTTTCTTTCACTCCTTTGATCTAAGAGGAACGTCACTTCTTCCTTTGGAACCGTTTTTTCTTTGGGACAAGAACATTCTGTTAGTACTTTGCACTTGCACGCTGCAATGTCAAAAAGTTTCGTGTGTGCTTCTTTTTTGAACATATCAATCTTTGCTTTGTAAGCTTCAGAATTTTTCTGCTTTGGTATGGCTTCATAATGACACGATACTTTTCGTGGTAGCTTCTGAACATTGTTTCAATTCGCCTGTCTGACAGAATTGGGACGGAAGCACTTTCCCAAATTGTTTTCAATTTATCAACAACTTGTTCTAATATTTGAGATATTGAAGGATCTTTATTAGTATTCTGTTTCAAATCGTTTCTTACAAACAAGTAATATTTAAAAACTCCTTCGTATGTAGGAAGATTCCTGTGCCACAAATCTTCCCCCATACCAAACATGGGGCACTCAGTTGAGGCCCTGGTTGATTTTGCACAAACTCGAGACATTTTGAAAGTATACAAATCTGAAAAAGAAAGAGCTAATATCAATTATACGTTAATTTCAGTTAATAGTACATGGCAAACTTAGGGCAACCCAATACAGAAATGCAAAATATATAAGAAATATAGTTTAGACTATCTGAGTAACGCCAAAAACAACAGAACACCCACCTGCTACGAGAGCGACAGCTACACTGAACCGAGGTACTCACGTGACAGCTGAGTGAGCTGACTATAGAAAACTGTTTTTAGAGAATAGAAACTTTTTTTAAAGGTTGACTGAGCTATTTTTATACAAGTGTGAATAAATTCTTGTCTATTGTGCATCGTGGACTCTTCTGTAATTATTGGTTAAAATCTGCTTTTTTCAATTTTTTTCAATATTGAAGGTCATTGTGGCACCTGAAGATATTAATGTTATGATTTTAAATTTATACCAGCTTATTTCCTCACTACTCCACACATTTTCCACACTAGCCAATTTGAAAATTCGAAAAATGAGTTTTTCACTCCGCCCTACTGTACAGAGGTAATTATGGTGTAGGGAAAAAAGATGTTGAGAGATTTTTGCGTGCCCAGGGTGCTTATACACTTCATAAACCGGTGAGAAAAAGGTTTAAAACAGCCAAGACAACAGCCGCATCGATTGATTCTATTTGGCAGGCAGATTTAACAGACATGCAAAGATATTCAGTGTACAACGACGGCTATCGCTACATCCTATTCATAATAGATGTATTCTCTAGATACCTGTGGCTAATTTTCCTGAAAAATAAATCGCCCGAAACAGTTGCTAAAGCGTCCAAAACGCTGATGTTGAAAGAAAACCGGATTCCTGGCTATTTTTGCACGGATATGGGAAAAGAATTTATAGGGCGAGCTTTTCAGAACATGATGTCAGAGTTTAACATCAGCTATTACACCTTCAGTTTATACATAAGGCTTCTTTAGCTGAAAGAGTTCAACGTACCATAAAGGAGCGCATGCACCGGTATTTTACACATAAAAACACGTACAGATATATAAACGTTCTCGATTCATTGGCTTCATCCTACAACCGCTCACACCATCGGACGATCGGTGCAACAGCTAACGATGCTTTAGAAAGAGGCAAGCGACCGAGAAGAGATGGAGTGCCAACACCACCACCACCACAATCTGCGCGTTTCAAAATCAATGACTATGTAAGGCTGTCACGTTCTGGAAATAAATTCGCGAAGGGTTTTGAGCAAGGATGGACACGCGAGATTTTTAAAGTTACAGCCATGATTCCTAAAGGCGAGATAATTTATTACGTTGAAGATTTGAATGGCGAGAGAGATCTCGGGAGGTTTTTACCGCGGAGAACTGCAGAAAGTGGCATTTAATTTAGGAGAAAATATGTGTTTAAAATTGAGAAAATTTTAGGAAGCAAAGGTACAGGAAAGAGAAAAATGTACCTGGTGAAGTGGCTAGGGTACCCAGAAAGCTTCAATACCTATATAAAAGCTGACGCAGTAATGAAGCTTAATTAGTTTGCAACATGACACCCAACCACTTCTACATCACACTCCCGTCCTCCTCATCCGTGTCTGTACACCCTAACAACACACTAGCCAACTTTGTAACAGAACTCTACGGGCCCATTGAACTGGGTCGTGATTCGTATGAGGTAGGGTTATGTGAATTTCAGCTGGATACCCTCTTTTTAAATATTGATTATAAAGATTCCGTATTTACTGTTCTTAGAGGCATTGATGAGTGTGAAAAAGCCAGGTTAACACGGGATGCTACTATACGTATCGCCCGGACTAAGGTTGCACAGTTTTTCAGTACAACAGTGACACTAGGGCCGGGAAGTTATAGTACGGCTGAGGATGTTGTGAGAGACCTAAACATAAGTTTTAAAAACTCAAATTTTACGAATGACTTATTATACGAAATCTTAAACAGAGAAAACCATACACATACTCTAGTCCTAAAATCAAAGGTTAACAGAAATCTTAAAGATGGAAGAGTGTTCAAAATTGTAACCGAGGGGCGTTATCGAGCAGCCTTCCAAAGAAACACCTTTCACGAGTCACCACATGACTTATCCAGCTTAATGGATCACTTGAGGATGGAGAAGCTGGATTTAAGTTCTCAGCCTCCAGACATGTGCTATATTTACAGCAATACAGCGGAACACCAGTTTGTTGGGGATACCCAGGCACGCCTGCTACGCGTGGCCCACATTCCCAACCATAGAGGAAGGAGGTTGAGTATTACATATGACAGACCCCATTATGTGAATGTCGCAACTAATCTAATAACCAATATCTCGATATATATATAAGAACGATTGAGGGCAAAAACTTCCCATTCGGTGACGTGAGCTTAACAGTGAAGCTACACTTTCGACGGACTGAGTTATAATGGCCAGAAAGCCTTTCACGGTATACCGAGGGGTGAGATACCAGCGTGGTAGTGGACTTGGATCCGTTTATTTAGCCATGCTACGCACCGCTGTCCCTCTGTTGAAGAGGGGCGCCAGGTACCTAAGAAGGAAGGCGTTACAAACAGGTTTTAACGCGGCAGAGGAAATGCTCGCGTGAACTAAGCCTAAAGAATTTCTAAAAAAAAGATTTTAAACGTACACGGGATGAAATCATCAAAGATGCGAAGAGAAAAATGCGTGGTGGTGGAAAGAAGAGAGCTGGTAGGAAGAAGGGGTTGCCAACACGTGGCGTAAAGAAGAAGAGATCTGTTAGGAAGAAGGGCTTACCATCACGTGTTGGAAAGAAGAGAACTGTTAGGAAGAAGGGGTCACGTGGCGTAGGAGACCTATGGCCGATTATTTTTTTAAATGATATAAGCTGAGGACGCTACTCTCACGAACCATAGATTGATTAATACTCGTCGAGGGAGGTGGCATTATTTCTGACTCGTCCATACCTGCTGCTTCTCTTCTGCACGCGTTGTTTCTTTTACTTCACGGTGTATGTGAGACTTTATAAAGTTTAGCCCTGCAGCATACTTCAGCACATCGTCTGTGCAACGAAAGCCTTCAACAGTCTCACCAGAACATCCGTAGAGTATTTGTACATCTTGGAACTTCGCACAATCCAATGTGGTTTTAAAAGAGGCATAGGAGGGGGGAATAGGAAGTTTTTCGGTATCCACCACATCCTCACACTTTACTGAATACCATTTCATAAACGTTGTGCAAGCAATATTATAGGTAGCCATTTCAATATACGTCTGATCTGAATACACGTCTGATCTCTCGGGCTTACTGCGGTCGACTGACCACGCAGGGACTCCCAGATAGTAGCATGACTCACGCAGTGGGCGGAGCTTAGAACTTTCACCTACACACACACACACACACACACACACACACACACACACACAAAGGAGAAAGTGAAACGCTATTTGATTTATTTAATAAACGAGATATTCAAGTTATATATATTTTCAAATACGATTTAATAAACGAGATATTCAAGTTTTTTATATATATATATATTTACAAATAGATACGATTATATACAAGACGTGTGAGTTAGAAGCATCATTGGTATCCAAAGGGTACGGTATCATAGGTGCCAGGTAACTGGTAACGTTTCCTATAGGTGTTACGGCACACCATCGTACCCCTAAGTTCCTTCACGCCTCCCAGCTTCTGCGCCCGAAAATTGTGGGTGCCTACAATTAGTTGGTGAGGTTCCAAACATACTAGATCCTTCAACGACTCAAAGTTAACAACCTCCCGATTCGCATGGTTGAGCGTAATACCCTTTGCCTTCACGATATATTTCATTTCATCCCCTACCCTGACCCGTACCCCATAAGTCTTAGGTCCTGTTGAGATAAAAGAGTCGGCGTATGCGTCGTCCCCATACTCATCCTTGATCTCATCAGTGAGCTCGCCGAGGAACTCCCAATAGCGGGCATGTAATCACCCTCCCTCTCTGTGAATATCACGCTATCTGTATCGGCATACAATACTCTCCGCCCAAGAGAATGCAATAGACCCCAAAGTTTTATACGGGCGTAGGCTGTTATGAAGCTCGCCACAGGTATGTTTGTAACCCTTGAGGTATCTGTGGCAAATTCAGTGTTGTTGTACTTTATTACGTAAGTATTACCTACATTCACGATCTCCATGACCTCTTTATCGGGGGCATTGGCATAATCCCAGACATCGCTATAACTTTGTGCCAAATGAATGTTCCCTCTGCCGGTATTCTGCGCAAATTTCCCCATAGACTGTTTAGACACAATTTTGCACTAAAGCGCTTGCCAGGATTCTTTACAATTTGGACACGATCAAGTTGTATACCTTCGCGGTCGCGGTAACGTTGAATATAGGCAGACTTTTCATCTTCGGTATCAACTCCTCGCGGATACCCTGATGCTTCAACCTTATCCTTCAAAAAGGCGTTTATAATGGTGTGAAAAGGTTGGGGAGCTTCTGAAACCTCCACACCTCGTGTATCTTCAGTATTCTATAACCATGGCGTACGGCTAGGGCCAGCTCAGGACTTGTATATACGCCTCTGATCTTACGCTGGTGGGGTATATGGTTACATTCGCCGTTATCCTCTTCCGCGCACTTCACGCACAGGGGAAACATGAGCTTGTCGTCGATAACGACAGGTAAGATCGGCATCCATAAATTGCGTGGGGGGAGTACGTCTACGAAAGAGAGCCCAAAGTAATGATCATTCAAATTTTTTGAAAATTCATTGATGGAGGGTATGCTAGGTCCCACCAGTTTCTCAGGAGCGCCCACGGGGTACGGATGGCTCTTCATCACGTATGGGTATAAAGAACAGAAATCGTAGTAATGGAGCTTCACGCCCACCGTAGGTGGAAAGTATAGTCTGAATGGATTTGTACGTCCTCCAAACAAGCTATCACCACATTTGAGAGGGTCCAGCACCATTGAACGCTTGATCGTTTTTATTTCCTCACGGTATACAACGTCTGTCTCCATCCGTGCATCATATTCATGCTCCCACATGACTTTGTGAGTGAACTGCGATCCTATAAGTTGATCGCGGGTGCGGGTCCCTGCAAGACAGTCGGCAGGAGATCTACCGTGGATATCTCCGGCGATACCGCACTCAGGGCGGGGGCATCCATGCCACCAGCATCCATTAAAGGAATACACAGTCTTCACACCAGTGACACGGTTTTCACTTAACCCATCAACCCAAAAACACGTCCATTAATCTTAATGGGTACTTCACCCGTGTTGCGGGCGTGCTTTATGTATACACCTGTTTGTTGCTGCAGGTGTATGAGCCAGTAAATAGCCTTGTGTCCGTAACTGCGGGGGTTGTTTCGGTGAATAATGGCTAAGGTGTCTTTAGGCATGAAGTTATTCTTGAACACCGTAAAACATAATGATGCGATGGTGGTTGCGACTTGCAGTGGATCGCATTTGAAACGGGCTATGTACATACTTCTAAAGGCCTGGAAACATACTCTAAGCACGCGCACATCATTCACGCAATAACGCTCACATTCATCAGCTATATTATAAGGGTTACTTTCATTAAAACTGTCGTAGTATCGATCAAAGTCTTCACGTTCATCCATACAGTCAAAATAATGTTTGGGGGGCGGTGGGCCTACGTAGTTTAAAGTCTCGCTGGTGAGGAAAGTGTATGGGAAGTATCCTTTGGAAACTTCAGCTGCTACTCCCATCACCTTGGGTAGCTTTGCTAATTTACAAGGTGTGAATAATAAAGTATCTTTAAATTGTACATTGCCTCTTATCTGCATCTGTATTAATTTGTTGCCTCTTTTCAATGGATCACCTGTAAATATCTCAGAGGATTCGTGTTCAAGCAACTCCTTATAAAGGAACTGCGTGTCAAACTTTGCCCCGTTATGGCGAGAATATACACAGTCATTTTTTTGAACTTGTCGGCTAACTTGACAATATAGGACACAAATAGTTTCACAGGACTATCGCTGACATTCGTTTTAAAAACGTTTGTCCGTTTACCGCATTTGGAGCACTCGTCACATTCGATACCCATACACTCATCGCAGATGGTCTGGCTCACAAGTAAATGTGGAATTACCTCTTTGGTTTCAGCGTTCGTATATGTTTCTATATCGTAGTACACAGTTATACAAGGGTTATTTTTAGGCTTAGCATCTTTCATATAACACACATGCTTTACTCCATCCGCCTTATATTCCTCCTGGCATGTAGGACAGTGAATTACGTCGCACTTGTGCTTAAATTTTCCCCAATTATCCATTGTGTGAAACATACCACATTCACAGATTCTCATTTTCCTGCACGTACCAATTGATTTATGGAGATCAAAGCAGCTATTATTGAAAAATGTGCGTCTACACACATCACAGTCTCTCTTCTCAACTACACGGCTTTCACATTTGGTGCTTTTACACTGCTCACATACCATGTGACATTCTTTACAATGTCTCACTATATCATCCGCAAACTCGAGGCACCCCTTACACAAATCATGATGTCTCCCATATTTTCGACTTTTGTCATAACTCGCGTAAAGCCCCCTTATATTACGGATGGGGAGATACGTTGTCCCTGACAATCCTAAAATAAGTAGGGGCCTTGTACGATCTCTCACACAGCTTTTAAAAACATACACAGTCCGGCGGCGATCATCCAAACCAAATATAACTATGCGCACATTCATTTCCTGTTCTACCTTTCTCAGCTCTTCAGGACCCATATTACAGTCAAATTCAAGTTCACAGTCTACAGCTAGTTTACGGGCACGCTCAACGATCGTAGGCAGCCAAATTTTTTGAGTCCGTGTATTTTGTACAGTAAACATACGTGCTAAGAGTACTGCTATAAAGCCGCAACCACGATCGACGTTTATATGCCTTCGGTAAATAGTTGGAGAATTGAAGTTAAGAGTGTACGGTATGGCACTATGACCCGCAACACGGAATACACGGTCAATATTTACCGTGAAGTTGTCCATATTGAAGGCTATACTACTTTGGACGGCTTGCATTATACGCCCTAATATATATTCTACATCTTCAGCAGCCAAACGTCTAAACGGTACTATCACCCAATAATCGTCTACATCACCGTCATCTGACCCGAACCCAAAGGACAGACTCGTCCTGACCTCACGCTCGTCGCGATTCTGAAGAGCAAACTCTATAATACGCTCTACAACCCTGCGTATCCCGCGCTCAATTCCATTGCTATACATGGCTCTATGGTTGACCCTGACTCTATACCGATTTCTAGTCAAGGCGGGGGTGGGGGCTGCGGCGCGCACCAACTCGAACGTAATAACATCCTCAACAGAACGGGGGGCGGATGAATTAGTGGCTATATTAGGTGCTGCTGCTGGGGGCCCTGTTGCGTAGGAGGGTTGGGGATCTATTATTGTAGACGTAACAGAACGGGGGGCGGAATAAGGGGGTATATTAGCGGGAGGTGCTGCTGCTGGGGAGGTTGTTGCGTAAGAGGTTGAGGGTTGGGGGTCTGCTGCAACAGGTACGTATTTCGGCCGCTTTATACCTGATGTGGGGTTCTCATACCTCCGCTTTGGACGTGCAACCTGTATCGCTGGTGAGGGTTCAGGGGAGGAGATCACAACTACACTGTCATCGTCATCCGTAATGATAGGGTGCTCTACCTCATCGTCGGTTCTGTGGGAGAAGAAATATAAGGATCAGCACTCAAAATTTGTAATATTTTGTAAATGACCCACTTAGGAGTGTGACGTGTTAGAAATGGACTCTGTAGAAAAATTCAGATTCACGAGCCCATCCACATGTATTATATCTGGACCTACAGGATGTGGTAAAACTGTGTTTATGCTTAAAATCATTAAAGAAAAGTGCGAGATGTTCTCGAAATTTGTGCATAAAGTTATATGGTGCTATTCGACGTATCAATCAGTGTTCAACGAGTACCAAGATGATATTTTGTTCCACAAAGGTGTATATGACGTTAATTCGCTAAAGGGAACTGAACATACAATCATTGTAATTGACGATCTCATGTTGGAGATGGATAAAACCTTTGCCGAGACATTTACAGTATACTCCCACCATCTTAACATAAGCGTGTTCTTCATCAATCAGAATCTATTTTTCAAAAATAGATACATGCGCGATGTGTCGTTAAATACGCAATATCTAGTCTTATTCGCGCAACGTAGAGATGTATCACAAATTGGGGTATTAGCCAATCAAATGTTCCCGAATCAGCGTAAGGAGTTTTTGGAAGTTTATAAAGAAGCTACAAGCACGCGTTACGGATATTTGCTTTGCGACCTTCATCCGCGAAACACGTTTAGAGTGCTTCTGCGAACGAATATATTTCCAAACGAGCCTGAAACGGTGTATATTCCAGAATGACAAAGAGACTAAAGAAATACCATGAATTAATAAAAATCTATCATCGACTGCCCCGGGCAATGCAGCAGATGTTTATTAAAAATATCGACGCCGACTTTTTAAAATGCATCTGTGAAATCTGTCTTAACGTTATAAATTGCAATGTATCAATGAAAACCCATCAGAAGGCTCGCCTACGCCGCTACAAGAACATAATACGTACACTCGCTCGTAAAAGTCAAACTGTAGCGAAGAAAAAACGAGTTATTGTGCAAACAGGAGGGTCATTTCTCCCCATCTTATTTTCAGTTTTGGGCCCTTTACTGACTAGATTAATATAATGAAGAAAGTGGTAGTGATTCCCCACGAGGTGTACGCTTCACTGCAAAGAGACACGGATCTAGATCCCCGTAAAAGCAGACTTAAAAGAATGGAAAGCGAATTGTTAGCCCTATTAAACAGTGAAAAAACACCTGATGAGAAAAGAATCTTATACCAAGAAGCTCTGCAGAAATTTCTTCACGAGTACGAAAATTATAAGAGCCCTACAGAGATTCCTGTGGTTATTAGGCACAGCACGGGGGACGATGGCGACATAGGACCTGTACCCGACGACACAGCTGACCAACCAAAAAGATTAGCCACACAACATATCGAACATGTATTAAAAAATACCCTCCCACTTACATTGAGGAGTAAAGGCTTAAGTCTTTATAATCTATTGAATGAGGATCCCGCCATACAATGGACCGATACAGGGGAGATCATTGTGGAAGGATCAAAGGTACAGGGATCGAATATCGTAGACATTGTCCATGATCTGGTGAGAAAGTGGGATAGGCCATCACCATCAGGCTGGAAGCATATTAAAGCAAGACTACAACAAATAAATGTCCCTAAAACGTTGATAGGAAATCTGAACAGGTTAAAAGACTTGGAACACGCAACGTCTGTGACACAATTGAAGGCGCCGTCACCCCCTGCGGTAACACCTTTGAAGAGGAGCAAGAAGAGGTTAAACCAACCCTACCCACGTGCCTCTAAAATACGCAAATGGCTAACGTATTAACTAAACGTTATTATGACATTTCTACCCCATCCTCTTACGGCGGCGTAGATAGACTGTACAGAAGTGTTTACGGAGTAGGAGAAAAAGATGTTGAAAGATTTTTGAGGGAGCAGGACGCTTATACGCTTCATAAGCCTGTGAGAAAAAGGTTTAAAACAGCCAAGACAACGGCTTCCTCGATTGATTCTATTTGGCAAGCAGATTTAACAGACATGCAAAGATATTCTGTGTATAACGATGGTTACCGCTACATTCTATTCATAATAGACGTGTTCTCTAGATATATGTGGCTAGTTCCTCTGAAAAATAAATCACCTGAAACAGTTGCTAAAGCCACCAAAACGCTAATGTTAAAAGAAAACAGGGTTCCTGGCTATTTTTGTACGGATATGGGGAAGGAGTTTATAGGCCGTGCTTTTCAGAATATGTTGACAGAGTTTAATATCAGCTATTACACAACCAATTCTATACATAAGGCTTCTTTAGCTGAAAGAGTTCAGCGCACCATAAAGGAACGCATGCACCGTTATTTTACCCATAAAAACACATACAGATTTCTAGACATTCTGGAATCATTGGCATCATCCTACAACCGCTCACACCATCGCACGATTGGGGCAACACCTAACGAAGTTTTAGAAAGAGGTACGCTCCCGAGAAGAGATGGACCACTACCACCACCACCACCACCACACTCTGTGCGCTTCAAAATCAATGATTATGTAAGGCTGTCGCGTTCGGGGAATAAATTCGCAAAGGGTTTTGAGCAAGGATGGACACGCGAGATTTTTAAAGTTAGGGCTGTGAGACCTAAAGGTGTGATAATGATGTATTACATTGAAGATTTGAATGGGGAAGAAATCTCAGGAGGCTTTTACCGCGAGGAATTGCAGAAAGTTGCTTTTAATTTAGAAAAAAATGTGTTTAAAATTGAGAAAATTTTAGGAAGCAAAGGTTCAGGAAGGAGAAAAATGTACCTGGTGAAATGGCTAGGGTACCCAGAAAGCTTCAACACCTATATAAAAGCTGATGCAATAATGAAGCTTAAATAGTATGCAACATGGCTCCTAACCATTTCTACGTCACACTCCCGTCCTCCTCGTCCCTGTCTGTACACCCTAACAACACGCTAGCCAACTTTGTAACAGAACTCCATGGGCACATTGAATTGGGTCGTGATTCGTATGAGGTGGGGATATGCGAAATTCAGCTGGACACCGTCTTTTTAAATATTGAACAAAAAGAAACCGTTTTTACGATTCTTAGAGACATTGACGAGTGTGAAAAAGCTGGGGAAGCTATGGATGAAACTATGCGCATCGCTTGGACTAAGATTGCACGGTATTACAGTACAGAAGTAAGACTAGGGCCGGGTCAATATGGTTCGGCCGAGGATGTTGTGAGAGGCTTAAACGTAAGTTTAAGAAACTCAAACCTTACGAATGATTTAGTATATGAAATCGTAAACAACCCTGCACATACACTAATCCTAAAATCAAAGACTAACAGATGTCTTAAAGAACATAGAAAGTTCAAAATTCTAACCAACGGCCGATATAGCGCAGCCTTCCAAAGAGACACATTTCACGAGACAGTATAACTTGTCCAGATTAATGTATCAATTGAAGATGGAGAAATTGGCTGAAAGGTCCCCAGACATGTGCTATATTTACAGTAATATAGTGGAGCACCAGTTTGTTGGGGATACCCAGCCACGCCTGCTGCGCATTGCTCACATCCCCAACCATAGAGGAAGGAGTTTGAGTATTACATATGACAGACCCCATTATGTGAATGTCGCAACTAATTTAATAACCAATATCACAATATATATAAGAACGATTGAGGGCGAAAACTTCCCATTCGGTAACGGGAGCTTAACAGTGAAGCTACACTTTCGACGCACTGAGTTATAATGGATAGAAAGCCTTTCACCGTCTATCGAGGGATGCGATACCAGCGCGGTAGTGGACTTGGATCCATTTTTTCATCCATACTACGTACGGCTGTTCCTTTGCTGAAGAGGGGTGCCAGATACCTTGGAAGGAAAGCGCTACAATCAGGCCTTAACACTGCAGAAGACATATTGGCCGGGGCTAAACCTAAAGAAGCTCTAAAAAAACATTTAAAGCGTACACGGAACGAAATCATCAAAGATGCAAAGAGAAAAATGCGTGGTGGCGGGAAGAAGAAGAGGAGGGCTCCCCGGAAGAAGAAGAAGGGGTCACGTGGTATTAAACGTAAAAGGCTATCAAAAAAGAAATGCTGTAAGCGAATGAAACCTATGGTTGACCACTTTTTTGACTGATATAAGCTAAGGATATTGATCTCATGAATCATAGTTTGTTTACCACTTGTCGAGAGAGGAGTCACTATTTCGCCATGGCACGCTTCATCCACCCATGTAGTTCACAATGCTGTAAATCGGAGCTGTCCTTTTTGAGCTCCCGCCAACCCAAGTTTCTATTGAGCACAGTGATTTTATTACAATTAACCCTTTAAACACAATTAGTTCACCGAGTGCACCTATAGAATTCGTGATACCCAGCTCAGGTCCCTACTTTTTTGATCCAAGCTGTGTGCACATGTACGCTAAGCTACGTATAGCCCATTCTGATGGAACGGTCTGCGATGACAAATATGCTGTATACCCTGAAACAAACTTTCTGCACGCCATATTCAACCAGTGTGACGTATATTTAAATCAGACCAACATATCGGCAGGCACGGGGTACTATCATCTACGAGCCTATTTGGAAAATGTCCTCAACTTTTCCAAAGAAGCGAAGGCTACCTTTTTAAGTGCGGAGGGATATTATCAAACTAAAGATGAAAATAGTATAAAGGACAAATTTAAAAATTCTAAAAAGAAAATATACGAGTGTTTTGGACGGTTGCACACAGATTTCACTTTCCAGGAGAAGTTGCTTGTGAACGGGGTGGATATGAAAATAAAGCTCACCCGCACGAGTCCTGAGATCTGCTTAAATCTGGATGCGAATCAAGAAGAGGGTGCAAAGTCCGTTGTGGTTCACATTATGGACACATACCTCCGCGTACGGCGAGTGAAATTAAGTTCACCAAAACAACTAGAAATTGAGAAAAATTTACTAAACGCTACAGTGAAATATCCTATTAACAGAGTGCAGATCAAACTATATACGGTTCCTGCAGGGTTGGCATCGAAGCAGATAGAAAACATTGCCCTGGGAAATCTTCCTAAAAGGATATTAATCGGCATGCAGGACCACGCTTCGGTGAATGGAAAATATAAAAAGAGTGCCTTTAAATTCGAGAATTTCGGACTTAAAAATATAACTCTATACGTTAATGGCACTGCTTTGGGTGGAACAATGGGTACGGACTATTCATCAGACGCTGTGTTACCTCTTTGTGCCAGAGCCTATAGTAATCTGACCCATATTGCAGGTGATTGTGATGAGCTTGGTAATGGGGTAACGCAGGAAGAATTCATTGATCAATTTAACCTTTATCCGTTTGACATTACACCTGACTTATCTGCTAGCGTAAATACCCATTTAACACCACAGCAGAGCGGTAACATTTCAGTGCGGCTGGAATTCGCCAAGCCTATAGACGCTCCTATTAGTGTACTAGTATATCTCGAATCGCAAGCCCTAATAGAAGTAGATAGATTTAGAAGCGTTATCACTGACTTTTAAAATGGATGCTAATACACTTCAGAAAGTAATGGAGCGAGTCACACGTTCCAAATTTATCGGCGTGTTTGCGAAGAATGAAACATTGAGTTTGCCAAGTACGCGAGAATGCGGTAGTCTTATTGTGGACACAGACATCATCGGTAATGAAGGGATTCACTGGATCGCTGTCTATTTTAAAAATAGACAGCGCCTGTACTATTTGAGTCACTCGGTACTCAACCCTGGAGTGACCCTATTATTGTAAAATTTCTCGCTCAGTTACATATTCCCGAAGTTGTATGGAACCCATTTCGTATGCAGGGATATTTTACTAATGTTTGCGGAATGTACTGTGTCTCATTTCTCATGCATATGTCAAATGATAAAGAATTTATAAATTTTTTAAATTTATTTGACCCGTGTCACACTCACCGAAACGATGAAATGGTATGCAGACAGATAAAAAACCGTTTTCCAATTGTACGTACTCGTTGTATATTATAATGCTTTTGTTCGTATATTTGTATATTCGTTTATTGTACTGATTTCTTTCATTTAGTAAATTTATGAAAATATATTGTGTCTTCTTATCCCAAAAAGATCGAAAAACACTTACATTATTTGACATTGTTGACTGATTAGTATATCATCCGTATTCCCTTCAAAAGATTGTATAACTCGTGTCAAATCCTCATCGGACCTTAAAGGAATAATGAAAACATATACAGAGTATACAGACAGACTGATCCCCATTATGTGAAGATATCTTTGGTTCGAGGAGTGAACGCCATAAAAATTTCGATTTTAGCATAATGGGGAAATAACACTGATTGACATTTTTGGCGAGTATCTAATTGACGAGATACTACAACTCTCCATATATATATAAAATTATAATTATGGGCACTTACATTTCTATGGTAGTCCCTTGCGTCGGGTTGTAAGGAGCGTCACTGCAAATATCTTCTACGGTTTGCGTCGAAAATAGTTCGCCACAATCAGTCGCATTGAAAAGACTAATTGTGGTTAATGCTGCAGTATCACGTTCTTCATACAAGTCTGGGGAGACGTACAGGTCCATGGTGGAGGATGTGTGACACTGCTGACTGATCAGTATATCATCCGTATTCCCTTCAAAAGATTGTATAACTCGTGTCAAATCCTCATCGGACCTTAAAGGAATAATGAAAACATATACAGAGTATACAGACAGACAGACAGATCCCCATTATGTGAAGATATCTTTGGTTCGATTACCAATTTCGATTTTAGCATGATGGGGAAATAACATTGATTGACATTTTTGACTAGTATCTATTTGACGAAATACTACAACTCTCCGTATATATATAAAATCGAATTATGGACACTTACATTTCTATGGTAGTCCCTTGCGTCGGATTGTAAGGAGCGTCACTGCAAATATCTTCTACGGTTTGCGTCGAAAATAGTTCGCCACAATCAGCCGCATTGAAAAGACTAATTGTGGTTAATGCTGCAGTATCACGTTCTTCATACAAGTCTGGGGAGACGTACAGGTCCATGGTCGAGGAATGATTATTCACTGATGCGAAAATAGCTACTGTTACTCCCAACTGAAAATATCCCCTTTTATATGCACATTCGCCAAACTCCGCCCAAAAGACCAGATGTCCGTCGTGATTGGCTGCCGATGTAGCTGGGTGGAGCTATGACGTGTACCATTCCGCTATAACGGGTACGGACGAGTAATTGCATCTTTATATTTTCACTAATAGAATTAATGCTCTTATTCTCCTTTAAAACCTATTTGGTGATTCGTATAGAACTTTTTATATTGAATCCAAATATGGTTTCAGAAGTTTTCTATCACCCATAGTTTTCGAGAAAATAATATTTCCATTTACTCAATTTCCCGCATCATTAGTCACTAATGTAATCGAGAGGGTATAAAGAGATATATCATAATTATATTTTAAAAATAACATTCGGTTTCAACGTTAAACTGTAGGTCTAAGGTGGTCATTACACATAATAAAATAAAGTGGTTGGCAGATAAATGGGCACCCTACGTGTCCTATGGGGTAATCTCTACTGAACTTCATTGCTAATAACTCTCAGTAATCGAATGACATCCCAAGTCGTACCTTTTCATTATAAATGGAATCCTTTATTTGAACAAAACTCTCGCTCTCTTTCTATATATATATATATATATAATATATATATATATATATAGTGTATGAGAGATAATTGTTATTATTACTAAATTGAGGTTATTGGTAATGGATCTGGGCAAGGTGTAATAATGTAATAGACCATAATATTCTATTGAAATAATTTGTATTGTTATGGTTTTAGATAATTTAAGCTCAGGACCTGCATTGTCTACATCGACTCCATCCGTGATATAAAAATAAATGCATATTTTATTTAATTATTTCATTACATTTATCGAATGTAAATTATCTGCTGCGGTGGATGACTCCCCATCCAACTACCACTCAGATCCAACGTCGCTTAGTTGCTCGGCTGAGTTATGATAAAAGAAAATTATGGCAGTGGGTATGAGTAAGTTGTTTGATGTAATAGAACACAACATTCTACTCAATAATTTGTGCTGTTGCGGTATTAGAGGGTCAATCAGTGACTGAATTAAAAGTTATTTGCCCGATAGATATAATATGCATCAGTAAATGAGGCTTGCACCACTAAAGCGTTTGCCAAACATGGTGTGCCACGGTAAATTCAATTTATATAGATATGAGTAAGGTGTTTGATGTAATAGAACACAACATTCTACTCAATAATTTGTATTGTTGCGGTATTAGAGGGTCAATCAGTGACTGAATTAAAAGTTATTTGCCCGATAGATATAATATGCATCAGTAAATGAGGCTTGCACCACTAAAGCGTTTGCCAAACATGGTGTACCACGGTAAATTCAATTTATATATATATATATATATTATATATATCATTATATTTCTATATGACACCATACAAATTACGCGTAAATATTTTCATTGTAGAAGTAATAACAATGACAATATTAATATCTGAAGTCAGTGGTGATTTCTGCTCGAATAGCTTGTAGAAGGATAATCCCTCGACCCGAAAAAGGTCCCTAGAGACCTTTTTCGTTCGAATCGTGTCCCTAGAGACACGATTCGAACTGATTTAGTTTCTGCCTTTCATCGTGTGTGTGTGTGTGTGTGTGTGTGTGTGTGTGCATGAGTTGTTTATATTATATAATATATATATATATATATATATGTATATATCAAGAGTGGTCTGGAAGGAGATGTTTCATAATTTTCTTTTCCGGACGTTTTTCCCACTGTTATTCGTGACTTAAATATAATAAAAATCAAGTGTCTAAAAAGTTATTTAATAAGCAGAAATAAGATGTTTAAAAGAACAGATACTCTCCGTCCGACCCCGCTATAGTGGCTTGGGCAATTCCAAATGAATAATTTCTTTATTTTTCGTCATTTTTTCATTTTTTCGTCGCAGGAATGAGGCTATATGTTTCATAAGTTTTCATCTTGTTTGGTGGAATTGTATCGTAAATTATTTAAATGAAGTTTCATAATTAAATTAATTGGTTTTACTGTTATTTAGGAAAATTTATATTGGGAGCAAACGTTACAATAATAAGCTTATGTCGATATAGTTGCCCATTGAATTGGAACTCTTTATTCACGTTTGCTATTATTTATTGATTGGTGGATAATTAGTTGGGTATCCCTTATAAAAATCATTTCTGTCTAACGATTTATTTATTGGGTAACTTTACTAATTCTATTAACGCGTAAATCTTTCTGAAACATGAAATCATTGTTCAAAGGCTTTATTTGCTGGATCTATTTAAACTCCTTCTCGTGCAGTTTAGGTAATTACATTTATTCAAGTAGAGTTTGCAACCTCTCCTTTCTTCAAGCGAGTACTGCAACGTTATACACTATCGGATTATGTTTTGGGTAACTTTTGGACAGAAATAAGATGTTTAAAAGAACAGATATTCTCCGTCCGACCCCGCTATAGTGGCTTGGGCAATTCCAAATGAATAATTTCTTTATTTTTCCTCATTTTTTCATTTTTTCGTCGCAGGAATGAGGCTATATGTTTCATAAGTTTTCATCTCGTTTGGTGGAATTGTATCGTAAATTATTTAAATGAAGTTTCATAATTAAATTAATTGGTTTTACTGTTATTTAGGAAAATTTATATTGGGAGCAAACGTTACAATAATAAGCTTATGTCGATATAGTTACCCATTGAATTGGAACTCTTTATTCACGTTTGCTATTATTTATTGATTGGTGGATAATTAGTTGGGTATCCCTTATAAAAATCATTTCTGTCTAACGATTTATTTATTGGGTAACTTTACTAATTCTATTAACGCGTAATGAAAGAGGCGCTTGTGTTATTTTATACGGTTGAATCTTGAATAACCATATAAATATATATTGTGGTATTTTATATTGTTCATTAGTTTATTATATATACAAGTACATTTGGAATAACAGCCGTCATATATGTGTTACACGATTAATGGGACACATGGCGCTATCTGGATTACCTTGCGCTATCTGGCAACTCAGCCAGAATAGAGGATTATAAAAGATCGCGAAGCTGGTGAAGAACCATTCCCCCCTCGGCTCCGGCCGAGTAAGGAGCTCTGCTCCTTCTATTTCTGGCCCTTTGGTAAACCCCTTAGTGGCCTCTTAGGGTAGGGAAACGAAAATAAATTGGGGGAGAACTCCACTCTGTCCTTCAGGTGTCTCTCTCCCTCCTTCAGGTGTCTCTCTCTCTCTCTCCTGCATGTATCTTCCTCCTTCAGGTGTCTCTCTCTCTCTCTCTCCTTCATGTTTGCCTCCAGCATGTGTACTGCATGTGTACATCCAGCATGTGTACTCCTGCATGTGTGCGTATGTGTGTACCTCCAGCATGTGTACCTACTGCATGTGTACTCCTGCATGTATACGTATGTGTGTACCTCCAGCATGTGTACTCCTGCATGTGTACCTATCCTCTCTCCTTCAGGCGTCTCTCCCTCCTACAGGCATCTCTCTCTTCTTCAGCTCTCTCTCCTTCAGCTCTCTCTCTCTCTCCTTCAGGCGTCTCTCTCACCTTGGCTCAGCCAACTGGCTGATTCTGGCTGATTCTGGCTGATTAGGAGCCTATAAAACAACGCCAACTCGGCTGAAGTCTTAGTGTGCACTTGGCTCCTGCCAGGTGAACACCTCTTCTCCTTTCTCTCCTCCTCCTCCTCCTTTCTCTTGGGGGATAACGCCGCCTCCAAGTTTTCTCCCCACCCCCCTTTGCAACAACCCCCCTTTGCAACAACCCCCCCTTTGCAACAACCCCCTTTGCAACAACCCCCTTCCCCCTTTGCAACAACCCCCACCCCCCTTTGCAACAACCCCCACCCCCCTTTGCAGCATTACATAATAACCTGCAACATTCCTGCACTCTCCCCTTTTGCGGCTATACTACTGAAGAGTAAGAAGATATATCAAAATTTTGTCATCGTATAAAGAATTACAAGTGTTTCGTCATCGGCTGAAGAAATTCGGATCTTTCATTCCATGAAGCAACGTCCACGTCTTCCTCCAAATCCGACAGTGTGCTCAGCAGCTACTATTAAATCAGCATCGCGGCCACTCAACAAATCCTCATCTGCACCTGACCATTTGGAATAGCGGGTAAGCAGTAATCTGCAACACGAATCGGTTTATGATGATCTCCGGTCCTACACTTTCCCAAAGTGAAGGTTCATATAATGATAAATAATTATGATAATATACAGGGTGATTCAAAAGTCAGGTTACATAGGGCTTTTCTGTTTCTTTGCAGATAAATGAGTTATGAGATGTTATCGAAGGAGGAGCGCATTGATGTGATATTCCTAGCTGGCTGCAGAAGTGCATTGCCGTTAACGGTGGCCATATCGAACATGTGATGTGACTATTCCCCTGTATCATTACATAATATAGTATTTCCCTATGTAACCTGACTTTTGAATCACCCTGTATATTAAATCCAAAATTCGGGTAATCTTCGTTTTAGCACACATCGGTGTTTTTCGATTAAAACATTTTTCTGGTCAATTTTTAGTCGTTTTGCACGAATCTGACATCCGTTTCCTGTGCAAACGTACTTTTTTAGATCTCTTCACTTGAAAATATCTAGTTCTTATCTAGTGATTTCACCATTTTTTTTCGCTCCTCCTTTAGTAGCTGCATTCGCGATATGTTGATTTTTTCGCTCGTCATTTAGTTATCAGCCGTACGTATTCGCGATATGTTGTGCCATCCCTGTGATCTTGATTTTGAGGAGCTGATCCGCCATATCGGCCGTGTAGACGAAAAAGCTCTGGAAGTCGCGTAGTTTTTGCGATATCTTCAAGTGGAGATATCTCAAAAACTACACATGTGCACAGGAAACGGATGTCAGATTCATGCAAAACGAATAAATATTGACTAGAAAATATATTTTCGTCAAAAATCACCGAAGTGTGCTAAAACGAATATTTACCCAAAATTCATTATAATGGAGATACAGAGTAAACTGATATTAATAATGTAAATTCCCTTAAATTTTGTCATTAACTTTCGTGAAATTTTCATGCATATAAATTATAGTGAAATTGGATCAAATGTAGAATTCGGACCCCAGCCTTCTTTAGTTAACTTTATAAGGCTAACTAACGAAAATATCATGACCTAACCTAACCAATCGTCAAGGGCGTACAGTTAACCTAACGATTGGTTAGGTTAGGTCGTGATATTTTCGTTAGTTAACCTTATAAAGCTAACTAAAGAAGGCTGGGGTCCGAATTCTACATTTGATCCGTGAAATTCATTAAAATTAAGAAAGTGCAATACAGTTTACATAAATTATAACCAGTTTAAAGTATATATTTAAACAGTAATACGATTGGCATTCGAGAAATTTTTAAACAAGGCAGGAAAAAGATCATAAAACGCAAAGGTCAGAAAACTTTCGTGACCATCAAAAGGAAAGAAAAGAGAGAGAAAGGAAAAAAATTTTGTGTGTGTATTTCTTTTTATGATAATTAATGAATAGCATGACCATGGGCCCAAATTCTCCCTTAAACTGCAATTTGTGTAATCTGGAAACAACTGAAAATGCAGCAATAAGATGCAATTTCTGTCAAAAACTGCACGACTTTATCTGCATGAATTGGGTTGATTGGAAAATATCTCTCGTCTCGAAAGCGAAACAGATCGCGGGAATCAAATTTCTGTGTGACGCATGTACACAGACTGTAAACTCCTTTGCGATATTTAGAGAGATGGAAAAAGCGAATTCGAGTGTTACAGAAAAGGAGGGAATAATGGGGAAACAAGAGTCTGGAAATGTCCCAACGAAAATTCGGGTGGATGAGAGAGAAGAAATAACGAATAACAATATAATATGGAATGAAGACAAAACAAAGAAAAAAAATAAGTAAAAGTTGCGATGTAGTAAAACTGCCCAACGAGCAAAATGATAAAAAGATAAAAACTAAAAACGTAGGAAATAAACAGCCGAAGAAAAATAATGATAATATCAAAATTAAGAACATAGAAAATAATCAGATAACAAGAAATAGGAGCGTAGAAAATACCGTCTGTAAATACCACGCAAAAGGGTACTGGATGGACAATGCATCTATGCACGTTATGTAGTACACATTACACAAGAGGATATTGCAAATTTGAAAAAAAGTGCAAGTTCCACCATCTTAATGTCTGCAACACCTATGGATGATATGGGAGGTGCAAATACGGACAAAACTGCCGTTACCACCACCACCCTCAGAGGAAGCCAACAGGTGAGTAGACGAAACCAGTAACAAAGAGGGCTACCAATTTTTTTGGCTGTAGTCCGCACAATTCAACTATTGAATACCATCCAACAAATACAAAGCCAACTGACAAATACAGGGATCCGAGAGCCGTACAGAAAGCATACAGAAAGACATTACATGCGATATCGGGACAACGAGTATCGAACCAGATAAAGAGAGGAAAATTCTCGGAGGATCACAAGGCAACGAAACCGGCACCACCATTGGAAAACGAATCGGAAACACAACTACGTAAAAACGAAAGGGAAAAAATAAAAATAATTCTAGCCAACATTCGGGGCCTCAAATCGAACCATTCACCGGACAAAGTTTTATACCTGAAAGGACTCATGCAAGAAACCGGAGCAGATTTTGCATGCCTCACGGAAACTCATCTAAAGGACTGCCAGGCGAATTGTGAAAACTGTGAGTTCTGTATTGACAAAAAATAAATACAAATTGACAACTATAACATACTCCGAACCGACAGAACAGTGAGACGTAAAGGTGGTGTGCTATTTACACACGCGAAAGGTATATGGCAGAAATGATTACCTCAAACAGCTACGTAGAATGTGTAGCACCAAAAGTTGAAAAATTAAAAATGGCACTAATTGTAATGTACAGACCCCAACAAGCCAACCTCAAAATTCTCACATTCCATTACAGAGGTAAGAAACTAGGTAAAAGATCTACATTTTCCAACCTCAAATATATTTCTCTGTGGTCATCTTAATTTTCCATTCATGAAATATAAAAGGATAGGAAAAAATATATGTATACACCACCAGGAGCAGGTAAAAATGCTACTAGCTCTAGCTGATAAATTTATGTTAACACAAGAAATAAAAGCAAAAACAAGAAGAAAACAACTGCCTAGATTTGGTATTCACAAACAACAGCAACCTCATTGATAACGTAGAAATATCCCCAACTATAATATCGGACCACAACATTATTGAAATAACAACCAATATAAAAGCAACAGGAAAGGAAAGAACACGAACAACAGGAAGAAGCAAATTCGAAATTTTTAATTTTCACTCCAAAGCTATAAACTGGGAAGATGTTGCATCCAGCATGGAAGTACTAGATTGGAAAACCATGTTAAAGGCCAAGACAACGGAAGAGATGCTAATGACCTAAGAGAAGACGCTGGAAATTGTGGAAAGACATATCCCAAAAATACAACAAAGAGGAAAGAGAAGCAGGTTCGAGAGACAAAAGAGGTCATTGTTCAGAAAGAGAAAAAGAGTGGCTGCAAAATTAAGTAACTGTAAAGATAACAAAAAAAATATTAAATGATACACTGCAGAGTATCGATTGCGCCATACAGGAACTAATTGAGAAGCATACAGAAAAAGAATAAGACGACGGTATAGAAGCGATAAAGACTAACTCAAAGTACTTCCATAATTTTGTAAAACGAAAGTCGAAAAACCATACACCTATCGGGCCTTTGAAAAACGAAGACAGTGCTTTATCTATTGATCTAACAGAAGTATCTGAAATATTAAGAGCTCAGTACGAATCATCTTTCAGTATCCCAAAAACTGACAGACTGATATGCGATAGAAATGCGTTCTTTGAAGAAGAACTACAAAGAGAAAGTATAACGGACTTCGACTTTACGACGGATGATATTACACAAGCCATAGGGAAACTAAAAACATACCCAGCGGCAGGACCGGATAAATGGAATGCCACACTGATCAAAAACAAAACTGCAAGAATGCAATCGCTAAGCCCCTATATTGGATATGGAGACGATCACGAGACACGGGAGAAATACCGGGCATCCTGAAGAGCGCGAATATAGTCCCAATATATAAAGGAGATCGATCCGAGACCAAAAACTATAGACCAGTGTCGCTTACATCTCATCTCACTAAAATATTTGAAAGAATATTTAGACAGAAAATCTATGACTTTTTGGAAACTCAGAAAAAATTAAATGATCACCAACATGGATTACTTTCAAGTACATTATTGATGCACTTCAAAGTAGTGAAAACTATGATGTAATATACACAGACTGCCAAAGCATTCGACAAGTGTGACCATGGAATTATAATACATAAACTGAATTACATGGAAATAACAGGAAAAGTAAGGAAATGGATATATAATTTCCTTAGTAAACGTCGGCAAGTCGTTACAGTACAAGGAATATCTTCATCAGAATCAGAGGTCCTCAGCTCAGTACTACAAGGAACAGTATTAGTTCCACTACTCTTCATAATCATGCTAAGTGACATAAATGAGGACATTACCAAAGACAGTACAGTAACATCCTTTACCGATGACACAAAGATCAGCAGTAAAATAACAAACCCAAAAGATATAGGATCTCTACAAACCGACATGAACAGAATCTACAAGTGGGCGGAAGACAACAATATGAAGTTTAACACTAAAAAATTTCAACTGTTACGGTACAGAAAAAGTGAGGACCTAAAATCCATGGAATATTATACCCCAAATGGACAGGAAATTCAGAGAAATTCTAAGGCAAAAGTTTTAGTTGTAATGACAGATGATGCAAAATTTGAAACACAAAATAAGATAGCAGTAACCAGAGCAAAGAGAATAACTGGGCAGATACTGAGAACCTTTAAACGAAGGGATAGGAATATAATGATTCCTCTAATGAAAACCCTGATCATACCCAAATTGGAATACTGCTCGGTCCTAACATCCCCATATAAAAGGGAAGACATTAGACAGCTAGAAGGGATTCAGAGAAGCTTCACAGCCAAGATCAAGGAGTGCAAAGAACTAAATTACTGGGAAAGGTTTCGCGAACTAAACCTATATTCACTGGAAAGGAGAGAGAGAGAGATACACCATTATTTACACTTGAAAAATAATGGAGAAACTAGTCCCTAATTTTACTCTGAACCCTGTAACTCCCCAAACAACGGTGGAAAGTAGAAAAGGAAGATTGTGTCGTGTTCCCAAATTGAAGGCGAAACAGGGAACATCCTTAACCCTGAGAGAAAATAGTTTTGTTGTGAGAGGACCAAAACTGTTTAATCAGCTGCCCAAAGACCTGAGGAACACGAATGGTGTTGCAGTGGACATCTTCAAAAGAAGATTAGACGCCTGGCTTAGAACAATCCCCGATGGGCCGGGCGTACCTGGCTATGTGAGGTGGAGACTACAAGAAACCAACTCACTACTTCACCAGGCCAACTCGAGAGGAGGGGCGACAAGCTTGACCTTCGTGAAATGAGGAATCATCGCACGGAACCTTTGAAAGGTTGAAAGGAAAGGTACAAAATAACGAAAATATCACGACGAAACTTAACTAATCGTCAAGGGCGATTGACATTGGGGCTTATTAAAATTGCAGGGATATAATGGAAAAGTACCCAAATTCCCTATGACAATTCAATTGTATATCCTTCCTTAGTAAAGGACGGAGACCAAAGCTGCACGCAATACTCGAGTTAAGGTCTAACTGGTGAATTTTTTTAAAGAGACATTACAATCTCCTTTTTTCTAAATTGGAACGATCTTTTAATATAACCAAATATTTTAAGGCCGTCTTTTCAACTTCTGCACAGTGCTTTGACGGTTTGAGTCCTTCTCTAGCTCATTCTCAGTCAAGTTCCTCCCTAAGAGAGTGTAATAAAAAATGTCAAAGTAGGTCCATTTAACAATTTCCAGAAATTAGTGATCAACTGATGGATGGTAAGTAAATTGATTCCAACACCCAAACATCAAACAAATCACAGTTACAATATTCATACACAAATATACACATATCCTCGGACTGAGTATTCGTATTATAATTTTCATATTTTCTCTAAATGCTTGTCCTTCTCTAAAACTTATAGCAAAAGCAATTTCTATTATTAAGCTTATTCTCATAACTCAGAAAGGATCTTCGTAGTTGTCAAAGTTTTATTTTTATATATATGCACTTAAATTCAGTACGATCTATAGATACACATCAAAGAGATTACATTCGGTTGGAAGGAAGTTTGGTTGAGTTGCGAAAGCCTGTGGTATGGATGTATGGGTATATATATTTATGTTTTTATGTTGTGTGCATCTGTATCTCCCTTACTAACTTACTTCTAGTCAAGAAACTTAGAAAAAGTTAAACCCAAATAACTTTGAGTTAAATTACTGATGCAGTAAAATAAAATAAAATTACAATTGAATACCCTTAATATATATATATATATATATATATATATATATATATATATATATATAGGGTGTCCATAAATTATTCACCCCATTATAAGCCTTAATAAATTCGTTATTATAGGAGCTATCTTAAAATGGTTTGCGGCAATTAATAACACAACTCAAGAAATTTTTTCCTTTATTTCGCAGAACATCCAATAGGGGCACAATGGCGACAGTGAAGGAGAAAGCAATTTTTCTTCCATGAGAACACTGTGAAGGCTACAAATTACCTAGATATGCTTGAATGGTATGCTGCACCTCAGCTTGAGGATATGCAGCCCCGTGTGTTCTTTCAGCAAGATGGGGCACCGCCACACTGGAGATTAGAAGTGCGGAGGTTCCTCAATGAAAAGTTCCCTTCTCGTTGGATCGGGCGAGATGGCCCTATTCCATGGCCTCCTCGTTCCCCAGATATCACGCCTCTGGATTTCTTTTTATGGGGCTACATAAAGGACAGAGTGTATGCAAAGAAGGTTAATAACATCACAGAATTAAGACACCGGATTGAAGAGACATTAGCTTCCATCACGCAAGACATGCTTCTTAATGTTTGGAACGAAATCATCTATCGCCTTGATGTTCTGCGTGCTACCAATGGGGCTCACGTGGAGGTTTACTGAATTAAAACAAAAATTTCTTGAGTGGTGTTATTAATTGCCGCAAACCGTTTTAAGATAGCTCCTATAATAACGAATTTATTAAGGCTTATAATGGGGTGAATAATTTATGGACACCCTGTATATATATATATATATATGAATAGAAACGACATAAGTGTTAAGGAACGTTTCTGCACACGAGGAGGAGAGATAACGAATAATGAAAAATGAGGCGAACCGCCCGGGAATCGAACCCAGGGCCTTCCAATTGCCGGTCGGACGCTCTACCATTATGCTACGGACCTCACTCAATCACAAATCGAAATTCTCCCACATAGGGCAGAAACCAATACCCTGAGAGGGCACCCTCGCAAATCGTGAATATGCGCATATAACTGCAATGACCGCGCAGTATATAAATGAATAGAAACGACATAAGTGTTAAGGAACGTTTCTGCACACGAGGAGGAGAGATAACGAATAATGAAAAATGAGGCGAACCGCCCGGGAATCGAACCCAGGGCCTTCCAATTGCCGGTCGGACGCTCTACCATTATGCTACGGACCTCACTCAATCACAAATCGAAATTCTCCCACATAGGGCAGAAACCAATACCCTGAGAGGGCACCCTCGCAAATCGTGAATATGCGCATATAACTGCAATGACCGCGCAGTATATAAATGAATAGAAACGACATAAGTGTTAAGGAACGTTTCTGCACACGAGGAGGAGAGATAACGAATAATGAAAAATGAGGCGAACCGCCCGGGAATCGAACCCAGGGCCTTCCAATTGCCGGTTCGGACGCTCTACCATTATGCTACGGACCTCACTCAATCACAAATCGAAATTCTCCCACATAGGGCAGAAACCAATACCCTGAGAGGGCACCCTCGCAAATCGTGAATATGCGCATATAACTGCAATGACCGCGCAGTATATAAATGAATAGAAACGACATAAGTGTTAAGGAACGTTTCTGCACACGAGGAGGAGAGATAACGAATAATGAAAAATGAGGCGAACCGCCCGGGAATCGAACCCAGGGCCTTCCAATTGCCGGTCGGACGCTCTACCATTATGCTACGGACCTCACTCAATCACAAATCGAAATTCTCCCACATAGGGCAGAAACCAATACCCTGAGAGGCACCCTCGCAAATCGTGAATATGCGCATATAACTGCAATGACCGCGCAGTATATAAATGAATAGAAACGACATAAGTGTTAAGGAACGTTTCTGCACACGAGGAGGAGAGATAACGAATAATGAAAAATGAGGCGAACCGCCCGGGAATCGAACCCAGGGCCTTCCAATTGCCGGTCGGACGCTCTACCATTATGCTACGGACCTCACTCAATCACAAATCGAAATTCTCCCACATAGGGCAGAAACCAATACCCTGAGAGGGCACCCTCGCAAATCGTGAATATGCGCATATAACTGCAATGACCGCGCAGTATATAAATGAATAGAAACGACATAAGTGTTAAGGAACGTTTTCTGCACACGAGGAGGAGAGATAACGAATAATGAAAAATGAGGCGAACCGCCCGGGAATCGAACCCAGGGCCTTCCAATTGCCGGTCGGACGCTCTACCATTATGCTACGGACCTCACTCAATCACAAATCGAAATTCTCCCACATAGGGCAGAAACCAATACCCAGAGAGGGCACCCTCGCAAATCGTGAATATGCGCATATAACTGCAATGACCGCGCAGTATATAAATGAAAGAAACGACATAAGTGTTAAGGAACGTTTCTGCACACGAGGAGGAGAGATAACGAATAATGAAAAATGAGGCGAACCGCCGGGAATCGAACCCAGGGCCTTCCAATTGCCGTCGGACGCTCTACCATTATGCTACGGACCTCACTCAATCACAAATCGAAATTCTCCCACATAGGGCAGAAACCAATACCCTGAGAGGGCACCCTCGCAAATCGTGAATATGCGCATATAACTGCAATGACCGCGCAGTATATAAATGAATAGAAACGACATAAGTGTTAAGGAACGTTTCTGCACACGAGGAGGAGAGATAACGAATAACGAAAAATGAGGCGAACCGCCCGGGAATCGAACCCAGGGCCTTCCAATTGCCGGTCGGACGCTCTACCATTATGCTACGGACCTCACTCAATCACAATCGAAATTCTCCCACTTATGTCGTTTCTATTCATTTATATACTGCGCGGTCATTGCAGTTATATGCGCATATTCACGATTTGCGAGGGTGCCCTCTCAGGGTATTGGTTTCTGCCCTATGTGGGAGAATTTCGATTTGTGATTGAGTGAGGTCCGTAGCATAATGGTAGAGCGTCCGACCGGCAATTGGAAGGCCCTGGGTTCGATTCCCGGGCGGTTCGCCTCATTTTTCATTATTCGTTATCTCTCCTCCTCGTGTGCAGAAACGTTCCTTAACACTTATGTCGTTTCTATTCATTTATATACTGCGCGGTCATTGCAGTTATATGCGCATATTCACGATTTGCGAGGGTGCCCTCTCAGGGTATTGGTTTCTGCCCTATGTGGGAGAATTTCGATTTGTGATTGAGTGAGGTCCGTAGCATAATGGTAGAGCGTCCGACCGGCAATTGGAAGGCCCTGGGTTCGATTCCCGGGCGGTTCGCCTCATTTTTCATTATTCGTTATCTCTCCTCCTCGTGTGCAGAAACGTTCCTTAACACTTATGTCGTTTCTATTCATTTATATATACTGCGCGGTCATTGCAGTTATATGCGCATATTCACGATTTGCGAGGGTGCCCTCTCAGGGTATTGGTTTCTGCCCTATGTGGGAGAATTTCGATTTGTGATTGAGTGAGGTCCGTAGCATAATGGTAGAGCGTCCGACCGGCAATTGGAAGGCCCTGGGTTCGATTCCCGGGCGGTTCGCTTCATTTTTCATTATTCGTTATCTCTCCTCCTCGTGTGCAGAAACGTTCCTTAACACTTATGTCGTTTCTATTCATTTATATACTGCGCGGTCATTGCAGTTATATGCATATATATATATATATATATATATATATTAGGGCGGTTCAAATAAATGAAAATTAAAAATTCAAGCAAGCATGTACTTTTTTTATTAGACTTAAGAACATAAAACTCTGAGACGAATTTGAGTGGAATCCGAGAGTATTTACTCGGTGCTCAAGCATTAGAATATGTACAGTGTGTGAATTGGATAAATAACATTTATATAACTAATGAATTCGCACAATATAACGTTCTGTGATGGCACAAATGCGCTGATATCACCTTAATATCATACATAAAATCTAGTCGCCTGAACATTTACCGGTGGCCAATGTCGACTTATTCTGGTCAGGAAATTAGTGCCGGTGAATTTCCACCAAGTGTAAGAGAAACTGCTTTTGATTCTCGGCTTTGGTAATGGTTGCATTGAAATTCTTTATCATGGACACGCCCCTTTCAGCACTGTCGTTGATAACATTGAATCTTTACATGGATAGGAGGGATCGTCTATCGTCTTGGTGATTTTTCCACTCATCAGGAGATGTCCTAAGAACGCTCGGCTGATCTTGAAAGTATCAAATAACTTGAATGACGCTGAATCGACAAAGTCTGAGAGATCCATCCTCTCCATTGAAATGTTTCCTTTGTATTTTCTCCGATCTTTCTTTAGTGTTCCTCTCTGTAATAAATTTGCCTCCTCAACCATTTTCATCTTTATTTTCCGACAAGGTTTCAAACGAAACAAAGCCAAACCAGAAGGAGATTGTAGACACCAATCGACCAGGGAAGTACTCCTGAGGGGACGTTAGGCAGGAGTCAGGGAATGCTGGAACTCTCGTTTCTCCTGTCACTGTCCTCCTTAGCTGATCTTTTTCGGTGTCTCGTCTGCTTGAGCACCCACTAAAATTTTTGCTACCAAGTAGAAATTTGCCATGAAGGTTTTTGTAAACGAGTAGAATTAAAAAAATCCACATGCTCAGTAGGGCGGATCGAAAATGAGGTTTTTAAACTTTTTTTCGAAATTCAAATATGGCTAGTGCGGAAAATATGTGGGTGCTATAGATAATGACTGTGCATAAATATTAGTCCTGCGAAATTATATCTTCAGGTGCCACAAAGCCGTCGAAAAAAGTGAAATATAATGATTTTCTTATATTCTGCATTAGTACAATAACTGAAACTTACTTGTTATTATTATTATATTAAGTGTTCCAATTACCAAAATAGTTACTGAATTACGCAGCTCTTAGTTTATTTAGATCAATGTTCTTTTGATTAATGATCTAAATAATCCAGAACTCACCACGAGGAGGTGGCTGCGTGTCGAGCTCCACCCATGCCCTCCCAACCACCCATCCTTGCGCATGTTTTTTTCTATTAACGTTTTATTTAAACTTTATATTCAGCTTTACTTTCGAATGATGGCATTTTTTTACGTGACTGAAGTGTTGATCTTATGAAGCCATCTCGCGCGTTCAATCCAAATACTTTTGATGATGCTTCAGTCACTAATTTTACCATTCTTTCTACTACTTGTGTATGACAAGGGAATTTCTCGAATGGAGGGGTACTCTTGTTTTCTATGAATTCTTCAATCTCATTTTCTGTCAGGTGTCTTGTCACAGGTGGTTCAGTGACAATGCATTTTTGCCAATTAATTAAATCAGTATAATCAGTAGCTTCAAATTGAATAACAGGTACTGTGAAACGCCTCACAACTTTTTCCTTGTTTGTTTGCCTTGCTTTCTTTATTCGCCTCCACGCTAATTCTCTTATGGCGCTGCGGTCATCATGAATCATTGATGCTAGAATATTTTCTGGATTTGCAAAAAATGCATTTCTTTGTATGACAGGGTTTACAATATCCTTTACTTCGTCATTCAGTGTTCTTGTTAGTTCAATAGTTTTGAAAACATGTTTTGAGCCATTGACAAACGACGTACTTTGCTCAATAGAAAACCACATGAGGTTCTCAGATGGACTTACAGTTGAAACGTATAGACGAAGCAAACGATTTGCTGTAGTCAGCCATCGTGAATGTGCCATTTTGCCTGGACTACGATGAGCAAGATCTGGAGAGCAATATCCCTTTGTTATGGCCTGATAAATATCAATTAGATATTTTTGGTCGGTGCTAAGATCTTCACAGTCTACAGTTGGTTCCTCAGCATCAATCCTTTCAAACTCGACAATAGGAAGACTCTCACAGTTCTCTAATTCCCTGCCAATAGGACCGGTGAATCCGCGGGGGCCAGATGTTTTTCCATCCAGCTTTGCAACTAAATGGCGTAATGGCAATTCATTGGCATGGAGCTGGCACACTAAATGTTGAACTGGCTTCTTCAGCTTCAATTCTATAAGCCTTATAACGCCTCCCTTTTCTCCAGTGTTGACTGCTGCACCATCGCATCCAATGGCAACAAGGTTTTCCAGGTTCATGTCATTATTTCCAATATACTCAAACATTCCTTTACATATTTCTTCAGCTGATCCAGAATTCACAGAATAATGGCCCAAATAATCTGAACCAGGTTCTCTCACTAAAGTGATATGTTCTTCTGTTACCTTCTTCTGATATACTTTGGACTCTTTTTTTTCTTGGAAGAGTGTAGAATCTTTTCGACCATCAAAATAGATTCCTCTGATTGGGACCTGATTTTGATCTTTCATAATTTCTGATCTCTTCTTTTGTCTTTCTCTTCTGATTTTACTCCTATCCACTACTTCAGATGTATTGTCAATAGAAACTTCTCCAATATCTTGCAATACTGCACTAACAATGAATGCTGCAGCTCGATCTGAAACTGCAGTCCTGTCACACGCAGTAGCCACTGAAGGTAGATTTGTAGTTTTCCTTTTCTTGAATAATTGTTCTTCAGGTTGTTCGAGCTTTCTCTTCGAGCTAACTGGCTCTGGAAATGTATCGTCTGATATTTCGCCAGATTCACTTTCACTATTTGATGTCGATGATGATAATTCAACATTTGTATCCTGCAATTTCTCCTGTGAAGATTCTTTGGTGAGCCTCACAGCTTCTTTTTGCTTTCTTAGCAACGTAGATGCTTTTTTCTTTGAGAGTGTAATATCTACTCTATCAATAAACAGTTTTCTTTCACTCCTTTGATCTAAGAGGAACGTCACTTCTTCCTTTGGAACCGTTTTTTCTTTGGGACAAGAACATTGTGTTAGTACTTTGCACTTGCACGCTGCAATGTCAAAAAGTTTCGTGTGTGCTTCTTTTTGAACATATCAATCTTTGCTTTGTAAGCTTCAGAATTTTTTCTGCTTTGGTATGGCTTCATAATGACACGATACTTTTCGTGGTAGCTTCTGAACATTGTTTCAATTCGCCTGTCTGACAGAATTGGGACGGAAGCACTTTCCCAAATTGTTTTCAATTTATCAACAACTTGTTCTAATATTTGAGATATTGAAGGATCTTTATTAGTATTCTGTTTCAAATCGTTTCTTACAAACAAGTAATATTTAAAAACTCCTTCGTATGTAGGAAGATTCCTGTGCCACAAATCTTCCCCCATACCAAACATGGGGCACTCAGTTGAGGCCCTGGTTGATTTTGCACAAACTCGAGACATTTTGAAAGTATACAAATCTGAAAAAGAAAGAGCTAATATCAATTATACGTTAATTTCAGTTAATAGTACATGGCAAACTTAGGGCAACACAATACAGAAATGCAAAATATATAAGAAATATAGTTTAGACTATCTGAGTAACGCCAACAACAGAACACCCACCTGCTACGAGAGCGACAGCTACACTGAACCGAGGTACTCACGTGACAGCTGAGTGAGCTGACTATAGAAAACTGTTTTTAGAGAATAGAAACTTTTTTAAAGGTTGACTGAGCTATTTTTATACAAGTGTGAATAAATTCTTGTCTATTGTGCATCGTGGACTCTTCTGTAATTATTGGTTAAAATCTGCTTTTTTCAATTTTTTTCAATATTGAAGGTCATTGTGGCACCTGAAGATATTAATGTTATGATTTTAGATTTATACCAGCTTATTTCCTCACTACTCCACACATTTTCCACACTAGCCAATTTGAAAATTCGAAAAATGAGTTTTTCACTCCGCCCTAATGCTCAGTGACTTACCTGCAATAAAAATTTTTCACCTCTATTACATGAACCGCCTTAATATATATATATATATATATATTATATAATTATATATATATATATATATATATATGGGATTGAACTCAGAATAGTCCCCTGAGGTTTTTTCATGGTACACACAGACCGTGCATGGAAGAAGGAACTCTTCTGGAAAAATTAAATCCACTATAGTTCGAATAAGTAATGGTAAATGACAAACACTATAGTTTTTTTTCTTTCTCATGATGTTAGCCCGACGTGGGCAACGAGTCACTCGCATTCGCGTCCCAAAGCTGGATCCTATCTGCTTTGCAAATAGCTGGTGAGGGAAGCTATATTTTTGGGGCCTCTTTGCTCTTTGCCCCTGTAGGAAAGGCAGAGTATGTAGTGTTCTCAAATTAAAGGCCCGACAAGGGACCTCCTCAACATTGAAGGAAAATAGCTTGGTTGTCAGGGGGCCAAGACTTTTTAACCAGCTTCCAAATGACCTCAGAAGCGTTACATGGGTCAAAGTTGAAGTCTTAAGAGAAGACTAGATGCGTGGCTCAGGACGGTACCAGATGAGCTGGGTGTACCTGGCTATGTACGGTGAAGAGCGCAAGAAAGCAACTCGCTCCTCCACCAAGCCAGACCTAGAGGCAGGGCCACCAGATTGACCTTCGTGTGAAGAGAGACCAATGCACGGAACAGCAACGAGGTTAACGAGGTGTGTTATATATATGTATATTATTTTTTTTTACATCGTGTCTGAAAAGTCACTCCCTATTTTTAAATTCTTATTGCTCCTAAACCAAAAGGGATATGAAAATATTTCTTCAACTGAAATGAAGCTTATTTATTAACGTTTACTTTATTACAGAATTGAAAAGCTTTAATGCAAAGTTAAAGTTCAACGCAGGCTCCAGCATTGTCCACACACTTCTGTAACCTGAGTGGGAAAGTGCTGGAGAATTGCTCTTCATGCAAGATTGGGCTCCACAAAATTTTACATTAACTGTTCGTGCCTGGTTAGATAACCACTTCTCCGGACGGTGGTTAGGTCTTCGAGGGTCAACGGAATGGGCTGCTCGAAGTCCAAATTTAACGCCATGCGACTTTTTTCTGTGGGGCTGAGCCAAAGAAGAAGTGTACAAATCAAAACCAAGGCCTCTTGATAACACTGGGGAACAAAAAAAAATAGTTTTCTTGGTGCCTGAGATTTTAGACCTTATTCTGGATATTTTCATGCCACTGATTCAGAAAATATCATTCATTTTGTTCTAGCAGCTCTAGTTTTTGAGATATTGCATACGTCATTACCTACTTTATTACCCTTCTGGAACGGTATTATGAGTTGCTCGTAAATCTAAATGCATCTGTATAATTAAATTGTAGCTATGATTTTGCTGATGTTGCTGTTTTGCATGTGTATTGTACATGTACTAACGTGAATTCTTTCCTGTTACAGGTGTTGGCATGGCTTCATCACGAAGAAAGTGTTTAAATCATCCAGATGTGTTTTGTTTTATCTGCGGAGAGTACACGTTCATTGAACAGAGAAAAACTATTACTGATTTTGTGAAAAAAGCTTATTTTGCCTATTCAAAGTACAACTAGGAGACCAAGATAAGCCATGGGCCCCTCATGTTTGTGTAAAACGTGTACGGAGCATCTGCGGCAATGGACCAACGGAAAGAGGAGGTGCCTGAAATTTGGTATACCAATGGTATGGAGAGAACAGAGAAACCACAGTGATGACTGTTACTTTTGTTTGGTGAATATAAAGGGCATCAATGGACGTAACCGGAGTAAATGGACGTATCCTGACATAGACTCAGCTAGACGGCCTGTTTCACATTCAGATGAGATACCTGTCCCATCATTCAGCCATCTTCCAGAGCTCCCTCAAGAAGATGATGAATCTGCTACTGACAAAGAAAGCATATGTGGGCAAAATGACAGTGATTTCGAAGGACCGTCATCAGTTGCAGAAGGTTTTAGTCAACACGAATTAAACGACCTCATAAGGGACTTAAGTCTTTTGAAGAAATCGTCTGAATTGTTAGCTTCCAGGCTGGGAGAAAAAAATTTACTGCTGCCGGGAACCAAAATCACGTTATATCGCGACAGAGAAAAGGATTTACTGCCCTCTTCTCAAAAGAGAACGATTTAGTTTTCTGCAACAATGTGCGCGGATTGCTGATGAAAATGGGCATATCGGAATACACATCAAGTGAATGGCGGTTATTCATAGATAGCTCCAAACGGAGCCTAAAATGTGTTCTTCTACACAACGGCAACAGATACAGATCAATCCCAATTGGTCACTCAGTCGGTATGAGAGAAGAGCACGGGACAGTCGCCCTAGTCCTAGAAAAGATATCATACCGAGACCACCAATGGGTGATCTGTGTGGATCTGAAGATGGTGAATTTTCTCCTGGGCCAGCAGAGCGGGTACACCAAGTACCCGTGCTTTATATGTCTCTGGGACAGTAGAGCTAAAGATGAACACTGGGTGAGAAGACAGTGGCCTCTGAGAGAAAACATGGTGGTTGGAGAAAAAAATATCATCAAAGAAGCTTTGGTTGACAGAGAAAGGATCATATTGCCACCACTGCACATCAAACTAGGTTTGATGAAACAATTTATAAAGGCTTTGAACAGAGATGGTACGTGTTTTGGCTACATATGTAGAAAATTTCCTGCGCTGAGCATGGAAAAGCTGAAGGCAGGTATTTTCGATGGACCGCAAATCCGGGAACTCATGAAAGACCCGCGTTTCCAAGATTCAATGGACAACATTGAGGCACGTGCGTGGTCATCGTATAGTATGGTTGTGAAGAATTTCCTTGGGAACTATAAGGCCGATAACTACGGTGAACTAGTGGAGAATATGCTCTCTTCTTTTTGTAAACTTGACTGTAAAATGAGCATCAAACTGCATTACCTCCACAGTCATTTGGATCGTTTCCAAGATAACCTCGGTGATCTAAGCGAGGAACAGGGTGAACGATTTCACCAAGAACCAAGGACCATGGAAGAACGGTACCGCGGACGATGGGATACTCACATGATGGCAGATTACTGCTGGAGCATCCAAGGCGAATGTCCTGGCACATCTCATCGCAAGAAATCTCAGAAACGCGGTTTATGTGAGATGTCTCAATGAAAGAACTTTTTTTGCCGTTCGTGTCTCAAGCTTGTTTGAATTTAATAAATATTTTTCGTACCTTATGCTTGTTTGATGTTAATACACTATTTTTGCTGACATTCATCATACTTTTGTATTCGACTGACAACAACAGTGATTGCCAGTCAGCAATTATATAATATTATATACATTATATAGAAATATATATAGATATATATCATATCTTGATAAGCAGAGCTGATGGAGAAAAACTAATGTCATTTTTAGAATCAGCGACCTCAATATACTCAGAAACAGGTCTAACATCTAAGTCACCAAAAGTTGTGTTCCCCAGTGTAATCTTTAAAACAAATTTCATGATGTTCTTGGTCATGTACCATGTGACTTCTTGAGAGAATCTGTTGAAAATGCACCGGTAAAGTTACAAAAGTGTGTGGACAATGCTGGAGCCTACGTTGAACTTTAACTTTGTATCAAAGCTTTTCAATTGTGTAATAAAGTAAACCGTAATAAATAAGCTTCATTTCAGTTAAATAAATATTTTCATATCCCTTTTCGTTTAGGAGCAATAAGAATTTCAAAACGGAGTCTTTTCAAACACCTTGCATATATATATATTCCTGTGCAAAGTCGATGACCAGCCATGCGTGGCTGGCTACGAGGGCAGGAAGAGCTCAGACAGCAATTCCCTCCTTAACCAAATCCCGTAAATGAGGCGGGATGCTGCAGAGGGGTCGATCGCAGGTCGATCCTGAACCGTCGTTCGAACTCACAAAAAGTAAGTATGTATACAGGGTGTTTCAGGAGGAAAGGTCAATACTTCCGGAGGTGATAGTATCGGTCATTGTGAGAAAAAAGTTCATATGAACATGTGTCTAATTCTGAATGGTTACGGAGATAGAGCTGTTTGAATCTGATGCGCGCGCAGCTCTTCCTCCCACAGCGGTGGTCCCATTCAATGACCACCAAGGTCTCCAGACCTCTCTCCGTTAGATTATATTGTTTGTATGGGTGGATGAAAAGTCAAGTTTACAAACGAAAGGTGGATACACGAGACGAATTGCTCGCGCGCATTTTGGATGCTGCTGCCCGCATAAAGGAACGTCAAGATCAACTCAGACGAACAACACGCGATCTTCGCACACGAGTTGCAAAGTGCATTGAGGTTGACGGTGGGATTTTCGAAAACGTATTGTAAACTGTAACAAATTTGTCATTTCTGTATCTGATACCATTCAAAATGCCAATGTTTAAACATTAAATGTTAGAAATAGTAATTGGTTTCTCTTTCTTGATTACCATTAACAATGCTTTTGTATTTGTAGATTCAAACAGCGCTCTCTCTCCATAACCACTCAGAATTAGACACATGTTCATATGAACTTTTTTTCTCACAATGACCGATACTATCACCTCCCGAAGTATTGACCTTTCCTCCTGAAACACCCTGTATATATATATATATATATATATATATATATATATACACACTGGAAAGAATGAAGAATAATAAATAATAAAGAATAAAGGAAAGAATGGCAAAAAATAAGAAGTGTGTAAACTGCGGTAAATTCAGAAAGCTGAATAGAGCTGGATTATGTTTAATGGAGTGCGCTGCGCACCAGATCTGCCATTGCAAAAATGAAGCGGACCAGACCACGCGCTTAAAATGCACTCTGTGCAATACCTTTAAACACTATGAATGCATGAACTTAGATAGGAAAGACAAGAAAATGATAAATAGAATAAATAACAAAATCATAGCCATTTATTGCTTTCTGTGCATCAAGTGCATGGAAAAAAATAAGAATATGGTACAAAGAGCAATGAAAATTGGCAGTACATGTTTACCGACAGATGATAAGGAAATACCAGGAAACGCTGACACAAATGAACACGAGGCGCAGGACAACGCAATAAAGGAAAGCACGTTACAGCAGGAACACGAACACGAGGCGCAGGACAACACAATACAGGAAAGCACGCTACAGCACGCTACCCTACAGGGAGATGGAAAAGTAGCCTCAGAGGATGAAATACCCCTGCTAAAGAGAGATATAACAGGAACACAAAAGAGAAAGAGAGGGATACCAGGAACACAAAGGAGAAAGAGAGGGATACCAGGAACACAAAGGAGAAAGAGAGGGATACCAGGAACACAAAGGAGAAAGAGAGGGATACCTGGAACACAAAGGAGAAAGAGAGGGATACCTGGAACACAAAGGAGAAAAAGAGGGATACCTGGAACACAAAGGAGAAAGAGAGGGATACCAGGAACACAAAGGAGAAAGAGAGAGATACCAGGAACACAAAGGAGAAAGAGAGGGATACCGGGAACACAAAGGAGAAAGAGAGGGATACCGGGAACACAAAGGAGAAAGAGAGGGATACCAGGAACACAAAGGAGAAAGAGAGGGATACCGGGAACACAAAGGAGAAAGAGAGGGATACCAGGAACACAAAGGAGAAAGAGAAAGATACCAGGAACACAAAGGAGAAAGAGAAATATACCAGGAACACAAAGGAGAAAGAGAAAGATACCAGGAACACTAAGAAAACTCGCCGAAAACAAAAAAACACTGAGTAGGGAAGAAGTGGTGGCGGAACAGAAGAGAGCAATTGAATCACATAGGGTTCGTAAGGAGATTAAACGACGGGCCATATGCGGATACTATAAAACAGGGTCGTGCATATATGGAGCAAACTGCAGGTACAGTCACCCAAAAAAATGCTTCGATTTCATGAGGAATGGAAAATGCAGATACGGACAAAACTGCCACTTTTTCCACCCTCCTATGTGCAGACAGCCTAAATATAGAGTGCCCATATTTTCACATAAAGGGTACCCAAAGAAGAGAACGGGGAAGAACAGACCCTATCCGTATTAGAAGAAACAACAAGAGCAAGGAAACAAATTTTTTAGAGGAAATGAGAGCAATAAAAACAGCTTGCCCTGCTAACAAGAAAGGACAGGACTCCGCAGGTATATTCCCCACACATTACATACAGTACATCATCCCTCTATCCAACACTACTCACCGATAATACAACAACCACAGTGGTATCAAGTGCCGCAACCCCCAATTCTCCCAAATGCAGTGGCCAAACCAATAACACCAAACAGGAACCGACCTCGACCAGGAAACGACCACTATATACGAAAACTGAACATGGAAATTAGAAACCCAATGAATGTTTTATACACAAATATTCAAGGCCTCTACACGGACCATGCAGGCTGCAAATTACAATACTTAGAGAGTTTAGCTACCGAATCCAGCATAGATATTGTATGCTTAACGGAAACACACTTGCATAAATGCGAAAAAGGCTGTGAAAACTGCACCGAGGATACTGAATTAGCATTGCTGGACTACAACATACACAGAGCAGATAGAGTGACTAGATGAGGGGGAGGGTGTTGCATCTACGTGAAAAACACGTACACATGTGAAGTGAAGATAAACAAATCAAACAGCACAGTCGAAGTTATTATATTAGAAGTAAAAGAACTGAACCTAACCATTATGAACATTTACAGACCACCAAACATCACAAAAAGTGAATTCCAATTTGCTACAAATGAAATAGAAAACATATTAAAATTACTTGAAACTCCAGCAACAAATATTCTAATTTTCTGAGATTTTAATTTCCCATTCATAACACGGAAGAAAAATGACGAAGTTATATATGTCGAGAAGTTTCATGGCAACATTACAAAAGATGATAAAACCCAAGCAACAATGCTATTAGATATTAAGGGACATTACTCCCTTACCCAGGAAATCTGTGAAGTCACGAGAAAAGAGAACGTTTTGGATTTAATCTTGAAAAATAACAACGAGATAATAATAAATAAAAAAGTAACGAGCGCAAAATTCTCCGACCATAACGTCATCGATATACAATTAAAGTTAGCACCCAGATGTCCGAAAACACATCCTAGAGAGTCAGAAGGAATATTTGAAGTCTTAAACATAAATTCAAAGAAAGTAAATTGGGAAAATGTAAACAAAGATTAAAGAAGGTAAATTGGGAATTGCTAATTCACGACAAGACTCCACAAGAAATACAATGTATAATAGAGACTGAAACTAAACCTATAATACTGAAACATATTCCAGAGAGACAGGAAAGAAAACGAAGCAAGCTCGAGAGGAAAATCAGGACACTATTCAGGCAATGAAGACAAACCGTAAAACATCTCCACAGATGCAGAACTGATGCAAAGAGACTCAAACTAGAGAGGAAACTTGGCGAAATAGAAATGGACCTAAAGCAAACATTCATACATAAGACAAACGAGGAGGAAAACAAGTTAGCAGAAAACATAAAAAATAACCCAAAATACTTCTACAAATTTGCGAAAAGGAAAATGCAGTGTAAGGAGTATTTTGGTCCGTTGATAGACGGGAAGGCCAAATACACAAATGACCAGAAAAAAATAGCGAACTGCTTAGGGAACAATTTAACTCTGTGTTTAGCACCCATAAATCGGAGATGGAAGTAGAAAACCCAGACGAAGTTTTCGACATAGATACAAATCAAGCAAGAACAAATTCCGGCACAAACCTATTAATGGACTTCGATTTCACGGATGGAGATATAATTACAACCTTATCACAGATGCGAGACAATTCAGCGTCATGGCCAGACACATAGAGTGCCACGTTTCTGAAGAAATGTAAAGAGAGTATTGCCAAACTGCTATACTTACTATGTAGGAAATCACTCGACACAGGGCAAATTCCACTCCCCTTAAAGAACGCGAACATTGCCCCCCTATTTAAAGGTGGTAACAGAGCAATGCCCAAAAATTATCGGCCAGTGGCTCTCACCTCACACCTTACAAAGTGTTTTGAACGTATAATTAGAGGCAAAACTACCTACTATGTACAAGAAAAAGACTTATACAACCCAAATCAACATGGCTTCAGGGCTGGAAGATCATGCCTATCACAACTACTAGACCATCAGGAGAAAATATTGGAAACATTGTGTCGAGGACAAAAACATAGATGTAATATATACTGACTTTGCTAAAGCCTTCGATAAATGTGACCATGGAATCATAGCACACAAACTTAAGAATACAGGAATTACTGAAAAGCTAAGAAGATGAATATTTAATTTCTTGAAGCAAAGAACACACAGTGTGGTGGTAAACGGAGTTAAATCGGAAGTCTGGGAAATCGTGAGCTCTGTCCCACAAGGGACAGTATTAGCTCCCTTGCTGTTCATAATAATGATTACAGATATTGATGCAGATATTAATGACAGTATTGTATCATGTTTCGCAGATGACACAAAGATATGTAAGGAAATATTGAACGAAGGTGACATAGGAAAATTACTAAACGACATTGAAACATTATTCCAGTGGGCAGAAGACAACAATATGAAGTTCATTGAAGAAAAATTCCAACTTCTAAGACATGGTAATAATGAGGAGCTGCAGAATAAAAGATACAAAACTATACAAGACAAACAGATAACACCAAATCTACAAGTCAGAGATCTGGGAGTAATAATATCGTCGGATACAGAATTCAGAGAGCACTACAACATCAAAATTACAACGGCTATAAAAATAATGGGAGGAGGAGCTTCCGCAGCAGAAAAACAAACATCATGCTCAAATTATGCATGAGCCTTGTCCTACCAATAATTGAGTATTGCTCAGAACTCAGAAGCCCATACAGAAAACAAGACATTGCGAGCATTGAAGCTATACAAAGGACTTTTACGTCTAAGATAGAAGAAAGGGAAGGTGAAGACTACTAGTCTCGACTACAATCCCTGAAACTCCACTTTCTCGAAAGAAGGCGAGAGCGGTACACAATAAAATACGAGGACCACTCAATATATTTTGCCCCACCATTTTTTTTTCTTTCCAAGTTTCCTTGTAAGTTCCAAAAATTTTGTACACAAGTAGTTACATACCTTTTTTACAAGTTTTTATTTTCCACAGTCTCCATCCTTTTCTACGGCTTTCCCTCCACCTCAAAAAAAGGGCCTTTATTCCTTGCTGATAAAAGTCCGCTGGCTTCCGCTGGAGCCACCTATTAACCTCCTCAGCAACCTCATCGTCACTCTGAAACTTTCTTCCACGAATAGCATCCTTCATTGGTCCAAACAAATGGAAGTCTGAAGGTGCCGCATCCGGGCTGTATGGAGGGTGGGGTAAAACAGTCAAGCGCATTTTTATAATGGCCTCTCTTGTTTGCAAACTGTTGTGTGGTGTTCGTTATCGTGCAAAAGAAGGACATCTCCCAGTTTTCTCTCCGATCGAACTCGCTTTATACGTCTCTGGAGTCTCTGTAGGGTAGCAATATATGCCTCTGAGTTGATTGTTTGTCCTTTCTTCATAATATCCACCAGAATCACCTTTTCATGTCCCAGAAGATGGTGGCCATAACCTTTCCAGCAGAGGGAGCCATTTTGAACTTTTTGTTGCGTGGGGAGTGTGCGTGATGCCACTCCATGGATTGGCGTTTTGTTTCAGGTTCAAAGTGGTGTACCCAAGTCTCATCCCCAGTCACAATTCGTGAAAGGAAGTCATCCCCTTCTGTCTCGAATCGAACCAACGACTCAGAAGATATTTCTTTGGGCTTTGTGATCTTTAGTCAGTTCGCGAGGAACAAACCGTGAACACACTTTTGAGTATCGTAGTTGCTGAATTATCGTATTCACACTTCATTCACTAATTCCTAGCTCCAATGATAGCTCCTTATATGTGAAGCGCCGATTTGACCGAATGATGCTGTTAGCACGTTGCACAGTGTGAGATGTTACAGCCGATGCCGGGCGAACGCTGCGTGGCTCATCATCGAGGTTGGCTCTCCCTCTCTCCGATGATCTCACACGTTTAGACCAGCGTCCAACTGTGCTTCGATCAACAACAGCATCTCCGTAAACGTTTTGCAGACGTTTGTGGATATTTCCAATTGTTTCCTTCTCTGCTGTTAAGAACTCGATAACAGCTCTCTGTTTACGATGCACATCACTGTCAGACGCCATTTTTGAAACTGCGTTAACCATCGGTTTTATAAAAGCGCGTTTAAAAGCGGTTTTATACAAGGAGTGGAGGTTCAAACTGGAAAAATCGGGTTATGTGAAGCGCAGAAAGTTCAAACTTTCTGTCCAAAAGACATTTCAGCACCATAGCCTATTATTTAGCTAAGAAAAAATGGTGGGGCAAAATATATTGAGTGTCCCTAGTACATATGGAAAATACTGGAGGGCTTTGTCCCTAACCTTAGAAATGAAATAGAAACAAACTGGAATGAGAGAAGAGGCAGATTTTGTACAGTCCCAGCTGCTGTGGAACAGGGGTCCATGAAAACGAGGATGGAAAATTCCCTCAGAATACGAGGTCCAAAGCTTTTCAATGCCCTACCGAGAGAAGTAAGGAATCCTCAGCACACCGACCTAAATAACTTTAAGAACCAGCTGGACAGATTCCTGTGCAAAGTCCTTGACCAGCCATGCGTGGCTGACTACAAGGGCTGGCTACCAAATCCCGCAAATGATGCGGGATGCTGCAGAGGGGTTGACCGCAGGTCGATCCTGAACCGTCGTTCGAACACACACAAAGTAAGTAGCTTATATATATATATATATATATATATATATATATATATATACTGTATATGAATTGCTTCCCTTTTATTTTAATTCAAAAAATGCAGAGGAAATTTTAGGGGTAAAATGGTAAATTTGCAGAAGTTAAGTAAACTTCTTAAGAGTTTAAAACTCCTCAATTAAAGTAAAAAGTTGAGTGGGTTTTTTTACTACTCTGAATGTGGTGGAGCCGCTTTTCTCCAGGAATTTTATGTGAAATATGTATATATATATATATATATATATATATATATATATATATGGGATGCATTTCACAATTAAACACGTGAAATGAATGAATGATGCAAACTCACAAGGAAAAAAATTATTCCAAAATCTTTCATATATTCAGAAGTACACCTCGTCAGGGAATGACACCCTGAAGAGGTGTATTTCTGAATACAGGAAAGACTTTGGAATCATTTTTCTTTTTTCTTGTGGGTTTGCTTTATATATATATATATATATATATATATATATAGAGAGAGAGAGAGAGAGAGAGAGAGAGAGAGAAGAGAGAGAGAGAGAGAGAGAGAGAGAGAGAGAGAAATTCCTTTTTCCTCGCCGTTTGCAGACATCTTAGAGTCATGAGGAAGCGAAAAACACACGTGGTGTTCAAGGAAACAGAAACAAAACGACGCTTCTATCTTCCCAAAGAGGCACGCGAAAAGTTAGCGTCTTACCAGCCTATATAAGGCAGAGTTCACTGGAATTCGCCCTCACTCCGCTCTTTACTTCTCATCGTGAATCTCACCTCACGTAGCGTCGCTTCAACCCCAGCCCGCCTCAGTCCTTCAAGTCACATTTCAACCACTCAAGAAACGAAGTAACATGATAATAAAAATCCACTCTAATGGACAGAGTTTATTTCCACAACAGTTTCGATGCCCACTGACATCCTCTTCGGGTGGCTACAGAAAAACGAATGAATCATAAACAAGAGGGAAAAATAGTCCAGGGACCATTAAGAAATTCGCACCTAGGTTAGATCCCGTTCACTCGACACCGGAAGGGCATTTTTTTTTTTTATTAAAGGGACCCGCTTATATGTAAGTACATTCGCATAAATTTAAAACTATCTTCTTGTTCAATACATACAGATTCTATTATTTTATTTTTTTACATGATTATTACATTTATTATTACATTTATTACATTTAATATTGCATTATTATTTATTACAGAAATTATAAATTTATTATTACATTGATAATTATCATACATTGTTGTTTATTATACAGAAATTATAAACCGAAAAACGAATGAAAAGGCGAGGAGGAAACAATTCAGAGACCATTAAGAAATTCGCACCTAGGTTAGAGCCCGTTCCCCCGACACCAGAAGGGTATTTTATTAAAGGGTGTCGGGGGAACGGGCTCTAACCTAGGTGCGAATTTCTTAATGGTCTCTGGATTGTTTCCTCCTCGCCTTTTCGTTCGTTTTTCGGTTTATAATTTCTGTATAATAAACAACAATGTATGATAATTATCAATGTAATAATAAATTTATAATTTCTGCAATAAATAATAATGCAATATTAAATGTAATAAATATAATAATAAATGTAATAATCATGTAAAAAAATAAAATAATAGAATCTGTATGTATTGAACAAGAAGATAGTTTTAAATTTGTGCGGATGTACTTATAAGCGGGTCCCTTTAATAAAAAAAATAAAAAAATGCCCTTCCGGTATCGGGTGAACGGGAGATAACCTAGGTGCGAATTTCTTAATGGTTCCAGCGGACTGTTTTTTCCTCTTATTTTTGGGTCATTCGTTTTTCTGTAGCCACCCGAAGAGGATGTCAGTGGGCATCAAAACTGTTGTGGAAATAAACCCTGTCTATTAGAGTGGGTTTTTATTATCATATTTTGACCTTCACGTAGAAAAAAAGTTTTTTGCATTTAAAACGAAGTAACACTTGAGGCGACTCTATAGTTCCATCCTGCAAGAAACAACATCACTGCTGTAGGCGTTCCGTGGCCTCTTACACCAAGTCGCTTCAGGCTGTCAACATTCACCCTCTCGCCGGCAAGGCCAACCTGACTACGGAAGCACCCTTCGAAACCCAGGTCTGTAAATCTCCTTTATGCTGCAAGCTACAACTCCACTTTGCTTTCCACTCATCCTTCACCACACGTCGATCGGCGCCCGTTCAACAAGTATCTCAACAGGCCCCTTACAGTCTCCAAGGTCAACAAGGGCGAAACGCAATACACTCAAACATTCACTTAGGTCTACAGTCAACTAGGTCAATAAGGGCGAACGCAATACGGTCAACAAGGTCAATAAGGGCGAACGCAATACGGTCAGAATATTTCATCATTTCAGTAAGCCTACCTTCGCCTTCGTGTTAAGAAATTCTCGCGAAGCCTACACAGTGAAATCGCAACGTCGCGTTTAGGCTATACCCAAAACGTGTACGCAAGCAACCGGAAAACTAACTCTCTCATTAAGACCGCAATAGGCCTATTTAAGTGTTGTACCAACATCGTAATTTTGTATCACCCTGTTATTGTGTTCATTAGTATAATTTACTTATCTTGTAGCTTATTGTTTATGCGATCCTCTAATGCATTACACTTTTCTGACCGAATCCATATACTGTGCCTTACCGTACTTTTATTATTTCTGCTATCGATATGCTTCATTATTTATTCTGTGTTGACTCGGCATATCTAATTAGCCTACCTAAATTAGTGTTTATCATCATTGTACTTAACAATTAGACTGTATAACCATTTCTTATTGCTAATACTCAGCCATCTTTAGCATAGTGTAAATGCCGTTATATAATTGTTAATCATTATAAATACCTTTATTTAACTGTTAATCGTTGTGAAGAAATAATTGATTTATTTTTCTAATTAAACACAAAACAACAAGGTAATTTCTCTCCTTATTAAATATTGTTTATTTGGGCAGTAGACCCAAGTTGGTGACCCCATAATTATTTCATTTCAATATCATTCCTAAATTATAGTAAGCCTACTTTTTTAGTCACATCAAATCGGTGACCCTGGAGTGACTATAGATTGGTGACTCCAGCCTTATCATTAACCATCAATCATTATCAACCAATTAATCATTATCATTATTATAGTGCCAACTTTACGCTGTAAACCGGTAACATCAATTTAGCTAACGGTAGGCCACTATATATATACACACTCGTATAATTTGGCTTAAAATCAAAACATATGAACACACCTTTATTTGAGCTTCCGACGTTTCGAGAACAATATCCCATTTTCAAGTATAAGATAAGGTGAAGCTACTTTAGATCATTAAAACAACTCAGAAGCGTAAAATTACATCAGTTACGAAATGTGAACTAAAATATTTACAATATGAAGTTATTATTAAGCATTATAATATTAAATTAAAATTTACCCTTAATTAACAACAAAATTAAGATTGAAGTAAGATTTTTAACATTACCTAAAAGAAGCATAATAGAATTCTCACGTCTTCAACGTACGCACAGGCAACCTACTACTGTTTGTAATAATAAGCCACCAGAAAGGTGTATGTTGGTTGGTTAAACACAACAAACCCTATCAATTTCTGATGGTTTTCCTTTCTTTAGCTTGTATACCACTCGTTCAACTTCGTCTAACTTGGTCTTACACTCCCTGGTACACATTTCTATACGCGCTTCCTGTTCATCTACTTTCTCTACCAGCTCACTAAAATAGTCTCTAAATGTCACAACCATACTGTCATTCTCATCTTTCATACTGACAATCATTCCACCGAACTGGCATTGTACGGGTGGCCCAAAAGTGATGAAGCAAAGTGAAATAATCTGTTTCACGCATTATTACAGACGAGACGCTCTCCCTCCTCCGTCAGCCACTGCTGAAAGAAAAATGTGGTGAAAGAAGATTCATAGGAAAGTAGGAAAAATTATAATGAAGAGATTAACTTCATAGTTCATTCACACCATGCATACACTTATATCGTGTACTCAGTTACCCATTAGAAGACAGCGGAAAATAAAGGATAGAATGAATACTAAGGTACTTAATCTAATCTATACTGTACATTTTTTTAAGGAATTATTTATTTATTTATTTATTCTGTAAAAGAAGTTATCATTTCGTTGTTGCATCATTTCTCCGTAGTCTGCCAAGGCCACCGTACCAAAGATTTATCATATAATAATTTATATTGCATCCTTCGCATAGGAATTATCTAGATAAAGGAGCAGTGGTACAGAGGGCACCTCCAGATGGTCAGACCTACAATTTTAGAATTTCCCGTGCATAATGAGAAATAATAATGCATAAATGCATTTTTTTTTTCTTTTCTTGCGAAATTATGGTATACAATATCGGAGGTTTTGACTTCCAAGCCTCCCATCATCTGAGAACTCCCAGTGCTCTGAAACCAGACCCGATCAGCACCTCCTATTACTTTATTGCAAAATTGAACATCGCTACCTCTATATAAAACTATAAAACTTTCTGTAGCTAGCTAAGTTAGATATTTCGCAATTTACCTAAAAAGTACTAAAATTCATACGCTGTAAACCCAAGTAGCATCCCTAAAATTGAAAACATCTATTCGGAGGTTTTGGCTCCCGAGATATCCCAGCAAGCGCTCCTTCTCTATCAATGAGAACTCCCAGTGCTGTGAAACCAGACCCGACCAGCGCCTCCTACTACATACATTTATCCACGAAAGAAACATTACTACTTCTACTCTGTCGTAACTAGCCCTCCCTCCCTCAATAAGGAAAAAAGGGAAGGAGCAAAAGAAAGGAAGAAGAGGAGAGAGGAGAGGTTTCCAAAACTAGTTTAATATGTATAGGTATTCGGAGGTTTTGACTCCAGAGAATTTTCATTTATTAGAAACAGGTAAATAAAAATAAAAACGTAAAAAACGTCTAGGATCTGAGAACTCTCAGTGCTCTGATACCAGACCTGACCAACGCCTCTTACTACATTTACGATCAAAAGGGACATCACCACCCCCTCCAACTCTACCCCAACCAACTCCCATTATAACCCCCCTTTGTAGGCTTATTCGGAGTTTTTACTCCCGAGCGTTCTCACAATGAAAACACTCAGTGCTCTGTTACCAGACCAGACCAGCACCTCCTACTACATTTACATATTAAGGGAAACCACTGCTTCCATCTCAATAAATAAACACTATGTACTTAAAGAGTAGCCATTCTTTATACTTAATTAGCTATTCGGAGGTTTGGCTCCGAGAGATCGCATCAAGCTTCCCTTCTCTACCAATGGGGTATCATTTGAGAACTCCCAGTGCTCCGTAACCATACCCGATCAACACTACCTACTACATTCAAAGCAAAACAGAAAATCTGCCACTCCCTATACTAACTAAAAATCACGTCCCAATTTACCCGCCCTTTAATGCAAATTGATGCTACTAAAATACCTATCCAACCTATTCTTAAATATATTAACTGAAGTGCTTGACACGAACCACGCTGGTAGGCTATTCCATCTCTTGACTATCTTGTAGGTGAAAAAGTCGCCTCGCAACGTCCGTCTCAAATGTTTTACTCCTTATTTTAAAACCATTGTTTCTCGTAATCTTCCAATCTTCCAAGTTAAAGAAATTCTCATAATTTACGTTATCAAAGGATTCAAAATTTTGAACACCTGAATTAATTCGCCTCTGAAACGTCGAGTTTCAATCGTATACAAATTCAAGTGTTTGAGTCTATTTTCCAATGTTTTTACCACGTAATGATGGAATGAGCTTTGTTGCGCGACGCTGAACCCTTTCTACCATTTCAATATCCTTTTTCTTATAGGGCGAACAAAACTGCACAGCATATTCTCAATGAGGCCCAACAAGTGATTTACAATATATAATGCAAAACAATATCTAGATTTATATTCAAAATTACAAATTCATTATTCATAATAAATGTAATAATAACTCCGCCTGGGAGTGGGCAAGCCATCCCAAGTCTCAGCCGGTCCCAAGCCCGGATAAAGGAGGGGGTTGGCGGCAGGAAGAGCATCCGGCCGTAAAACTTTTGCCAAAACCTTATGAATGCAGATTCATTATAATGACAGTATAAGGGCTAGGGCGTACCCCGTAAGCGACGCGCAGATATACCGCCCTATCTCTGCGGAAAAGCGAGGGCTACCGCACAATGAGCGCGTGCGGCTAAAGAAGAGAGCTCAAGTGAAGTTGCGGGTGGCTATCATAAATGTGGGTACTATGACGGGGAGAGGAAGAGAGGTAGCAGACGTGATGGAAAGAAGAAAGGTGACTCTAAATGTTGTGAGTGCATATGCACCACAAGCGGGATGTGACAAGGAAGAAAAGATGGAGTTTTACAGGAATATGGACGAGGTCATGCAGCACATACCAGAAGAGGAAAAAGTGGTGGTGGGTGGCGACCTAAATGGACATGTGGGAGACGATAACAGTTATACTGCAGGGGTGCATGGAGGGTATGGACTGGGAGACAAAAATCCAGAAGGAGAGCGAGTGATAGACTTTGCGGTTGCTTACTACTTGGTATTGGTAAACACAATGTTTGAGAAGAAGCGGAAACATCTAGTAACGTACAACAGTGGGGGGTAGAAATTCACAGATAGATTATTTGCTATACAAAAGAACACATCGTAGTGAGATTGTAAATTGTAAGGTAATAAATAGTAGGAGAGAGTGTGGCACCACAGCATAGACTACTGGTGATGGATATAAAAATGAGAGGTGCTGTAAATTCGAACCGGAGAAAAGTGGAGGCTTAAAGACCAAAGAATTAGAGAAGATTTTAAGCGAGCATTATTGGACGATGGAAATGAGATGGGGTATTTCGACGAGAGGACTAGAATGGGGTGGAGCCAGGCAGCAAATAAGATCCGTGAGACTGGACGGACAGCGATGGGGATATTGAGAGGAGGAAGAGGAGATGACAAGGAGACGTAGTGGTGGAGCCAAGAAATGCAAACAGAGATACAGGATAAGAATACGGCAAAGAAGAGATGGGATGAATCAAGAGAAGAAGAGGATCGAGTGGGATATAACAAAACAAATAAAAGGGCTAAGAAAGCAGTGACTCAGGAAAAGGCAGCAGGCTGGCAGAAAATTTACGATGAGTTGGAGACACACGAAGGCCAGAAGAGGATCTATAGCATAGCGAAGGCAAGAAATAAAGCCACAAAGGATGCAACGCATATAAAGCAAGTCAGGAATGAAGAAGGTGAAGTACTGGTGAAGGAAGAGGAAATAAAGAAGAGATGGGAGTGTTATTTCCAAAACCTCCTAAATGTAGAAAATGAAAGAAAGATTTTTGAGGATGCGTGGAAAATCTAGGTATGGTAAGAAATGTAGACAGAGAAGAAGTAAGGATGGCTTTAACAAAAATGAAGAAAAAAGCGGGAGGATCAGATGAGATACCATCAGAAGTATGGAAGTCGTTGTGGGAAGAAGGACTGAATATATATTGAGGAGGTTAATGACTGCAGTTTTTGAGACTGATAGGATACCAGAGGAATGGAGGGAAAGTACATTGGTGCCACTTTACAAGCAGAAAGGAGTCATCCAAGAGTGTAAAAATTACAGAGGAATAAAGCTTATATCTCGTACCATGAAGATCTGGGAAAGAATTGTGGAAGCGAGACAGAGAGGAAGTAGCGATCTCCGATGAGCAGTTTGGTTTTATGCCAGGAAGAGGAACAACGGATGCAATATTTGCACTTCGAGAATTATTAGAAAGGTGCGGAGAAGGAAGAAAGAAGTTACATCTAGTGTTTGTAGACTTAGAAAAAGCGTATGATAAAGTCCCAAGGCAGGAAGTGTGGAGATGTTTAAGAGACAGGCGGGTACCTGAGAAGTATGTCAGACTGAGCGAAGATATGCATGAGGGAGCTGGTACGAAGGTGCGAAGTAGTATGGGAGAGACCGAGAAATTTGAGGTACGAGTTGGTCTACACCAGGGATCAGCGCTTAGTCCGCTGATTTTTTATATTGTGATGGATGTGATCATGAAAGACGTGATAGAGGAGGCTCCATGGACCATGATGTTTGCTGATGACATCGTGTTGTGCTCAGAAACAAGAGAGGGAGTGCAAGAGAAATTAGAGAGGTGGAGAGTAGCTCTGGAAACTAGAGGACTAAAAATAAGCAGAGAAAAGACCGAGTATATGAAATGTGCACCTGGAGAAGAACAAATAGGAAGTGTCATGGTCCAGGAATTTATTATAAAGAAAGTTAAAAGTTTCAAGTATCTGGGATCAATCATAGAGGAGAAGGGAGACTTGGAAGGAGAAATAAACAACAGAATTCAAGATGGCTGGAAAAATTGGAGAGAGGTATCGGGAGTATTGTGTGATAAGGTGAATGCGAGGATGAAGAGAAAACTGTTCAAGATAGTAGTAAGACCAGCACTACTATATGGGGCAGAAACATGGCCGATGAAAAGAAGCCTGGAAAAGAAAATGGAAGTGGCAGAAATGAAGATGCTCCGATGGATGTGTGGAGTTACTAGGAGGGATAGAGTGAGGAATGATTTAATAAGAGGAACAACAAAAGTAACGGAAATCTCCAAGAAGCAAGGAGATTGAGATGGTATGGGCATGTCCAGAGGAGGGAGGAGGAGTATGTGGGACGACGGATGCTGAGGATGGAAATTCCAGGCACGAGGAGAAGAGGTAGATCGAAGATGGGGTGGCGGGATAGACTGAAGAAAGATGTGAATGAAAAGGAACTGGAGGAAGAGGTGGCTCAAAACAGAAGTGAATGGAGAAGAAGGATCCTCTACAGCGACCCTACATAGAAGTGGGCTAATAAGACTGCGGAAGAAGATTATTCATAATAAATGTTAAAAATGGTTATAGAGTTATAGGGTTCAAAGTAAGATTAGGAACTAGTTCCTCCATTACTTTCCAAGTGTAAATAATGGTGTAACCTTTTCCAGTAATTTAGTTCTTTGCATCCATTGATCATAGCTGTGAAGCTTCTCTGAATCCCTCTTCCTTTTATACCATATAACACGTCTCAACATAACAGCCGTATGTTCAGCCGTTATTGGAGTCTTCAGTTCCCTCCAAGGACCGTGTCTCACCTGAAACAGAGAAAACAGTTTTAATATAAATCAATTTCCTCTGTGTCCTAACTTTTGGGCCATCCTGTAGTTACTGAATCACATTTTCCAAAATAACTTTCTGATCTGCACATAGTGGCCTATCATCCATTTTGAACCTTTATCAACCTCTGTTCCACTTTTTATCACTGGCTTAGTATTATTTTCTTCTATTGTATGCGTAACTTATTTCATCAGTACCAGGTTGTGTTTTTAGCATTCTTTCCCAGATTGCTTTCTTTTACTTCAACTCATCGTTCTATTATGTAGTCGATTTCCTCTTCTCTCCATTTCGTACGCATCCACGTACATCAGATGCTATTTTCACTAACCATTCCTTATAAACATTCCACATATTCTGTACATTTACTTGCTCATCACATATCTCTCACGGACTTCCTCTAGTCGTCTTTTTTACTCTTTGTTGTTACCTCACTCAAATTCAACATTAGTTTTAATTATCTGCTTCTGTCCATTGCCTCTCTTCCTTTTATACCATACACCATAACAATTTAACTTTATACAATACAATCATATGGTGGTGACAAACTTCCACTCAACTCATTTTCGGAACAGCCTTTGGTAGTATTGTATTTTTCTTTACAGTGCAACAAATGTTCGATTCCAGTTCTAATTCCGATTCCATCTTCACTCCTAGAATCGATTTCAATCTCAGTTCCGACCATAAAAGGGCCCATTCCAATTCCAAAAAAGTATCAATTCTCACATTGAAATTGTCCACGTATTATATATATATATAATACTGTATATATATATACACACACACACATAAACTCAGAATGGTCCCCTGAGAAACTTATATGTTAAACACAGACCGTGTATATTAAACGGACGTGATATGTGCCTTGAAAAGTGGACGCTCAATGTCCCGGTTGAGGTTTAAGTTTTGTTTTTTGGCTAAAAATACAATAGTTACTCCTTTTTCTTTGATGTATTCAATCCGACGTTAATGCAACGAGTTTCTTGCGTATGTTGAGGTTTTGAATGTAGTAGGCTAGGTGTAAGCTGTAAACCCTAGATCCTGTCCCAAAGCTGGATCCTATCTGCTTTGCAGATAGCTGGTGAGGGAAGCTATATTTTGGGGCCTCTTTGCGAGTAACCCGGTGCCCACGTTGGGCTTTCCATCATGAAAAAGAAAAAACTATAGTATTTGTCATTTATCATTATTTATTCGAACTATAGTGGATGTAATTTCACAGAAAAGATCCTTGTTCCATGCACGGTCTGTGTCTGACATATATATATATATATATATATATATATATATATATATATATATATATAGGGTGGCGCAAAAGTCGCGCATCATAGGAATTTTCAGTGTTGACTATAATATATTATTTTTTTACCACTAATTCTGTACCGATTCATCGATTTGTTATACCTGGTATTCCATACATTAAAACCAAGCTCACCTCATCTATTGTTAATTTCGCAGCCATCCCCTTCTTAAAAGGAAAAAAATAAATATTATAGTCAACACAGAAAATTCCTATGATGCGCGACTTTTGCGCCACCCTCTCTCTCTCTATATATATATATATATATATATATATATATATTATTATGTAAACAATATACTCAAACAGAATTCAGCAATAAAAACGAATTTTTGTTAAAAATATATTTTTAGTAAATTAAGCTTAGCCTAAAATTTGATTTTTAAAAAATTTGCATAAAATTTCTTTAATGAATTGAATCGAAATGTCTCCTGTACGTGATTCGAATCCCAACAGTTGGCAGGAATTTAGAGCCCTTTCCTGCGAAATCCTCACAGAACTTCCAACTAAAAAAGGTATATATATATATATGTATATAATTCAGTGGCGACTCCTGCACTCGGGCTTCTCGGGCTGAGCCCGAGAGACAAGGGGCAAGGAGAAGCATGAGGGATAAAATTGTGTATTTATAGATTTAAGTTTTAAATACAAATTGTAAAAATGGTTTTTGGCTAGTAGTATGTTACTATTTTCTGTCTAGCCTTCGTCACGCAAGCAAATTTTGAGCGCATTTAGATACCCTTACTACCTATAAAAAACTATATTGACACATTAAGTTTTCGTGTAATCTTTCACGATCCTTTACTCGGGCGCAAGACATTACGCCCAAGAAAGTATAACTAATATCGTATATTTAAAGTTCTTTTAATGAATAAAATAATTATTTGCTTGCATACGGTTACATAATAGTCCTTCTTCTAATTCTCATTAAATAAAATACGTTTTTCCTCCTATTAATTTTTTTATAAAGAAAAAACATTTCAACTCGGGCTTATATCCTTCGGCCTTGTAGAGGCACAATTTTTAATTCTGGCGATACATGGTAACTTTTTACGTTTCGATAAGCGTGCCTTCAACTGCCTTGGGCGGCGGTGCAGTTTGATTTTTGCCGCAATGTGAGGTTGTTCGCTTTTCTTAAATAATCTGATTTACTTTTAATATTATAAGTATTCTGAGAAGTATAGCCCACCCATGGAGGACATAGTGTTATCATTAAAAGAAAAACCATTTGGAAGGAGAAACATCGCTGAACAACGAGAAATTATCAAGAACGGCCGTCCAATGCCAATAATAAAAACTAATGTGGGTAATCGTTCATTTCAAAATAATTGGTACAAACAAATTGATTGGCTATGCGGAAGTGTGTTTAGTGAAAAATTATACTGCTGGCCTTGTTTACTTTTCCAACCTAAGCCAAATCAGTCGTGGACAGATAGTAGTTATTCTAATTTTAAAAATATTTTAAGTGACAGCAATTATCATGCAAAATCTTTTAGTCATTTGAGTAATTATAAATGCTTGAAAACCTTTGGTCAGGTTAGTATAGAGTGTACTATTAGCAAAGCTGTTAAGCAGTCAGTGGTGTAGTGCTGTGGGAACGCGTGGGAACGGCGTTCCCTTACTTTTTTTGGTAGACGGAACGGCGTTCCCTCACTATTTCAAATAAATCCGAACTTACAAATCTCTAACGTCATGAAATTTTAATTCCCACCCCTAGAAGAAATATGAGAAAGAATCATTAACTGTTTCATTTCTTTTAGCTTCGACTGAGGCAATGCTAGCCTATAAAGATCTGGTGAAACAGTCACCACGGCGTACCAGTTGTTAACTTTTTTTAGTTAATCATTCCAGTTGTTAGCTATTTTTATTGATCGTACTGGATATCGTACATCTAATGACACTGGAAATACTGCATCTTCAACCTTGGAATATATCCTAATATCCAGTGCATATGACCTCAAAATATTCCTGAAATTGGTCAGATTTCAAAAGATTTCCCGGGGAGCTTACAGTGCCCCCGGACCCCCAGCTGTATGGGCTCGCAGCGCTCGCCATTGTCCCCCCCGCATCTGAGTAACACTTTCAAAATGCGTTCCCTCACTTCTTTATTTAGCACTACACCACTGGTTAAGCTTGAAAGAGAAAATCATAACAAACTGGTTGAACAAAACATACAATATTTAAAGCAATTAGCCAATGCGGTTTTATATTTATGCAAGCAAGAACTGCCATTGCGCGGACATCATGAAGGAGAAACTAGCCTAAATAAAGGTAATTATCGTCCCTGGCTAGGATTTCAATTGAAAAAGAAATACTCATTAATTTAGAAAGCAAAAAGGAATTTCATGACCGAATATTAAAGGAATTTGCTTTAAAACCAAGACGCTTGGACTTGATGTTCAAATAAATGTCCGCTCATATGTAGACTTGAAAATTTAAAAAGAACCCGAGTAGTCTTGAAGAGCTGGAGTCGCCACTGAATTATATATATACACACACACGAGGAAAATAAAATTAATTCTTCCGAGTACTTTCCATTTACAAACATACTCTCTGAAGGGTTTTAAATGATGGCGTTAATAGGGTGCTTTTCTGAATATTTTCTTGCATTTGGCTGGAAAAGTGAATTTGAATATCACCAAAAAAAAAAAAGATGGTTCATTTCTATCGCTTTAAATTGGAAAAATTTAAGTTTTAAATTTTACCCCCATTTCCCTCAAAAAAAAAAATAATTATACGCTTTGCTTTTAATTAGGAGGAATTAGCCCTCAGCTGATGGTGTTCCTTACTCAAAACAACCCCAAAAATGTTCTATTAAATATTTGATAGGACTTTTTAGGCTAAAATGAAGTTCAGAATTTGAATCTGAATCTCTTAAATAAACTGAAAAGAATTTTTATTCTAGAATTTTGTAACAGATTTGGCGCCTTTTTAATAAACGTCCAGAATTCATTGAATATCTTGCTACAAGTCCACTAATTCTGCGTTAATCTATAGTATACCAAAACTATACTAATCTATAATATACCAATACAGTAAATTATACAAATTCTGACTTCATTTACGTGTATTCTATATCATTTTAAGTTACACTGATGCTCACACTCAAAGATGGGGAGTAACGGCGTTACGTAACGAGCTTTACATTTGTAATGAGGAAGGGTAACGCAGGGAGAAATTTTGAAATGTAACAAAATAACGGTTACGCAATGGTCAAGTTTTTAAATGTAACGGAAATATTTCGTTACTCGTTACATCGTTACTTTCGCCAGAGAATGAATAACGACATGAAAAACATTAGTACTTATAGGAATGCGAGTTAAACTGCGTGAGACATTTATGAAGATAGACGAGATGTCACTGTGTACACTCACTATCCTACCATAAAGGTTTGGAAAACGTTAATTTATTCCGATTATGCGTCAGTTTGATGAATATGGCATTAACCTCTGCTTGAAATACTATTAGTCAAATGTAACGCGCTACACGTAACGAGTAAAGGTAACGCCGAGAGCCAGTTTTGAATTTAACGATAACGCACGTCCATTTTATTCATGTAACGAGTAACGGTAACGATGCTCATTCCTGCTGAGTCACACTAATATTCGACAGATCATCAGTCGATTTTAATTTAATCAGAATTCGATAAATTTTAAAATGGAAAAATGCATTCCGTTTAGGCATAACTAATTTAAATTCTATTAATTCCCTCAATACGCACGTTGTGTACGATGTTGTGTCCGTATGAATTTTATACACACTATATATATATATATATATATATATATATATATATATATATACACATTTCAACTGCAAAGAACACGCAGTATAATTAACGTAAAGAACGACGCTTGTATAGAACATTCCGCGCGCGCAAGATGAGGAGAGAGAACGAAGAAATGAAAAAATTAGGTAACCACCCGGGAATCGAACCCAGGATCTTCCGATTGCCGGTCAGATATGATAACCACTAGACCATGGTCCTCACTCGATCAGAAGTCGTAATTCTCCTACATACGCGCAGAAACCAATGCCCCGAGGGGGGCACCTCCCGCATGCCGTACCTATATATACATTTCAACTGCAAAGAACACGCAGTATAATTAACGTAAAGAACGACGCTTGTATAGGAGAACATTCCGCACAAGATGAGGAGAGAGAACGAACAAATGAAAAAATGAGGTAATCACTTCTGATCGAGTGAGGACCATAGTGCAGTGGTTTTCATATCTGACCGGCAATCGGAAGATCCCGGGTTCGATTCCCGGGTGGTTACCTCATTTTTTCATTTGTTCGTTCTCTCTCCTCATCTTGTGCGGAATGTTCTCCTATAGAAGCGTCGTTCTTTACGTTGACATATATATATATATATATATATATATATATTTTAACTGCAAACAACACACAATATAATTAATGTAAAGAACGACGCTTGTGTAGAAGAAAGTTCCGCACAAGATGAGGAGGGAGAACGAACAAATGAAAAATGAGGTAACCACCCTGGAATCGAACCCGGGATCTTCCGACTGCCGGCCAGATATGCTATCCACTACACCATGGGCCTCGATTAATTAGAAGTCGTAATTCTCCTACATACGAGCAGAAACCAATGCCCTGAGGGGGCACCTTCGCATGCCGTACATATATATACATTTTAACTGCAAACAACACAGTATAATTAATGTAAAGAACGACGCGTGTGTAGAAGAACGTTTCGCACAAGATGAGTTGGGAGAACGAAGTTGCCCCCTCAGGGCACTGGTTTCTGCTCGTATGTAGGAGAATTACTTCTAATTAATCGAAGCCCATGGTGTAGTGGATAGCATATCTGACCGGCAATCGGAAGATCCCGGGTTCGATTCCCGGGTGGTTACCTCATTTTTCATTTGTTCGTTCTCCCTCCTCATCTTGTGCGGAACGTTCTTCTACACAAGCGTCGTTCTTTACATTAATTATACTGTGTGTTGTTTGCAGTTAAAATGTATATATATGTACGGCATGCGAAGGTGCCCCCTCAGTGCATTGGTTTCTGCTCGTATGTAGGAGAATTACAACTTCTAATTAATCGAGGCCCATGGTGTAGTGGATAGCATATCTGACCGGCAATCGGAAGATCCCGGGTTCGATTCCCGGGTGGTTACCTCATTTTTCATTTGTTCGTTCTCCCTCCCCATCTTGTGCGGAACGTTCTTCTCCACAAGTGTCGTTCTTTACATTAATTATACTGTGTGTTGTTTGCAGTTAAAATGTATATATATGTACGGCATGCGAAGGTGCCCCCTCAGGGCACTGGTTTCTGCTCGTATGTAGGAGAATTACGACTTCTAATTAATCGAGGCCCATGGTGTAGTGGATAGCATATCTGACCGACAATCGGAAGATCCCGGGTTCGATTCCCGGGTGGTTACCTCATTTTTCATTTGTTCGTTCTCCCTCCCCATCTTGTGCGGAACGTTCTTCTACACAGGCGTCGTTCTTTACATTAATATATATATATATATCCCCCTCGATTAGGTACTCCGGCATGCCGGGCCGAGGGGGCTCGTACACCTCGTGGGTTCTTGGGGTTTCCTCAACTCCTCGCGGGGTGTGGGCGAAGAGTTACCTAGCTGCGTTTTTTTTTTTCCCCTTTTCTTTTTGCTCCCCTTTTTTTTCCGTCTCTCCCGGAATTTCTTTTGTCTTGACTCGGTCTTGTGCCTCTGTCAATTGTAGTATCCCCCCCCTCTGTATTTTGCAGTCTTGGAGTCATCGGGTGCACCCGCCGGGGGGCATCGCTCCGTGGCTGAGCCGTGCTCTGTGGACGGTACGGGCGCCCGGACCGCTGCTGCGTCTGGATTGGGTCTTTGCTAGGTCCTTAACGGACAAATCTCCGTAGAGCCAATCTGCTGTTTTTAAAACGACAGTCAGGTTGGGGGGCGGGCTACCCCGGACGTTGGGCCTGGGCCTTGAAGGATGCAGCGGCAGATGGTGCATTGCCTTGGGTCCGAGGCTGTCTTTTTTGTAAAGCTATTGTTTATGGGTTCAATTTCAAAACTTCAATCCCCTCCTGTTGACGACTCTGGCCCGCCCTTGGATTTGGATAAGACTACTACTTCTGGTCGTTCAGCGGCCTCTGCCTCCGCTGGATTGACCTTAAAGCCGTATGGCCCCCTTTCGTCCTCTGCGGCGTCTGGCTCTCGTGGCCGGACTCGTGGTGGCCGTAGGGCGGGGTCTTCGCGGCCCTCCTTCTCTCGCCCACTCTCGGTTACCGTTACACATGGACCTGTCCCGGCTGTCAATTTCTGTCCGGTGGACAGTTTCCATGTTCTCCGCCCTTCCGCTGGCTCCCTTCCGGGCAACTCGGAACGGGTGTTTCAGCGTCTTAAGACGGTGGGGGTTCCCTGTCGTTATGATATCTGCCCTCTGAAGGATGGGTCTCTTCTTTTGAAGTCCCGTTCTTCGGGGGTGACTGAATCCCTTCTACAGTTGCAGGACGTTTTGGGTTGCAGAGTTTCTGTGACTCCCCATCCGCAATTGAATAGCTGTCAGGGCACCATTTTCGCTTCCCGTCTGCTTTCAATCCCGGTTGGCGAGTTGCAGGAGGATCTTGCCCCCCAAGGGGTAACGAAGGTCTTCCGCTTTTCGTCGCGCCGGGATGGTGATCTTACCCCGTCCGCTCGTCTGCTCCTGACCTTTGACTCCCTTGTGCCTCCGGCCCAGGTGTTCTGGGGCGTGGGTGATCGCCGGTCGTGTGAGTTTTCGGTGCGACCGTATGTGCCTGACCCGGTTCGCTGCTTTGGCTGCAACCGGTTCGGCCATGTTAGCTCTGCGTGCCGCCGTGAGGGTAAGCTGTGTGTCCGCTGCAGTGGGCCTGCGCACCCTACCCCGTGCACGAAGCCTCCGCGGTGCTCGAACTGCTCGGGGGCCCACCCTTCCTCCTCTCGGGACTGCCCCGTTTTCAAGTTTGAATTCGAGGCGCGCGATAGGGTCCGTGACCGGGAACCGCGGCGGAGGTTGTCCTATGCTGCGGCTCTTGGCCCTGGCGGGTCCTCGGGCCCCTCCCGTGTTACACTGGCGCCTACCGGAGTGGTGCCCCCCCTGGAAGTTCCGGGGGTTGGTGGTCCTCCTGGCGCCGCGGGACCTTCTTGTCCCTCTGCCTCACTTTCAGACATCCCATCTGATTCCCTGCCTACAAGTGCCCCTTCTCCCTCTCCGGCCTTGGGGTCTGGATCCTTGCCTACTCGTCTCTCGGGTGGGGAAGGTGATGCCCCGAAGGGGAGGAGGAAGCGTCGCGTGGTCGGAGTCGGAGTCCTCCAGACCCGATCATGACCGCTGCTCGCCCTGCTTCCCCTTCTTCACCGGAGGGGAAGCGGCGCGCCGCTCCTGATCCGCTCGGGACTACCCCCCCCTATACGGAGGGCTGGTGAGGCGTCACCTCCTGGTGCCCCAACTAGTGTCCGGGTGTCGGTTGAGGTACACCGCCCCATGACACACTCCATTACTGACTCGGTTCCCATGGTGGACCCGGTCGAGAGGAGCCTGGCCCTTCTTCATGGAGTCTCTCTCCCTTCGGCTCCTGCTGAGAGTGGTCGGGTCTCTCTCCTGGATCTACCTCTCCCACCTGTGGTGGACCTTTCCTACCCCCCCCCGTCAGCACTTCTCTAGTGTGACGAGCCCTCGAACATCTGGTTCTCCCCGGCCCCTCTGGTGGGGAGTCGGGGGTTTCGGCTGGGCCCGTCTCGTCGTCTCCCCCCCCCAGGGGAGCCCCCTCCGAACTCCCTGTTTCGCTTTCCACCTCTCGTTCTACTACGGGTGAAGCAGCTGCGGGGTCGGTGGCCCCTACCCCCCCCGTTCGGGGTGAGTCGGGGAAGCCAATTCCGTCCCTGGTTGCGGACCGTTGAGTTTGCTGCTCAGCTTGGTCCGTGGCTATTTCTCTGCTTTCTCTGCTTCTTATAATGCCACTTCCCCTTACAGTTCCATTTTGCATTGGAACTGTAGGGGGCTTTTAGCTAACTGGGAGAACCTTGCCTCCCTGCTGGAGAGCGAGCGGCCTTCCTGTATTTGTCTCCAGGAGACTATCTTGGCTGCGCGGGGGCTCCCTCGTCTCTCTGGCTATGTTGGTTTCCCTTGCACCCCGGATGAGCGCACACGCCGGCGGGGTGCGGCGATTTATGTACATCATTCACTACCCTCGCGAGGTGTGCCTCTTCGTACTTCCTTGCAGGCTGTGGCTGTGCGGCTCTTTTTAGATCGCCAGTACACCGCCTGCTCGATTTATATTCCTCCTCATGACCCTCCTTCTCGCGACGCGGTTCGCGAGTTGGTGTTGCAACTGCCTCGACCGTTTCTCCTCCTCGGGGACTTTAACAGTCGCGACCCGGCTTGGGTGATGTCCGGTCGACTAATGTTGCTGGTATGTTGCTCTCCTTAATGGAGGAACTTTCCTTCGCGTGCCTCAATTCCGGTGAACCTACCTACTTCCACGAACCCACGGGTTCATCTACCTGTATTGATCTCTCCTTGGTGTCCCTCGATGCCTTACTCGATTTTTCGTGGAAGGTGTCGGGGGACTCTTATGGCAGTGATCATTACCCAGTCTGTCTTGAGCCGGTCAGACCGCAGCCGGGTGTCTCGTCTCGACCGAGGTGGTGCCTTGCGCGGGCTGACTGGCCATCCTTCAGAGCTCGTTCCGTCATTGCCCGTTCGGTGTTGAGCTTTGGCTCTGTGGATGAGAGCTTGGAGTTCTTCGAGCGGGTGGTGATGGGCGTCGCGGAGGGCTGTATTCATCGATCTTCCGGTAACCCGCGGACGCGTAGCGTCCCGTAGTGGACTCCAGCATGTCACCAGGCGGTGTGTGAGAGGAAGAGGGCAACGCGCCGCTTCCACCGCATCCGGCGCGCGGACCACTTGATTGAGATGCGGCGGGCGAAGGCTTTCGCCCGTCGGACTCTCAAGTTGGCCCGTCGGGCCTCTTGGCGTGCTTTTGTGTCCGCCATTTCCTCGTCTACCCCTTCTGCTGCTGTGTGGCGGAAGGTACGTAGTATCGAGGGGAAGCCGGTCCCTGCTAGTCGCCCTGTCCTTCGGGACAGGGACGGCTTCCTTTTGGATCCTGCTGCTGTAGCCGATCGGTTGGCCGGTGCTTTTGCTGCGGTTTCCCGTTCGCCTTCAGCTGCGGATCGTCCTTTGTCGGATGTTACGTTCCCGCCGCCTGGGAATGAGCCATATAACCGTCTCTTTACGATGCGGGAACTTCGGGCTGCCTTGGCAACCCGTCGTTCTTCCGCCCCTGGCCCTGATGACATTCCGTATGACTTTATTTGGAATCTGCATCCGATGGCCCTACACTTCTTGCTGGATCTTTTCAACCGGGTGTGGGTTGAAGGGTCGTTCCCTTCCCGTTGGAGGGAGGCGATTGTGGTCCCGATACCTAAGCCGGGGAAGGATCCGGCGGAGGTGGCGGGTTATCAACCTATTGCCTTGACGAGCTGCTTATGCAAGCTCCTTGAAAAGATGGTGGCCGTCCGACTTTCCTTTACACTGGAGTCGCTTGGGTATGGCTTTCGTCGATTTCGGGGTACTCTGGACCCCCTTCTCCTCCTTGGTCATGATGTACGGGAGGCCTTTTCCCGCCGGAATCTTGTTCTGGCCGTCTTTTTCGATGTCCAAAAGGCCTATGACATGACCCGTCGGGGAGTTGTCATGGACCGTTTGAAGTCTCTTGGTTTTGTGGGCTTTTTGCCCACATTTCTTCGTAACTTCTCTGTCGCACTTTCCACGTCGTAATGGGGCGGCCCTATCTGACCTGTATGTTCAGGAGGAGGGGGTGCCCCAGGGGTGTCTTGAGCGTCTCCGGCTTCAATCTGGTCATGTCTGCGCTATCGGGAGCCCTTCCGCCCTCGGTGCGCTGTTCTATCTACGCCGACGATCTGGCTGTCTATGCCGCGGGGACGAGTCCCCCCCTCGTGGAGAGGCAGTCTATGCCGCGGGGACGAGTCCCCCCCTCGTGGAGAGGCAAGTCTAACTCGCGGTCAATCGGGTTGAACGCTGGGCGTCGTCGGTGGGCCTTACGCTGTCTTCCCGGAAGACTTCGTGTGTGGCCTTCCTTCCGTCGAGGAGACGGGGATCCGGCGCCGTCCCGGCCTTTAATCTTACACTCGGGGGTCGGCCTCTGGCCCTCGTTCAATCAGTTCGTTTCCTGGGTATGGTTTTCGACAGCCGTTTGAGCTGGGTTCCCCACCTTCGCCGGCTGCGCGAGTCTACAAGATGTACCCTGGATTTGCTGGGACATCTGTCGCATACTACATGGGGCGCGGATAGGCGGACACTCCTCCGTTTGTACGTGTCCCTGGTACAGTCAAAACTAGATTATGGGAGTGTGGTGTATGGCTCCGCCTCCCGTACGGCCTTCGGATACTGGATCCGGTCCTCTCTAGAGGACTGCGCATGTCATTGGCGCCTTCCGCTCCTCTCCGGTTGATAGTCTGCAGGTTGAGTGCGACATCCCTCCCTTGGAGGATCGGAGGTCGTTCCTCATTGCCAAGCACTATCTCCGGATTCTCCGTCTTCCCAACTCTCCTCTGTTCCAGGTGGTTGAGAGGGCGTTCTGCCGGGATGGGGGCTGGTATTTCACCGACACGGTGACCTCCTCCTCGATGGTATGGGCACTACTCCTCCATCCGTTATACCGGTCTCTTTAAGGGTGTTGCACCTTGGGAGAGCACCCCTGTTGCGTGCTGTAGGGCGTTGCGCCCCGTTCGCAGGGCCGATTCTGACTCTGCCTTGCTTCGGTCTCTCTTCCTTCAGCATGCAGCGTGTCACTCTGCATGTGTTGCGGTCTTCACAGATGGCTCGAGGTCGTCGGGGGGCGTTGGGGTCGAGGCTGTTTCCCAGTCGTCTGCCCTTGCTCCCCGATGTACCCGTCTCCCTGATGAGGCTTCCGTTTTCACGGCGGAGCTCTATGCCATTCTGAGCGCTCTGGAGGTGGTGCGGGGGCGATCCGGATGGGTCGTTTGTCATCTATTCGGATTCCCGCAGTGCCCTGGATGGTCTGGAGTGTTTTGACCCGTCCACCCACTGGTCCGACGAATCCAGCTACTGTGCCATATCCTTGTCGCTTTTGGTGGCAAGGTGGTATTTTGCTGGGTCCGTGCACATGTTAACGTGGCTGGAAATGAGGCTGCCGATCGAGCGCCCGTTCCGCGTGCCGACTACAGGTTTCACCCGTGTCCCTCCCCTTTTCCGATTATATCCCTGGCTTCCGTAGGTTTTTGCGCTCCCGGTGGCAGAGTCGCTGGGATGGCGCTACAAATAACAAACTCTGCAAGATTAAACCCAAATTGGGATGTTGGGCCTCTTCCTTCCATCGGTCGCTCCATAAGGAGGTGGCTCTGGCCCGCCTCCTTATTGGCCACACCTACCTGACCCATGGCTATTTGATGGCCGGGATCGGGTGCCCCGATGTCCCAATTGTAACGTTTCACTTACAGTTGCCCACCTCCTGGTGGAGTGTCCGCTTTACTCTGCGCTGCGCGCATAGTATTTTCCCTTTTTGGAGAGCGTCGGGCCTTGTGATAGGCTTGGCGCTATTCTATCTGAAGGTCTCTACTTTTCGGTAACCGGGTTGTTCTCCTCCTCCTTTCGCTCCCGACTTCTTTACCGGCTGTGACTCCGATATGATCTTTCTGTTTTTTTTTTTTTTTTCCCTCCTCCCCGTCTATTTTTCATTTCCGTTAGCTGTTCCATAGTCTTCGTCCTGTGTTCGCTCTGCTATCCACCTTTCTTTTGGTGGCCATGAGCGGTCATACTTTGAGACAAACAAAAAAAAAAAAAATTAATATACACATACATAATACATTAAGGTAGGTTGATTTTCCGCATTTGTTTAGATATCGACTTTGGACTAGTCGAGGTAGTCAGGGCTTAATATGATGATAACTGACAAAACATTTCAGATCCCTAGCTTTAACCGTTTTTTGAGGAAACCGTTTGAAAAATCGTCAAAAAATCGTACCGAAAAATACCGCATTTTCGCAATTTTCGGCCGAAAAAATCATGCTATTTTCATAAGAAAAATCTGAAAAAGTTACAATTTTATTGAAAAAAAGTAAAAAAAACATGTACAAAGTCAAATACACACATTTAGATCCCAAGATCATCATAATTTTCACTGTAAGAGCCCTTAGAAGCAAAGGAAGGCCTCATCTGGCGGCTTAGGGCTTTGGCCAGGATGTGTTTGTGCCTTGATTCGAGTCCATAAGCAGTATGGGAAGCTTCAGATGTCAGCTTCACGGCCCTTTCAACACACTGAGAATGTGAAGGCAGATCAGGCAGCTCCAGCTTGGTGCCATTCAGCAATGCTTCTTGAAGCTCCTGGTCAGAAAAGTCTTCTGTGAGAGCAGGTTCACAGATGCAACTTTGAGAAAGGTTGATTAGTTCTGACCAGTAGGTAGCTTCAATGTTGATGGCTGTGATCTTCTTCAGCCTCTTCTTGGCTGGCTTCCTACTTCTGAAAGAATAATAATTAATTTATTTTTTATTCCAGTTTAAGATTTAATCCCTATTAGTCTCAGAATTGCTGATTTAAATTAAACTTAACTTGTGCTTTTCATCACTTTTCACTTTCATTCTAGCTTTTTCCCTGTCCATTTTCGATTTATCAACTATTATCTGTTTCACATCAAGGCCAGGCTTAAGCAGGTCCATAGCTTGTAAGTCCAGGAGGAAGGCATTAGCAACACTTGCCCCAAGATTGGAAGAAACATCACCCTGATCAGTTCCATGGCATATCTGGGGGTTTTCAAAAAGCTGTAACCTCCACTTGGGTGCCTCCTTGGCTTGAACTCTTCAGTTTCACCACCAGACGGCTGAAATGAAAATAAAAACTAAATTACTAAAGCGAAAATAGGGGAAAATAGGGGAAAATAGGGGAAAATAGGGGGAAAAGAAGGGAAAAATATGGGTAAAAATCGACGAAAATTGGCGGAAATAAGAATAAATTACTTAAACGAAAATGGGGGAAAAAGTGGGAAAATAGAGGGAAAAATGGGTAAAAATTCAGGTAAAAAGTCGGCGAAAATGGGCAAAAAATGAATAAATTACTAAAGCGAAAATGGGGGAAAAAAAGGGGGAAATAGGGACAAAAAGTAGAGATAAATTTGGGTAAAAATGGGATAAGATATAAGAAAAAAAATATTACCTCTTCTGATTCTCCTGAGCTGGATTCAAAAGAAATATCTTGTGAAGGTGTGGAGGCAAAACTGGCCAAATCCACTTCCTGCTGCTGTTGAATCTGGCTCTGTAATCTTTCTGTTTCAGCTGCAGCCCTCTGGTCTCTCTTCACAGCAGCTTTATCCTCAGATCCCAGCTGGAAAGAGCCCTTGGGTCCTATTTTGACCCTCTGATCTCTCAAGTATTCCCTCTCCTCTACTGGAACCTGAAATATTAAAGTATATTAAATAGCGGATCTAAAATAAGAGATAAAATCCTGAAAAAAAATTGATTATTAATTTCTATTACCAGGGGGGGGGGGAAGATTACAGGAGGAAAATGCGGATATTTTTCAATTACAAGCATTGAATTTCCTTCCATTTAAAAGGCACCTAATCGCACTAAGTTAGGCCAGTTAAAAGTTAAAAAATAATAGCATTACCTTCTTACTGGGAGGACAAGTGCAGATTATGTGCTGTGTTTGACAATTTTCTTTCTTGCACTTCACAGTATTGTCATCACAGGGACGAACAGGTAGCTTACAGGTGCAAGCAGAAATGTCAAAAAGTTTATCCAGCTTTTCCTCCAGATTCTGCTCCTGGACTGTAGAAAGAGATTTCCTGTTTATCACTTTTGCTTTCTTGAAGCACACTTTATCCACCAATTTCACTACATAATATTCCTCATACAGGGGCAGCCGTGGGGTTCACTGCCTGCCAGATCTCAATCACATCCTTTGCTATCATTTTAGTAATATCATAGTCTTTCAAGTCCAGGTGGCTGTTTTGGAGGAAATAACTGTACTGAATAACTTGGCGGAGGGTAGGAGGCTCTGTTTTATCCAAAGGGAAAGGCTGGCCACTGAATTTTTTGGCACTATCACTTCGAATTAACACTGCAGACTTCCGTTTTTTACCCATTTTTGTGAAATATCTGAAAATAAACAATTAAATGAACGCATCATAAAATAACTTAATTTAATACACATTTTATAGGTAAATATCATTAAAAAATACAAAATAATACACTAATAAACATCTATAATGCATTTACAATAAGTTTCAAGCATCATTTTGTTAAAAAAGACGAATTTTAATTGATTATTTTGATGAAATAAGGTCCGATAGTTTGTTTGTTTACATTGCGCGAATGCCGCGCGCGCGATTTTACGCGTAAAATTCGGCAATTTTACAACTTAAAAATAATTAACAATCCTCAAAAAATACAATCATTTTCACAAATATGAGTTGGTGCAACGTTTTTTATACATTAATACCTTTCTATCTAGACTAGTCCAAGATCACAGTTCCAAAATCAACCTACCCTAATACATATACACATACATACACACATACACACACACATACTATATATACATACATACATACATATACATACATACATATACATATATACACACACACATATATATATATATATATATAATTTGACCTCTAGTTTTACCTTACTTAACGATGAATTTAATAATTTAAGATCATATTTTACCAATAATAGTTTTCCTGTTCAATATGTAGATAAACTAATAAGATATTTCTTAAATAATGTTTATAGCCCTCAACTTCCCTGTATTTCAGTGCCTAAAGATATAAAATATTTCTTGGTACCTGAAATTGGTCCCATGAATAAAGAATTTAAACTTAAATTTACAAAGTTGTTAAGAAAATTTTTTTATCATACTGATTTTCGCATTATATTTATTAACAAAATGTCTTTAGGTAGCTTTTTCTCAGCGAAGGATCGAACTCCTGATTCGTTGCGTAGCGGTGTTGTATATTTATTTACCTGCCCAAGGTGTCTCCTTGGTACTTATATTGGCAGCACCGTGCGCTCCCTCAGGGCTAGATTTTATTCGCATATGGGAATAAGTTGCCGAACAGGTAAAATTTTAAATAAAAAAGAAGCCTCTAGTATTCGGGAACATAGTATTAAATGCAAAACTGATGTCACTTTAGATAATTTTAAAATTCTCGGTTGTAATTCTTGTCCTAACTCTTTTAGAATTTTGGAATCTCTTTATATTAAAACATTGACCCCTTCTCTAAACGTGGATTCCTCAGCTGTCCCTCTAAATTTTTATAATCCCCCCTCCCCAATTTTTTATAATCCCCCCTCCCCAACTTATAACTCTCCAACCGCCCAACCCATAGTTTGTTTTGTTTTGTTTTGTTTCAAATTACTCGTGCCTCGGAACCAGCATTGAAAGGTTCGTAGTGTTAATTATTCCATTGTATTAGTGTTAATTATTCCAGTGTACTAATTTCAAATTTACTATATGTAATTTAAAAATAGCTTTTTAAATTTCTTGTAATTTTATATGTAAATTTTTATAACTTTGAATTTAACCCTCTTCTTTTAGTCTTTTTAAAATTTGCTTTTAATGAATAGGTTTTATAGAAATTATTTTGTCTTGTTCACATTTATTTATTGATTCTAATTTCATATTGTTATTATCTAGCCTGATGATGAGCGTATTGCTCGAAACGTTGCGCATTAAAGAAGACTTTTCATGGCATTTACATTCCTCCTTGTCATTGGATTTCTCCTAAATATTAAATTGAAGCTTTGTAGAAGCAACCCGCATGACTATATATATATAGGGTGGGGCACGGGAATCAAGTGTTTTTTGAATAGCTAGTAATCGGCCATTAGGAATGGGAGGGGCGTGCGGTAGGTAGCATTCCATTCCTGGGTTCATAGCATTTAACTTTAACTAACACTCACCTTTATCTTTCAGGTGCCATCATGGAGCAGTGGACGTTAGAACACCGCATGTTCGCGTATGATCATTTTGTTAGGAGTGGCGAGTCAGTGACAGCAGTTCAGCGTGCGTTTCGCCGCAGATTCAACATTCATCGAAATGACTCTGTTCCCGCTCGTGACACAATCTTACGTTGGGTTAACAATCTTCGAACAGGAGGCTCAATAATGAAAACAAAACCGAAGGGGCCGCAACGCACTGTGCGTACTCCAGAGAACGTTGAAAGGGTCAGACAAGCGATGTTGCAAAGCCCAGGCCGCTCTGCTCGGAGACATTCAGCTGCACTCGGAATCAGCAATTGTACTGTTAGACGGATTTTGCATGAAGAATTACATTTTCACCCATACAAGTTAGCGATGGTGCAGGAATTGAATGTAAACGATTGCCCCCAACGACTGAATTTTGCACAGGAAATGCTTGCACTTTATGAGCAGAATGAAAACATGATGGTGGTAATGAGTGATGAAGCCCATTTCCACCTTAATGGGGCCGTCAACAATCAAAACTGTCGGTATTGGGCTGCTGAAAATCCGCGACAACTCCATGAAAAACCGCTGCATAGCCCTAAGGTTACAGTTTGGTGCGCGGTGGGAAAGTTTGGCGTCATCGGTCCCTATTTCTTCGAACAAAATGGGGTTACCGTTACCATAACATCTGGGCGTTACATTGAGATGGTGAACACCTTTTTCATCCCTGAGTTACGAAGAAGGCGTATTGCTCGTCGACATTTGTGGTTTCAGCAAGATGGGGCCACGCCACACACCGCCAGAGCGTCAATGGCTGTTCTTCGCCCCCTGTTTCCCAACCATCTCATTTCGAGATTTGGTGACATTGCATGGCCCCCTCGGTCCCCTGACTTGTCCACATGTGACTTCTTTCTATGGGGGTACCTCAAGTCACGTGTCTACGAGGACAAGCCCCGTACATTAGATGCATTGAAGGAAGCGATCCGTCAACAAATCATCCAAATCAACAGAGACCTGCTGGGAAGAGTGGAGGCCAATTTTCGTAAACGCCTTCAACAATGCGTCGACGGCCAAGGACATCATATGCCAGATATAATTTTCGGTACATGATTATTATGACATGAAATGCTATGTTCTTACGAATGTTGTTCTACCAATATATTTTCTTTACAAAAATAAATATCATTTTCCTGATTATTCCAAAAACACTTGGTTCCCGTGCCCCACCCTGGTATATATATATATATATATATATATATATATATTAGGGTGGTTCTTATTTTTCGAAATTGCAAATTTCACCGTCTCACCCTCTCAATATATTCCATTTGATAAAAAAAAAAAAATATACAAAATCTCAAGTAATTATAAATATTCTTATTGGAGCCGCACGAGGACTCAAGTTTAGTTAATTATTGAAACATAAATATACAAATTTTTTATAAGCGTTCCACTATAAGGGAAAATAACAGCAGTTAAAGAAGAGCATAAACTAAAATAGACATTGACTACTGATTAATTAGAAACTGAATTGAACTAAACATTTTAGGACTGAAAGCATAGTAGATTTGGCCTAGTAGGGATGGCTGCTTATGAGGCACCCTTAAATATTAATTGATTTTAATAAAACTTCTTTGTAACACGTTTTATATTAATAGGAAAAAAATGCGGGGATGAAACCCCAAAATTTTATATATTTAATTTTTCCCATACATGTAAGAACCACCCAATCAACCAAAATTTCGGGGTCTCACCCCCGCAGTTTTTTCCTATTAATATAAAACGTGTACCAAAGAAGTTTTATTAAAATCAATTAATATTTAAGGGTGCCTCATAAGCAGCCATCCCTACTAGGCCAAATCTACTATGCTTTCAGTCCTAAAATGTTTAGTTCAGTTCAGTTTCTAATTAATCAGTAATCAATGTCTATTTTAGTTTATGCTCTTCTTTAACTGCTGTTATTTTCCCTTATAGTGGAACGCTTATAAAAAATTTGTATATTTATGTTTCAATAATTAACTAAACTTGAGTCCTTGTGCGGCTTCAATAAGAATATTTATAATTACTTGAGATTTTGTATGTATATTTTTTTTTATCAAATGGAATATATTGAGAGGGTGAGACGGTGAAATTTGCAATTTCGAAAAATAAGAACCACCCATATATATATATATATATATATATATATATATATATATATATATATATATATATATATATAAAATATAAAAACCTTTCAGGTGTTCCGTGCGATGATTTTTCATTTCACGGAGGTCGGGCTTGTAGTCCCTTCTCTTGAGTTGACCTGATGAAGTAGAGAGTTGGTTTCGTGCCCTCTCCACTTCACATAGCTAGGTACTCCCTGCTCATCTGGAATTGTTCTGAGCCAGCGCCTAGTCTTATTTTGAAGATATCCACCGCTACACCACTCATGTTCCTTAGTGCCTTGGACAGCTGGTTCAACATTCTTGGCCCTCTCACAACAGAACTATTTTCCTTCAGGGTTGAGGATGTTCCCCATCTAGCCTTTAATTTGGGAATACGACACATTCTTTCTTACTTTCCACTGATGTTTGAGTAGTTATAGGGTTCAAAGTAAGATTTAGGACTAGTTCCTCCATTATTTTCCAAGTGTATATAATAGTGTACCTTTCTCTTCTTCTTTCCAGCGAATATGAATTTACTTGTAATTCACGTAACCTTTCCTAGTAATTTAGTTCTTCGCATCCATTGCTCTTGGCTGTGAAGTTACTGTGAAGTTACTCTGAATCCTTTCTACATGACTAATGACTTTTTTTTTCATATGGGGATGTTAAGACAGCAATACTCAAATGTGTTTTCAACAGAGGAATCATGACATTCCTCTCCTTTCTTTCAAAGGTTCTCAGTAACTGTCCAGTTATTCTTTTTGCTTTGTTTACTATTATCTTATTTTGCGATTTCAGATTTCACGTCATCAGTCATTATAACACCTAAATCTTTTGATTTAGAGTTTCTCTGAATTTCCTGTCCATTTGGGGTATAGTATTCCATGGATTTTAGAACCCCCCTTCTTCCATACCTTAATAGTTGAAATTTCTGTGCTAAATTTCATATCATTGCCTTCAGACTAATTGTAAATTCTGTTCATGTCTGTTTGTAGGGATTCTATATCCTCTGGGTTTCTTATTTGCTTATTAATTTTGGTGTCATCAGCAAAGGGTATTACTCTGCTGTCACTGATAACTTCGCCATGTATATTAGCTAGTAAGATTATGAATAGTAATAGAGTTAATACTGTTTTTTGTGGTATTGAGCTACGCACCTTTGACTCTGATGAAGATATTCTTTGGACTGTAATGACTCACTAAAGAAATTATAAATCCATTTCCCTACTTTTCCTGTTATTCTCATATATTTCAGTTTATGTGCTATGATTCCATAGTCACATTTGTCAAACGCTTTGGCAAAGTCTGTGTATATCACATCATAGTTTTCATTGTTTTCAAGTGCATCAGTAATGTTATTATAGTATTCCACTAGTGTGATAGGCATGACCTTCCTGACCGGAATCCATGTTGGTTATCATTTAATTTTTTTGAGTTTACAAAAAGTCAGATTTTTTTCCTAACTATTCTTTCAGATATTTGGTGGTGAGATGAGATGTAAGCGACACTGATCGATAGTTTTTAGCCTCGGATCGATCTCCTTCACATACTTGAACTGTGCTTGCTCTCTTCAAGTATTTCTCCAGTGTCTAGTGATCGTCTCCATATCCAATATGGAAACTTAGCGATGGAACTTAGCGATTTCATTCTTGCAGTTTTTGATCAGTGTGGCATTCCATCTGTCCGGGCCTGCTGCCGAGTGTACTTTTAGTTTCCCTATAGGTCGTGTGATATCATCTGTTGTGAAGTCAAAGTCCGTTATACTTTCCCCTTGTATTTCTTCTAAACTCTAAAGAGAACGAATTTCTATCGGTTATTAATTTTTCAGTTTTGGGGATACTAAAAGCTGATTCATACTGAGCTCTTAATATTTCAGATACTTCTTTTAGATCATCGATTAATACACTGTTTTCATTCTTCAAAGGTTCGATAGTCGAGTGATTTTTCGTCTTCCTTTTAGCAAAATTATAGAAATATTTTTAGTTAACCTTTATGGCTACTACAGTGGCATCTTTCTCTATATGATTTTCAATTAGACCCTGTATGACGCAGTCTATGACTCTCCAGTTTATCATTTATTATTTTCCTGGTGCTGTTGTCTTTGCAATTCCTTAATTTTTCAGTCATTGAGTAAGGCGTTTAAAGTCTGCTCTCGTTTGGGTTTTCGGCTCTGTATTTTGTGTATTTTGGCTAGGATTATTTTTAGTTTTTCGTTTTCAATTTTTTCATGTACAGTGCTTACAAGAAGTCTCACGCTTCTGTCTCGTCCCAAGCTAGCCTGTTAGGTATAAAATGGGCGGTCCTTATGGCAGCGGAGGTGTGTTCGGATTGGTGCACATAACTGCTCTAACACAATCAATGACGTCCATTATTACGTCACTTCTGCTACATTTTAGTGTATAAAATACAAATGATTAAGAAGCAGAATGGAGCAAGTTTCGGGATGTTGGGATGGTTATGGAGCAATCCTAGTCATCATAATATTAGCTGGGCATTACATTATACCGTCTCAATATATACTGTAGAGTGTAGACTATAGAGAACGACTAATTCGGCAAATATTCCAAATCATGGCATGATACCTAAGTTATTTTGACGCAGGTCTAAATTATTTGCTCAAATACAATTATTGATATTAAGTAATTGTTGGGAATTGTTGTCAATGTTGTTGTTTGTGATATATATCCTACGTCAAGAATCTAATGACCAAATTCCTCAGTGAACCTCTCACGCGCTCGCATTTCGAGGAAGTCACGGTCGTCTCACTAATAGATAGTTTATCCATTGTTTTAAGTGGTAACCTATTAAGCGAACTATGTTAAACCTATTCCATCTTATGAAAGTCATTAGTCTAAAGCAGTGGTATTCAAACTTTTTCCTTGGTGTACCCCTTTAGTTTGTTTTTTTATTATGGCGTACCTCCTCCCCCTCAGTTTCCAAATTAAAATGTTATTATACAATTTACACAGCATATGAAGCTATCAAACGAACTTTACTTACGACCACCTAATTATTAGATGAATATATATATATATATATATATATATATATATATATATATATATATATATATATATCATAGCATTTTAATTATACAATTTACATTATACACAACTCAAGCAATTTACACAAATTTTAACTCAGGCAAATATGAGAATCTAATACAGTTAATTAGAAATCGTTTGAGCTTTTAAAATATATATTTTAAATACTTACAAGTAATTAATGCGATGGGTGGGACTGTTTGTCACTAGCAAGTTGTTCTATTCGCGGACGAACATTTGTGAGTGCCATTATGAGGCAAGCTTCTGGATGTAGGCGGTTTCTTTCTTTCGACTTGATAGCTGTCAGTGCCGAAAATCCCTTTTCACATAAATAGGTGGACGGGAATGGAAGTAGTTTGTTGATAGCAAATTCACTTAATTCTTTGTATTCAATATGGGCCAATTTCCAAAACTCGGAGAGAGAAAAGTCATTGAATTTATGTTTAAGTGAGCTGTCAGCTGCCAATTCAATCAATTGTTCTTTTAAACGAGCGGGAAGCTCCGCATTAGACACAGCAAAGTTCGAAAACGGATTCGTTATCCATTCACTTTGTGGGGAATCTCTATTAATACATGGAAAGTAATGCAAAAATGATTCACGAAGGCTCACTAAATGCTGCTTTATAATATTCATAACTGAGTCACTGAGAAGAAACTCGTTTTCATGACAGAATTCGCTGAATATTTGGGAAGGTGTGGTATTATTGTCTTCTATGCACTTTATCCAGTATAAAACTTTCCCAAAAAATCCCTTGACTTTTTCTTGTGCCTGCAATATATTTTTGTCATACCCCTGAAGTTGAAGATTAAGTTCGTTTAATTTGGTGAATATATCTGCCAAATAACTCAGTTTACAAAGCCACTCCACATTTTCTATAAATTTTAATAAGTCTGAATTTCGGCTGTTAAGTAAACTTCTCACTTCATTCCTAAGTTCAAAAAGTCGTGTTAATACGTTTCCTCGTGAGAGCCAGCGCACTTCAGTGTGCAAATGCAACTGAGTATGATTTTTGCCCATCTCCTCACAAAGAATTTTAAAGAGGTGTGAATTCACTGCTCGAGACTTGATATAATTTACTATTTTTACAGCATCGTACGATTCGTACCAATTTGTACCAATATCGGGTAATTTAATAATAATTTAAATAAAATATTAAAATAAAAAAATATAAAATAATTAATATTAAATAATTTAATAATAACTTGTACCAATGTTGAGCTAAATTTATAATTAAATATTAATATTATAAATAAATGATTATAATATATATTTTCAAAAAATTTAAATGATAGATGATAATTATAATTGTATAAATTCATTTTATAATTGATTAACCAACTTGCTTGATTTTGCAGCAGAGCTTACGTACCCTCAGGAAACCCCTCGGGTACCCCCAAGGGTACGCGTACCCCGGTTTGACTACCACTGGTCTAAAGCAAGACTGGTGGGCCGTGAATCAGAGAAATTTGCATTTGATTTGTTCATCGTAATTATTATGTAATATAGTATACTGTATGTAGTAGTATATAAGAGTTTATTGGTAGCATATCATAAAATTATGACAATTCCCATAAACATGTGAAGACCTCGATGTTACCAGTTTTTATTTTTTTCCTGAAACTATTACCTTCTCATAGTTTGTTTCAACAATGCATATATTATTATCTCCACGAGCGTAGACATTGCAAGAAAAGATTCTAACTAAGGATAAGTAAAGTTCTTTCATGGTCACAATATATACTTTATAGATGTCAAATATAAAAATATAATAAAATTCTATATTAACATAAATATATATTCGATACACATTTACGTCATGGCTTTAACATCAGTATTTCGTATAGCTTCCTCCAGCATCAATAATTTCTTGCAATCGTTGCGTTATAGAAGAGGCCAGATTGTAGGAAATGTTTAGTGTTCGGCGTAAGCTCTCCCAGCTATTCCTTGTGTGAGCTAAAAGTGCTTCAAATGTTCTTTCATTGCGTTGCTCCCATTCGTTAATCATTATTGCCCAAAGGTTTTCAATCGGATTCAAATCAGGAGAACGTGGTGGCAGAATTAGATTAATAATCTCTGGGTGATCTTCGTACCACGCTCTCACAACGTTACTCCTATGAATGGGACTGTTATCTTCCATTAAGTAAAATGGTTCCGGTGGTTCCGGTGATGGAACAAGATACGCACGAACACTGGGTAACAGCACCTCTTCCAGTATCTGCCAATATTGCTGTCCAGTAAAGCGTCCATCTACTTGAGTCAATTCTCCGACACCATAGCCATAGCGTTTTCCGTGCTGCCTCCAACAATGCAGGGAACTATGACTATCTGTTGAAAATGTTTTTTCGTCACAGTACACAACTTTTCTCCAGAATTCTCCCTCCTGCGGCAAGTATTGCAAGGCAAATCCCATCCGTGCCTCTTTATGCTCAATCGTCAATGCAGGTTTTATAGCTGGACGGCGAGAAAAATACTCTGCCTCGTGAAGTCTGTTGTTCACTGTATTTGCGCTACAACGAAGGTTCAGGTGTCTGTAAATATGCGTCGCTGGAACAAACGGATGCTCTCTGGCATGATTAACAATCGCAGCATCTTCGTCTTGAGATGTTGAACGCGGAGGACCAGACCTCGGCAAAGTAGCGATTGAGTTTTCTGCTTCATACCGATGAATCCACCGTTCCACAGTGCTTCGATGAAAGTCTAGTCATCTTGATATTTCTCTTATTGGCACACCATATTCATGCAATGTCACCATTGTTCCCCGCATTGCCTGGGTCGTCTCGTGGTGCACAGACGGCATTTCCATCTTTGTGTAAATGGCTTATGTGAAACGTGCTGGGACGATAAAGGAAATGAGGATACTATGCACCCCTTCTGAAAGTGATTTCGGTTGTGAAGGGTACCAACCCTTCGAATGGTAATAATAATCAACCAATTTCCTATTTTGTTGAACATATGCATAAAAAATTCGTCTTAAAAGCCAAGGATCCAAAGATTGTCAGCAATAGTTTACATCCCAACTGAATATAGTCAGCCATCAACACTATAATCATATTTTATTTCCATAACTACTCATGACTACTCTGTCATAGTAAATAACCTTATTATGACTTAGGTAGTAGTGGTAATTCTGAGTGGCGGCCTCTAGCCACATACGTTAAACCTATCAGTGCGTCTAAGACCAGACTCTTCTGTTTCTGTCAATTCATTGTTAGTTTAAGGTATTTTGCTCTTTGTCTTTCTAGGTCTAGGGCATTAAAATAAATATTTGAGTTTGTGTTTAGCATTTCCTCCTCCCTTCGTAATTCTCCACCCAACCTCGTTTCCTTCGACATAGCAACGCGTACCTCCATCCTCATTCCACTTCCTTCATTAAACCTATTATCGCTTTTACTGTCCCTTCCTTCCGTCCTTCAATGCCAGCGTTCTTAAACCTAGCACATAAATTATATAATATTGGATCTAACACCTTAGATCTCTACGCATTCATGTTACTTGAAGACGCCTGTGTCTTAGGGGAATTTAAGTGTTGAGAGTGGGCTTGAGGGGTAGTGTATAGATTATTACAGATGACCTTGAACGCTCCAACTATTTAAAAATGATTATTTATTACGCACATCATATGGCATAATACACACATTAATTTAAGTATCTCTTACACCGTTAGAGCAATTATGTTCACCAATCCGAACACACCTCCGCTGCCATAAGGACCGCCCATTTTATACCTAACAGACTAGCTTGGGATGAGACAGAGGCGCGAGACTTCTTGTAAGCACTGTACAGTGCTTACAAGAAGTCTCACGCTTCTGTCTCGTCCCAAGCTAGCCTGTTAGGTATAAAATGGGCGGTCCTTATGGCAGCGGAGGTGTGTTCGGATTGGTGCACATAACTGCTCTAACACAATCAATGACGTCCATTATTACGTCACTTCTGCTACATTTTAGTGTTTAAAATACAAATGATTAAGAAGCAGAATGGAGCAAGTTTCGGGATGTTGGGATGGTTATGGAGCAATCCTAGTCATCATAATATTAGCTGGGCATTACATTATACCGTCTCAATATATACTGTAGAGTGTAGACTATAGAGAACGACTAATTCGGCAAATATTCCAAATCATGGCATGATACCTAAGTTATTTTGACGCAGGTCTAAATTATTTGCTCAAATACAATTATTGATATTAAGTAATTGTTGGGAATTGTTGTCAATGTTGTTGTTTGTGATATATATCCTACGTCAAGAATCTAATGACCAAATTCCTCAGTGAACCTCTCACGCGCTCGCATTTCGAGGAAGTCACGGTCGTCTCACTAATAGATAGTTTATCCATTGTTTTAAGTGGTAACCTATTAAGCGAACTATGTTAAACCTATTCCATCTTATGAAAGTCATTAGTCTAAAGCAGTGGTATTCAAACTTTTTCCTTGGTGTACCCCTTTAGTTTGTTTTTTTATTATGGCGTACCTCCTCCCCCTCAGTTTCCAAATTAAAATGTTATTATACAATTTACACAGCATATGAAGCTATCAAACGAACTTTACTTACGACACCTAATTATTAGATGAATATATATATATATATATATATATATATATATATATATATATATATATATATATATCATAGCATTTTAATTATACAATTTACATTTTACACAACTCAAGCAATTTACACAAATTTTAACTCAGGCAAATATGAGAATCTAATACAGTTAATTAGAAATCGTTTGAGCTTTTAAAATATATATTTTAAATACTTACAAGTAATTAATGCGATGGGTGGGACTGTTTGTCACTAGCAAGTTGTTCTATTCGCGGACGAACATTTGTGAGTGCCATTATGAGGCAAGCTTCTGGATGTAGGCGGTTTCTTTCTTTCGACTTGATAGCTGTCAGTGCCGAAAATCCCTTTTCACATAAATAGGTGGACGGGAATGGAAGTAGTTTGTTGATAGCAAATTCACTTAATTCTTTGTATTCAATATGGGCCAATTTCCAAAACTCGGAGAGAGAAAAGTCATTGAATTTATGTTTAAGTGAGCTGTCAGCTGCCAATTCAATCAATTGTTCTTTTAAACGAGCGGGAAGCTCCGCATTAGACACAGCAAAGTTCGAAAACGGATTCGTTATCCATTCACTTTGTGGGGAATCTCTATTAATACATGGAAAGTAATGCAAAAATGATTCACGAAGGCTCACTAAATGCTGCTTTATAATATTCATAACTGAGTCACTGAGAAGAAACTCGTTTTCATGACAGAATTCGCTGAATATTTGGGAAGGTGTGGTATTATTGTCTTCTATGCACTTTATCCAGTATAAAACTTTCCCAAAAAATCCCTTGACTTTTTCTTGTGCCTGCAATATATTTTTGTCATACCCCTGAAGTTGAAGATTAAGTTCGTTTAATTTGGTGAATATATCTGCCAAATAACTCAGTTTACAAAGCCACTCCACATTTTCTATAAATTTTAATAAGTCTGAATTTCGGCTGTTAAGTAAACTTCTCACTTCATTCCTAAGTTCAAAAAGTCGTGTTAATACGTTTCCTCGTGAGAGCCAGCGCACTTCAGTGTGCAAATGCAACTGAGTATGATTTTTGCCCATCTCCTCACAAAGAATTTTAAAGAGGTGTGAATTCACTGCTCGAGACTTGATATAATTTACTATTTTTACAGCATCGTACGATTCGTACCAATTTGTACCAATATCGGGTAATTTAATAATAATTTAAATAAAATATTAAAATAAAAAATATAAAATAATTAATATTAAATAATTTAATAATAACTTGTACCAATGTTGAGCTAAATTTATAATTAAATATTAATATTATAAATAAATGATTATAATATATATTTTCAAAAAATTTAAATGATAGATGATAATTATAATTGTATAAATTCATTTTATAATTGATTAACCAACTTGCTTGATTTTGCAGCAGAGCTTACGTACCCTCAGGAAACCCCTCGGGTACCCCCAAGGGTACGCGTACCCCGGTTTGACTACCACTGGTCTAAAGCAAGACTGGTGGGCCGTGAATCAGAGAAATTTGCATTTGATTTGTTCATCGTAATTATTATGTAATATAGTATACTGTATGTAGTAGTATATAAGAGTTTATTGGTAGCATATCATAAAATTATGACAATTCCCATAAACATGTGAAGACCTCGATGTTACCAGTTTTTATTTTTTTCCTGAAACTATTACCTTCTCATAGTTTGTTTCAACAATGCATATATTATTATCTCCACGAGCGTAGACATTGCAAGAAAAGATTCTAACTAAGGATAAGTAAAGTTCTTTCATGGTCACAATATATACTTTTATAGATGTCAAATATAAAAATATAATAAAATTCTATATTAACATAATATATATTCGATACACATTTACGTCATGGCTTTAACATCAGTATTTCGTATAGCTTCCTCCAGCATCAATAATTTCTTGCAATCGTTGCGTTATAGAAGAGGCCAGATTGTAGGAAATGTTTAGTGTTCGGCGTAAGCTCTCCCAGCTATTCCTTGTGTGAGCTAAAAGTGCTTCAAATGTTCTTTCATTGCGTTGCTCCCATTCGTTAATCATTATTGCCCAAAGGTTTTCAATCGGATTCAAATCAGGAGAACGTGGTGGCAGAATTAGATTAATAATCTCTGGGTGATCTTCGTACCACGCTCTCACAACGTTACTCCTATGAATGGGACTGTTATCTTCCATTAAGTAAAATGGTTCCGGTGGTTCCGGTGATGGAACAAGATACGCACGAACACTGGGTAACAGCACCTCTTCCAGTATCTGCCAATATTGCTGTCCAGTAAAGCGTCCATCTACTTGAGTCAATTCTCCGACACCATAGCCATAGCGTTTTCCGTGCTGCCTCCAACAATGCAGGGAACTATGACTATCTGTTGAAAATGTTTTTTCGTCACAGTACACAACTTTTCTCCAGAATTCTCCCTCCTGCGGCAAGTATTGCAAGGCAAATCCCATCCGTGCCTCTTTATGCTCAATCGTCAATGCAGGTTTTATAGCTGGACGGCGAGAAAAATACTCTGCCTCGTGAAGTCTGTTGTTCACTGTATTTGCGCTACAACGAAGGTTCAGGTGTCTGTAAATATGCGTCGCTGGAACAAACGGATGCTCTCTGGCATGATTAACAATCGCAGCATCTTCGTCTTGAGATGTTGAACGCGGAGGACCAGACCTCGGCAAAGTAGCGATTGAGTTTTCTGCTTCATACCGATGAATCCACCGTTCCACAGTGCTTCGATGAAAGTCTAGTCATCTTGATATTTCTCTTATTGGCACACCATATTCATGCAATGTCACCATTGTTCCCCGCATTGCCTGGGTCGTCTCGTGGTGCACAGACGGCATTTCCATCTTTGTGTAAATGGCTTATGTGAAACGTGCTGGGACGATAAAGGAAATGAGGATACTATGCACCCCTTCTGAAAGTGATTTCGGTTGTGAAGGGTACCAACCCTTCGAATGGTAATAATAATCAACCAATTTCCTATTTTGTTGAACATATGCATAAAAAATTCGTCTTAAAAGCCAAGGATCCAAAGATTGTCAGCAATAGTTTACATCCCAACTGAATATAGTCAGCCATCAACACTATAATCATATTTTATTTCCATAACTACTCATGACTACTCTGTCATAGTAAATAACCTTATTATGACTTAGGTAGTAGTGGTAATTCTGAGTGGCGGCCTCTAGCCACATACGTTAAACCTATCAGTGCGTCTAAGACCAGACTCTTCTGTTTCTGTCAATTCATTGTTAGTTTAAGGTATTTTGCTCTTTGTCTTTCTAGGTCTAGGGCATTAAAATAAATATTTGAGTTTGTGTTTAGCATTTCCTCCTCCCTTCGTAATTCTCCACCCAACCTCGTTTCCTTCGACATAGCAACGCGTACCTCCATCCTCATTCCACTTCCTTCATTAAACCTATTATCGCTTTTACTGTCCCTTCCTTCCGTCCTTCAATGCCAGCGTTCTTAAACCTAGCACATAAATTATATAATATTGGATCTAACACCTTAGATCTCTACGCATTCATGTTACTTGAAGACGCCTGTGTCTTAGGGGAATTTAAGTGTTGAGAGTGGGCTTGAGGGTAGTGTATAGATTATTACAGATGACCTTGAACGCTCCAACTATTTAAAAATGATTATTTATTACGCACATCATATGGCATAATACACACATTAATTTAAGTATCTCTTACACCGTTAGAGCAATTATGTTCACCAATCCGAACACACCTCCGCTGCCATAAGGACCGCCCATTTTATACCTAACAGACTAGCTTGGGATGAGACAGAGGCGCGAGACTTCTTGTAAGCACTGTACAGTGCTTAAAAGAAGTCTCACGCTTCTGTCTCGTCCCAAGCTAGCCTGTTAGGTATAAAATGGGCGGTCCTTATGGCAGCGGAGGTGTGTTCGGATTGGTGCACATAACTGCTCTAACACAATCAATGACGTCCATTATTACGTCACTTCTGCTACATTTTAGTGTTTAAAATACAAATGATTAAGAAGCAGATGGAGCAAGTTTCGGGATGTTGGGATGGTTATGGAGCAATCCTAGTCATCATAATTTAGCTGGGCATTACATTTACCGTCTCAATATATACTGTAGAGTGTAGACTATAGAGAACGACTAATTCGGCAAATATTCCAAATCATGGCATGATACCTAAGTTATTTTTGACGCAGGTCTAAATTATTTGCTCAAATACAATTATTGATATTAAGTAATTGTTGGGAATTGTTGTCAATGTTGTTGTTTGTGATATATATCCTACGTCAAGAATCTAATGACCAAATTCCTCAGTGAACCTCTCACGCGCTCGCATTTCGAGGAAGTCACGGTCGTCTCACTAATAGATAGTTTATCCATTGTTTTAAGTGGTAACCTATTAAGCGAACTATGTTAAACCTATTCCATCTTATGAAAGTCATTAGTCTAAAGCAGTGGTATTCAAACTTTTTCCTTGGTGTACCCCTTTAGTTTGTTTTTTTATTATGGCGTACCTCCTCCCCCTCAGTTTCCAAATTAAATGTTATTATACAATTTACACAGCATATGAAGCTATCAAACGAACTTTCTTACGACACCTAATTATTAGATGAATATATATATATATATATAATATATATATATATATATATATATATATATATCATAGCATTTTAATTATACAATTTACATTTACACAACTCAAGCAATTTACACAAAATTTTAACTCAGGCAAATATGAGAATCTAATACAGTTAATTAGAAATCGTTTGAGCTTTTAAAATATATATTTTAAATACTTACAAGTAATTAATGCGATGGGTGGACTGTTTGTCACTAGCAAGTTGTTCTATTCGCGGAACGAACATTTGTGAGTGCCATTATGAGGCAAGCTTCTGGATGTAGGCGGTTTCTTTCTTTCGACTTGATAGCTGTCAGTGCCGAAAATCCCTTTTCCATAAATAGGTGGACGGGAATGGAAGTAGTTTGTTGATAGCAAATTCACTTAATTCTTTGTATTCAATATGGGCCAATTTCCAAACTCGGAGAGAGAAAAGTCATTGAATTTATGTTTAAGTGAGCTGTCAGCTGCCAATTCAATCAATTGTTTTCTTTTAAACGAGCGGGAAGCTCCGCATTAGACACAGCAAAGTTCGAAAACGGATTCGTTATCCATTCACTTTGTGGGGAATCTCTATTAATAATACAGGAAGCAAAAATGATTCACGAAGGCTCACTAAATGCTGCTTTATAATATTCATAACTGAGTCACTGAGAAGAAACTCGTTTTCATGACAGAATTCGCTGAATATTTGGGAAGGTGTGGTATTATTGTCTTCTATGCACTTTATCCAGTATAAAACTTTCCCAAAAATCCCTTGACTTTTTCTTGTGCCTGCAATATATTTTTGTCATACCCCTGAAGTTGAAGATTAAGTTCGTTTAATTTGGTGAATATATCTGCCAAATAACTCAGTTTACAAAGCCACTCCACATTTTCTATAATTTTAATAAGTCTGAATTTCGGCTGTTAAGTAAACTTCTCACTTCATTCCTAAGTTCAAAAGTCGTGTTAATACGTTTCCTCGTGAGAGCCAGCGCACTTCAGTGTGCAAATGCAACTGAGTATGATTTTTGCCCATCTCCTCACAAAGAATTTTAAAGAGGTGTGAATTCACTGCTCGAGACTTGATATAATTTACTATTTTTACAGCATCGTACGATTCGTACCAATTTGTACCAATATCGGGTAATTTAATAATAATTTAAATAAAATATTAAAATAAAAAAATATAAAATAATTAATATTAAATAATTTAATAATAACTTGTACCAATGTTGAGCTAAATTTATAATTAAATATTAATATTATAAATAAATGATTATAATATATATTTTCAAAAAATTTAAATGATAGATGATAATATAATTGTATAAATTCATTTTATAATTGATTAACCAACTTGCTTGATTTTTGCAGCAGAGCTTACGTACCCTCAGGAAACCCCTCGGGTACCCCAAGGGTACGCGTACCCCGGTTTTGACTACACTGGTCTAAAGCAAGACTGGTGGGCCGTGAATCAGAGAAATTTGCATTTGATTGTTCATCGTAATTATTATAATAATATAGTTATACTGTATGTAGTAGTATATAAGAGTTTATTGGTAGCATATCATAAATTATGACAATTCCCATAAACATGTGAAGACCTCGATGTTACCAGTTTTTATTTTTTTTCCTGAAACTATTACCTTCTCATAGTTTGTTTCAACAATGCATATATTATTATCTCCACGAGCGTAGACATTGCAGAAAAGATTCTAACTAAGGATAAGTAAAGTTCTTTCATGGTCACAATATATACTTTTTATAGATGTCAAATATAAAAATATAATAAAATTCTATATTAACATAAATATATATTCGATACACATTTACGTCATGGCTTTAACATCAGTATTTCGTATAGCTTCCTCCAGCATCAATAATTTCTTGCAATCGTTGCGTTATAGAAGAGGCCAGATTGTAGGAAATGTTTAGTGTTCGGCGTAAGCTCTCCCAGCTATTCCTTGTGTGAGCTAAAAGTGCTTCAAATGTTCTTTCATTGCGTTGCTCCCATTCGTTAATCATTATGCCCAAAGGTTTTCAATCGGATTCAAATCAGGAGAACGTGGTGGCAGAATTAGATTAATAATCTCTGGGTGATCTTCGTACACGCTCTCACAACGTTACTCCTATGAATGGGACTGTTATCTTCCATTAAGTAAAATGGTTCCGGTGGTTCCGGTGATGGAACAAGATACGCACGAACACTGGGTAACAGCACCTCTTCCAGTATCTGCCAATATTGCTGTCCAGTAAAAGCGTCCATCTACTTGAGTCAATTCTCCGACACCATAGCCATAGCGTTTTCCGTGCTGCCTCCAACAATGCAGGGAACTATGACTATCTGTTGAAAATGTTTTTTCGTCACAGTACACAACTTTTCTCCAGAATTCTCCCTCCTGCGGCAAGTATTGCAAGGCAAATTCCCATCCGTGCCTCTTTATCTCAATCGTCAATGCAGGTTTTATAGCTGGACGGCGAGAAAAAATACTCTGCCTCGTGAAGTCTGTTGTTCACTGTATTTGCGCTACAACGAAGGTTCAGGTGTCTGTAAATATGCGTCGCTGGAACAAACGGATGCTCTCTGGCATGATTAACATCGCAGCATCTTCGTCTTGAGATGTTGAACGCGGAGGACCAGACCTCGGCAAAGTAGCGATTGAGTTTTCTGCTTCATACCGATGAATCCACCGTTCCACAGTGCTCGATGAAAGTCTAGTCATCTTGATATTTCTCTTATTGGCACACCATATTCATGCAATGTCACCATTGTTCCCCGCATTGCCTGGGTCGTCTCGTGGTGCACAGACGGCATTTCCATCTTTGTGTAAATGGCTTATGTGAAACGTGCTGGGACGATAAAGGAAATGAGGATACTATGCACCCCTTCTGAAAGTGATTTCGGTTGTGAAGGGTACCAACCCTTCGAATGGTAATAATAATCAACCAATTTCCTATTTTGTTGAACATATGCATAAAAAATTCGTCTTAAAAGCCAAGGATCCAAAGATTGTCAGCAATAGTTTACATCCCAACTGAATATAGTCAGCCATCAACACTATAATCATATTTTATTTCCATAACTACTCATGACTACTCTGTCATAGTAAATAACCTTATTATGACTTAGGTAGTAGTGGTAATTCTGAGTGGCGGCCTCTAGCCACATACGTTAAACCTATCAGTGCGTCTAAGACCAGACTCTTCTGTTTCTGTCAATTCATTGTTAGTTTAAGGTATTTTGCTCTTTGTCTTTCTAGGTCTAGGGCATTAAAATAAATATTTGAGTTTGTGTTTAGCATTTCCTCCTCCCTTCGTAATTCTCCACCCAACCTCGTTTCCTTCGACATAGCAACGCGTACCTCCATCCTCATTCCACTTCCTTCATTAAACCTATTATCGCTTTTACTGTCCCTTCCTTCCGTCCTTCAATGCCAGCGTTCTTAAACCTAGCACATAAATTATATAATATTGGATCTAACACCTTAGATCTCTACGCATTCATGTTACTTGAAGACGCCTGTGTCTTAGGGGAATTTAAGTGTTGAGAGTGGGCTTGAGGGGTAGTGTATAGATTATTACAGATGACCTTGAACGCTCCAACTATTTAAAAATGATTATTTATTACGCACATCATATGGCATAATACACACATTAATTTAAGTATCTCTTACACCGTTAGAGCAATTATGTTCACCAATCCGAACACACCTCCGCTGCCATAAGGACCGCCCATTTTATACCTAACAGACTAGCTTGGGATGAGACAGAGGCGCGAGACTTCTTGTAAGCACTGTACAATAAAAAGACTTACAGTATACAACCCAAATCAACATGGCTTCAGGGCTGGAAGATCATGCCTATCACAACTACTAGACCACCAGGAGAAAATATTGGAAACATTGTGTCGAGGACAAAAACATAGATGTAATATATACTGACTTTGCTAAAGCCTTCGATAAATGTGACCATGGAATCATAGCACACAAACTTAAGAATACAGGAATTACTATAAAGCTAAGAAGATGAATATTTAATTTCTTGAAGCAAAGAACACATAGTGTGGTGGTAAACGGAGTTAAATCGGAAGTCTCGGAAATCGTGAGCTCTGTCCCACAAGGGACAGTATTAGCTCCCTTGCTGTTCATAATAATGATTGCAGATACTGATGCAGATATTAATGACAGTATTGTATCATGTTTCGCAGATGACACAAAGATATGTAAGGAAATATTGAACGAAGGTGACATAGGAAAATTACTAAACGACATTGAAACATTATTCCAGTGGGCAGAAGACAACAATATGAAGTTCATTGAAGAAAAATTCCAACTTCTAAGACATGGTAATAATAAGGAGCTGCAGAATAAAAGATACAAAACTCTTCAAGACAAACAGATAACACCAAATCTACAAGTCAGAGATCTGGGAGTAATAATATCGTCGGATACAGAATTCAGAGAGCACTACAACATCAAAATTACAACGGCTATAAAAATAATGGGAGGAGGAGCTTCCGCAGCAGAAAAACAAACATCATGCTCAAATTATGCATGAGCCTTGTCCTACCAATAATTGAGTATTGCTCAGAACTCAGAAGCCCATACAGAAAACAAGACATTGCGAGCATTGAAGCTATACAAAGGACTTTTACGTCTAAGATAGAAGAAAGGGAAGGTGAAGACTACTAGTCTCGACTACAATCCCTGAAACTCCACTCTCTCGAAAGAAGGCAGGGCGGTACACAATAAAATACGAGGACCACTCAATATATTTTGCCCCACCTTTTTTTTTCTTTCCAAGTTTCCTTGTAAGTTCCAAAAATTTTGTACACAAGTAGTTACATACCTTTTTTACAAGTTTTTATTTTCCACAGTCTCCATCCTTTTCTACGGCTTTCCCTCCACCTCAAAACAAGGGCCTTTATTCCTTGCTGGTAAAAGTCCGCTGGCTTCCGCTGGAGCCACCTATTAACCTCCTCAGCAACCTCATCGTCACTCTGAAACTTTCTTCCACGAATAGCATCCTTCATTGGTCCAAACAAATGGAAGTCTGAAGGTGCCACATCCGGGCTGTATGGAGGGTGGGGTAAAACAGTCAAGCGCATTTTTATAATGGCCTCTCTTGTTTGCAAACTGTTGTGTGGTGTTCGTTATCGTGCAAAAGAAGGACATCTCCCAGTTTTCTCTCCGATCGAACTCGCTTTATACGTCTCTCGAGTCTCTGTAGGGTAGCAATATATGCCTCTGAGTTGATTGTTTGTCCTTTCTTCATAATATCCACCAGAATCACCCTTTTCATGTCCCAGAAGATGGTGGCCATAACCTTTCCAGCAGAGGGAGCCATTTTGAACTTTTTGTTGCGTGGGGAGTGTGCGTGATGCCACTCCATGGAATGGCGTTTTGTTTCAGGTTCAAAGTGGTGTACCCAAGTCTCATCCCCAGTCACAATTCGTGAAAGGAAGTCATCCCCTTCTGTCTCGTATCGAACCAACGACTAGGAAGATATTTCTTTGGGCTTTGTGATCTTTAGTCAGTTCGCGAGGAACAAACCGTGAACACACTTTTAAGTATCGCAGTTGCTGAATTATCGTATTCACACTTCATTCACTAATTCCTAGCTCCAATGATAGCTCCTTATATGTGAAGCGCCGATTTGACCGAATGATGCTGTTAGCACGTTGCACAGTGTGAGATGTTACAGCCGATGCCGGGCGAACGCTGCGTGGCTCATCATCGAGGTTGGCTCTCCCTCTCTCCGATGATCTCACACGTTTAGACCAGCGTCCAACTGTGCTTCGATCAACAACAGCATCTCCGTAAACGTTTTGCAGACGTTTGTGGATATTTCCAATTGTTTCCTTCTCTGCTGTTAAGAACTCGATAACAGCTCTCTGTTTACGATGCACATCACTGTCAGACGCCATTTTTGAAACTGCGTTAACCATCGGTTTTTAAAAGCGCGTTTAAAAGCGGTTTTATACAAGGAGTGGAGGTTCAAACTGGAAAATCGGGTTATGTGAAGCGCAGAAAGTTCAAACTTACGGTCCAAAAGACATTTCAGCACCATAGCCTATTATTTAGCTAAGAAAAAATGGTGGGGCAAAATATATTGAGTGTCCCTAGTACATATGGAAAATACTGGAGGGCTTTGTCCCTAACCTTAGAAGTGAAATAGAAACAAACTGGAATGAGAGAAGAGGCAGATTTTGTACAGTCCCAGCTGCTGTGGAACAGGGGTCCATGAAAACGAGGATGGAAAATTCCCTCAGAATACGAGGTCCAAAGCTTTTCAATGCCCTACCGAGAGAAGTAAGGAATCCTCAGCACACCGACCTAAATAACTTTAAGAACCAGCTGGACAGATTCCTGTGCAAAGTCCTTGACCAGCCATGCGTGGCTGACTACAAGGGCTGGCTACCAAATCCCGCAAATGATGCGGGATGCTGCAGAGGGGTTGACCGCAGGTCGATCCTGAACCGTCGTTCGAACACACACAAAGTAAGTAGCTTATATATATATTTATATATATATATATATATATATATATATATATATATATATATATATATATATATATATACTGTATATGAATTGCTTCCCTTTTATTTTAATTCAAAAAATGCAGAGGAAATTTTAGGGGTAAAATGGTAAATTTGCAGAAGTTAAGTAAACTTCTTAAGAGTTTAAAACTCCTCAATTAAAGTAAAAAGTTGAGTGGGTTTTTTTACTACTCTGAATGTGGTGGAGCTGCTTCTCTCCAGGAATTTTATGTGAAATATGTATATATATTATATATATATATATATATATATATATATATATATATATATTATGGGATGCATTTCACAATTAAACACGTGAAATGAATGAATGATGCAAACTCACAAGGAAAAAAATTATTCCAACATCTTTCATATATTCAGAAGTACACCTCGTCAGGGAATGACACCCTGAAGAGGTGTACTTCTGAATACAGGAAAGACTTTGCAATCATTTTTCTTTTTCTTTGTGGGTTTGCATTATATATATATATATATATATATGTATATATATATAGAGAGAGAGAGAGAGAGAGAGAGAGAGAGAGAGAGAGAGAGAGAGAGAGAAGAGAGAGAGAGAAATTCCTTTTTCCTCGCCGTTTGCAGACATCTTAGAATCATCAGGAAGCGAAAAACACACGTGGTGTTCAAGGAAACAGAAACAAAACGACGCTTGTATCTTCTCAAAGAGGCACGCGAAAAGTTAGCGTCTTACCAGCCTATATAAGGCAGAGTTCACTGGAGGCCTCCAACCCCTTCCCTAAACCCATGGTGCTATCCCAACTGGTGAAAGGGCTGAGAGAGGGATCTTATAAGTACACCTTCGAAGAGAACTTGGACACCACTTATGACATCCCACTCTTGATCGAACAACAAGAAATCGCTGTCAACGGTGAGGACCTCGACGTTCTCCCGGACCAGGCATTCAAAAAAATTCGTTCAGGAAATGCGACGCGCTCCCCCACAGGCACTGAACCAAAAAGCAAAACACAATCAACATGCACGCGCAACAATCTAACCTAACGATTCTTCAGCAAAATGTACTGCATTGGCAAACGCACAAGACGTCTCTGGCCAATACCTACAGACTAATCGACCCAGACATCATCCTCATTAACTCACACAGCCTAAAGGCACCCCAGCAAATAAAACTGTTCAATTACAACATCATACAATCGAACAGATCGCAAGAACTGCATGACGGTGTTGCAATTGCCGTCAAACGTGGTCTTCGCTTCGAAGAGATCACAAGCTTCGAAGACGAAACACTGGCAGTGAGGTTAAAACTGGGCCACGAAGACCTCATCATTGGGACGACATACTGCCCCCCGAGGAGGGGCACCATCTCATCAGCAGATATTATCAAACTTCTGAACTACAACTGCCCAGTTTACATCATCGGAGACTTGAATGCCAGACATGTGGACTTCGACGATAACTACAGTAACCATTACGGGAAACAACTGGCGGAAATAAACAGAAGGGGGAAAATGAAGTGGTTAGGGCCACATTTTCCAACTTTTTGCGGCAGGAACGCCGGAACGATGCCCGACAAAATTATTGCCAATAATCTGGCATACCTCAACACTCATCACTATCCGGGCCCCGCCACACCCAGCGACCACGTCCCTATCATCATGAAGATTGCCTGCGCTCCTTTACAAGTCCCAATCCGTCCCCGCCCCTCCATCCGCAAGACGAACTGGGAGGAGTACCAGGCTGACCTCGCCCAACACGAGCCCTCAGAACTGAATGGTGGGGGGATAGCAGCAATTGAAGCTGCCACGGCAGACCTTCTGAAGGCGCTGAAGACTGCCAAGGAAAAACACGTACCCACCATCACCCACCGCATTCTGCCACACCCCTCCCCCTCCGAAGAAATCGACGCCGCCACGCGCCAATTAAACGTCGTCAGGAACCAGATGGACAGCGGCATAAATTACCTGCATAACAAACTGCAATACAACATCCTCAGAGCCCGACTACGAGGCTTGTGGATTGAAAAAGAACACGACATGTGGAACGCGCTCGTCGACAGGATAGACGTAGAAAGAGACCCTAAAACCTTCTGGTCACAGATAAGGAAACTAAAAGGAACACCCAAAGCTGAAAAATTCAAGACACTCAGGAATGAAAACGGAAGATCTCTCATCTCGGACCAAGAAATAGCGGAAAGCTTTCGAAATCGTCTCAGAAGAACGTTCAACATAAGCGATGAAGAAAATGACCTGTTCGACGAAGATAATGAAGCAAGGGTCACACAGTGGCTGGAAGACAACCACGAAAGGATCCTACCAACGGATAGGGCAGAACCCCTAAATGCCAACTTCAGAATTACGGTGAAAGAGGTCACTGACACGATCAGCCTCTTTAAAGAAAAGGCACCAGGCCCCTCCGGAATCACGAAAACCCTGATCCAAAAGTCGCCCCCGAACATATACGAAGAGATAGCAAACATATTTAGCGCCAGTCTCTCCATCGGATACTTCCCAAAAGCATTAAAAACCGCAAAAATCATCATGATCCCTAAAGGAGGGAAATCCGCAGAGTTCATCGAGAACTATAGACCCATCAGCCTGTTAGAAGTACTCGGCAAAACCCTGGAAAAAATACTCCTTCGGAAACTGAATTTCCACCTCACGGTCAATGGTGCACTTTCAGACGCCCAGCATGGATTCAGGAAAAAGAGAGGCACAGCCACAGCCCTCGCCATTCTGCACGAAACGGTGGCAAACAAACTGGCGTTCAGCAGAAGAGTCTCGATAGTACTGAGAGATGTGAAGGCCGCCTTCGACAAAGTGTGGCACCAAGGATTACAATACCGCATCCTCGAACAGAACATGGACGCAAACTTAGGGAAAATCCTTTGCAGCTTCCTCAAAGATCGAAAAGCTTACGTCCAACACAAGACCCACACTGGCAAGCTCTTCGACATCCAGGCGGGTGTGCCCCAGGGAGCGATACTTCCCCCCACTCTGTACAACCTGTACATCGCCCAATTGCCTCCGCCCCTACCACACACCCGAGAAGTCATCTACGCGGACGACATCACGCAAATAGTAACATCAAACCTCAGCAAAGAGCAACACGCCAACAGGCTGAAGAGACAAATTGAAAGAATCAATGAATTCGAGGAACGTTGGAAAATTCAGACAAACCAACAGAAATTCACAGTTATTAACATTGGCCGCAGGAACGTTCACGCACTAGAAATAAACAACCGAATCCAACCTTACAAACGACAAGGCACAGCTCTCGGCCTGACCATCAACAGCTTTGGCTATAAAAATCACACCACAGCAAGGTCAAACAAAGCGAAAGGAGAGCTCAGTAAACTCTACCGTTTCAGGGGACTCTCGGTAAAAAATAAGAAGATTCTGTACACGGCGCTCGTACGGTCTATCCTCGAATACCAGGCAATTCCACTGCACACAACGAGCAACACAAATCTGATGTTGCTACAAAAAATACAGAACGCTGGAACAAGATTCATCCTGGGGAAACGACTCAGCGACAGGATATCTTCCTAGGCACTGCACCAACAAGCAAACTTACCAGCCCTCAATGTGCTTCTGCACAGTAGGGCGGAGAAAACTTGGAGGAAGGTACGAAACACCTCTCCACAGACCTATGAAGAACTCGATATTGGACCTCAGCGCGGGAGAGAGTACTTCTACTTCAAGAGAAGTCTACCCCGCAGCAGAAACCCCCCACCAACGGCACTTTTTGTACCGTATAGAAGATAAAAAAAAAAAAATAAATAAATAAATAAATAAATAAAAAAAAAATAATAATAAATAAATAAAAAAAAATAAAAAATATAAATAAAAAAAAAAAAAAAATAATAAATAAATAAATAAATAAATAAAATAAAAAATAAAAGAGGTAGAAAACCCAAACTAAGCTAACATCAAGCACCCTACAAAAGCTTGAACGCGCAAGGAAGGTGAATCACCTATCACCAGACCTTAAACCCCTATATAAAAAAAAAAAAATAAAAAAAAAAAAAAAACCTGCGCATCCTTCGTGAGCCCGAGGACCTATCAACTCTTCATCTATATTTCCCATTTCCCCACTTTCTGTTATCACTCCTACAACTCTAATTTCACCTCTTATAACGTCAACAACAACAACAATTCGCCCTCACTCCGCTCTTTACTTCTCATCGTGAATCTCACCTCACGTAGCGTCGCTTCAACCCCAGCCCGCCTCAGTCCTTCAAGTCACATTTCAACCACTCAAGAAACGAAGTAACATGATAATAAAAATCCACTCTAATGGACAGAGTTTATTTCCACAACAGTTTCGATGCCCACTGACATCCTCTTCGGGTGGCTACAGAAAAACGAATGAATCATAAACAAGCGGGAAAAATAGTCCAGGGACCATTAAGAAATTCGCACCTAGGTTAGATCCCGTTCACTCGACACCGGAAGGGCATTTTTTTTTTTTTTATTAAAGGGACCCGCTTATACGTAAGTACATTCGCATAAATTTAAAACTATCTTCTTGTTCAATACATACAGATTCTATTATTTTATTTTTTTACATGATTATTACATTTATTATTACATTTATTACATTTAATATTGCATTATTATTTATTACAGAAATTATAAATTTATTATTACATTGATAATTATCATACATTGTTGTTTATTATACAGAAATTATAAACCGAAAAACGAATGAAAAGGCGAGGAGGAAACAATTCAGAGACCATTAAGAAATTCGCACCTAGGTTAGAGCCCGTTCCCCCGACACCAGAAGGGTATTTTATTAAAGGGTGTCGGGGGAACGGGCTCTAACCTAGGTGCGAATTTCTTAATGGTCTCTGGATTGTTTCCTCCTCGCCTTTTCGTTCGTTTTTCGGTTTATAATTTCTGTATAATAAACAACAATGTAATTATCAATGCAATAATAAATTTATAATTTCTGCAATAAATAATAATGCAATATTAAATGTAATAAATATAATAATAAATGTAATAATCATGTAAAAAAATAAAATAATAGAATCTGTATGTATTGAACAAGAAGATAGTTTTAAATTTGTGCGGATGTACTTATAAGCGGGTCCCTTTAATAAAAAAATAAAAAAATGCCCTTCCGGTATCGGGTGAACGGGAGCTAACCTAGGTGCGAATTTCTTAATGGTTCCAGCGGACTGTTTTTTCCTCTTATTTTTGGGTCATTCGTTTTTCTGTAGCCACCCGAAGAGGATGTCAGTGGGCATCAAAACTGTTGTGGAAATAAACCCTGTCTATTAGAGTGGGTTTTTATTATCATATTTTGACCTTCACGTAGAAAAAAAGTTTTTTGCATTTAAAACGAAGTAACACTTGAGGCGACTCTATAGTTCCATCCTGCAAGAAACAACATCACTGCTGTAGGCGTTCCGTGGCCTCTTACACCAAGTCGCTTCAGGCTGTCAACATTCACCCTCTCGCCGGCAAGGCCAACCTGACTACGGAAGCACCCTTCGAAACCCAGGTCTGTAAATCTCCTTTATGCTGCAAGCTACAACTCCACTTTGCTCTCCACTCATCCTTCACCACACGACGATCGGCGCCCGTTCAACAAGTATCTCAACAGGCCCCCTACAGTCTCCAAGGTCAACAAGGGCGAAACGCAATACACTCAAACATTCACTTAGGTCTACAGTCAACAAGGTCAATAAGGGCGAACGCAATACGGTCAACAAGGTCAATAAGGGCGAACGCAATACGGTCAACTTTGAAGTAGGTCTTCAATCACCAGAATATTTCATCATTTCAGTAAGCCTACCTTCGCCTTCGTGTTAAGAAATTCTCGCGAAGCCTACACAGTGTAATCGCAACGTCGCGTTTAGGCTATACCCAAAAGGTGTACGCAAGCAACCGGAAAACTAACTCTCTCATTAAGACCGCAATAGGCCTATTTAAGTGTTGTACCAACATCGTAATTTTGTATCACCCTGTTATTGTGTTCATTAGTATAATTTACTTATCTTGTAGCTTATTGTTTATGCGCTCCTCTAATGCATTACACTTTTCTGACCGAATCCATATACTGTGCCGTACCGTACTTTTATTATTTCTGTTATCGATATGCTTCATTATTTATTCTGTGTTGACTCGGCATACCTAATTAGCCTACCTAAATTAGTGTTTATCATCATTGTACTTAACAATTAGACTGTATAACCATTTCTTATTGCTAATACTCAGCCATCTTTAGCATAGTGTAAATGCCGTTATATAATTGTTAATCATTATAAATACCTTTATTGAACTGTTAATCGTTGTGAAGAAATAATTGATATATTTTTCTAATTAAACACAAAACAACAAGGTAATTTCTCTCTCCTTATTAAATATTGTTTATTTGGGCAGTAGACCCAAGTTGGTGACCCCATAATTATTTCATTTCAATATCATTCCTAAATTATAGTAAGCCTACTTTTTTAGTCACATCAAATCGGTGACCCTGGAGTGACTATAGATTGGTGAGTCCAGCCTTATCATTAACCATCAATCATTATCAACCAATTAATCATTATCATTATTATAGTGCCAACTTTAAGCTGTAAACCGGTAACATCAATTTAGGTAACGGTAGGCCACTATATATATATATATATATATATATATATATATATATATATATATATACTCGTATAATTTGGCTTAAAATCAAAACATGTGAACACACCTTTATTTGAGCTTCCGACGTTTCGAGAACAATATCCCATTTTCAAGTTTAAGATAAGGTGAAGCTACTTTAGATCATTAAAACACAACTCAGAAGCGTAAAATTACATCAGTTACGAAATGTGAACTAAAATATTTACAATATGAAGTTATTATTAAGTATTATAATATTAAATTAAAATTTACCCTTAATTAACAACAAAATTAAGATTGAAGTAAGATTTTTAACATTACCTAAAAGAAGCATAATAGAATTCTCACGTCTTCAACGTACGCACAGGCAACCTATTACTGTTTGTAATAATAAGCCACCAGAAAGGTGTATGTTGGTTGGTTAAACACAACAAACCCTATCAATTTCTGATGGTTTTCCTTTCTTTAGCTTGTATACCACTCGTTCAACTTCGTCTAACTTGGTCTTACACTCCCTGGTACACATTTCTATACGCGCTTCCTGTTCATCTACTTTCTCTACCAGCTCACTAAAATAGTCTCTAAATGTCACAACCATACTGTCATTCTCATCTTTCATACTGACAATCATTCCACCGAACTGGCATTGTACGGGTGGCCCAAAAGTGATGAAGCAAAGTGAAATAATCTGTTTCACGCATTATTACAGACGAGACGCTCTCCCTCCTCCGTCAGCCACTGCTGAAAGAAAAATGTGGTGAAAGAAGATTCATAGGAAAGTAGGAAAAATTATAATGAAGAGATTAACTTCATAGTTCATTCACACCATGCATACACTTATATCGTGTACTCAGTTACCCATTAGAAGACAGCGGAAAATAAAGGATAGAATGAATACTAAGGTACTTAATCTAATCTATACTGTACATTTTTTTAAGGAATTATTTATTTATTTATTTATTCTGTAAAAGAAGTTATCATTTCGTTGTTGCATCATTTCTCCGTAGTCTGCCAAGGCCACCGTACCAAAGATTTATCATATAATAATTTATATTGCATCCTTCGCATAGGAATTATCTAGATAAAGGAGCAGTGGTACAGAGGGCACCTCCAGATGGTCAGACCTACAATTTTAGAATTTCCCGTGCATAATGAGAAATAATAATGCATAAATGCATTTTTTTTTTCTTTTCTTGCGAAATTATGGTATACAATATCGGAGGTTTTGACTTCCAAGCCTCCCATCATCTGAGAACTCCCAGTGCTCTGAAACCAGACCCGATCAGCACCTCCTATTACTTTATTGCAAAATTGAACATCGCTACCTCTATATAAAACTATAAAACTTTCTGTAGCTAGCTAAGTTAGATATTTCGCAATTTACCTAAAAAGTACTAAAATTCATACGCTGTAAACCCAAGTAGCATCCCTAAAATTGAAAACATCTATTCGGAGGTTTTGGCTCCCGAGATATCCCAGCAAGCGCTCCTTCTCTATCAATGAGAACTCCCAGTGCTGTGAAACCAGACCCGACCAGCGCCTCCTACTACATACATTTATCCACGAAAGAAACATTACTACTTCTACTCTGTCGTAACTAGCCCTCCCTCCCTCAATAAGGAAAAAAGGGAAGGAGCAAAAGAAAGGAAGAAGAGGAGAGAGGAGAGGTTTCCAAAACTAGTTTAATATGTATAGGTATTCGGAGGTTTTGACTCCAGAGAATTTTCATTTATTAGAAACAGGTAAATAAAAATAAAAACGTAAAAAACGTCTAGGATCTGAGAACTCTCAGTGCTCTGATACCAGACCTGACCAACGCCTCTTACTACATTTACGATCAAAAGGGAACATCACCACCCCCTCCAACTCTACCCCAACCAACTCCCATTATAACCCCCCTTTGTAGGCTTATTCGGAGTTTTTACTCCCGAGCGTTCTCACAATGAAAACACTCAGTGCTCTGTTACCAGACCAGACCAGCACCTCCTACTACATTTACATATTAAGGGAAACCACTGCTTCCATCTCAATAAATAAACACTATGTACTTAAAGAGTAGCCATTCTTTATACTTAATTAGCTATTCGGAGGTTTGGCTCCGAGAGATCGCATCAAGCTTCCCTTCTCTACCAATGGGGTATCATTTGAGAACTCCCAGTGCTCCGTAACCATACCCGATCAACACTACCTACTACATTCAAAGCAAAACAGAAAATCTGCCACTCCCTATACTAACTAAAAATCACGTCCCAATTTACCCGCCCTTTAATGCAAATTGATGCTACTAAAATACCTATCCAACCTATTCTTAAATATATTAACTGAAGTGCTTGACACGAACCACGCTGGTAGGCTATTCCATCTCTTGACTATCTTGTAGGTGAAAAAGTCGCCTCGCAACGTCCGTCTCAAATGTTTTACTCCTTATTTTAAAACCATTGTTTCTCGTAATCTTCCAATCTTCCAAGTTAAAGAAATTCTCATAATTTACGTTATCAAAGGATTCAAAATTTTGAACACCTGAATTAATTCGCCTCTGAAACGTCGAGTTTCAATCGTATACAAATTCAAGTGTTTGAGTCTATTTTCCAATGTTTTTACCACGTAATGATGGAATGAGCTTTGTTGCGCGACGCTGAACCCTTTCTACCATTTCAATATCCTTTTTCTTATAGGGCGAACAAAACTGCACAGCATATTCTCAATGAGGCCCAACAAGTGATTTACAATATATAATGCAAAACAATATCTAGATTTATATTCAAAATTACAAATTCATTATTCATAATAAATGTAATAATAACTCCGCCTGGGAGTGGGCAAGCCATCCCAAGTCTCAGCCGGTCCCAAGCCCGGATAAAGGAGGGGGTTGGCGGCAGGAAGAGCATCCGGCCGTAAAACTTTTGCCAAAACCTTATGAATGCAGATTCATTATAATGACAGTATAAGGGCTAGGGCGTACCCCGTAAGCGACGCGCAGATATACCGCCCTATCTCTGCGGAAAAGCGAGGGCTACCGCACAATGAGCGCGTGCGGCTAAAGAAGAGAGCTCAAGTGAAGTTGCGGGTGGCTATCATAAATGTGGGTACTATGACGGGGAGAGGAAGAGAGGTAGCAGACGTGATGGAAAGAAGAAAGGTGACTCTAAATGTTGTGAGTGCATATGCACCACAAGCGGGATGTGACAAGGAAGAAAAGATGGAGTTTTACAGGAATATGGACGAGGTCATGCAGCACATACCAGAAGAGGAAAAAGTGGTGGTGGGTGGCGACCTAAATGGACATGTGGGAGACGATAACAGTTATACTGCAGGGGTGCATGGAGGGTATGGACTGGGAGACAAAAATCCAGAAGGAGAGCGAGTGATAGACTTTGCGGTTGCTTACTACTTGGTATTGGTAAACACAATGTTTGAGAAGAAGCGGAAACATCTAGTAACGTACAACAGTGGGGGGTAGAAATTCACAGATAGATTATTTGCTATACAAAAGAACACATCGTAGTGAGATTGTAAATTGTAAGGTAATAAATAGTAGGAGAGAGTGTGGCACCACAGCATAGACTACTGGTGATGGATATAAAAATGAGAGGTGCTGTAAATTCGAACCGGAGAAAAGTGGAGGCTTAAAGACCAAAGAATTAGAGAAGATTTTAAGCGAGCATTATTGGACGATGGAAATGAGATGGGGTATTTCGACGAGAGGACTAGAATGGGGTGGAGCCAGGCAGCAAATAAGATCCGTGAGACTGGACGGACAGCGATGGGGATATTGAGAGGAGGAAGAGGAGATGACAAGGAGACGTAGTGGTGGAGCCAAGAAATGCAAACAGAGATACAGGATAAGAATACGGCAAAGAAGAGATGGGATGAATCAAGAGAAGAAGAGGATCGAGTGGGATATAACAAAACAAATAAAAGGGCTAAGAAAGCAGTGACTCAGGAAAAGGCAGCAGGCTGGCAGAAAATTTACGATGAGTTGGAGACACACGAAGGCCAGAAGAGGATCTATAGCATAGCGAAGGCAAGAAATAAAGCCACAAAGGATGCAACGCATATAAAGCAAGTCAGGAATGAAGAAGGTGAAGTACTGGTGAAGGAAGAGGAAATAAAGAAGAGATGGGAGTGTTATTTCCAAAACCTCCTAAATGTAGAAAATGAAAGAAAGATTTTTGAGGATGGCGTGGAAAATCTAGGTATGGTAAGAAATGTAGACAGAGAAGAAGTAAGGATGGCTTTAACAAAAATGAAGAATGGAAAAGCGGGAGGATCAGATGAATACCATCAGAAGTATGGAAGTCGTTGTGGGAAGAAGGACTGAATATATATTGAGGAGGTTAATGACTGCAGTTTTTGAGACTGATAGGATACCAGAGGAATGGAGGGAAAGTACATTGGTGCCACTTTACAAGCAGAAAGGAGTCATCCAAGAGTGTAAAAATTACAGAGGAATAAAGCTTATATCTCGTACCATGAAGATCTGGGAAAGAATTGTGGAAGCGAGACAGAGAGGAAGTAGCGATCTCCGATGAGCAGTTTGGTTTTATGCCAGGAAGAGGAACAACGGATGCAATATTTGCACTTCGAGAATTATTAGAAAGGTGCGGAGAAGGAAGAAAGAAGTTACATCTAGTGTTTGTAGACTTAGAAAAAGCGTATGATAAAGTCCCAAGGCAGGAAGTGTGGAGATGTTTAAGAGACAGGCGGGTACCTGAGAAGTATGTCAGACTGAGCGAAGATATGCATGAGGGAGCTGGTACGAAGGTGCGAAGTAGTATGGGAGAGACCGAGAAATTTGAGGTACGAGTTGGTCTACACCAGGGATCAGCGCTTAGTCCGCTGATTTTTTATATTGTGATGGATGTGATCATGAAAGACGTGATAGAGGAGGCTCCATGGACCATGATGTTTGCTGATGACATCGTGTTGTGCTCAGAAACAAGAGAGGGAGTGCAAGAGAAATTAGAGAGGTGGAGAGTAGCTCTGGAAACTAGAGGACTAAAAATAAGCAGAGAAAAGACCGAGTATATGAAATGTGCACCTGGAGAAGAACAAATAGGAAGTGTCATGGTCCAGGAATTTATTATAAAGAAAGTTAAAAGTTTCAAGTATCTGGGATCAATCATAGAGGAGAAGGGAGACTTGGAAGGAGAAATAAACAACAGAATTCAAGATGGCTGGAAAAATTGGAGAGAGGTATCGGGAGTATTGTGTGATAAGGTGAATGCGAGGATGAAGAGAAAACTGTTCAAGATAGTAGTAAGACCAGCACTACTATATGGGGCAGAAACATGGCCGATGAAAAGAAGCCTGGAAAAGAAAATGGAAGTGGCAGAAATGAAGATGCTCCGATGGATGTGTGGAGTTACTAGGAGGGATAGAGTGAGGAATGATTTAATAAGAGGAACAACAAAAGTAACGGAAATCTCCAAGAAGCAGGAAAGGAGATTGAGATGGTATGGGCATGTCCAGAGGAGGGAGGAGGAGTATGTGGGACGACGGATGCTGAGGATGGAAATTCCAGGCACGAGGAGAAGAGGTAGATCGAAGATGGGGTGGCGGGATAGACTGAAGAAAGATGTGAATGAAAAGGAACTGGAGGAAGAGGTGGCTCAAAACAGAAGTGAATGGAGAAGAAGGATCCTCTACAGCGACCCTACATAGAAGTGGGCTAATAAGACTGCGGAAGAAGATTATTCATAATAAATGTTAAAAATGGTTATAGAGTTATAGGGTTCAAAGTAAGATTAGGAACTAGTTCCTCCATTACTTTCCAAGTGTAAATAATGGTGTAACCTTTTCCAGTAATTTAGTTCTTTGCATCCATTGATCATAGCTGTGAAGCTTCTCTGAATCCCTCTTCCTTTTATACCATATAACACGTCTCAACATAACAGCCGTATGTTCAGCCGTTATTGGAGTCTTCAGTTCCCTCCAAGGACCGTGTCTCACCTGAAACAGAGAAAACAGTTTTAATATAAATCAATTTCCTCTGTGTCCTAACTTTTGGGCCATCCTGTAGTTACTGAATCACATTTTCCAAATTAACTTTCTGATCTGCACATAGTGGCCTATCATCCATTTTGAACCTTTATCAACCTCTATTTACTACTTTTTATCACTGGCTTAGTATTATTTTCTTCTATTGTATGATGCGTAACTTATTTCATCAGTACCAGGTTGTGTTTGTAGCATTCTTTCCCAGATTGCTTTCTTTTACTTCACCTCATCGTTCTATTATGTAGTCGATTTCCTCTTCTCTCCATTTCGTACGCATCCACGTACATCAGATGCTATTTTCACTAACCATTCCTTGTAAACATTCCACATATTCTGTACATTTACTTGCTCATCACATATCTCTCACGGACTTCCTCTAGTCGTCTTTTTTACTCTTTGTTGTTACCTCACTCAAATTCAACATTAGTTTTAATTATCTGCTTCTGTCCATTGCCTCTCTTCCTTTTATACCATACACCATAACAATTTAACTTTATACAATACAATCATATGGTGGTGACAAACTTCCACTCAACTCATTTTCGGAACAGCCTCTGGTAGTATTGTATTTTTCTTTACAGTGCAACAAATGTTCGATTCCAGTTCTAATTCCGATTCCATCTTCACTCCTAGAATCGATTTCAATCTCAGTTCGGACCATAAACGGGCCCATTCCAATTCCAAAAAAGTATCAATTCTCACATTGAAATTGTCCACGTATTATATATATATATATATATTATATATATATATATAATATATATATATATATATATATATACTGTATATATATATATACACACACACATAAACTCAGAATGGTCCCCTGAGAAACTTATATGTTAAACACAGACCGTGTATATTAAACGGACGTGATATGTGCCTTGAAAAGTGGACGCTCAATGTCCCGGTTGAGGTTTAAGTTTTGTTTTTTGGCTAAAAATACAATAGTTACTCCTTTTTCTTTGATGTATTCAATCCGACGTTAATGCAACGAGTTTCTTGCGTATGTTGAGGTTTTGAATGTAGTAGGCTAGGTGTAAGCTGTAAACCCTAGATCCTGTCCCAAAGCTGGATCCTATCTGCTTTGCAGATAGCTGGTGAGGGAAGCTACATTTTGGGGCCTCTTTGCGAGTAACCCGGTGCCCACGTTGGGCTTTCCATCATGAAAAAGAAAAAACTATAGTATTTGTCATTTATCATTACTTATTCGAACTATAGTGGATGTAATTTCACAGAAAAGATCCTTGTTCCATGCACGGTCTGTGTCTAACATATATATATATATATAGGGTGGCGTAAAAGTCGCGCATCATAGGAATTTTCAGTGTTGACTATAATATATTATTTTTTTACCACTAATTCTGCACCGATTCATCGATTTGTTATACCTGGTATTCCATACATTAAAACCAAGCTCACCTCATCTATTGTTAATTTCGCAGCCATCCCCTTCTTAAAAGGAAAAAAATAAATATTATAGTCAACACAGAAAATTCCTATGATGCGCGACTTTTGCTCCACCCTGTGTATATATATATATATATATATTATATATTATGTAAACTATATACTCAAACAGAATTCAGCAATAAAAACGAATTTTTGTTAAAAATATATTTTTAGTAAATTAAGCTTAGCCTAAAATTTGATTTTTTAAAAATTTGCATAAAATTTCTTTAATGAATTGAATCGAAATGTCTCCTGTACGTGATTCGAATCCCAACAGTTGGCAGGAATTTAGAGCCCTTTCCTGCGAAATCCTCACAGAACTTCCAACTAAAAAAGGTATATATATATATATATATATATATATATATATATATATATATATATATATATATCAGTGGCGACTCCTGCACTCGGGCTTCTCGGGCTGAGCCCGAGAGACAAGGGGCAAGGAGAAGCATGAGGGATAAAATTGTGTATTTATAGATTTAAGTTTTAAATACAAATTGTAAAAATGGTTTTTGGCTAGTAGTATGTTACTATTTTCTGTCTAGCCTTCGTCACGCAAGCAAATTTTGAGCGCACATAGATACCCTTACTACCTATAAAAAACTATATTGACACATTAAGTTTTCGTGTAATCTTTCACGATCCTTTACTTGGGCGCAAGACATTACGCTCGAGAAAGTATAAGTAATATCGTATATTTAAAGTTCTTTTAATGAATAAAATAATTATTTGCTTGCATACGGTTACATAATAGTCCTTCTTCTAATTCTCATTAAATAAAATACGTTTTTCCTCCTATTAATTTTTTTACAAAGAAAAAACATTTCAACTCGGGCTTATATCCTTCGGCCTTGTAGAGGCACAATTTTTAATTCTGGCGAGACACGGTAACTTTTTACGTTTCGATAAGCGTGCCTTCAACTGCCTTGGGCGGCGGTGCAGTTTGATTTTTGCCGCAATGTGAGGTTGTTCGCTTTTCTTAAATAATCTGATTTATTTTTAATATTATAAGTATTCTGAGAAGTATAGCCCACCCATGGAGGACATAGTGTTATCATTAAAAGAAAAACCATTTGGAAGGAGAAACATCGCTCAACAACGAGAAATTATTAAGAACGGCCGTCCAATGCCAATAATAAAAACTAAAGTGGGTAATCGTTCATTTCAAAATAATTGGTACAAACAAATTGATTGGCTATGAGGAAGTGTGTCTAGTGAAAAATTATACTGCTGGCCTTGTTTACTTTTCCAACCTAAGCCAAATCAGTCGTGGACAGATAGTGGTTATTCTAATTTTAAAAATATTTTAAGTGACAGCAATTATCATGCAAAATCTTTTAGTCATTTGAGTAATTATAAATGCTTGAAAACCTTTGGTCAGGTTAGTATAGAGTGTGCTATTAGCAAAGCTGTTAAGCAGTCAGTGGTGTAGTGCTGTGGGAACGCGTGGGAACGGCGTTCCCTTACTTTTTTTGGTAGACGGAACGGCGTTCCCTCACTATTTCAAATAAATCCGAACTTACAAATCTCTAACGTCAAGAAATTTTAATTCCCACCCCTAGAAGAAATATGAGAAAGAATCATTAACTGTTTCATTTCTTTTAGCTTCGACTGAGGCAATGCTAGCCTATAAAGATCTGGTGAAACAGTCACCACGGCGTACCAGTTGTTAACTTTTTTTTAGTTAATCATTCCAGTTGTTAGCTATTTTTATTGATCGTACTGGATATCGTACATCTAATGACAGTGGAAATACTGCATCTTCAACCTTGGAATATATCCTAATATCCAGTGCATATGACCTCAAAATATTCCTGAAATTGGTCAGATTTCAAAAGATTTCCCGGGGAGCTTACAGTGCCCCCGGACCCCCAGCTGTATGGGCTCGCCGCGCTCGCCATTGTCTCCCCCGCATCTTAGTAACACTTTTAAAATGCGTTCCCTCACTTCTTTATTTAGCACTACACCACTGGTTAAGCTTGAAAGAGAAAATCATAACAAACTGGTTGAACAAAACATACAATATTTAAAGCAATTAGCCAATGCGGTTTTATATTTATGCAAGCAAGAACTGCCATTGCGCGGACATCATGAAGGAGAAACTAGCCTAAATAAAGGTAATTGTCGTCCCTGGCTAGGATTTCAATTGAAAAAGAAATACTTATTAATTTAGAAGGCAAAAAGGAATTTCATGACCGAATATTAAAGGAATTTGCTTTAAAACCAAGACGCTTGGACTTGATGTTCAAATAAATAAAATTCAAATAATTTTTTTACCGATGTATGTATTTATTTATTTTATTGATAATCTTAAGTTATTGTCATGCATTTAAATGTCGGCTCATATGTAGACTTGAAAATTTAAAAAGAGCCCGAGTAGTCTTGAAGAGCTGGAGTCGCCACTGAATTATATATATACACACACACGAGGAAAATAAAATTAATTCTTCCGAGTACTTTCCATTTACAAACATACTTTCTGAAGGGTTTTAAATGATGGCGTTAATAGGGTGCTTTTCTGAATATTTTCTTGCATTTGGCTGGAAAAGTGAATTTGAATATCACCAAAAAAAAAAAAGATGGTTCATTTCTATCGCTTTAAATTGGAAAAATTTAAATTTTAAATTTTACCCCCATTTCCCTCAAAAAAAAAAAAAATTATACGCTTTGCTTTTAATTAGGAGGAATTAGCCCTCAGCTGATGGTGTTCCTTACTCAAAACAACCCCAAAAATGTTCTATTAAATATTTGATAGGACTTTTTAGGCTAAAATGAAGTTCAGAATTTGAATCTGAATCTCTTAAATAAACTGAAAAGAATTTTTATTCTAGAATTTTGTAACAGATTTGGCGCCTTTTTAATAAACGTCCAGAATTCATTGAATATCTTGCTACAAGTCCACTAATTCTGCGTTAATCTATAGTATACCAAAACTATACTAATCTATTATATACCAATACAGTAAATTATACATTTTCTGACTTCATTTACGTGTATTCTATATCATTTTAAGTTACACTGATGCTCACACTCAAAGATGGGGAGTAACGGCGTTACGTAACGAGCTTTACATTTGTAATGAGTAAGGGTAAACGCAGGGAGAAATTTTGAAATGTAACAAAATAACGGTAACGCAATGGTCAAGTTTTTAAATGTAACGGAAATTTTTCGTTACTCGTTACATCGTTACTTTCGCCAGAGAATGAATAACGACATGAAAAACATTAGTACTTATAGGAATGCGAGTTAAACTGCGTGAGACATTTATGAAGATAGACGCGATGTCACTGTGTACACTCACTATCCTACCATAAAGGTTTGGAAAACGTTAATTTATTCCGATTATGCGTCAGTTTGATGAATATGGCATTAACCTCTGCTTGAAATACTATTAGTCAAATGCAACGCGCTACACGTAACGAGTAAAGGTAACGCCGAGAGCCAGTTTTGAATTTAACGATGTAACGGTAACGCACGTCCATTTTATTCATGTAACGAGTAAGTAACGATGCTTATTACTGCTGAGTCCCACTAATATTCGACAGATCATCAGTCGATTTTAATTTAATCAGAATTCGATAAATTTTAAAATGGAAAAATGCATTCCGTTTAGGCATAACTAATTTAAATTCTATTAATTCCCTCAATACGCACGTTGTGTACGATGTTGTGTCCGTATGAATTTTATACACACTATATATATATATATATAATATATACACATTTCAACTGCAAATAACACGCAGTATAATTAACGTAAAGAACGACGCTTGTATAGGAGAACATGCCGCGCAAGATGAGGAGAGAGAACGAACAAATGAAAAAATTAGGTAACTACCCTGGAATCGAACCCGGGATCTTCCGATTGCCGGTCAGATACGATAACCACTACACCATGGTCCTCACTCGATCAGAAGTCGTAATTCTCCTACATACGCGCAGAAACCAATGCCCTGAGGGGGGCACCTCCCGCATGCCGTACCTATATATACATTTCAACTGCAAAGAACACGCAGTATAATTAACGTAAAGAACGACGCTTGTATAGGAGAACATTCCGCGCAAGATGAGGAGAGAGAACGAACAAATGAAAAAATGAGGTAATCACTTCTGATCGAGTGAGGACCATGGTGCAGTGGTTTTCATATCTGACCGGCAATCGGAAGATCCCGGGTTCGATTCCCGGGTGGTTACCTCATTTTTTCATTTGTTCGTTCTCCCTCCTCATCTTGCCCGGAATGTTCTCCTATACAAGCGTCGTTCTTTACGTTAATTATACTGCGTGTTCTTTGCAGTTGAAATGTATATATAGGTACGGCATGCGGGAGGTGCCCCCCTCGGGGCATTGGTTTCTGCGCGTATGTAGGAGAATTACGACTTCTGATCGAGTGAGGACCATGGTGTAGTGGTTATCATATCTGACCGGCAATCGGAAGATCCCGGGTTCGATTCCCAGGTGGTTACCTCATTTTTTTCATTTGTTCGTTCTCTCTCCTCATCTTGCGCGGAATGTTCTCCTATAGAAGCGTCGTTCTTTACGTTGATATATATATATATATATATATATATATATATTAACTGCAAACAACACACAATATAATTAATGTAAAGAACGACGCTTGTGTAGAAGAACGTTCCGCACAAGATGAGAAGGGAGAACGAACAAATGGAAAATGATGTAACCACCAGGGAATCGAACCCGGGATCTTCCGATTGCCGGTCAGATATGCTATCCACTACACCATGGGCCTCGATTAATTAGAAGTCGTAATTCTCCTACATACGAGCAGAAACTAATGCCCTGAGGGGGCACCTTCGCATGCCGTACATATATATACATTTTAACTGCAAACAACACAGTATAATTAATGTAAAGAACGACGCTTGTGTAGAAGAACGTTCCGCACAAGATGAGTTGGGAGAACGAAGTTGCCCCCTCAGGGCACTGGTTTCTGCTCGTATGTAGGAGAATTACGACTTCTAATTAATCGAAGCCCATGGTGTAGTGGATAGTATATCTGACCGGCAATCGGAAGATCCCGGGTTCGATTCCCGGGTGGTTACCTCATTTTTCATTTGTTCGTTCTCCCTCCCCATCTTGTGCGGAACGTTCTTCTCCACAAGTGTCGTTCTTTACATTAATTATACTGTGTGTTGTTAGCAGTTAAAATGTATATATATGTACGGCATGCGAAGGTGCCCCCTCAGGGCACTGGTTTCTGCTCGTATGTAGGAGAATTACGACTTCTAATTAATCGAGGCCCATGGTGTAGGGGATAGCATATCTGACCGGCAATCGGAAGATCCCGGGTTCGATTCCCGGGTGGTTACCTCATTTTTCATTTGTTCGTTCTCCCTCCCCATCTTGTGCGGAACGTTCTTCTACACAGGCGTCGTTCTTTACATTAATATATATATATATATATCCCCCTCGATTAGGTACTCCGGCTTGCCGGGCCGAGGGGGCTCGTACACCTCGTGGGTTGTTGGGGTTTCCTCAACTCCTCGCGGGGTGTGGGCGAAGAGTTACCTAGCTGCGTTTTTTTTTTTTCCTTTTCTTTTTGCTCCCCTTTTTTTTCCGTCTCCCGGAATTTCTTTTGTCTTGACTCGGTCTTGTGCCTCTGTCAATTGTAGTATTCCCCCCCCCTCTGTATTTTGCAGTCTTGGAGTCATCGGGTGCACCCGCCGGGGGGCATCGCTCCGTGGCTGAGCCGTGCTCTGGGGACGGTACGGGCGCCCGGACCGCTGCTGCGTCTGGATTGGGTCTTTGCTAGGTCCTTAACGGACAAATCTCCGTAGAGCCAATCTGCTGTTTTTAAAACGACAGTCAGGTTGGGGGGCGGGCTACCCCGGACGTTGGGCCTGCGCCTTGAAGGATGCAGCGGCAGATGGTGCATTGCCTTGGGTCCGAGGCTGTCTTTTTTGTAAAGCTGTTGTTTATGGGTTCAATTTCAAAACTTCAATCCCCTCCTGTTGACGACTGTGGCCCGCCCTTGGATTTGGATAAGACTTCTACTTCTGGTCGTTCAGCGGCCTCTGCCTCTGCTGGATTGACCTTAAAGCCGTATGGCCCCCTTTCGTCCTCTGCGGCGTCTGGCTCTCGTGGCCGGACTCGTGGTGGCCGTAGGGCGGGGTCTTCGCGGCCCTCCTTCTCTCGCCCACTCTCGGTTACCGTTACACATGGACCTGTCCCGGCTGTCAATTTCTGTCCGGTGGACAGTTTCCATGTTCTCCGCCCTTCCGCTGGCTCCCTTCCGGGCAACTCGGAACGGGTGTTTCAGCGTCTTAAGACGGTGGGGGTTCCCTGTCGTTATGATATCCGCCCTCTGAAGGATGGGTCTCTTCTTTTGAAGTCCCGTTCTTCGGGGGTGACTGAATCCCTTCTACAGTTGCAGGACGTTTTGGGTTGCTGAGTTTCTGTGACTCCCCATCCGCAATTGAATAGCTGTCAGGGCACCATTTTCGCTTCCCGTCTGCTGTCAATCCCGGTTGGCGAGTTGCAGGAGGATCTTGCCCCCCAAGGGGTAACGAAGGTCTTCCGCTTTTCGTCGCGCCGGGATGGTGATCTTACCCCGTCCGCTCGTCTGCTCCTGACCTTTGACTCCCTTGTGCCTCCGGCCCAGGTGTTCTGGGGCGTGGGTGACCGCCGGTCGTGTGAGTTTTCGGTGCGACCGTATGTGCCTGACCCGGTTCGCTGCTTTGGCTGCAACCGGTTCGGCCATGTTAGCTCTGCGTGCCGCCGTGAGGGTAAGCTGTGTGTCCGCTGCAGTGGGCCTGCGCACCCTACCCCGTGCACGAAGCCTCCGCGGTGCTCGAACTGCTCGGGGGCCCACCCTTCCTCCTCTCGGGACTGCCCCGTTTTCAAGTTTGAATTCGAGGCGCGCGATAGGGTCCGTGACCGGGAACCGCGGCGGAGGTTGTCCTATGCTGCGGCTCTTGGCCCTGGCGGGTCCTCGGGCCCCTCCCGTGTTACCCTGGCGCCTACCGGAGTGGTGCCCCCCCTGGAAGTTCCGGGGGTTGGTGGTCCTCCTGGCGCCGCGGGACCTTCTTGTCCCTCTGCCTCACTTTCAGACATCCCATCTGATTCCCTGCCTACAAGTGCCCCTTCTCCCTCTCCGGCCTTGGGGTCTGGATCCTTGCCTACTCGTCTCTCGGGTGGGGAAGGTGATGCCCCGAAGGGGAGGAGGAAGCGTCGCGTGGTCGGAGTCGGAGTCCTCCAGACCCGATCATGACCGCTGCTCGCCCTGCTTCCCCTTCTTCACCGGAGGGGAAGCGGCGCGCCGCTCCTGATCCGCTCGGGACTACCCCCCCCTATACGGAGGGCTGGTGAGGCGTCACCTCCTGGTGCCCCAACTAGTGTCCGGGTGTCGGTTGAGGTACACCGCCCCATGACACACTCATTACTGACTCGGTTCCCATGGTGGACCCGGTCGAGAGGAGCCTGGCCCTTCTTCATGGAGTCTCTCTCCCTTCGGCTCCTGCTGAGAGTGGTCGGGTCTCTCTCCTGGATCTACCTCTCCCACCTGTGGTGGACCTTTCCTACCCCCCCCCGTCAGCACTTCTCTAGTGTGACGAGCCCTCGAACATCTGGTTCTCCCCGGCCCCTCTGGTGGGGAGTCGGGGGTTTCGGCTGGGCCCGTCTCGTCGTCTCCCCCCCCCAGGGAGCCCCCTCCGAACTCCCTGTTTCGCTTTCCACCTCTCGTTCTACTACGGGTGAAGCAGCTGCGGGGTCGGTGGCCCCTACCCCCCCCGTTCGGGGTGAGTCGGGGAAGCCAATTCCGTCCCTGGTTGCGGACCGTTGAGTTTGCTGCTCAGCTTGGTCCGTGGCTATTTCTCTGCTTTCTCTGCTTCTTATAATGCCACTTCCCCTTACAGTTCCATTTTGCATTGGAACTGTAGGGGGCTTTTAGCTAACTGGGAGAACCTTGCCTCCCTGCTGGAGAGCGAGCGGCCTTCCTGTATTTGTCTCCAGGAGACTATCTTGGCTGCGCGGGGGCTCCCTCGTCTCTCTGGCTATGTTGGTTTCCCTTGCACCCCGGATGAGCGCACACGCCGGCGGGGTGCGGCGATTTATGTACATCATTCACTACCCTCGCGAGGTGTGCCTCTTCGTACTTCCTTGCAGGCTGTGGCTGTGCGGCTCTTTTTAGATCGCCAGTACACCGCCTGCTCGATTTATATTCCTCCTCATGACCCTCCTTCTCGCGACGCGGTTCGCGAGTTGGTGTTGCAACTGCCTCGACCGTTTCTCCTCCTCGGGGACTTTAACAGTCGCGACCCGGCTTGGGTGATGTCCGGTCGACTAATGTTGCTGGTATGTTGCTCTCCTTAATGGAGGAACTTTCCTTCGCGTGCCTCAATTCCGGTGAACCTACCTACTTCCACGAACCCACGGGTTCATCTACCTGTATTGATCTCTCCTTGGTGTCCCTCGATGCCTTACTCGATTTTTCGTGGAAGGTGTCGGGGGACTCTTATGGCAGTGATCATTACCCAGTCTGTCTTGAGCCGGTCAGACCGCAGCCGGGTGTCTCGTCTCGACCGAGGTGGTGCCTTGCGCGGGCTGACTGGCCATCCTTCAGAGCTCGTTCCGTCATTGCCCGTTCGGTGTTGAGCTTTGGCTCTGTGGATGAGAGCTTGGAGTTCTTCGAGCGGGTGGTGATGGGCGTCGCGGAGGGCTGTATTCATCGATCTTCCGGTAACCCGCGGACGCGTAGCGTCCCGTAGTGGACTCCAGCATGTCACCAGGCGGTGTGTGAGAGGAAGAGGGCAACGCGCCGCTTCCACCGCACCGGCGCGCGGACCACTTGATTGAGATGCGGCGGGCGAAGGCTTTCGCCCGTCGGACTCTCAAGTTGGCCCGTCGGGCCTCTTGGCGTGCTTTTGTGTCCGCCATTTCCTCGTCTACCCTTCTGCTGCTGTGTGGCGGAAGGTACGTAGTATCGAGGGGAAGCCGGTCCCTGCTAGTCGCCCTGTCCTTCGGGACAGGGCGGCTTCCTTTTGGATCCTGCTGCTGTAGCCGATCGGTGGCCGGTGCTTTTGCTGCGGTTTCCCGTTCGCCTTCAGCTGCGGATCGTCCTTTGTCGGATGTTACGTTCCCGCCGCCTGGGAATGAGCCATATAACCGTCTCTTTACGATGCGGGAACTTCGGGCTGCCTTGGCAACCCGTCGTTCTTCCGCCCCTGGCCCTGATGACATTCCGTATGACTTTATTTGGAATCTGCATCCGATGGCCCTACACTTCTTGCTGGATCTTTTCAACCGGGTGTGGGTTGAAGGGTCGTTCCCTTCCCGTTGGAGGGAGGCGATTGTGGTCCCGATACCTAAGCCGGGGAAGGATCCGGCGGAGGTGGCGGGTTATCAACCTATTGCCTTGACGAGCTGCTTATGCAAGCTCCTTGAAAAGATGGTGGCCGTCCGACTTTCCTTTACACTGGAGTCGCTTGGGTATGGCTTTCGTCGATTTCGGGGTACTCTGGACCCCCTTCTCCTCCTTGGTCATGATGTACGGGAGGCCTTTTCCCGCCGGAATCTTGTTCTGGCCGTCTTTTTCGATGTCCAAAAGGCCTATGACATGACCCGTCGGGGAGTTGTCATGGACCGTTTGAAGTCTCTTGGTTTTGTGGGCTTTTTGCCCACATTTCTTCGTAACTTCCTCTGCTGTCGCACTTTCCACGTTCGTAATGGGGCGGCCCTATCTGACCTGTATGTTCAGGAGGAGGGGGTGCCCCAGGGGTGTCTTGAGCGTCTCCGGCTTCAATCTGGTCATGTCTGCGCTATCGGGAGCCCTTCCGCCCTCGGTGCGCTGTTCTATCTACGCCGACGATCTGGCTGTCTATGCCGCGGGGACGAGTCCCCCCCTCGTGGAGAGGCAGTCTATGCCGCGGGGACGAGTCCCCCCCTCGTGGAGAGGCAAGTCTAACTCGCGGTCAATCGGGTTGAACGCTGGGCGTCGTCGGTGGGCCTTACGCTGTCTTCCCGGAAGACTTCGTGTGTGGCCTTCCTTCCGTCGAGGAGACGGGGATCCGGCGCCGTCCCGGCCTTTAATCTTACACTCGGGGGTCGGCCTCTGGCCCTCGTTCAATCAGTTCGTTTCCTGGGTATGGTTTTCGAAGCCGTTTGAGCTGGGTTCCCCACCTTCGCCGGCTGCGCGAGTCTACAAGATGTACCCTGGATTTGCTGGGACATCTGTCGCATACTACATGGGGCGCGGATAGGCGGACACTCCTCCGTTTGTACGTGTCCCTGGTACAGTCAAAACTAGATTATGGGAGTGTGGTGTATGGCTCCGCCTCCCGTACGGCACTTCGGATACTGGATCCGGTCCTCTCTAGAGGACTGCGCATGTCATTTGGCGCCTTCCGCTCCTCTCCGGTTGATAGTCTGCAGGTTGAGTGCGACATCCCTCCCTTGGAGGATCGGAGGTCGTTCCTCATTGCCAAGCACTATCTCCGGATTCTCCGTCTTCCCAACTCTCCTCTGTTCCAGGTGGTTGAGAGGGCGTTCTGCCGGGATGGGGGCTGGTATTTCACCGACACGGTGACCTTCCTCCTCGATGGTATGGGCACTACTCCTCCATCCGTTATACCGGTCTCTTTTAAGGGTGTTGCACCTTGGGAGAGCACCCCTGTTGCGTGCTGTAGGGCGTTGCGCCCCGTTCGCAGGGCCGATTCTGACTCTGCCTTGCTTCGGTCTCTCTTCCTTCAGCATGCAGCGTGTCACTCTGCATGTGTTGCGGTCTTCACAGATGGCTCGAGGTCGTCGGGGGGCGTTGGGTCGAGGCTGTTTCCCAGTCGTCTGCCCTTGCTCCCCGATGTACCCGTCTCCCTGATGAGGCTTCCGTTTTCACGGCGGAGCTCTATGCCATTCTGAGCGCTCTGGAGGTGGTGCGGGGGCGATCCGGATGGGTCGTTTGTCATCTATTCGGATTCCCGCAGTGCCCTGGATGGTCTGGAGTGTTTTGACCCCGTCCACCCACTGGTCCGACGAATCCAGCTACTGTGCCATATCCTTGTCGCTTTTGGTGGCAAGGTGGTGGTATTTTGCTGGGTCCGTGCACATGTTAACGTGGCTGGAAATGAGGCTGCCGATCGAGCCGCCCGTTCCGCGTGCCGACTACAGGTTTCACCCGTGTCCCTCCCCTTTTCCGATTATATCCCTGGCTTCCGTAGGTTTTTGCGCTCCCGGTGGCAGAGTCGCTGGGATGGCGCTACAAATAACAAACTCTGCAAGATTAAACCCAAATTGGGATGTTGGGCCTCTTCCTTCCATCGGTCGCTCCATAAGGAGGTGGCTCTGGCCCGCCTCCTTATTGGCCACACCTACCTGACCCATGGCTATTTGATGGCCGGGAATCGGGTGCCCCGATGTCCCAATTGTAACGTTTCACTTACAGTTGCCCACCTCCTGGTGGAGTGTCCGCTTTACTCTGCGCTGCGCGCATAGTATTTTCCCTTTTTGGAGAGCGTCGGGCCTTGTGATAGGCTTGGCGCTATTCTATCTGAAGGTCTCTACTTTTCGGTAACCGGGTTGTTCTCCTCCTCCTTTCGCTCCCGACTTCTTTACCGGCTGTGACTCCGATATGATCTTTCTGCTTTTTTTTTTTTTTTTCCCTCCTCCCCGTCTATTTTTCATTTCCGTTAGCTGTTCCATAGTCTTCGTCCTGTGTTCGCTCTGCTATCCACCTTTCTTTTGGTGGCCATGAGCGGTCATACTTTGAGACAAACAAAAAAAAAAAAAATTAATATACACATACATAATACATTAAGGTAGGTTGATTTTCCGCATTTGTTTAGATATCGACTTTGGACTAGTCGAGGTAGTCAGGGCTTAATATGATGATAACTGACAAAACATTTCAGATCCCTAGCTTTAACCGTTTTTTGAGGAAACCGTTTGAAAAATCGTCAAAAAATCGTACCGAAAAATACCGCATTTTCGCAATTTTCGGCCGAAAAAATCATGCTATTTTCATAAGAAAAATCTGAAAAAGTTACAATTTTATTGAAAAAAAGTAAAAAAAACATGTACAAAGTCAAATACACACATTTAGATCCCAAGATCATCATAATTTTCACTGTAAGAGCCCTTAGAAGCAAAGGAAGGCCTCATCTGGCGGCTTAGGGCTTTGGCCAGGATGTGTTTGTGCCTTGATTCGAGTCCATAAGCAGTATGGGAAGCTTCAGATGTCAGCTTCACGGCCCTTTCAACACACTGAGAATGTGAAGGCAGATCAGGCAGCTCCAGCTTGGTGCCATTCAGCAATGCTTCTTGAAGCTCCTGGTCAGAAAAGTCTTCTGTGAGAGCAGGTTCACAGATGCAACTTTGAGAAAGGTTGATTAGTTCTGACCAGTAGGTAGCTTCAATGTTGATGGCTGTGATCTTCTTCAGCCTCTTCTTGGCTGGCTTCCTACTTCTGAAAGAATAATAATTAATTTATTTTTTATTCCAGTTTAAGATTTAATCCCTATTAGTCTCAGAATTGCTGATTTAAATTAAACTTAACTTGTGCTTTTCATCACTTTTCACTTTCATTCTAGCTTTTTCCCTGTCCATTTTCGATTTATCAACTATTATCTGTTTCACATCAAGGCCAGGCTTAAGCAGGTCCATAGCTTGTAAGTCCAGGAGGAAGGCATTAGCAACACTTGCCCCAAGATTGGAAGAAACATCACCCTGATCAGTTCCATGGCATATCTGGGGGTTTTCAAAAAGCTGTAACCTCCACTTGGGTGCCTCCTTGGCTTGAACTCTTCAGTTTCACCACCAGACGGCTGAAATGAAAATAAAAACTAAATTACTAAAGCGAAAATAGGGGAAAATAGGGGAAAATAGGGGAAAATAGGGGGAAAAGAAGGGAAAAATATGGGTAAAAATCGACGAAAATTGGCGGAAATAAGAATAAATTACTTAAACGAAAATGGGGCGAAAAAGTGGGAAAATAGAGGGAGAAAATGGGTAAAAATTCAGGTAAAAAGTCGGCGAAAATGGGCAAAAAATGAATAAATTACTAAAGCGAAAATGGGGGAAAAAAAGGGGGAAATAGGGACAAAAAGTAGAGATAAATTTGGGTAAAAATGGGATAAGATATAAGAAAAAAAATATATTACCTCTTCTGATTCTCCTGAGCTGGATTCAAAAGAAATATCTTGTGAAGGTGTGGAGGCAAAACTGGCCAAATCCACTTCCTGCTGCTGTTGAATCTGGCTCTGTAATCTTTCTGTTTCAGCTGCAGCCCTCTGGTCTCTCTTCACAGCAGCTTTATCCTCAGATCCCAGCTGGAAAGAGCCCTTGGGTCCTATTTTGACCCTCTGATCTCTCAAGTATTCCCTCTCCTCTACTGGAACCTGAAATATTAAAGTATATTAAATAGCGGATCTAAAATAAGAGATAAAATCCTGAAAAAAAATTGATTATTAATTTCTATTACCAGGGGGGGGGGGAAGATTACAGGAGGAAAATGCGGATATTTTTCAATTACAAGCATTGAATTTCCTTCCATTTAAAAGGCACCTAATCGCACTAAGTTAGGCCAGTTAAAAGTTAAAAAATAATAGCATTACCTTCTTACTGGGAGGACAAGTGCAGATTATGTGCTGTGTTTGACAATTTTCTTTCTTGCACTTCACAGTATTGTCATCACAGGGACGAACAGGTAGCTTACAGGTGCAAGCAGAAATGTCAAAAAGTTTATCCAGCTTTTCCTCCAGATTCTGCTCCTGGACTGTAGAAAGAGATTTCCTGTTTATCACTTTTGCTTTCTTGAAGCACACTTTATCCACCAATTTCACTACATAATATTCCTCATACAGGGGCAGCCGTGGGGTTCACTGCCTGCCAGATCTCAATCACATCCTTTGCTATCATTTTAGTAATATCATAGTCTTTCAAGTCCAGGTGGCTGTTTTGGAGGAAATAACTGTACTGAATAACTTGGCGGAGGGTAGGAGGCTCTGTTTTATCCAAAGGGAAAGGCTGGCCACTGAATTTTTTGGCACTATCACTTCGAATTAACACTGCAGACTTCCGTTTTTTACCCATTTTTGTGAAATATCTGAAAATAAACAATTAAATGAACGCATCATAAAATAACTTAATTTAATACACATTTTATAGGTAAATATCATTAAAAAATACAAAATAATACACTAATAAACATCTATAATGCATTTACAATAAGTTTCAAGCATCATTTTGTTAAAAAAGACGAATTTTAATTGATTATTTTGATGAAATAAGGTCCGATAGTTTGTTTGTTTACATTGCGCGAATGCCGCGCGCGCGATTTTACGCGTAAAATTCGGCAATTTTACAACTTAAAAATAATTAACAATCCTCAAAAAATACAATCATTTTCACAAATATGAGTTGGTGCAACGTTTTTTATACATTAATACCTTTCTATCTAGACTAGTCCAAGATCACAGTTCCAAAATCAACCTACCCTAATACATATACACATACATACACACATACACACACACATACATATATATACATACATACATACATATACATACATACATATACATATATACACACACACATATATATATATATATATATATATAATTTGACCTCTAGTTTTACCTTACTTAACGATGAATTTAATAATTTAAGATCATATTTTACCAATAATAGTTTTCCTGTTCAATATGTAGATAAACTAATAAGATATTTCTTAAATAATGTTTATAGCCCTCAACTTCCCTGTATTTCAGTGCCTAAAGATATAAAATATTTCTTGGTACCTGAAATTGGTCCCATGAATAAAGAATTTAAACTTAAATTTACAAAGTTGTTAAGAAAATTTTTTTATCATACTGATTTTCGCATTATATTTATTAACAAAATGTCTTTAGGTAGCTTTTTCTCAGCGAAGGATCGAACTCCTGATTCGTTGCGTAGCGGTGTTGTATATTTATTTACCTGCCCAAGGTGTCTCCTTGGTACTTATATTGGCAGCACCGTGCGCTCCCTCAGGGCTAGATTTTATTCGCATATGGGAATAAGTTGCCGAACAGGTAAAATTTTAAATAAAAAAGAAGCCTCTAGTATTCGGGAACATAGTATTAAATGCAAAACTGATGTCACTTTAGATAATTTTAAAATTCTCGGTTGTAATTCTTGTCCTAACTCTTTTAGAATTTTGGAATCTCTTTATATTAAAACATTGACCCCTTCTCTAAACGTGGATTCCTCAGCTGTCCCTCTAAATTTTTTATAATCCCCCCTCCCCAATTTTTTATAATCCCCCCTCCCCAACTTATAACTCTCCAACCGCCCAACCCATAGTTTGTTTCCTGTTTTGTTTTGTTTCAAATTACTCGTGCCTCGGAACCAGCATTGAAAGGTTCGTAGTGTTAATTATTCCATTGTATTAGTGTTAATTATTCCAGTGTACTAATTTCAAATTTACTATATGTAATTTAAAAATAGCTTTTTAAATTTCTTGTAATTTTATATGTAAATTTTTATAACTTTGAATTTAACCCTCTTCTTTTAGTCTTTTTAAAATTTGCTTTTAATGAATAGGTTTTATAGAAATTATTTTGTCTTGTTCACATTTATTTATTGATTCTAATTTCATATTGTTATTATCTAGCCTGATGATGAGCGTATTGCTCGAAACGTTGCGCATTAAAGAAGACTTTTCATGGCATTTACATTCCTCCTTGTCATTGGATTTCTCCTAAATATTAAATTGAAGCTTTGTAGAAGCAACCCGCATGACTATATATATATAGGGTGGGGCACGGGAATCAAGTTTTTTTGAATAGCTAGTAATCGGCCATTAGGAATGGGAGGGGCGTGCGGTAGGTAGCATTCCATTCCTGGGTTCATAGCATTTAACTTTAACTAACACTCACCTTTATCTTTCAGGTGCCATCATGGAGCAGTGGACGTTAGAACACCGCATGTTCGCGTATGATCATTTTGTTAGGAGTGGCGAGTCAGTGACAGCAGTTCAGCGTGCGTTTCGCCGCAGATTCAACATTCATCGAAATGACTCTGTTCCCGCTCGTGACACAATCTTACGTTGGGTTAACAATCTTCGAACAGGAGGCTCAATAATGAAAACAAAACCGAAGGGGCCGCAACGCACTGTGCGTACTCCAGAGAACGTTGAAAGGGTCAGACAAGCGATGTTGCAAAGCCCAGGCCGCTCTGCTCGGAGACATTCAGCTGCACTCGGAATCAGCAATTGTACTGTTAGACGGATTTTGCATGAAGAATTACATTTTCACCCATACAAGTTAGCGATGGTGCAGGAATTGAATGTAAACGATTGCCCCCAACGACTGAATTTTGCACAGGAAATGCTTGCACTTTATGAGCAGAATGAAAACATGATGGTGGTAATGAGTGATGAAGCCCATTTCCACCTTAATGGGGCCGTCAACAATCAAAACTGTCGGTATTGGGCTGCTGAAAATCCGCGACAACTCCATGAAAAACCGCTGCATAGCCCTAAGGTTACAGTTTGGTGCGCGGTGGGAAAGTTTGGCGTCATCGGTCCCTATTTCTTCGAACAAAATGGGGTTACCGTTACCATAACATCTGGGCGTTACATTGAGATGGTGAACACCTTTTTCATCCCTGAGTTACGAAGAAGGCGTATTGCTCGTCGACATTTGTGGTTTCAGCAAGATGGGGCCACGCCACACACCGCCAGAGCGTCAATGGCTGTTCTTCGCCCCCTGTTTCCCAACCATCTCATTTCGAGATTTGGTGACATTGCATGGCCCCCTCGGTCCCCTGACTTGTCCACATGTGACTTCTTTCTATGGGGGTACCTCAAGTCACGTGTCTACGAGGACAAGCCCCGTACATTAGATGCATTGAAGGAAGCGATCCGTCAACAAATCATCCAAATCAACAGAGACCTGCTGGGAAGAGTGGAGGCCAATTTTCGTAAACGCCTTCAACAATGCGTCGACGGCCAAGGACATCATATGCCAGATATAATTTTCGGTACATGATTATTATGACATGAAATGCTATGTTCTTACGAATGTTGTTCTACCAATATATTTTCTTTACAAAAATAAATATCATTTTCCTGATTATTCCAAAAACACTTGGTTCCCGTGCCCCACCCTGGTATATATATATATATATATATATATATATATTAGGGTGGTTCTTATTTTTCGAAATTGCAAATTTCACCGTCTCACCCTCTCAATATATTCCATTTGATAAAAAAAAAAAAAATATACAAAATCTCAAGTAATTATAAATATTCTTATTGGAGCCGCACGAGGACTCAAGTTTAGTTAATTATTGAAACATAAATATACAAATTTTTTATAAGCGTTCCACTATAAGGGAAAATAACAGCAGTTAAAGAAGAGCATAAACTAAAATAGACATTGACTACTGATTAATTAGAAACTGAATTGAACTAAACATTTTAGGACTGAAAGCATAGTAGATTTGGCCTAGTAGGGATGGCTGCTTATGAGGCACCCTTAAATATTAATTGATTTTAATAAAACTTCTTTGTAACACGTTTTATATTAATAGGAAAAAAATGCGGGGATGAAACCCCAAAATTTTATATATTTAATTTTTCCCATACATGTAAGAACCACCCAATCAACCAAAATTTCGGGGTCTCACCCCCGCAGTTTTTTCCTATTAATATAAAACGTGTACCAAAGAAGTTTTATTAAAATCAATTAATATTTAAGGGTGCCTCATAAGCAGCCATCCCTACTAGGCCAAATCTACTATGCTTTCAGTCCTAAAATGTTTAGTTCAGTTCAGTTTCTAATTAATCAGTAATCAATGTCTATTTTAGTTTATGCTCTTCTTTAACTGCTGTTATTTTCCCTTATAGTGGAACGCTTATAAAAAATTTGTATATTTATGTTTCAATAATTAACTAAACTTGAGTCCTTGTGCGGCTTCAATAAGAATATTTATATTACTTGAGATTTTGTATATATATTTTTTTTTATCAAATGGAATATATTGAGAGGGTGAGACGGTGAAATTTGCAATTTCGAAAAATAAGAACCACCCTAATATATATATATATATGTATATATATATATATATATATATAAAATATAAAAACCTTTCAGGTGTTCCGTGCGATGATTTTTCATTTCACGGAGGTCGGGCTTGTAGTCCCTTCTCTTGAGTTGACCTGATGAAGTAGAGAGTTGGTTTCGTGCCCTCTCCACTTCACATAGCTAGGTACTCCCTGCTCATCTGGAATTGTTCTGAGCCAGCGCCTAGTCTTATTTTGAAGATATCCACCGCTACACCACTCGTGTTCCTTAGTGCCTTGGACAGCTGGTTGAACATTCTTGGCCCTCTCACAACAGAACTATTTTCCTTCAGGGTTGAGGATGTTCCCCATCTAGCCTTTAATTTGGGAATACGACACATTCTTTCTTACTTTCCACTGATGTTTGAGTAGTTATAGGGTTCAAAGTAAGATTTAGGACTAGTTCCTCCATTATTTTCCAAGTGTATATAATAGTGTACCTTTCTCTTCTTCTTTCCAGCGAATATGAATTTACTTGTAATTCACGTAACCTTTCCTAGTAATTTAGTTCTTCGCATCCATTGCTCTTGGCTGTGAAGTTACTGTGAAGTTACTCTGAATCCTTTCTACATGACTAATGACTTTTTTTTTCATATGGGGATGTTAAGACAGCAATACTCAAATGTGTTTTCAACAGAGGAATCATGACATTCCTCTCCTTTCTTTCAAAGGTTCTCAGTAACTGTCCAGTTATTCTTTTTGCTTTGTTTACTATTATCTTATTTTGCGATTTCAGATTTCACGTCATCAGTCATTATAACACCTAAATCTTTTGATTTAGAGTTTCTCTGAATTTCCTGTCCATTTGGGGTATAGTATTCCATGGATTTTAGAACCCCCCTTCTTCCATACCTTAATAGTTGAAATTTCTGTGCTAAATTTCATATCATTGCCTTCAGACTAATTGTAAATTCTGTTCATGTCTGTTTGTAGGGATTCTATATCCTCTGGGTTTCTTATTTGCTTATTAATTTTGGTGTCATCAGCAAAGGGTATTACTCTGCTGTCACTGATAACTTCGCCATGTATATTAGCTAGTAAGATTATGAATAGTAATAGAGTTAATACTGTTTTTTGTGGTATTGAGCTACGCACCTTTGACTCTGATGAAGATATTCTTTGGACTGTAATGACTCACTAAAGAAATTATAAATCCATTTCCCTACTTTTCCTGTTATTCTCATATATTTCAGTTTATGTGCTATGATTCCATAGTCACATTTGTCAAACGCTTTGGCAAAGTCTGTGTATATCACATCATAGTTTTCATTGTTTTCAAGTGCATCAGTAATGTTATTATAGTATTCCACTAGTGTGATAGGCATGACCTTCCTGACCGGAATCCATGTTGGTTATCATTTAATTTTTTTGAGTTTACAAAAAGTCAGATTTTTTTCCTAACTATTCTTTCAGATATTTTGGTGAGATGAGATGTAAGCGACACTGATCGATAGTTTTTAGCCTCGGATCGATCTCCTTCACATACTTGAACTGTGCTTGCTCTCTTCAAGTATTTCTCCAGTGTCTAGTGATCGTCTCCATATCCAATATGGAAACTTAGCGATGGAACTTAGCGATTTCATTCTTGCAGTTTTTGATCAGTGTGGCATTCCATCTGTCCGGGCCTGCTGCCGAGTGTACTTTTAGTTTCCCTATAGGTCGTGTGATATCATCTGTTGTGAAGTCAAAGTCCGTTATACTTTCCCCTTGTATTTCTTCTAAACTCTAAAGAGAACGAATTTCTATCGGTTATTAATTTTTCAGTTTTGGGGATACTAAAAGCTGATTCATACTGAGCTCTTAATATTTCAGATACTTCTTTTAGATCATCGATTAATACACTGTTTTCATTCTTCAAAGGTTCGATAGTCGAGTGATTTTTCGTCTTCCTTTTAGCAAAATTATAGAAATATTTTTAGTTAACCTTTATGGCTACTACAGTGGCATCTTTCTCTATATGATTTTCAATTAGACCCTGTATGACGCAGTCTATGACTCTCCAGTTTATCATTTATTATTTTCCTGGTGCTGTTGTCTTTGCAATTCCTTAATTTTTCAGTCATTGAGTAAGGCGTTTAAAGTCTGCTCTCGTTTGGGTTTTCGGCTCTGTATTTTGTGTATTTTGGCTAGGATTATTTTTAGTTTTTCGTTTTCAATTTTTTCATGTACAGTGCTTACAAGAAGTCTCACGCTTCTGTCTCGTCCCAAGCTAGCCTGTTAGGTATAAAATGGGCGGTCCTTATGGCAGCGGAGGTGTGTTCGGATTGGTGCACATAACTGCTCTAACACAATCAATGACGTCCATTATTACGTCACTTCTGCTACATTTTAGTGTTTAAAATACAAATGATTAAGAAGCAGAATGGAGCAAGTTTCGGGATGTTGGGATGGTTATGGAGCAATCCTAGTCATCATAATATTAGCTGGGCATTACATTATACCGTCTCAATATATACTGTAGAGTGTAGACTATAGAGAACGACTAATTCGGCAAATATTCCAAATCATGGCATGATACCTAAGTTATTTTGACGCAGGTCTAAATTATTTGCTCAAATACAATTATTGATATTAAGTAATTGTTGGGAATTGTTGTCAATGTTGTTGTTTGTGATATATATCCTACGTCAAGAATCTAATGACCAAATTCCTCAGTGAACCTCTCACGCGCTCGCATTTCGAGGAAGTCACGGTCGTCTCACTAATAGATAGTTTATCCATTGTTTTAAGTGGTAACCTATTAAGCGAACTATGTTAAACCTATTCCATCTTATGAAAGTCATTAGTCTAAAGCAGTGGTATTCAAACTTTTTCCTTGGTGTACCCCTTTAGTTTGTTTTTTTATTATGGCGTACCTCCTCCCCCTCAGTTTCCAAATTAAAATGTTATTATACAATTTACACAGCATATGAAGCTATCAAACGAACTTTACTTACGACCACCTAATTATTAGATGAATATATATATATATATATATATATATATATATATATATATATATATATATATATCATAGCATTTTAATTATACAATTTACATTTTACACAACTCAAGCAATTTACACAAATTTTAACTCAGGCAAATATGAGAATCTAATACAGTTAATTAGAAATCGTTTGAGCTTTTAAAATATATATTTTAAATACTTACAAGTAATTAATGCGATGGGTGGGACTGTTTGTCACTAGCAAGTTGTTCTATTCGCGGACGAACATTTGTGAGTGCCATTATGAGGCAAGCTTCTGGATGTAGGCGGTTTCTTTCTTTCGACTTGATAGCTGTCAGTGCCGAAAATCCCTTTTCACATAAATAGGTGGACGGGAATGGAAGTAGTTTGTTGATAGCAAATTCACTTAATTCTTTGTATTCAATATGGGCCAATTTCCAAAACTCGGAGAGAGAAAAGTCATTGAATTTATGTTTAAGTGAGCTGTCAGCTGCCAATTCAATCAATTGTTCTTTTAAACGAGCGGGAAGCTCCGCATTAGACACAGCAAAGTTCGAAAACGGATTCGTTATCCATTCACTTTGTGGGGAATCTCTATTAATACATGGAAAGTAATGCAAAAATGATTCACGAAGGCTCACTAAATGCTGCTTTATAATATTCATAACTGAGTCACTGAGAAGAAACTCGTTTTCATGACAGAATTCGCTGAATATTTGGGAAGGTGTGGTATTATTGTCTTCTATGCACTTTATCCAGTATAAAACTTTCCCAAAAAATCCCTTGACTTTTTCTTGTGCCTGCAATATATTTTTGTCATACCCCTGAAGTTGAAGATTAAGTTCGTTTAATTTGGTGAATATATCTGCCAAATAACTCAGTTTACAAAGCCACTCCACATTTTCTATAAATTTTAATAAGTCTGAATTTCGGCTGTTAAGTAAACTTCTCACTTCATTCCTAAGTTCAAAAAGTCGTGTTAATACGTTTCCTCGTGAGAGCCAGCGCACTTCAGTGTGCAAATGCAACTGAGTATGATTTTTGCCCATCTCCTCACAAAGAATTTTAAAGAGGTGTGAATTCACTGCTCGAGACTTGATATAATTTACTATTTTTACAGCATCGTACGATTCGTACCAATTTGTACCAATATCGGGTAATTTAATAATAATTTAAATAAAATATTAAAATAAAAAATATAAAATAATTAATATTAAATAATTTAATAATAACTTGTACCAATGTTGAGCTAAATTTATAATTAAATATTAATATTATAAATAAATGATTATAATATATATTTTCAAAAAATTTAAATGATAGATGATAATTATAATTGTATAAATTCATTTTATAATTGATTAACCAACTTGCTTGATTTTGCAGCAGAGCTTACGTACCCTCAGGAAACCCCTCGGGTACCCCCAAGGGTACGCGTACCCCGGTTTGACTACCACTGGTCTAAAGCAAGACTGGTGGGCCGTGAATCAGAGAAATTTGCATTTGATTTGTTCATCGTAATTATTATGTAATATAGTATACTGTATGTAGTAGTATATAAGAGTTTATTGGTAGCATATCATAAAATTATGACAATTCCCATAAACATGTGAAGACCTCGATGTTACCAGTTTTTATTTTTTTCCTGAAACTATTACCTTCTCATAGTTTGTTTCAACAATGCATATATTATTATCTCCACGAGCGTAGACATTGCAAGAAAAGATTCTAACTAAGGATAAGTAAAGTTCTTTCATGGTCACAATATATACTTTTATAGATGTCAAATATAAAAATATAATAAAATTCTATATTAACATAAATATATATTCGATACACATTTACGTCATGGCTTTAACATCAGTATTTCGTATAGCTTCCTCCAGCATCAATAATTTCTTGCAATCGTTGCGTTATAGAAGAGGCCAGATTGTAGGAAATGTTTAGTGTTCGGCGTAAGCTCTCCCAGCTATTCCTTGTGTGAGCTAAAAGTGCTTCAAATGTTCTTTCATTGCGTTGCTCCCATTCGTTAATCATTATTGCCCAAAGGTTTTCAATCGGATTCAAATCAGGAGAACGTGGTGGCAGAATTAGATTAATAATCTCTGGGTGATCTTCGTACCACGCTCTCACAACGTTACTCCTATGAATGGGACTGTTATCTTCCATTAAGTAAAATGGTTCCGGTGGTTCCGGTGATGGAACAAGATACGCACGAACACTGGGTAACAGCACCTCTTCCAGTATCTGCCAATATTGCTGTCCAGTAAAGCGTCCATCTACTTGAGTCAATTCTCCGACACCATAGCCATAGCGTTTTCCGTGCTGCCTCCAACAATGCAGGGAACTATGACTATCTGTTGAAAATGTTTTTTCGTCACAGTACACAACTTTTCTCCAGAATTCTCCCTCCTGCGGCAAGTATTGCAAGGCAAATCCCATCCGTGCCTCTTTATGCTCAATCGTCAATGCAGGTTTTATAGCTGGACGGCGAGAAAAATACTCTGCCTCGTGAAGTCTGTTGTTCACTGTATTTGCGCTACAACGAAGGTTCAGGTGTCTGTAAATATGCGTCGCTGGAACAAACGGATGCTCTCTGGCATGATTAACAATCGCAGCATCTTCGTCTTGAGATGTTGAACGCGGAGGACCAGACCTCGGCAAAGTAGCGATTGAGTTTTCTGCTTCATACCGATGAATCCACCGTTCCACAGTGCTTCGATGAAAGTCTAGTCATCTTGATATTTCTCTTATTGGCACACCATATTCATGCAATGTCACCATTGTTCCCCGCATTGCCTGGGTCGTCTCGTGGTGCACAGACGGCATTTCCATCTTTGTGTAAATGGCTTATGTGAAACGTGCTGGGACGATAAAGGAAATGAGGATACTATGCACCCCTTCTGAAAGTGATTTCGGTTGTGAAGGGTACCAACCCTTCGAATGGTAATAATAATCAACCAATTTCCTATTTTGTTGAACATATGCATAAAAAATTCGTCTTAAAAGCCAAGGATCCAAAGATTGTCAGCAATAGTTTACATCCCAACTGAATATAGTCAGCCATCAACACTATAATCATATTTTATTTCCATAACTACTCATGACTACTCTGTCATAGTAAATAACCTTATTATGACTTAGGTAGTAGTGGTAATTCTGAGTGGCGGCCTCTAGCCACATACGTTAAACCTATCAGTGCGTCTAAGACCAGACTCTTCTGTTTCTGTCAATTCATTGTTAGTTTAAGGTATTTTGCTCTTTGTCTTTCTAGGTCTAGGGCATTAAAATAAATATTTGAGTTTGTGTTTAGCATTTCCTCCTCCCTTCGTAATTCTCCACCCAACCTCGTTTCCTTCGACATAGCAACGCGTACCTCCATCCTCATTCCACTTCCTTCATTAAACCTATTATCGCTTTTACTGTCCCTTCCTTCCGTCCTTCAATGCCAGCGTTCTTAAACCTAGCACATAAATTATATAATATTGGATCTAACACCTTAGATCTCTACGCATTCATGTTACTTGAAGACGCCTGTGTCTTAGGGGAATTTAAGTGTTGAGAGTGGGCTTGAGGGTAGTGTATAGATTATTACAGATGACCTTGAACGCTCCAACTATTTAAAAATGATTATTTATTACGCACATCATATGGCATAATACACACATTAATTTAAGTATCTCTTACACCGTTAGAGCAATTATGTTCACCAATCCGAACACACCTCCGCTGCCATAAGGACCGCCCATTTTATACCTAACAGACTAGCTTGGGATGAGACAGAGGCGCGAGACTTCTTGTAAGCACTGTACAATAAAAAGACTTACAGTATACAACCCAAATCAACATGGCTTCAGGGCTGGAAGATCATGCCTATCACAACTACTAGACCACCAGGAGAAAATATTGGAAACATTGTGTCGAGGACAAAAACATAGATGTAATATATACTGACTTTGCTAAAGCCTTCGATAAATGTGACCATGGAATCATAGCACACAAACTTAAGAATACAGGAATTACTATAAAGCTAAGAAGATGAATATTTAATTTCTTGAAGCAAAGAACACATAGTGTGGTGGTAAACGGAGTTAAATCGGAAGTCTCGGAAATCGTGAGCTCTGTCCCACAAGGGACAGTATTAGCTCCCTTGCTGTTCATAATAATGATTGCAGATACTGATGCAGATATTAATGACAGTATTGTATCATGTTTCGCAGATGACACAAAGATATGTAAGGAAATATTGAACGAAGGTGACATAGGAAAATTACTAAACGACATTGAAACATTATTCCAGTGGGCAGAAGACAACAATATGAAGTTCATTGAAGAAAAATTCCAACTTCTAAGACATGGTAATAATAAGGAGCTGCAGAATAAAAGATACAAAACTCTTCAAGACAAACAGATAACACCAAATCTACAAGTCAGAGATCTGGGAGTAATAATATCGTCGGATACAGAATTCAGAGAGCACTACAACATCAAAATTACAACGGCTATAAAAATAATGGGAGGAGCTTCCGCAGCAGAAAAACAAACATCATGCTCAAATTATGCATGAGCCTTGTCCTACCAATAATTGAGTATTGCTCAGAACTCAGAAGCCCATACAGAAAACAAGACATTGCGAGCATTGAAGCTATACAAAGGACTTTTACGTCTAAGATAGAAGAAAGGGAAGGTGAAGACTACTAGTCTCGACTACAATCCCTGAAACTCCACTCTCTCGAAAGAAGGCAGGGCGGTACACAATAAAATACGAGGACCACTCAATATATTTTGCCCCACCTTTTTTTTTCTTTCCAAGTTTCCTTGTAAGTTCCAAAAATTTTGTACACAAGTAGTTACATACCTTTTTTACAAGTTTTTATTTTCCACAGTCTCCATCCTTTTCTACGGCTTTCCCTCCACCTCAAAACAAGGGCCTTTATTCCTTGCTGGTAAAAGTCCGCTGGCTTCCGCTGGAGCCACCTATTAACCTCCTCAGCAACCTCATCGTCACTCTGAAACTTTCTTCCACGAATAGCATCCTTCATTGGTCCAAACAAATGGAAGTCTGAAGGTGCCACATCCGGGCTGTATGGAGGGTGGGGTAAAACAGTCAAGCGCATTTTTATAATGGCCTCTCTTGTTTGCAAACTGTTGTGTGGTGTTCGTTATCGTGCAAAAGAAGGACATCTCCCAGTTTTCTCTCCGATCGAACTCGCTTTATACGTCTCTCGAGTCTCTGTAGGGTAGCAATATATGCCTCTGAGTTGATTGTTTGTCCTTTCTTCATAATATCCACCAGAATCACCCTTTTCATGTCCCAGAAGATGGTGGCCATAACCTTTCCAGCAGAGGGAGCCATTTTGAACTTTTTGTTGCGTGGGGAGTGTGCGTGATGCCACTCCATGGAATGGCGTTTTGTTTCAGGTTCAAAGTGGTGTACCCAAGTCTCATCCCCAGTCACAATTCGTGAAAGGAAGTCATCCCCTTCTGTCTCGTATCGAACCAACGACTAGGAAGATATTTCTTTGGGCTTTGTGATCTTTAGTCAGTTCGCGAGGAACAAACCGTGAACACACTTTTAAGTATCGCAGTTGCTGAATTATCGTATTCACACTTCATTCACTAATTCCTAGCTCCAATGATAGCTCCTTATATGTGAAGCGCCGATTTGACCGAATGATGCTGTTAGCACGTTGCACAGTGTGAGATGTTACAGCCGATGCCGGGCGAACGCTGCGTGGCTCATCATCGAGGTTGGCTCTCCCTCTCTCCGATGATCTCACACGTTTAGACCAGCGTCCAACTGTGCTTCGATCAACAACAGCATCTCCGTAAACGTTTTGCAGACGTTTGTGGATATTTCCAATTGTTTCCTTCTCTGCTGTTAAGAACTCGATAACAGCTCTCTGTTTACGATGCACATCACTGTCAGACGCCATTTTTGAAACTGCGTTAACCATCGGTTTTATAAAAGCGCGTTTAAAAGCGGTTTTATACAAGGAGTGGAGGTTCAAACTGGAAAAATCGGGTTATGTGAAGCGCAGAAAGTTCAAACTTACGGTCCAAAAGACATTTCAGCACCATAGCCTATTATTTAGCTAAGAAAAAATGGTGGGGCAAAATATATTGAGTGTCCCTAGTACATATGGAAAATACTGGAGGGCTTTGTCCCTAACCTTAGAAGTGAAATAGAAACAAACTGGAATGAGAGAAGAGGCAGATTTTGTACAGTCCCAGCTGCTGTGGAACAGGGGTCCATGAAAACGAGGATGGAAAATTCCCTCAGAATACGAGGTCCAAAGCTTTTCAATGCCCTACCGAGAGAAGTAAGGAATCCTCAGCACACCGACCTAAATAACTTTAAGAACCAGCTGGACAGATTCCTGTGCAAAGTCCTTGACCAGCCATGCGTGGCTGACTACAAGGGCTGGCTACCAAATCCCGCAAATGATGCGGGATGCTGCAGAGGGGTTGACCGCAGGTCGATCCTGAACCGTCGTTCGAACACACACAAAGTAAGTAGCTTATATATATTTTATATATATATATATATATATATATATATATATATATATATATATATATATATATACTGTATATGAATTGCTTCCCTTTTATTTTAATTCAAAAAATGCAGAGGAAATTTTAGGGGTAAAATGGTAAATTTGCAGAAGTTAAGTAAACTTCTTAAGAGTTTAAAACTCCTCAATTAAAGTAAAAAGTTGAGTGGGTTTTTTTACTACTCTGAATGTGGTGGAGCTGCTTCTCTCCAGGAATTTTATGTGAAATATGTATATATATATATATATATATATATATATATATATATATATATATATATATATATATGGGATGCATTTCACAATTAAACACGTGAAATGAATGAATGATGCAAACTCACAAGGAAAAAAATTATTCCAACATCTTTCATATATTCAGAAGTACACCTCGTCAGGGAATGACACCCTGAAGAGGTGTACTTCTGAATACAGGAAAGACTTTGCAATCATTTTTCTTTTTCTTTGTGGGTTTGCATTATATATATATATATATATATGTATATATATAGAGAGAGAGAGAGAGAGAGAGAGAGAGAGAGAGAGAGAGAGAGAGAGAGAGAGAGAGAAATTCCTTTTTCCTCGCCGTTTGCAGACATCTTAGAATCATCAGGAAGCGAAAAACACACGTGGTGTTCAAGGAAACAGAAACAAAACGACGCTTGTATCTTCTCAAAGAGGCACGCGAAAAGTTAGCGTCTTACCAGCCTATATAAGGCAGAGTTCACTGGAGGCCTCCAACCCCTTCCCTAAACCCATGGTGCTATCCCAACTGGTGAAAGGGCTGAGAGAGGGATCTTATAAGTACACCTTCGAAGAGAACTTGGACACCACTTATGACATCCCACTCTTGATCGAACAACAAGAAATCGCTGTCAACGGTGAGGACCTCGACGTTCTCCCGGACCAGGCATTCAAAAAAATTCGTTCAGGAAATGCGACGCGCTCCCCCACAGGCACTGAACCAAAAAGCAAAACACAATCAACATGCACGCGCAACAATCTAACCTAACGATTCTTCAGCAAAATGTACTGCATTGGCAAACGCACAAGACGTCTCTGGCCAATACCTACAGACTAATCGACCCAGACATCATCCTCATTAACTCACACAGCCTAAAGGCACCCCAGCAAATAAAACTGTTCAATTACAACATCATACAATCGAACAGATCGCAAGAACTGCATGACGGTGTTGCAATTGCCGTCAAACGTGGTCTTCGCTTCGAAGAGATCACAAGCTTCGAAGACGAAACACTGGCAGTGAGGTTAAAACTGGGCCACGAAGACCTCATCATTGGGACGACATACTGCCCCCCGAGGAGGGGCACCATCTCATCAGCAGATATTATCAAACTTCTGAACTACAACTGCCCAGTTTACATCATCGGAGACTTGAATGCCAGACATGTGGACTTCGACGATAACTACAGTAACCATTACGGGAAACAACTGGCGGAAATAAACAGAAGGGGGAAAATGAAGTGGTTAGGGCCACATTTTCCAACTTTTTGCGGCAGGAACGCCGGAACGATGCCCGACAAAATTATTGCCAATAATCTGGCATACCTCAACACTCATCACTATCCGGGCCCCGCCACACCCAGCGACCACGTCCCTATCATCATGAAGATTGCCTGCGCTCCTTTACAAGTCCCAATCCGTCCCCGCCCCTCCATCCGCAAGACGAACTGGGAGGAGTACCAGGCTGACCTCGCCCAACACGAGCCCTCAGAACTGAATGGTGGGGGGATAGCAGCAATTGAAGCTGCCACGGCAGACCTTCTGAAGGCGCTGAAGACTGCCAAGGAAAAACACGTACCCACCATCACCCACCGCATTCTGCCACACCCCTCCCCCTCCGAAGAAATCGACGCCGCCACGCGCCAATTAAACGTCGTCAGGAACCAGATGGACAGCGGCATAAATTACCTGCATAACAAACTGCAATACAACATCCTCAGAGCCCGACTACGAGGCTTGTGGATTGAAAAAGAACACGACATGTGGAACGCGCTCGTCGACAGGATAGACGTAGAAAGAGACCCTAAAACCTTCTGGTCACAGATAAGGAAACTAAAAGGAACACCCAAAGCTGAAAAATTCAAGACACTCAGGAATGAAAACGGAAGATCTCTCATCTCGGACCAAGAAATAGCGGAAAGCTTTCGAAATCGTCTCAGAAGAACGTTCAACATAAGCGATGAAGAAAATGACCTGTTCGACGAAGATAATGAAGCAAGGGTCACACAGTGGCTGGAAGACAACCACGAAAGGATCCTACCAACGGATAGGGCAGAACCCCTAAATGCCAACTTCAGAATTACGGTGAAAGAGGTCACTGACACGATCAGCCTCTTTAAAGAAAAGGCACCAGGCCCCTCCGGAATCACGAAAACCCTGATCCAAAAGTCGCCCCCGAACATATACGAAGAGATAGCAAACATATTTAGCGCCAGTCTCTCCATCGGATACTTCCCAAAAGCATTAAAAACCGCAAAAATCATCATGATCCCTAAAGGAGGGAAATCCGCAGAGTTCATCGAGAACTATAGACCCATCAGCCTGTTAGAAGTACTCGGCAAAACCCTGGAAAAAATACTCCTTCGGAAACTGAATTTCCACCTCACGGTCAATGGTGCACTTTCAGACGCCCAGCATGGATTCAGGAAAAAGAGAGGCACAGCCACAGCCCTCGCCATTCTGCACGAAACGGTGGCAAACAAACTGGCGTTCAGCAGAAGAGTCTCGATAGTACTGAGAGATGTGAAGGCCGCCTTCGACAAAGTGTGGCACCAAGGATTACAATACCGCATCCTCGAACAGAACATGGACGCAAACTTAGGGAAAATCCTTTGCAGCTTCCTCAAAGATCGAAAAGCTTACGTCCAACACAAGACCCACACTGGCAAGCTCTTCGACATCCAGGCGGGTGTGCCCCAGGGAGCGATACTTCCCCCCACTCTGTACAACCTGTACATCGCCCAATTGCCTCCGCCCCTACCACACACCCGAGAAGTCATCTACGCGGACGACATCACGCAAATAGTAACATCAAACCTCAGCAAAGAGCAACACGCCAACAGGCTGAAGAGACAAATTGAAAGAATCAATGAATTCGAGGAACGTTGGAAAATTCAGACAAACCAACAGAAATTCACAGTTATTAACATTGGCCGCAGGAACGTTCACGCACTAGAAATAAACAACCGAATCCAACCTTACAAACGACAAGGCACAGCTCTCGGCCTGACCATCAACAGCTTTGGCTATAAAAATCACACCACAGCAAGGTCAAACAAAGCGAAAGGAGAGCTCAGTAAACTCTACCGTTTCAGGGGACTCTCGGTAAAAAATAAGAAGATTCTGTACACGGCGCTCGTACGGTCTATCCTCGAATACCAGGCAATTCCACTGCACACAACGAGCACACAAATCTGATGTTGCTACAAAAAATACAGAACGCTGGAACAAGATTCATCCTGGGGAAACGACTCAGCGACAGGATATCTTCCTAGGCACTGCACCAACAAGCAAACTTACCAGCCCTCAATGTGCTTCTGCACAGTAGGGCGGAGAAAACTTGGAGGAAGGTACGAAACACCTCTCCACAGACCTATGAAGAACTCGATATTGGACCTCAGCGCGGGAGAGAGTACTTCTACTTCAAGAGAAGTCTACCCCGCAGCAGAAACCCCCCACCAACGGCACTTTTTGTACCGTATAGAAGATAAAAAAAAAAAATAAATAAATAAATAAATAAATAAAAAAAAAAATAATAATAAATAAATAAAAAAAAATAAAAAAAAAATAAAAAAAAAAATAAATAAATAAATAAATAAATAAATAAATAAAATAAAAAATAAAAGAGGTAGAAAACCCAAACTAAGCTAACAAGTCAAGCACCCTACAAAAGCTTGAACGCGCAAGGAAGGTGAATCACCTATCACCAGACCTTAAACCCCTATATAAAAAAAAAAAATAAAAAAAAAAAAAAAAAACCTGCGCATCCTTCGTGAGCCCGAGGACCTATCAACTCTTCATCTATATTTCCCATTTCCCCACTTTCTGTTATCACTCCTACAACTCTAATTTCACCTCTTATAACGTCAACAACAACAACAATTCGCCCTCACTCCGCTCTTTACTTCTCATCGTGAATCTCACCTCACGTAGCGTCGCTTCAACCCCAGCCCGCCTCAGTCCTTCAAGTCACATTTCAACCACTCAAGAAACGAAGTAACATGATAATAAAAATCCACTCTAATGGACAGAGTTTATTTCCACAACAGTTTCGATGCCCACTGACATCCTCTTCGGGTGGCTACAGAAAAACGAATGAATCATAAACAAGCGGAAAAATAGTCCAGGGACCATTAAGAAATTCGCACCTAGGTTAGATCCCGTTCACTCGACACCGGAAGGGCATTTTTTTTTTTTTTATTAAAGGGACCCGCTTATACGTAAGTACATTCGCATAAATTTAAAACTATCTTCTTGTTCAATACATACAGATTCTATTATTTTATTTTTTTACATGATTATTACATTTATTATTACATTTATTACATTTAATATTGCATTATTATTTATTACAGAAATTATAAATTTATTATTACATTGATAATTATCATACATTGTTGTTTATTATACAGAAATTATAAACCGAAAAACGAATGAAAAGGCGAGGAGGAAACAATTCAGAGACCATTAAGAAATTCGCACCTAGGTTAGAGCCCGTTCCCCCGACACCAGAAGGGTATTTTATTAAAGGGTGTCGGGGAACGGGCTCTAACCTAGGTGCGAATTTCTTAATGGTCTCTGGATTGTTTCCTCCTCGCCTTTTCGTTCGTTTTTCGGTTTATAATTTCTGTATAATAAACAACAATGTAATTATCAATGCAATAATAAATTTATAATTTCTGCAATAAATAATAATGCAATATTAAATGTAATAAATATAATAATAAATGTAATAATCATGTAAAAAAATAAAATAATAGAATCTGTATGTATTGAACAAGAAGATAGTTTTAAATTTGTGCGGATGTACTTATAAGCGGGTCCCTTTAATAAAAAAATAAAAAAATGCCCTTCCGGTATCGGGTGAACGGGAGCTAACCTAGGTGCGAATTTCTTAATGGTTCCAGCGGACTGTTTTTTCCTCTTATTTTTGGGTCATTCGTTTTTCTGTAGCCACCCGAAGAGGATGTCAGTGGGCATCAAAACTGTTGTGGAAATAAACCCTGTCTATTAGAGTGGGTTTTTATTATCATATTTTGACCTTCACGTAGAAAAAAAGTTTTTTGCATTTAAAACGAAGTAACACTTGAGGCGACTCTATAGTTCCATCCTGCAAGAAACAACATCACTGCTGTAGGCGTTCCGTGGCCTCTTACACCAAGTCGCTTCAGGCTGTCAACATTCACCCTCTCGCCGGCAAGGCCAACCTGACTACGGAAGCACCCTTCGAAACCCAGGTCTGTAAATCTCCTTTATGCTGCAAGCTACAACTCCACTTTGCTCTCCACTCATCCTTCACCACACGACGATCGGCGCCCGTTCAACAAGTATCTCAACAGGCCCCCTACAGTCTCCAAGGTCAACAAGGGCGAAACGCAATACACTCAAACATTCACTTAGGTCTACAGTCAACAAGGTCAATAAGGGCGAACGCAATACGGTCAACAAGGTCAATAAGGGCGAACGCAATACGGTCAACTTTGAAGTAGGTCTTCAATCACCAGAATATTTCATCATTTCAGTAAGCCTACCTTCGCCTTCGTGTTAAGAAATTCTCGCGAAGCCTACACAGTGTAATCGCAACGTCGCGTTTAGGCTATACCCAAAAGGTGTACGCAAGCAACCGGAAAACTAACTCTCTCATTAAGACCGCAATAGGCCTATTTAAGTGTTGTACCAACATCGTAATTTTGTATCACCCTGTTATTGTGTTCATTAGTATAATTTACTTATCTTGTAGCTTATTGTTTATGCGCTCCTAATGCATTACACTTTTCTGACCGAATCCATATACTGTGCCGTACCGTACTTTTATTATTTCTGTTATCGATATGCTTCATTATTTATTCTGTGTTGACTCGGCATACCTAATTAGCCTACCTAAATTAGTGTTTATCATCATTGTACTTAACAATTAGACTGTATAACCATTTCTTATTGCTAATACTCAGCCATCTTTAGCATAGTGTAAATGCCGTTATATAATTGTTAATCATTATAAATACCTTTATTGAACTGTTAATCGTTGTGAAGAAATAATTGATATATTTTTCTAATTAAACACAAAACAACAAGGTAATTTCTCTCTCCTTATTAAATATTGTTTATTTGGGCAGTAGACCCAAGTTGGTGACCCCATAATTATTTCATTTCAATATCATTCCTAAATTATAGTAAGCCTACTTTTTTAGTCACATCAAATCGGTGACCCTGGAGTGACTATAGATTGGTGAGTCCAGCCTTATCATTAACCATCAATCATTATCAACCAATTAATCATTATCATTATTATAGTGCCAACTTTAAGCTGTAAACCGGTAACATCAATTTAGGTAACGGTAGGCCACTATATATATATATATAATATATATATATATATATATATATATAATATACTCGTATAATTTGGCTTAAAATCAAAACATGTGAACACACCTTTATTTGAGCTTCCGACGTTTCGAGAACAATATCCCATTTTCAAGTTTAAGATAAGGTGAAGCTACTTTAGATCATTAAAACACAACTCAGAAGCGTAAAATTACATCAGTTACGAAATGTGAACTAAAATATTTACAATATGAAGTTATTATTAAGTATTATAATATTAAATTAAAATTTACCCTTAATTAACAACAAAATTAAGATTGAAGTAAGATTTTTAACATTACCTAAAGAAGCATAATAGAATTCTCACGTCTTCAACGTACGCACAGGCAACCTATTACTGTTTGTAATAATAAGCCACCAGAAAGGTGTATGTTGGTTGGTTAAACACAACAAACCCTATCAATTTCTGATGGTTTTCCTTTCTTTAGCTTGTATACCACTCGTTCAACTTCGTCTAACTTGGTCTTACACTCCCTGGTACACATTTCTATACGCGCTTCCTGTTCATCTACTTTCTCTACCAGCTCACTAAAATAGTCTCTAAATGTCACAACCATACTGTCATTCTCATCTTTCATACTGACAATCATTCCACCGAACTGGCATTGTACGGGTGGCCCAAAAGTGATGAAGCAAAGTGAAATAATCTGTTTCACGCATTATTACAGACGAGACGCTCTCCCTCCTCCGTCAGCCACTGCTGAAAGAAAAATGTGGTGAAAGAAGATTCATAGGAAAGTAGGAAAAATTATAATGAAGAGATTAACTTCATAGTTCATTCACACCATGCATACACTTATATCGTGTACTCAGTTACCCATTAGAAGACAGCGGAAAATAAAGGATAGAATGAATACTAAGGTACTTAATCTAATCTATACTGTACATTTTTTTAAGGAATTATTTATTTATTTATTTATTCTGTAAAAGAAGTTATCATTTCGTTGTTGCATCATTTCTCCGTAGTCTGCCAAGGCCACCGTACCAAAGATTTATCATATAATAATTTATATTGCATCCTTCGCATAGGAATTATCTAGATAAAGGAGCAGTGGTACAGAGGGCACCTCCAGATGGTCAGACCTACAATTTTAGAATTTCCCGTGCATAATGAGAAATAATAATGCATAAATGCATTTTTTTTTTCTTTTCTTGCGAAATTATGGTATACAATATCGGAGGTTTTGACTTCCAAGCCTCCCATCATCTGAGAACTCCCAGTGCTCTGAAACCAGACCCGATCAGCACCTCCTATTACTTTATTGCAAAATTGAACATCGCTACCTCTATATAAAACTATAAAACTTTCTGTAGCTAGCTAAGTTAGATATTTCGCAATTTACCTAAAAAGTACTAAAATTCATACGCTGTAAACCCAAGTAGCATCCCTAAAATTGAAAACATCTATTCGGAGGTTTTGGCTCCCGAGATATCCCAGCAAGCGCTCCTTCTCTATCAATGAGAACTCCCAGTGCTGTGAAACCAGACCCGACCAGCGCCTCCTACTACATACATTTATCCACGAAAGAAACATTACTACTTCTACTCTGTCGTAACTAGCCCTCCCTCCCTCAATAAGGAAAAAAGGGAAGGAGCAAAAGAAAGGAAGAAGAGGAGAGAGGAGAGGTTTCCAAAACTAGTTTAATATGTATAGGTATTCGGAGGTTTTGACTCCAGAGAATTTTCATTTATTAGAAACAGGTAAATAAAAATAAAAACGTAAAAAACGTCTAGGATCTGAGAACTCTCAGTGCTCTGATACCAGACCTGACCAACGCCTCTTACTACATTTACGATCAAAAGGGACATCACCACCCCCTCCAACTCTACCCCAACCAACTCCCATTATAACCCCCCTTTGTAGGCTTATTCGGAGTTTTTACTCCCGAGCGTTCTCACAATGAAAACACTCAGTGCTCTGTTACCAGACCAGACCAGCACCTCCTACTACATTTACATATTAAGGGAAACCACTGCTTCCATCTCAATAAATAAACACTATGTACTTAAAGAGTAGCCATTCTTTATACTTAATTAGCTATTCGGAGGTTTGGCTCCGAGAGATCGCATCAAGCTTCCCTTCTCTACCAATGGGGTATCATTTGAGAACTCCCAGTGCTCCGTAACCATACCCGATCAACACTACCTACTACATTCAAAGCAAAACAGAAAATCTGCCACTCCCTATACTAACTAAAAATCACGTCCCAATTTACCCGCCCTTTAATGCAAATTGATGCTACTAAAATACCTATCCAACCTATTCTTAAATATATTAACTGAAGTGCTTGACACGAACCACGCTGGTAGGCTATTCCATCTCTTGACTATCTTGTAGGTGAAAAAGTCGCCTCGCAACGTCCGTCTCAAATGTTTTACTCCTTATTTTAAAACCATTGTTTCTCGTAATCTTCCAATCTTCCAAGTTAAAGAAATTCTCATAATTTACGTTATCAAAGGATTCAAAATTTTGAACACCTGAATTAATTCGCCTCTGAAACGTCGAGTTTCAATCGTATACAAATTCAAGTGTTTGAGTCTATTTTCCAATGTTTTTACCACGTAATGATGGAATGAGCTTTGTTGCGCGACGCTGAACCCTTTCTACCATTTCAATATCCTTTTTCTTATAGGGCGAACAAAACTGCACAGCATATTCTCAATGAGGCCCAACAAGTGATTTACAATATATAATGCAAAACAATATCTAGATTTATATTCAAAATTACAAATTCATTATTCATAATAAATGTAATAATAACTCCGCCTGGGAGTGGGCAAGCCATCCCAAGTCTCAGCCGGTCCCAAGCCCGGATAAAGGAGGGGGGTTGGCGGCAGGAAGAGCATCCGGCCGTAAAACTTTTGCCAAAACCTTATGAATGCAGATTCATTATAATGACAGTATAAGGGCTAGGGCGTACCCCGTAAGCGACGCGCAGATATACCGCCCTATCTCTGCGGAAAAGCGAGGGCTACCGCACAATGAGCGCGTGCGGCTAAAGAAGAGAGCTCAAGTGAAGTTGCGGGTGGCTATCATAAATGTGGGTACTATGACGGGGAGAGGAAGAGAGGTAGCAGACGTGATGGAAAGAAGAAAGGTGACTCTAAATGTTGTGAGTGCATATGCACCACAAGCGGGATGTGACAAGGAAGAAAAGATGGAGTTTTACAGGAATATGGACGAGGTCATGCAGCACATACCAGAAGAGGAAAAAGTGGTGGTGGGTGGCGACCTAAATGGACATGTGGGAGACGATAACAGTTATACTGCAGGGGTGCATGGAGGGTATGGACTGGGAGACAAAAATCCAGAAGGAGAGCGAGTGATAGACTTTGCGGTTGCTTACTACTTGGTATTGGTAAACACAATGTTTGAGAAGAAGCGGAAACATCTAGTAACGTACAACAGTGGGGGGTAGAAATTCACAGATAGATTATTTGCTATACAAAAGAACACATCGTAGTGAGATTGTAAATTGTAAGGTAATAAATAGTAGGAGAGAGTGTGGCACCACAGCATAGACTACTGGTGATGGATATAAAAATGAGAGGTGCTGTAAATTCGAACCGGAGAAAAGTGGAGGCTTAAAGACCAAAGAATTAGAGAAGATTTTAAGCGAGCATTATTGGACGATGGAAATGAGATGGGGTATTTCGACGAGAGGACTAGAATGGGGTGGAGCCAGGCAGCAAATAAGATCCGTGAGACTGGACGGACAGCGATGGGGATATTGAGAGGAGGAAGAGGAGATGACAAGGAGACGTAGTGGTGGAGCCAAGAAATGCAAACAGAGATACAGGATAAGAATACGGCAAAGAAGAGATGGGATGAATCAAGAGAAGAAGAGGATCGAGTGGGATATAACAAAACAAATAAAAGGGCTAAGAAAGCAGTGACTCAGGAAAAGGCAGCAGGCTGGCAGAAAATTTACGATGAGTTGGAGACACACGAAGGCCAGAAGAGGATCTATAGCATAGCGAAGGCAAGAAATAAAGCCACAAAGGATGCAACGCATATAAAGCAAGTCAGGAATGAAGAAGGTGAAGTACTGGTGAAGGAAGAGGAAATAAAGAAGAGATGGGAGTGTTATTTCCAAAACCTCCTAAATGTAGAAAATGAAAGAAAGATTTTTGAGGATGGCGTGGAAAATCTAGGTATGGTAAGAAATGTAGACAGAGAAGAAGTAAGGATGGCTTTAACAAAAATGAAGAATGGAAAAGCGGGAGGATCAGATGAGATACCATCAGAAGTATGGAAGTCGTTGTGGGAAGAAGGACTGAATATATATTGAGGAGGTTAATGACTGCAGTTTTTGAGACTGATAGGATACCAGAGGAATGGAGGGAAAGTACATTGGTGCCACTTTACAAGCAGAAAGGAGTCATCCAAGAGTGTAAAAATTACAGAGGAATAAAGCTTATATCTCGTACCATGAAGATCTGGGAAAGAATTGTGGAAGCGAGACAGAGAGGAAGTAGCGATCTCCGATGAGCAGTTTGGTTTTATGCCAGGAAGAGGAACAACGGATGCAATATTTGCACTTCGAGAATTATTAGAAAGGTGCGGAGAAGGAAGAAAGAAGTTACATCTAGTGTTTGTAGACTTAGAAAAAGCGTATGATAAAGTCCCAAGGCAGGAAGTGTGGAGATGTTTAAGAGACAGGCGGGTACCTGAGAAGTATGTCAGACTGAGCGAAGATATGCATGAGGGAGCTGGTACGAAGGTGCGAAGTAGTATGGGAGAGACCGAGAAATTTGAGGTACGAGTTGGTCTACACCAGGGATCAGCGCTTAGTCCGCTGATTTTTTATATTGTGATGGATGTGATCATGAAAGACGTGATAGAGGAGGCTCCATGGACCATGATGTTTGCTGATGACATCGTGTTGTGCTCAGAAACAAGAGAGGGAGTGCAAGAGAAATTAGAGAGGTGGAGAGTAGCTCTGGAAACTAGAGGACTAAAAATAAGCAGAGAAAAGACCGAGTATATGAAATGTGCACCTGGAGAAGAACAAATAGGAAGTGTCATGGTCCAGGAATTTATTATAAAGAAAGTTAAAAGTTTCAAGTATCTGGGATCAATCATAGAGGAGAAGGGAGACTTGGAAGGAGAAATAAACAACAGAATTCAAGATGGCTGGAAAAATTGGAGAGAGGTATCGGGAGTATTGTGTGATAAGGTGAATGCGAGGATGAAGAGAAAACTGTTCAAGATAGTAGTAAGACCAGCACTACTATATGGGGCAGAAACATGGCCGATGAAAAGAAGCCTGGAAAAGAAAATGGAAGTGGCAGAAATGAAGATGCTCCGATGGATGTGTGGAGTTACTAGGAGGGATAGAGTGAGGAATGATTTAATAAGAGGAACAACAAAAGTAACGGAAATCTCCAAGAAGCAGGAAAGGAGATTGAGATGGTATGGGCATGTCCAGAGGAGGGAGGAGGAGTATGTGGGACGACGGATGCTGAGGATGGAAATTCCAGGCACGAGGAGAAGAGGTAGATCGAAGATGGGGTGGCGGGATAGACTGAAGAAAGATGTGAATGAAAAGGAACTGGAGGAAGAGGTGGCTCAAAACAGAAGTGAATGGAGAAGAAGGATCCTCTACAGCGACCCTACATAGAAGTGGGCTAATAAGACTGCGGAAGAAGATTATTCATAATAAATGTTAAAAATGGTTATAGAGTTATAGGGTTCAAAGTAAGATTAGGAACTAGTTCCTCCATTACTTTCCAAGTGTAAATAATGGTGTAACCTTTTCCAGTAATTTAGTTCTTTGCATCCATTGATCATAGCTGTGAAGCTTCTCTGAATCCCTCTTCCTTTTATACCATATAACACGTCTCAACATAACAGCCGTATGTTCAGCCGTTATTGGAGTCTTCAGTTCCCTCCAAGGACCGTGTCTCACCTGAAACAGAGAAAACAGTTTTAATATAAATCAATTTCCTCTGTGTCCTAACTTTTGGGCCATCCTGTAGTTACTGAATCACATTTTCCAAATTAACTTTCTGATCTGCACATAGTGGCCTATCATCCATTTTGAACCTTTATCAACCTCTATTTACTACTTTTTATCACTGGCTTAGTATTATTTTCTTCTATTGTATGATGCGTAACTTATTTCATCAGTACCAGGTTGTGTTTGTAGCATTCTTTCCCAGATTGCTTTCTTTTACTTCACCTCATCGTTCTATTATGTAGTCGATTTCCTCTTCTCTCCATTTCGTACGCATCCACGTACATCAGATGCTATTTTCACTAACCATTCCTTGTAAACATTCCACATATTCTGTACATTTACTTGCTCATCACATATCTCTCACGGACTTCCTCTAGTCGTCTTTTTTACTCTTTGTTGTTACCTCACTCAAATTCAACATTAGTTTTAATTATCTGCTTCTGTCCATTGCCTCTCTTCCTTTTATACCATACACCATAACAATTTAACTTTATACAATACAATCATATGGTGGTGACAAACTTCCACTCAACTCATTTTCGGAACAGCCTCTGGTAGTATTGTATTTTTCTTTACAGTGCAACAAATGTTCGATTCCAGTTCTAATTCCGATTCCATCTTCACTCCTAGAATCGATTTCAATCTCAGTTCGGACCATAAACGGGCCCATTCCAATTCCAAAAAAGTATCAATTCTCACATTGAAATTGTCCACGTATTATATATATATATATATATATATATATATATATATATAATATATAATATATAATATATATATATATACTGTATATATATATATACACACACACATAAACTCAGAATGGTCCCCTGAGAAACTTATATGTTAAACACAGACCGTGTATATTAAACGGACGTGATATGTGCCTTGAAAAGTGGACGCTCAATGTCCCGGTTGAGGTTTAAGTTTTGTTTTTTGGCTAAAAATACAATAGTTACTCCTTTTTCTTTGATGTATTCAATCCGACGTTAATGCAACGAGTTTCTTGCGTATGTTGAGGTTTTGAATGTAGTAGGCTAGGTGTAAGCTGTAAACCCTAGATCCTGTCCCAAAGCTGGATCCTATCTGCTTTGCAGATAGCTGGTGAGGGAAGCTACATTTTGGGGCCTCTTTGCGAGTAACCCGGTGCCCACGTTGGGCTTTCCATCATGAAAAAGAAAAAACTATAGTATTTGTCATTTATCATTACTTATTCGAACTATAGTGGATGTAATTTCACAGAAAAGATCCTTGTTCCATGCACGGTCTGTGTCTAACATATATATATATATATAGGGTGGCGTAAAAGTCGCGCATCATAGGAATTTTCAGTGTTGACTATAAATATTATTTTTTTTACCACTAATTCTGCACCGATTCATCGATTTGTTATACCTGGTATTCCATACATTAAAACCAAGCTCACCTCATCTATTGTTAATTTCGCAGCCATCCCCTTCTTAAAAGGAAAAAAATAAATATTATAGTCAACACAGAAAATTCCTATGATGCGCGACTTTTGCTCCACCCTGTGTATATATATATATATATATATTATATAATATAATATATTATATGTAAATATACTCAAACAGAATTCAGCAATAAAAACGAATTTTTGTTAAAAATATATTTTTAGTAAATTAAGCTTAGCCTAAAATTTGATTTTTTAAAAATTTGCATAAAATTTCTTTAATGAATTGAATCGAAATGTCTCCTGTACGTGATTCGAATCCCAACAGTTGGCAGGAATTTAGAGCCCTTTCCTGCGAAATCCTCACAGAACTTCCAACTAAAAAAGGTATATATATATATATATATATATATATATATATATATAATTCAGTGGCGACTCCTGCACTCGGGCTTCTCGGGCTGAGCCCGAGAGACAAGGGGCAAGGAGAAGCATGAGGGATAAAATTGTGTATTTATAGATTTAAGTTTTAAATACAAATTGTAAAAATGGTTTTTGGCTAGTAGTATGTTACTATTTTCTGTCTAGCCTTCGTCACGCAAGCAAATTTTGAGCGCACATAGATACCCTTACTACTACTATAAAAAACTATATTGACACATTAAGTTTTCGTGTAATCTTTCACGATCCTTTACTTGGGCGCAAGACATTACGCTCGAGAAAGTATAAGTAATATCGTATATTTAAAGTTCTTTTAATGAATAAAATAATTATTTGCTTGCATACGGTTACATAATAGTCCTTCTTCTAATTCTCATTAAATAAAATACGTTTTTCCTCCTATTAATTTTTTTACAAAGAAAAAACATTTCAACTCGGGCTTATATCCTTCGGCCTTGTAGAGGCACAATTTTTAATTCTGGCGAGACACGGTAACTTTTTACGTTTCGATAAGCGTGCCTTCAACTGCCTTGGGCGGCGGTGCAGTTTGATTTTTGCCGCAATGTGAGGTTGTTCGCTTTTCTTAAATAATCTGATTTATTTTTAATATTATAAGTATTCTGAGAAGTATAGCCCACCCATGGAGGACATAGTGTTATCATTAAAAGAAAAACCATTTGGAAGGAGAAACATCGCTCAACAACGAGAAATTATTAAGAACGGCCGTCCAATGCCAATAATAAAAACTAAAGTGGGTAATCGTTCATTTCAAAATAATTGGTACAAACAAATTGATTGGCTATGAGGAAGTGTGTCTAGTGAAAAATTATACTGCTGGCCTTGTTTACTTTTCCAACCTAAGCCAAATCAGTCGTGGACAGATAGTGGTTATTCTAATTTTAAAAATATTTTAAGTGACAGCAATTATCATGCAAAATCTTTTAGTCATTTGAGTAATTATAAATGCTTGAAAACCTTTGGTCAGGTTAGTATAGAGTGTGCTATTAGCAAAGCTGTTAAGCAGTCAGTGGTGTAGTGCTGTGGGAACGCGTGGGAACGGCGTTCCCTTACTTTTTTTGGTAGACGGAACGGCGTTCCCTCACTATTTCAAATAAATCCGAACTTACAAATCTCTAACGTCAAGAAATTTTAATTCCCACCCCTAGAAGAAATATGAGAAAGAATCATTAACTGTTTCATTTCTTTTAGCTTCGACTGAGGCAATGCTAGCCTATAAAGATCTGGTGAAACAGTCACCACGGCGTACCAGTTGTTAACTTTTTTTTAGTTAATCATTCCAGTTGTTAGCTATTTTTATTGATCGTACTGGATATCGTACATCTAATGACAGTGGAAATACTGCATCTTCAACCTTGGAATATATCCTAATATCCAGTGCATATGACCTCAAAATATTCCTGAAATTGGTCAGATTTCAAAAGATTTCCCGGGGAGCTTACAGTGCCCCCGGACCCCCAGCTGTATGGGCTCGCCGCGCTCGCCATTGTCTCCCCCGCATCTTAGTAACACTTTTAAAATGCGTTCCCTCACTTCTTTATTTAGCACTACACCACTGGTTAAGCTTGAAAGAGAAAATCATAACAAACTGGTTGAACAAAACATACAATATTTAAAGCAATTAGCCAATGCGGTTTTATATTTATGCAAGCAAGAACTGCCATTGCGCGGACATCATGAAGGAGAAACTAGCCTAAATAAAGGTAATTGTCGTCCCTGGCTAGGATTTCAATTGAAAAAGAAATACTTATTAATTTAGAAGGCAAAAAGGAATTTCATGACCGAATATTAAAGGAATTTGCTTTAAAACCAAGACGCTTGGACTTGATGTTCAAATAAATAAAATTCAAATAATTTTTTTACCGATGTATGTATTTATTTATTTTATTGATAATCTTAAGTTATTGTCATGCATTTAAATGTCGGCTCATATGTAGACTTGAAAATTTAAAAAGAGCCCGAGTAGTCTTGAAGAGCTGGAGTCGCCACTGAATTATATATATACACACACACGAGGAAAATAAAATTAATTCTTCCGAGTACTTTCCATTTACAAACATACTTTCTGAAGGGTTTTAAATGATGGCGTTAATAGGGTGCTTTTCTGAATATTTTCTTGCATTTGGCTGGAAAAGTGAATTTGAATATCACCAAAAAAAAAAAAGATGGTTCATTTCTATCGCTTTAAATTGGAAAAATTTAAATTTTAAATTTTACCCCCATTTCCCTCAAAAAAAAAAAAAATTATACGCTTTGCTTTTAATTAGGAGGAATTAGCCCTCAGCTGATGGTGTTCCTTACTCAAAACAACCCCAAAAATGTTCTATTAAATATTTGATAGGACTTTTTAGGCTAAAATGAAGTTCAGAATTTGAATCTGAATCTCTTAAATAAACTGAAAAGAATTTTTATTCTAGAATTTTGTAACAGATTTGGCGCCTTTTTAATAAACGTCCAGAATTCATTGAATATCTTGCTACAAGTCCACTAATTCTGCGTTAATCTATAGTATACCAAAACTATACTAATCTATTATATACCAATACAGTAAATTATACATTTTCTGACTTCATTTACGTGTATTCTATATCATTTTAAGTTACACTGATGCTCACACTCAAAGATGGGGAGTAACGGCGTTACGTAACGAGCTTTACATTTGTAATGAGTAAGGTAACGCAGGGAGAAATTTTGAAATGTAACAAAATAACGGTAACGCAATGGTCAAGTTTTTAAATGTAACGGAAATTTTTCGTTACTCGTTACATCGTTACTTTCGCCAGAGAATGAATAACGACATGAAAAACATTAGTACTTATAGGAATGCGAGTTAAACTGCGTGAGACATTTATGAAGATAGACGCGATGTCACTGTGTACACTCACTATCCTACCATAAAGGTTTGGAAACGTTAATTTATTCCGATTATGCGTCAGTTTGATGAATATGGCATTAACCTCTGCTTGAAATACTATTAGTCAAATGCAACGCGCTACACGTAACGAGTAAAGGTAACGCCGAGAGCCAGTTTTGAATTTAACGATGTAACGGTAACGCACGTCCATTTTATTCATGTAACGAGTAAGTAACGATGCTCATTACTGCTGAGTCCCACTAATATTCGACAGATCATCAGTCGATTTTAATTTAATCAGAATTCGATAAATTTTAAAATGGAAAAATGCATTCCGTTTAGGCATAACTAATTTAAATTCTATTAATTCCCTCAATACGCACGTTGTGTACGATGTTGTGTCCGTATGAATTTTATACACACTATATATATATATATATATATATATATACACATTTCAACTGCAAATAACACGCAGTATAATTAACGTAAAGAACGACGCTTGTATAGGAGAACATGCCGCGCAAGATGAGGAGAGAGAACGAACAAATGAAAAAATTAGGTAACTACCCTGGAATCGAACCCGGGATCTTCCGATTGCCGGTCAGATACGATAACCACTACACCATGGTCCTCACTCGATCAGAAGTCGTAATTCTCCTACATACGCGCAGAAACCAATGCCCTGAGGGGGGCACCTCCCGCATGCCGTACCTATATATACATTTCAACTGCAAAGAACACGCAGTATAATTAACGTAAAGAACGACGCTTGTATAGGAGAACATTCCGCGCAAGATGAGGAGAGAGAACGAACAAATGAAAAAATGAGGTAATCACTTCTGATCGAGTGAGGACCATGGTGCAGTGGTTTTCATATCTGACCGGCAATCGGAAGATCCCGGGTTCGATTCCCGGGTGGTTACCTCATTTTTTCATTTGTTCGTTCTCCCTCCTCATCTTGCCCGGAATGTTCTCCTATACAAGCGTCGTTCTTTACGTTAATTATACTGCGTGTTCTTTGCAGTTGAAATGTATATATAGGTACGGCATGCGGGAGGTGCCCCCCTCGGGGCATTGGTTTCTGCGCGTATGTAGGAGAATTACGACTTCTGATCGAGTGAGGACCATGGTGTAGTGGTTATCATATCTGACCGGCAATCGGAAGATCCCGGGTTCGATTCCCAGGTGGTTACCTCATTTTTTTCATTTGTTCGTTCTCTCTCCTCATCTTGCGCGGAATGTTCTCCTATAGAAGCGTCGTTCTTTACGTTGATATATATATATATATATATATTAACTGCAAACAACACACAATATAATTAATGTAAAGAACGACGCTTGTGTAGAAGAACGTTCCGCACAAGATGAGAAGGGAGAACGAACAAATGGAAAATGATGTAACCACCAGGGAATCGAACCCGGGATCTTCCGATTGCCGGTCAGATATGCTATCCACTACACCATGGGCCTCGATTAATTAGAAGTCGTAATTCTCCTACATACGAGCAGAAACTAATGCCCTGAGGGGGCACCTTCGCATGCCGTACATATATATACATTTTAACTGCAAACAACACAGTATAATTAATGTAAAGAACGACGCTTGTGTAGAAGAACGTTCCGCACAAGATGAGTTGGGAGAACGAAGTTGCCCCCTCAGGGCACTGGTTTCTGCTCGTATGTAGGAGAATTACGACTTCTAATTAATCGAAGCCCATGGTGTAGTGGATAGTATATCTGACCGGCAATCGGAAGATCCCGGGTTCGATTCCCGGGTGGTTACCTCATTTTTCATTTGTTCGTTCTCCCTCCCCATCTTGTGCGGAACGTCTTCTCCACAAGTGTCGTTCTTTACATTAATTATACTGTGTGTTGTTAGCAGTTAAAATGTATATATATGTACGGCATGCGAAGGTGCCCCCTCAGGGCACTGGTTTCTGCTCGTATGTAGGAGAATTACGACTTCTAATTAATCGAGGCCCATGGTGTAGGGGATAGCATATCTGACCGGCAATCGGAAGATCCCGGGTTCGATTCCCGGGTGGTTACCTCATTTTTCATTTGTTTGTTCTCCCTCCCCATCTTGTGCGGAACGTTCTTCTACACAGGCGTCGTTCTTTACATTAATATATATATATATATATCCCCCTCGATTAGGTACTCCGGCTTGCCGGGCCGAGGGGGCTCGTACACCTCGTGGGTTGTTGGGGTTTCCTCAACTCCTCGCGGGGTGTGGGCGAAGAGTTACCTAGCTGCGTTTTTTTTTTTTCCTTTTCTTTTTGCTCCCCTTTTTTTTCCGTCTCTCCCGGAATTTCTTTTGTCTTGACTCGGTCTTGTGCCTCTGTCAATTGTAGTATTCCCCCCCCCCTCTGTATTTTGCAGTCTTGGAGTCATCGGGTGCACCCGCCGGGGGGCATCGCTCCGTGGCTGAGCCGTGCTCTGGGGACGGTACGGGCGCCCGGACCGCTGCTGCGTCTGGATTGGGTCTTTGCTAGGTCCTTAACGGACAAATCTCCGTAGAGCCAATCTGCTGTTTTTAAAACGACAGTCAGGTTGGGGGGCGGGCTACCCCGGACGTTGGGCCTGCGCCTTGAAGGATGCAGCGGCAGATGGTGCATTGCCTTGGGTCCGAGGCTGTCTTTTTTGTAAAGCTGTTGTTTATGGGTTCAATTTCAAAACTTCAATCCCCTCCTGTTGACGACTGTGGCCCGCCCTTGGATTTGGATAAGACTTCTACTTCTGGTCGTTCAGCGGCCTCTGCCTCTGCTGGATTGACCTTAAAGCCGTATGGCCCCCTTTCGTCCTCTGCGGCGTCTGGCTCTCGTGGCCGGAATCGTGGTGGCCGTAGGGCGGGGTCTTCGCGGCCCTCCTTCTCTCGCCCACTCTCGGTTACCGTTACACATGGACCTGTCCCGGCTGTCAATTTCTGTCCGGTGGACAGGTTCCTTTTTCTCCGCCCTTCCGCTGGCTCCCTTCCCGGCAACTCGGAACGGGTGTTTCAGCGTCTTAAGACGGTGGGGGTTCCCTGTCGTTATGATATCCGCCCTCTGAAGGATGGGTCTCTTCTTTTGAAGTCCCGTTCTTCGGAGGTGACTGAGTCCCTTCTACAGTTGCAGGACGTTTTGGGTTGCAGAGATTCTGTGACTCCTCATCAGCAATTGAATAGCTGTCAGGGCACCATTTTCGCTTCCCGTCTGCTGTCAATCCCGGTTGGCGAGTTGCAGGAGGATCTTGCCCCCCAAGGGGTAACGAAGGTCTTCCGCTTTTCGTCGCGCCGGGATGGTGTTCCTACCCCGTCCGCTCGTCTGCTCCTGACCTTTGACTCCCTTGTGCCTCCTACCCAGGTGTTCTGGGGCGTGGGTGATCGCCGGTCGTGTGAGTTTTCGGTGCGACCGTATGTGCCTGACCCGGTTCGCTGCTTTGGCTGCAACCGGTTCGGCCATGTTAGCTCTGCGTGCCGCGGTGAGGGTAAGCTGCTTGTCCGCTGCAGTGGGCCTGCGCACCCTACCCCGTGCACGAAGCCTCCGCGGTGCTCGAACTGCTCGGGGGCCCACCCTTCCTCCTCTCGGAACTGCCCCGTTTTCAAGTTTGAATTCGAGGCGCGCGATAGGGTCCGTGACAGGGAACCGCGGCGGAGGTTGTCCTATGCTGCGGCTCTTGGCCCTGGCGGGTCCTCGGGCCCCTCCCGTGTTACCCTGGCGCCTACCGGAGTGGTGCCCCCCCTGGAAGTTCCGGGGGTTGGTGGTCCTCCTGGCGCCGCGGGACCTTCTTGTCCCTCTGCCTCACTTTCAGACATCCCATCTGATTCCCTGCCTACAAGTGCCCCTTCTCCCTCTCCGGCCTTGGGGTCTGGATCCTTGCCTACTCGTCTCTCGGGTGGGGAAGGTGATGCCCCGAAGGGGAGGAGGAAGCGTCGCGTGGTCGGAGTCGGAGTCCTCCAGACCCGATCATGACCGCTGCTCGCCCTGCTTCCCCTTCTTCACCGGAGGGGAAGCGGCGCGCCGCTCCTGATCCGCTCGGGACTACCCCCCCCTATACGGAGGGCTGGTGAGGCGTCACCTCCTGGTGCCCCAACTAGTGTCCGGGTGTCGGTTGAGGTACACCGCCCCATGACACACTTCATTACTGACTCGGTTCCCATGGTGGACCCGGTCGAGAGGAGCCTGGCCCTTCTTCATGGAGTCTCTCTCCCTTCGGCTCCTTCTGAGAGTGGTCGGGTCTCTCTCCTGGATCTACCTCTCCCACCTGTGGTGGACCTTTCCTACCCCCCCCCCGTCAGCACTTGTCTAGTGTGACGAGCCCTCGAACATCTGGTTCTCCCCGGCCCCTCTGGTGGGGAGTCGGGGGTTTCGGCTGGGCCCGTCTCGTCGTCTCTACCCCCCCTCAGGTGAGCCCCCTCCGAACTCCCTGTTTCGCTTTCCACCTCTCGTTCTACTACGGGTGAAGCAGCTGCGGGGTCGGTGGCCCCTACCCCCCCCGTTCGGGGTGAGTCGGGGAAGCCAATTCCGTCCCTGGTTGCAGACCGTTGAGTTTGCTGCTCAGCTTGGTCCGTGGCTATTTCTCTGCTTTCTCTGCTTCTTATAATGCCACTTCCCCTTACAGTTCCATTTTGCATTGGAACTGTAGGGGGCTTTTAGCTAACTGGGAGAACCTTGCCTCCCTGCTGGAGAGCGAGCGGCCTTCCTGTGTTTGTCTCCAGGAGACTATCCTGGCTGCGCGGGGGCTCCCTCGTCTCTCTGGCTATGTTGGTTTCCCTTGCACCCCGGATGAGCGCACACGCCGGCGGGGTGCGGCGATTTATGTACATCATTCACTACCCTAGCGAGGTGTGCCTGTTCGTACTTCCTTGCAGGCTGTGGCTGTGCGGCTCTTTTTAGATCGCCAGTACACCGCCTGCTCGATTTATATTCCTCCTCATGACCCTCCTTCTCGCGACGCGGTACGCAAGTTGGTGTTGGAACTGCCTCGACCGTTTCTCCTCCTCGGGGACTTTAACAGTCGCGACCCGGCTTGGGTGATGTCCGGTCGACTAATGTTGCTGGTATGTTGCTCTCCTTAATGGAGGAACTTTCCTTCGCGTGCCTCAATTCCGGTGAACCTACCTACTTCCACGAACCCACGGGTTCATCTACCTGTATTGATCTCTCCTTGGTGTCCCTCGATGCCTTACTCGATTTTTCGTGGAAGGTGTCGGGGGACTCTTATGGCAGTGATCATTACCCAGTCTGTCTTGAGCCGGTCAGACCGCAGCCGGGTGTCTCGTCTCGACCGAGGTGGTGCCTTGCGCGGGCTGACTGGCCATCCTTCAGAGCTCGTTCCGTCATTGCCCGTACAGTGTTGAGCTTTGGCTCTGTGGATGAGAGCTTGGAGTTCTTCGAGCGGGTGGTGATGGGCGTCGCGGAGGGCTGTATTCATCGATCTTCCGGTAACCCGCGGACGCGTAGCATCCCGTAGTGGACTCCAGCATGTCACCAGGCGGTGTGTGAGAGGAAGAGGGCAACGCGCCGCTTCCACCGCACCCGGCGCGCGGACCACTTGATTGAGATGCGGCGGGCGAAGGCTTTCGCCCGCCGGACTCCCAAGTTGGCCCGTCGGGCCTCTTGGCGTGCTTTTGTGTCCGCCATTTCCTCGTCTAACCCTTCTGCTGCTGTGTGGCGGAAGGTACGTAGTATCGAGGGGAAGCCGGTCACTGCTAGTCGCCCTGTCCTTCGGGACAGGGACGGCTTCCTTTTGGATCATGCTGCTGTAGCCGATCGGCTGGCCGGTGCTTTTGCTGCGGTTTCCCGTTCGCCTTCAGCTGCGGATCGTCCTTTGTCGGATGTTACGTTCCCGCCGCCGGGGAATGAGCCCTATAACCGTCTCTTTACGATGCGGGAACTTCGGGCTGCCTTGGCAACCCGTCGTTCTTCCGCCCCTGGCCCTGATGACATTCCGTATGACTTTATTTGGAATCTGCATCCGATGGCCCTACACTTCTTGCTGGATCTTTTCAACCGGGTGTGGGTTGAAGGGTCGTTCCCTTCCCGTTGGAGGGAGGCGATTGTGGTCCCGATACCTAAGCCGGGGAAGGATCCGGCGGAGGTGGCGGGCTATCGGCCTATTGCCTTGACGAGCTGCTTATGCAAGCTCCTTGAAAAGATGGTGGCCGTCCGACTTTCCTTTACACTGGAGTCGCTTGGGTATGGCTTTCGTCGATTTCGGGGTACTCTGGACCCCCTTCTCCTCCTTGGTCATGATGTACGGGAGGCCTTTTCCCGCAGGAATCTTGTTCTGGCCGTCTTTTTCGATGTCCAAAAGGCCTATGACATGACCCGTCGGGGAGTTGTCATGGACCGTTTGAAGTCTCTTGGTTTTGTGGGCTTTTTGCCCATATTTCCTCGTAACTTCATCTGCCGTCGCACTTTCCACGTTCGTAATGGGGCGGCCCTATCTGACCTGTATGTTCAGGAGGAGGGGGTGCCCCAGGGGTGTCTTGAGCGTCTCCGGCTTCAATCTGGTCATGTCTGCGCTATCGGGAGCCCTTCCGCCCTCGGTGCGCTGTTCTATCTACGCCGACGATCTGGCTGTCTATGCCGCGGGGACGAGTCCCCCCTCGTGGAGAGGCAAGTCTAACTCGCGGTCAGTCGGGTTGAACGCTGGGCGTCGTCGGTGGGCCTTACGCTGTCTTCCCCGAAGACTTCGTGTGTGGCCTTCCTTCCGTCGAGGAGACGGGGATCCGGCGCCGTCCCGGCCTTTAATCTTACACTCGGGGGTCGGCCTCTGGCCCTCGTTCAATCAGTTCGTTTCCTGGGTATGGTTTTCGACAGCCGTTTGAGCTGGGTTCCCCACCTTCGCCGGCTGCGCGAGTCTACAAGATGTACCCTGGATTTGCTGGGACATCTGTCGCATACTACATGGGGCGCGGATAGGCTGACACTCCTCCGTTTGTACGTGTCCCTGGTACAGTCAAAATTAGATTATGGGAGTGTGGTGTATGGCTCCGCCTCCCGTACGGCCCTTCGGATACTGGATCCGGTCCTCTCTAGAGGACTGTGCATGTCATTTGGCGCCTTCCGCTCCTCTCCGGTTGATAGTCTGCAGGTTGAGTGCGACATCCCTCCCTTTTTGGAGGATCGGAGGTCGTTCCTCATTGCCAAGCACTATCTCCGGATTCTCCGTCTTCCCAACTCTCCTCTGTTCCAGGTGGTTGAGAGGGCGTTCTGCCGGGATGGGGGTTGGTATTTCACCGACACGGTGACCTTCCTCCTCGATGGTATGGGCACTACTCCTCCATCCGTTATACCGGTCTCTTTTAAGGGTGTTGCACCTTGGGAGAGCACCCCTGTTGCGTGCTGTAGGGCGTTGCGCCCCGTTCGCAGGGCCGATTCTGACTCTGCCTTGCTTCGGTCTCTCTTCCTTCAGCATGCAGCGTGTCACTCTGCATGTGTTGCGGTCTTCACAGATGGCTCGAGGTCGTCGGGGGGCGTTGGGGCCGAGGCTGTTTCCCAGTCGTCTGCCCTTGTTCCCCGATGTACCCGTCTCCCTGATGAGGCTTCCGTTTTCACGGCGGAGCTCTATGCCATTCTGAGCGCTCTGGAGGTGGTGCGGGGGCGATCCGGATGGGTCGTTTGTCATCTATTCGGATTCTCGCAGTGCCCTGGATGGTCTGGAGTGTTTTGACCCCGTCCACCCACTGGTCCGACGAATCCAGCTACTGTGCCATATCCTTGTTGCTTTTGGTGGCAAGGTGGTGGTATTTTGCTGGGTCCGTGCACATGTTAACGTGGCTGGAAATGAGGCTGCCGATCGAGCCGCCCGTTCCGCGTGCCGACTACAGGTTTCACCCGTGTCCCTCCCCTTTTCTGATTATATCCCTGGCTTCCGTAGGTTTTTGCGCTCCCGGTGGCAGAGTCGATGGGATGGCGCTACAAATAACAAACTCTGCAAGATTAAACCCAAATTGGGATGTTGGGCCTCTTCCTTCCATCGGTCGCTCCATAAGGAGGTGGCTCTGGCCCGCCTCCTTATTGGCCACACCTACCTGACCCATGGCTATTTGATGGCCGGGAATCGGGTGCCCCGATGTCCCAATTGTAACGTTTCACTTACAGTTGCCCACCTCCTGGTGGAGTGTCCGCTTTACTCTGCGCTGCGCGCAGAGTATTTTCCATTTTTGGAGAGCGTCGGGCCTTGTGATAGGCTTGGCGCTATTCTATCTGAAGGTCTCTACTTTTCGGTAACCGGGTTGTTCTCCTCCTTCTTTCGCTCCCGACTTCTTTACCGGCTGTGACTCCGATATGATCTTTCTGCTTTTTTTTTTTTTTTTTCCCCCTTCTCCCCGTCTATTTTTCATTTCCGTTAGCTGTTCCATAGTCTTCGTCCTGTGTTCGCTCTGCTATCCACCTTTCTTTTGGTGGCCATGAGCGGTCATACTTTGAGACAAACAAAAAAAAAAAAAATTAATATACACATACATAATACATTAAGGTAGGTTGATTTTCCGCATTTTTTTAGATATCGACTTTGGACTAGTCGAGATAGTCAGGGCTTAATACGATAATAACTGACAAAACATTTCAGATCCCTAGCTTTAACCGTTGTTTGAGGAAACCGTTTGAAAAATCGTCATAAAATCGTACCGAAAAATATCGCATTTTCGCAATTTTCGGCCGAAAAAATCATGCTATTTTCATAAGAAAAATCTGAAAAAAGTTACAATTTTATTGAAAAAAAGTAAAAAAAACATGTACAAAGTGAAATAGACACATTTAGATCCCAAGATCATCATAATTTTCACTGTAAGAGCCCTTAGAAGCAAAGGAAGGCCTCATCTGGCGGCTTAGGGCTTTGGCCAGAATGTGTTTGTGCCTTGATTCGAGTCCATAAGCAGTATGGGAAGCTTCAGATGTCAGCTTCACGGCCCTTTCAACACTCTGAGAATGTGAAGGCAGATCAGGCAGCTCCAGCTTGGTGCCATTCAGCAATGCTTCTTGAAGCTCCTGGTCAGAAAAGTCTTCTGTGAGAGCAGGTTCACAGATGCCACTTTGAGAAAGGTTGATTAGTTCTGACCAGTAGGTAGCTTCAATGTTCATGGCTGTGATCTTCTTCAGCCTCTTCTTGGCTGGCATCCTACTTCTGAAAGAATAATAATTAATTTATTTTTTATTCCAGTTTAAGATTTAATCCCTATTAGTTTCAGAATTGCTGATTTAAATTAAACTTAACTTGTGCTTTGCATCACTTTTCACTTTCATTCTAGCTTTTTCCCTGTCCATTTTCGATTTATCAACTATTATCTGTTTCACATCAAGGCCAGGCTTAAGCAGGTCCATAGCTTGTAAGTCCAGGAGGAAGGCATTAGCAACACTTGCCCCAAGATTGGAAGAAACATCACCCTGATCAGTTCCATGGCATATCTGGGGGTTTTCAAAAAGCTGTAACCTCCACTTGGGTACCTCCTTGGCTTGAACTCTTCAGTTTCACCACCAGATGGCTGAAATGAAAATAAAAACTAAATTACTAAAGCGAAAATAGGGGAAAATAGGGGGAAAAGAAGGGAAAAATATGGGTAAAAATCGACGAAAATGGGCGGAAATAAGAATAAATTACTTAAACGAAAATGGGGGGAAAAGTGGGAAAATAGGGGGAAAAAATGGGTAAAAATTCAGGTAAAAAGTCGGCGAAAATGGGCAAAAAAATAATAAATTACTAAAGCGAAAATGGGGGGAAAAAAGGGGGAAATAGGGACAAAAAGTAGAGATAAATTTGGGTAAAAATGGGATAAGATATAAGAAAAAAAATATATTACCTCTTCTGATTCTCCTGAGCTGGATTCAAAAGAAATATCTTGTGAAGGTGTGGAGGGAAAAGTGGCCAAATCCACTTCCTGCTGCTGTTGAATCTGGCTTTGTAATCTTTCTGTTTCAGCTGCAGCCCTCTGGTCTCTCTTCACAGCAGCTTTATCCACAGATCCCAGCTGGAAAGAGCCCTTGGGTCCTATTTTGACCCTCTGATCTCTCAAGTATTCCCTCTCCTCTACTGGAACCTGAAATATTAAAGTATATTAAATAGCGGATCTAAAATAAGAGATAAAATCCTGAAAAAAAATTGATTATTAATTTCTATTACCAGGGGGGGGGGAGGAAGATTACAGGAGGAAAATGCGGATATTTTTCAATTACAAGCATTGAATTTCCTTCCATTTAAAAGGCACCTAATCGCACTAAGTTAGGCCAGTTAAAAGTTAAAAAAATAATAGCATTACCTTCTTACTGGGAGGACAAGTGCAGATTATGTGCTGTGTTTGACAATTTTCTTTCTTGCACTTCACAGTATTGTCATCACAGGGACGAACAGGTAGCTTACAGGTGCAAGCAGAAATGTCAAAAAGTTTATCCAGCTTTTCCTCCAGATTCTGCTCCTGGACTGTAGAAAGAGATTTCCTGTTTATCACTTTTGCTTTCTTGAAGCACACTTTATCCACCAATTTCACTACATAATATTCCTCATACAGGGGCAGCCGTGGGGTTCACTGCCTGCCAGATCTCAATCACATCCTTTGCTATCATTTTAGTAATATCATAGTCTTTCAAGTCCAGGTGGCTGTTTTGGAGGAAATAACTGTACTGAATAACTTGGCGGAGGGTAGGAGGCTCTGTTTTATCCAAAGGGAAAGGCTGGCCACTGAATTTTTTGGCACTATCACTTCGAGTTAACATTGCAGACTTCCGTTTTTTACCCATTTTTATGAAATATCTGAAAATAAACACAATTAAATGAACGCATCATAAAATAACTTAATTTATACACATTTTATAGGTAAATATCATTAAAAAATACAAAATAATAAACTAATAAACATCTATGATGCATTTACAATAAGTTTCAAGCATCATTTTGTTAAAAAAGACGAATTTTAATTGATTATTTTGATGAAATAAGGTCCGATAGTTTGTTTGTTTACATTGCGCGAATGCCGCGCGCGCGATTTTACGCTTAAAATTCGGCAATTTTACAACTTAAAAATAATTAACAATCCTCAAAAAATACAATCATTTTTACAAATATGAGTTGGTGCAACGTTTTTTACACATTAATACCTTTCTATCTAGACTAGTCCAAGATCACAGTTCCAAAATCAACCTACCCTAATACATATACACATACATACACACATACACACATACACACACATACATATATATACATACATACATACATATACATACATACATATACATATACACACACACACATATATATATATATATATATATATATATATATATATATATATATGCACTAAAATCACAAAATAACACGTGACCTTATTAATAAGCAAACAACCACAAGGAAAAGGAAACACAAAGTCCGAGCGCTTTCGTGATATATTCACATTATCAAGGAGGAACAGAAAATAACACGTTTTATATTAATAGGAAAAAAATGCGGGGATGAAACCCCAAAATTTTATATATTTAATTTTTCCCATACATGTAAGAACCACCCAATCAACCAAAATTTGGGGGTCTCATCCCCGCAGTTTTTTTCTATTAATATAAAACGTGTACCAAAGAAGTTTTATTAAAATCAATTAATATTTAAGGGTGCCTCATAAGCAGCCATCCCTACTAGGCCAAATCTACTATGCTTTCAGTCCTAAAATGTTTAGTTCAGTTCAGTTTCTAATTAATCAGTAGTCAATGTCTATTTTAGTTTATGCTCTTCTTTAACTGCTGTTATTTTCCCTTATAGTGGAACGCTTATAAAAAAATTGTATATTTATGTTTCAATAATTAACTAAACTTGAGTCCTTGTGTGGCTTCAATAAGAATATTTATAATTACTTGAGATTTTGTATATATTTTTTTTTTATCAAATGGAATATATTGAGAGGGTGAGACGGTGAAATTTGCAATTTCGAAAAATAAGAACCACCCTAATATATATACAGGGTGTTTGAAAACTTTCTGTACAAATTGTAATGGGGGATAGGCAACACCAAGACAAACCCTTTTCGTCTATAAGTGTATGTCCGCTGACGTCACCATTCGGCGCGAGAGGGCGCCGCTGCAATTGGCTAAAAGGTGAAGTGGGCTAGACTCGCGCTTGCCGCGGGCATTCTTAAATCGGACGTAGTACGCGTAACATGGAGCGCTTCACGACTGCTGAGATGGCTGACATGCATATGGTGTATGGGGCTGCCAATGGAAACGGAAGAGCTGCTGTGAGGTTGTACCGACAGCGCTTCCCAAACAGACGTGTGCCAAACCACCAAACGTTTGCGCATTTGCATCGGCGACTGCGAGAAACTGGAACATTCCATGCAAACATGCATGACACTGGTCGGGAGAGAAACGTGCGCACTCCTGACATGGAAGAAGAAATCCTACGGCGATTTGAGGACAATCCAAGCGCAAGCACGCGAGGTGTTGCACGTATCCTCGGTGTGAACCACGACCTGGTCTGGAGAGTGTTGCACGAGCAGCAGTTACATCCGTTTCATCGTCAGAAAGTCCAGGCATTACAACCTCGGGATTACCCTCTTCGTGTGGAATTCGCACGCTGGTTTCTGCAGCAGACAGCGGTGCAGCCTAATTTTCCGGCTTATGTGCTGTTTTCAGATGAGGCCTGTTTCACACGTGAGGGTGTGTTTAACATGCACAATTCTCACGTGTGGGCGCACGCAAATCCACATGCTACGCGGGTGCATGCTCATCAAGAACGGTTCGCCGTCAATGTTTGGGCGGGTATCGTCCATGGCAAGTTGATTGGGCCGTACCTGCTGCCTGCCCGACTTGACGTCAGGAGTACGCACGTTTCTCTCCCGACCAGTGTCATGCATGTTTGCATGGAATGTTCCAGTTTCTCGCAGTCGCCGATGCAAATGCACAAACGTTTGGTGGTTTGGCACACGTCTGTTTTGGAAGCGCTGTCGGTACAACCTCACAGCAGCTCTTCCGTTTCCATTGGCAGCCCCGTACACCATATGCATGTCAGCCATCTCAGCAGTCGTGAAGCGCTCCATGTTACGCGTACTACGTCCGATTTAAGAATGCCCGCGGCAAGCGCGAGTCTAGCCCACTTCACCTTTTAGCCAATTGCAGCGGCGCCCTCTCGCGCCGAATGGTGACGTCAGCGGACATACACTTATAGACGAAAAGGGTTTGTCTTGGTGTTGCCTATCCACCATTACAATTTGTACAGAAAGTTTTCAAACACCCTGTATATATATATATATATATATATATATATGAATAGAAACGACATAAGTATTAAGGAACGTTTCTGCACACGAGGAGGAGAGATAACGAAATAATGAAAAATGAGGCGAACCGCCTGGGAATCGAACCCAGGGCCTTCCAATTGCCGGTCGGACGCTCTACCATTGGAAGGCCCTGGGTTCGATTCCCAGGCGGTTCGCCTCATTTTTCATTATTTCGTTATCTCTCCTCCTCGTGTGCAGAAACGTTCCTTAATACTTATGTCGTTTCTATTCATTTATATACTGCGCGGTCATTGCAGTTATTTGCATATATATATATATATATATATAATATAAAAACCTTTCAGGTGTTCCGTGCGATGATTTTTCATTTCACGGAGGTCGGGCTTGTAGTCCCTTCTCTTGAGTTGACCTGATGAAGTAGAGAGTTGGTTTCGTGCCCTCTCCACTTCACATAGCTAGGTACTCCCTGCTCATCTGGAATTGTTCTGAGCCAGCGCCTAGTCTTATTTTGAAGATATCCACCGCTACACCACTCGTGTTCCTTAGTGCCTTGGACAGCTGGTTGAACATTCTTGGCCCTCTCACAACAGAACTATTTTCCTTCAGGGTTGAGGATGTTCCCCATCTAGCCTTTAATTTGGGAATACGACACATTCTTTCTTACTTTCCACTGATGTTTGAGTAGTTATAGGGTTCAAAGTAAGATTTAGGACTAGTTCCTCCATTATTTTCCAAGTGTATATAATAGTGTACCTTTCTCTTCTTTCCAGCGAATATGAATTTACTTGTAATTCACGTAACCTTTCCTAGTAATTTAGTTCTTCGCATCCATTGCTCTTGGCTGTGAAGTTGCTGTGAAGTTACTCTGAATCCTTTCTACATGACTAATGACTTTTTTTTTCATATGGGGATGTTAAGACAGCAATACTCAAATGTGTTTTCAACAGAGGAATCATGACATTCCTCTCCTTTCTTTCAAAGGTTCTCAGTAACTGTCCAGTTATTCTTTTTGCTTTGTTTACTATTATCTTATTTGCGATTTCAGATTTCACGTCATCAGTCATTATAACACCTAAATCTTTTGATTTAGAGTTTCTCTGAATTTCCTGTCCATTTGGGGTATAGTATTCCATGGATTTTAGAACCCCCCTTCTTCCATACCTTAATAGTTGAAATTTCTGTGCTAAATTTCATATCATTGCCTTCAGACTAATTGTAAATTCTGTTCATGTCTGTTTGTAGGAATTCTATATCCTCTGGGTTTCTTATTTGCTTATTAATTTTGGTGTCATCAGCAAAGGGTATTACTCTGCTGTCACTGATAACTTCGCCATGTATATTAGCTAGTAAGATTATGAATAGTAATAGAGTTAATACTGTTTTTTGTGGTATTGAGCTACGCACCTTGACTCTGATGAAGATATTCTTTGGACTGTAATGACTCACTAAAGAAATTATAAATCCATTTCCCTACTTTTCCTGTTATTCTCATATATTTCAGTTTATGTGCTATGATTCCATAGTCACATTTGTCAAACGCTTTGGCAAAGTCTGTGTATATCACATCATAGTTTTCATTGTTTTCAAGTGCATCAGTAATGTTATTATAGTATTCCACTAGTGTGATAGGCATGACCTTCCTGACCGGAATCCATGTTGGTTATCATTTAATTTTTTTGAGTTTACAAAAAGTCAGATTTTTTCCCTAACTATTCTTTCAGATATTTTGGTGAGATGAGATGTAAGCGACACTGGTCGATAGTTTTTAGCCTCGGATCGATCTCCTTCACATACTTGAACTATGCTTGCTCTCTTCAAGTATTTCTCCAGTGTCTAGTGATCGTCTCTATATCCAATATGGAAACTTAGCGATGGAACTTAGCGATTTCATTCTTGCAGTTTTTGATCAGTGTGGCATTCCATCTGTCCGGGCCTGCTGCCGAGTGTACTTTTAGTTTCCCTATAGCTCGTGTGATATCATCTGTTGTGAAGTCAAAGTCCGTTATACTTTCCCCTTGTATTTCTTCTAAAGAGAACGAATTTCTATCGGTTATTAATTTTTCAGTTTTGGGGATACTAAAAGCTGATTCATACTGAGCTCTTAATATTTCAGATACTTCTTTTAGATCATCGATTAATACACTGTTTTCATTCTTCAAAGGTTCGATAGTCGAGTGATTTTTCGTCTTCCTTTTAGCAAAATTATAGAAATATTTTTAGTTAACCTTTATGGCTACTACAGTGGCATCTTTCTCTATATGATTTTCAATTAGACCCTGTATGACGCAGTCTATGACTCTCCAGTTTATCATTTATTATTTTCCTGGTGCTGTTGTCTTTGCAATTCCTTAATTTTTCAGTAATTGAGTAAGACGTTTAAAGTCTGCTCTCGTTTGGGTTTTCGGCTCTGTATTTTGTGTATTTTGGCTAGGATTATTTTTAGTTTTTTTTTCAATTTTTCATGTACAGTGCTTACAAGAAGTCTCACGCTTCTGTCTCGTCCTAAGCTAGCCTGTTAGGTATAAAATGGGCGGTCCTTATGGCAGCGGAGGTGTGTTCGGATTGGTGCACATAACTGCTCTAACACAATCAATGACGTCCATTATTACGTCACTTCTGCTACATTTTAGTGTTTAAAATACAAATGATTAAGAAGCAGAATGGAGCAAGTTTCGGGATGTTGGAATGGTTATGGAGCAATCCTAGTCATCATAATATTAGCTGGGCATTACATTATACCGTCTCAATATATACTGTAGAGTGTAGACTATAGAGAATGACTAATTCGGCAAATATCCCAAATCATGGCATGATACCTAAGTTATTTTGACGCAGGTCTAAATTATTTGCTCAAATACAATTATTGATATTAAGTAATTGTTGGGAATTGTTGTCAATATTGTTGTTTGTGATATATATCCTACGTCAAGAATCTAATGACCAAATTCCTCAGTGAACCTCTCACGCGCTCGCATTTCGAGGAAGTCACGGTCGTCTCACTAATAGATAGTTTATCCATTGTTTTAAGTGGTAACCTATTAAGCGAACTATGTTAAACCTATTTCATCTTATGAAAGTCATTAGTCTAAAGCACTGGTATTCAAACTTTTTCCTTGGCGTACCCCTTTAGTTTGTTTTTTTATTATAGCGTACCTCCTCCCCCTCAGTTTCCAAAATAAAAATGTTATTATACAATTTACACAGCATATGAAGCTATCAAACGATCTTTACTTACGACCACCTAATTATTAGATGAATATGTATATATATATATATCATAGCATTTTAATTATACAATTTACATTTTACACAACTCAAGCAATTTACACAAATTTAACTCAGGCAAATATGAGAATCTAATACAGTTAATTAGAAATCGTTTGAGCTTTTAAAATATATATTTTAAATACTTACAAGTAATTAATGCGATGGGTGGGACTGTTTGTCACTAGCAAGTTGTTCTATTCGCGGACGAACATTTGTGAGTGCCATTATGAGGCAAGCTTCTGGATGTAGGCGGTTTCTTTCTTTCGACTTGATAGCTGTCAGTGCCGAAAATCCCTTTTCACATAAATAGGTGGACGGGAATGGAAGTAGTTTGTTGATAGCAAATTCACTTAATTCTTTGTATTCAATATGGGCCAATTTCCAAAACTCGGAGACAGAAAAGTCATTGAATTTATGTTTAAGTGAGCTGTCAGCTGCCAATTCAATCAATTGTTCTTTTAAACGAGCGGGAAGCTCCGCATTAGACACAGCAACGTTCGAAAACGGATTCGTTATCCATTCACTTTGTGGGGAATCTCTATTAATACATGGAAAGTAATGCAAAAATGATTCACGAAGGCTCACTAAATGCTGCTTTATAATATTCATAACTGAGTCACTGACAAGAAACTCGTTTTCGTGACAGAATTCGCTGAATATCTGGGAAGGTGTGGTATTATTGTCTTCTATGCACTTTATCCAGTATAAAACTTTCCCAAAAAATCCCTTGACTTTTTCTTGTGCCTGCAATATATTTTTGTCATACCCCTGAAGTTGAAGATTAAGTTCGTTTAATTTGGTGAATATATCTGCCAAATAACTCAGTTTACAAAGCCACTCCACATTTTCTATAAATTTTAATAAGTCTGAATTTCGGCTGTTAAGTAAACTTCTCACTTCATTCCTAAGTTCAAAAAGTCGTGTTAATACGTTTCCTCGTGAGAGCCAGCGCACTTCAGTGTGCAAATGCAACTGAGTATGATTTTTGCCCATCTCCTCACAAAGAATTTTAAAGAGTTGTGAATTCACTGCTCGAGACTTGATATAATTTACTATTTTTACAGCATCGTACGATTCGTACCAATTTGTACCAATATCGGGTAATTTAATAATAATTTAAATAAAATATTAAAATAAAAAATATAAAATAATTAATATTAAATAATTTAATAATAACTTGTACCAATGTTGAGCTAAATTTATAATTAAATATTAATATTATAAATAAATGATTATAATATATATTTTCAAAAAATTTAAATGATAGATGATAATTATAATTGTATAAATTCATTTTATAATTGATTAACCAACTTGCTTGATTTTGCAGCAGAGCTTACGTACCCTCAGGAAACCCCTCGCGTACCCCCAAGGGTACGCGTACCCCGGTTTGACTACCACTGGTCTAAAGCAAGACTGGTGGGCCGTGAATCAGAGAAATTTGCATTTGATTTGTTCATCGTAATTATTATGTAATATAGTATACTGTATGTAGTAGTATATAAGAGTTTATTGGTAGCATATCATAAAATTATGACAATTCCCATAAACATGTGAAGACCTCGATGTTACCAGTTTTTTTTTTTTCCTGAAACTATTACCTTCTCATAGTTTGTTTCAACAATGCATATATTATTATCTCCACGAGCGTAGACATTGCAAGAAAAGATTCTAACTAAGGATAAGTAAAGTTCTTTCATGGTCACAATATATACTTTTATAGATGTCAAACATAAAAAAATAATAAAATTCTATATTAACATAAATATATATTCGATACACATTTACGTCATGGCTTTAACATCAGTATTTCGTATAGCTTCCTCCAGCATCAATAATTTCTTGCAATCGTTGCGTTATAGAAGAGGCCAGATTGTAGGAAATGTTTAGTGTTCGGCGTAAGCTCTCCCAGCTATTCCTCGTGTGAGCTAAAAGTGCTTCAAATGTTCTTTCATTGCGTTGCTCCCATTCGTTAATCATTATTGCCCAAAGGTTTTCAATCGGATTCAAATCAGGAGAACGTGGTGGCAGAATTAGATTAATAATCTCTGGGTGATCTTCGTACCACGCTCTCACAACGTTACTCCTATGAATGGGACTGTTATCTTCCATTAAGTAAAATGGTTCCGGTGGTTCCGGTGATGGAACAAGATACGCACGAACACTGGGTAACAGCACCTCTTCCAGTATCTGCCAATATTGCTGTCCAGTAAAGCGTCCATCTACTTGAGTCAATTCTCCGACACCATAGCCAGACATCCAGCCCCACACACCGAGATTGATGTGACCACTACGTTTGCTCGGGAAAACATTTCCTTCTTCATAGCGTTTTCCGTGCTGCCTCCAACAATGCAGGGAACTATGACTATCTGTTGAAAATGTTTTTTCGTCACAGTACACAACTTTTCTCCAGAATTCTCCCTCCTGCGGCAAGTATTGCAAGGCAAATCCCATCCGTGCCTCTTTATGCTCAATCGTCAATGCAGGTTTTATAGCTGGACGGCGAGAAAAATACTCTGCCTCGTGAAGTCTGTTGTTCACTGTATTTGCGCTACAACGAAGGTTCAGGTGTCTGTAAATATGCGTCGCTGGAACAAACGGATGCTCTCTGGCATGATTAACAATCGCAGCATCTTCGTCTTGAGATGTTGAACGCGGAGGACCAGACCTCGGCAAAGTAGCGATTGAGTTTTCTGCTTCATACCGATGAATCCACCGTTCCACAGTGCTTCGATGAAAGTCTAGTCATCTTGATATTTCTCTTATTGGCACACCATATTCATGCAATGTCACCATTGTTCCCCGCATTGCCTGGGTCGTCTCGTGGTGCACAGACGGCATTTCCATCTTTGTGTAAATGGCTTATGTGAAACGTGCTGGGACGATAAAGGAAATGAGGATACTATGCACCCCTTCTGAAAGTGATTTCGGTTGTGAAGGGTACCAACCCTTCGAATGGTAATAATAATCAACCAATTTCCTATTTTGTTGAACATATGCATAAAAATTCGTCTTAAAAGCCAAGGATCCAAAGATTGTCAGCAATAGTTTATATCCCAACTGAATATAGTCAGCCATCAACACTATAATCATATTTTATTTCCATAACTACTCATGACTACTCTGTCATAGTAAATAACCTTTTTATGACTTAGGTAGTAGTGGTAATTCTGAGTGGCGGCCTCTAGCCACATACGTTAAACCTATCAGTGCGTCTAAGACCAGACTCTTCTGTTTCTGTCAATTCATTGTTAGTTTAAGGTATTTTGCTCTTTGTCTTTCTAGGTCTAGGGCATTAAAATAAATATTTGAGTTTGTGTTTAGCATTTCCTCCTCCCTTCGTAATTCTCCACCCAACCTCGTTTCCTTCGACATAGCAACGCGTACCTCCATCCTCATTCCACTGCCTTCATTAAACCTATTATCGCTTTTACTGTCCCTTCCTTCCGTCCTTCAATGCCAGCGTTCTTAAACCTAGCACATAAATTATATAATATTGGATCTAACACCTTAGATCTCTACGCATTCATGTTACTTGAAGACGCCTGTGTCTTAGGGGAATCTAAGTGTTGAGAGTGGGCTTGAGGGGTAGTGTATAGATTATTACAGATGACCTTGAACGCTCCAACTATTTAAAAATGATTATTTATTACGCACATCATATGGCATAATACACACATGAATTTAAGTATCTCTTACACCGTTAGAGCAATTATGTGCACCAATCCGAACACACCTCCGCTGCCATAAGGACCGCCCATTTTATACCTAACAGACTAGCTTGGGATGAGACAGAGGCGCGAGACTTCTTGTAAGCACTGTACAGTAGTTCAGATTCGATATCCCTTGACGGTGCACGTTTTATTGTCCCGTTATCCTCCGAGAATTTTACCTTCTTTTTTTATCTGTTTCGATATATGCTGTCCCGATAACGCATGTAATTTCTTTTTGCATTAATTCTGTACGGCTCTTGGATCCCCATACTTGTATTTGCTGAATGGTATTTAGTAGCTGAATTGTGTTGGCTACATCTAAAAAATTTGTAACCCTGTTTGTTGATGGGTTTGGCTGCTCAACTGACGAGTTCCTATGAGGGTGGTGGTAACGGCATTTTTGCCCATACTTACATCTCTCGTACTTTGCATAAGTTTTGCAGATACTAAAGTGATGGAACTTGCAGTTTTTTCCAAATTTACAATATCCACTTTTGTAATGAAAGCTACATCAAGTGGGATGTGTATAGATGCATTGCCCGTCCCTGTATCAGCAATGCCCTTTTACATAATATTTGCATATAATATTCTCTGTTTTTTATTTTTACCATCTTTTTATCATTATCTTCATTTGGTAATTTCACAACATCGCAGATTGTACTTGTTTCTTTTCTTTCTTCTACAGCAGTCTTTTCTTTTCGTGTTATCTTTTCTTTTGTTTCTTTCTCATCCACACAGTTTCCTTCGGTACATTCTGGTCATCTTTTCCCTCCATTATTCTCTATTGCTCTATCGCACTCGTATTTTGCATTGCTTTAAATATTGCGAACGAGTTTACATTCTTCATACACGAGTCACAGAAATTTGATGCCCGTAATCTGTTTCGCGTTCGACACGAGGGATATTTAACTATCGTCCCAGTAGTATGATGGCATTTGGGGAGAGGAAGTTGGGGTATTCCGAAATACTGCCCCTGGAGCGGTCCCTGAAAGCCTACGCCTCCGTTATGAGGAGGCCCCTTCCATAAGTACCTCATCCCATTTATGGGGTTTCACCGTCCATAATGAAGGGCATTTGCCCCTTGAGGGACAAGTTGCGAGGCCCCCTCCTCCTTGAGGGTGAAAAAAATAAAGATTCATCCTCGCCTTCCTTCACGAGAAAAAAGCCTCCTGTGAGGACCTTCATGAGAAACAAAAACAAACTTGCAAAAGCAGACAAAAACAAGCAAACAAACGCTGGAAACGTTCGTGCAGAAGATCCAATTCTGGAACACCAGTCATCTGCTGATATATATGTGTGTGTATATATATATATATATATATACCAGTAAATGTAACCTACGTATATATTTTGTATATAAGAACTGTAGTGAAAAGCAAAAGAGCAAAGATTTTTTAAAGCAGTCCATGATCTCATCTTTGCGGCTTAATATATTAATAACGATACCACACAAAATAAAATTAGAATAAATACAATCAACTCAAACAAAATTTGCCTTGTTCTAATATTTTGTATTACGAACTAGATCCAGAAACTACTAAATAAATTAATTTTAATTTCATGTACCTAATTTAAGGGAGAGTAACATATTCAATCCATCCGAATAGTAACGTGATAACAATCATCATGAACAACAAATATTATCATATATATATATATATATATATATCAAAGCTATTGACTTCTCCTTAGGGAACCGGAGCTTACAGATGAAAAGAAGGATCAACACAACGGCAAACATTTTCATTTATTTGTACATCAGACGTTTCGACAAATCTTTTGTCATCATCAGTGAGTTAAGTTTTAAAACCTTAAAACAAAATTGAAAAGTGAAAGTTACATCAATACAATATTAAGACCATTAAAATTAAAACCTTAAAGCAAAATGAAAATTGCATCAATACAAAATTAAAACATTTAAATTTCATCACTATAAAAACTAAAATTAAATTAAATTTCATCACTATAAAAACTAAAATTAAATTACCTCAATAGGTAAATACACAATGTTTACATCCACCTCCATACTTGGCAAAGTCTAAGAGACCACTAGGTGGTCAGGGGATTAGAAAGGGTATATCTGTGAAACACGGTTGGTTGTCAAAAGAGTCGTAATTTGTAGGATGAGCTATTATTATTAAGGGAGGGTTTGTTTCTATAGATGTACAAAGATTCTAAAATTCGGAGTTCTGTAAGGTTATTGGATCTAGTTAAAATTTCAAACTGAGTTTTGTGAAGGGGATGGTCGTTTTCATTACTGTGGTTTCTAATTGCGGATTGTGGAGGGCTACTGAGGGGACGGTTGGTACGGACTGACAAGCCCAAATGTTGAGAAAGGCGCACCTCCAGTTGGAGTTGAGTGCTGCCAATATACGCAGCCTTACAGCTGTCGCACGTGTATTTGTAAACAACATTGGGGCATAGAGTTTTGGGGAATTCATCTTTGAACTTTAAAAAATTTGATAATTTAAGTGGGTTGACGAAGGCGAATCTAAAATTTATTTGGGGATAAGTAGACTTGAGTAGTTTGGACAATTCACCTCGAATACGCAATGATAAATAACCATAAAAAGGTAATTTAATATATCTGGTTTCTTTTTGTACTGTAGTTACGGGGAGTTTAGTATCAAAAGTGTTATTTAAAAATTTCTTTAATTGGTTATCGAATAGATACGTGGATGACACTTTCTTAATATTTAACCATCCTTCACACGTAAAACTTTTTCGTGATTATCTTAATAAACAACATAGTAATATTAAGTACACGTGTGAAAACGAAACAAATAATAGTTTACCTTTCCTGGATGTTTTAGTTAAACGGCCCATAATAAGTTCCATACTTCACTATTTCGGAAACAAACTTTTACTGGCTTGGGAACCAATTATTTAAGTTGTATGTTTTATAAATATAAGATTAGTGCTATAGTAACATTATTAACAAGAAGTTACCGTATTTGTTCGGATTACTTTTCGTTAAACGAAGAATTTAAATTTTTAAAACAGTACTTTATTAACAATTACTACCCTTCTCATCTATTCGATAACCAATTAAAGAAATTTTTAAATAACACTTTTGATACTAAACTCCCCGTAACTACAGTACAAAAAGAAACCAGATATATTAAATTACCTTTTTATGGTTATTTATCATTGCGTATTCGAGGTGAATTGTCCAAACTACTCAAGTCTAGTTATCCCCAAATAAATTTTAGATTCGCCTTCGTCAACCCACTTAAATTATCAAATTTTTTAAAGTTCAAAGATGAATTCCCCAAAACTCTATGCCCCAATGTTGTTTACAAATACACGTGCGACAGCTGTAAGGCTGCGTATATTGGCAGCACTCAACTCCAACTGGAGGTGCGCCTTTCTCAACATTTGGGCTTGTCAGTCCGTACCAACCGTCCCCTCAGTAGCCCTCCACAATCCGCAATTAGAAACCACAGTAATGAAAACGACCATCCCCTTCAAAAACTCAGTTTGAAATTTTAACTAGATCCAATAACCTTACAGAACTCCGAATTTTAGAATCTTTGTACATCTATAGAAACAAACCCTCCCTTAATAATAATAGCTCATCCTACAAATTACGACTCTTTTGACAACCAACCGTGTTTCACAGATATACCCTTTCTAATCCCCTGACCACCTAGTGGTCTCTTAGACTTTGCCAAGTATGGAGGTGGATGTAAACATTGTGTATTTACCTATTGAGGTAATTTAATTTTAGTTTTTATAGTGATGAAATTTAATTTAATTTTAGTTTTTATAGTGATGAAATTTAAATGTTTTAATTTTGTATTGATGCAATTTTCATTTTGCTTTAAGGTTTTAATTTTAATGGTCTTAATATTGTATTGATGTAACTTTCACTTTTCAATTTTGTTTTAAGGTTTTAAGACTTAACTCACTGATGATGACAAAAGATTTGTCGAAACGTCTGATGTACAAATAAATGAAAATGTTTGCCGTTGTGTTGATCCTTCTTTTCATATATATATATATATATATATATATCAGCCCTTTTCAAAAGACTAGGATGAACGCGAATACTTGCAATTTATATTTCATAAATTCAAATATCGATATCTTCCTTCGTAGACTTATATTTCACCCACGTAGTTTTCAGTTATTTACATCGCCTCACGTTTCTCGAAAATAGTAGAGAAGTTCTTATAACTACGCCACTTAAATGACAACTTATGAACTAATTGAGTTCGGTATTAAAAGGTCCCACTCAACTGATCTGTGTATCTATATACAGTCTAATGCAACGAATTAAAAAATCAACCACCCCGCGATTATCCAAGCTATTAGCAATCCTACCGTACGTCTTCTAAGCTATGGAAATTTATGATAAGAAAATGGCTGGTTATAGATTCACACAACTGCGAAATTACTGTATTATTTCTCATTAATTTTATATATTTCTATCCTTAGTATGTGATTTGTCATTGTATTATTATTTGTCATGGATAATGGTATGCCAATAAACTTATTCATCTTCATTTTTCACACAAAACAGTGAAATAAATAAGCAAGTATGCCTTAAATTTCGATCTGGTACCATATAGCTAAAGAAAACGACTAGCGATTTTTTTCGGTGGTAACTCTGTTATTTGTGTGATTCTTTCCGAATTATCAGCCCCATCTGTAAAATACTTGGTCAAGGGACTAACAGCTTCAGTACAACTACATTTCGCATCGTCGGTAAAGATTAATTTATTTAACTTCGTATTAGCTATGCAATAATCAACTCTTGCCTCGAAGCAAAGAAACGTACAAGTTATATATCCAGTCGACCACTGTGACTGTATTTTCTGTTGTCAGCTTCTGTACAAATGGCAATAAAAAGAATTCTTTACAATCATCGTACATGTACATAATAATGGCATGTTATACATATATATAAAATATATATATTAAGCATAACAATATTAAAACCTCATCAATAAATATATTCTCTTTTTAACTCAACAAAAAGAATCTGCAAGTTTTTATAATCTATTTAATGTTTAAAATCAAATTGTTAAAGTCGCCAATAACTATCGCATACAGATTCAGCTAAGACATAATAGAAAATTAAATCAAGTGGGCCTGAAATCGATCCTTCACCCTCTTAACCCTGATCAAACAATCTTCTAATAGAATTTGAACAACAACGAAAGATGACTTCTCTCTTTGGGCCTATATTTTAAGTTACCAAACCTTAAGATAAATTATTTTAAAAACTTCTTATCATTTGAAAAACTTTTTTATAGTTTCAAACGAATCCTAATAGCTGACGACACCAAATTTTCCCATTAGACTTAGCCTTTCTGTCTACGTCACCCATAAACACTTTTATAAATTTAAAACACAAAGTTTTTTCCCCTAATGAATAGTAAGATATCGCTTGCCTAAAAGAATCATCACTAAAATACACATACCCTATCATAATTTCACGTCCTGACAAAAGCAAAGATACCATTCTTCTTAACAAATCAGATGATGATAATAAGTTGAATAAAGCCCTCAACGACTCCGCCAAATTCAAAAAGATTAATGACAAGCCTCTAGCACTCTCCCTAAACGTGAAGATAAAATCAACCGTTTCCTCAAAATTTATATGATGAAAATAAAATTTTGGAGGATGATTACGGCCAAATACACACTGTCGTCACCTCCCCAGACACACTTTATAGCCTCCCTAAAATACACATACCAGATTTACTCATTAGGCATATCCTTTTTTTTTTGCCTACATCAACCATAATTTCCACCTAGCAAAATTCCTGATTCCCCCAACTCCACCCTAAATCCGAATGCAGAATAAATATTCTATCCCCATTTTCTACGAATTCGTCAAAGAAATACTGACGTTGAACAATTCAAACAATCTCCATATGCACAACTTTGACAGAGTATTCCTCTACAACAACGTGCGAATTAGAGAAACCATCGACATCTGCACGAACAATTTATTTTCCATAATCAGAACACAGACCTCAACCTAACGAAACAAGAATTTACCAAACTGCTAACCCTTGCCACTTCAGACACCTACTTCTTTTCAACTTTGCCAACAAACCTATTCACTAGCCAGGGGATCTCCCTAAGAGCCACACTAGCTAACATCTTTCTCTGTTATCACGAAAATAATGGCTACTCCATTACCCCACCGATTACAAACACACTTATATATGGATGACACCTTTTTACTCTTTCACACTGCTAACCACGACACCCTTTTTATTAACTATCTCAATTCCCCGCATCAAATCGTCAAATTCACTAAAGAAAACGAACCTAACAATACCTTACCCTTTTTAGATATAACAATAACAAAACAAAATAATAAATTCAGCACATCCATATATCGATAACCTACATATACAGACATAGATACAAACTACTTAAGCCAAGCCCCCGTACTACAGTATATAAAATTAACAGTATTAAACTCTTATTCCATCGTGCTTATCAACTTTGTTCCTCCTACTTATCCTTCCACAACGAAATAGAATTCGTTCACAGTTTCTGAATTAATAATTCTTTCCCCAAACATTTACTACATTCTCTAAATAGAAATTTTCTCAACAACATTTATCAGCCCCCTTAAAGTCCCCACTCTTAAAAAAGATATACATTACTTTTCTTCTCCCTACTACGATTATATCAGTTACAAAATACAATCAGAACTTCGCCACCTACTCAACCCACTTTACCCTCAATTTAGTCATCAATTTGTGTTCACCAATAATAATAGCATTAACTCGTATCTCAACCATAAAGAAAAAAAACCCAGCCCCTTGTCTCATCAATATATACTGTTTCATTTGTACTCACTCAATACGAGCTATATTGGCAGCATCATTCGCCAACACCAAACAAGAGTGGACGAACATCGTGTCATTTCTACCCAACGAAATCATCAATAAGAGATCACTGACACCTCCACAATCACCCACTGCTCCCCACCAATTTCAAAATTACAATTCAGCATACCAACCAAACGACCTCAGCACCCTCGAATCCCTATACATCCCTAGTACAAAACCCAGGGGTTAATAATACACTGGATTGGTGCACCATTAAACAATCAATCAATTAATCAGTACAAAACCTCCTCTCGATGACTATAGTTCTTACTTCTATACATTTTATATAATTTTAACTTAAAATTATTATCATAGGACTGTATAAAATATTTTGGTATAAAATCTCTTACTATATTTGTACACTTTTTATTTTTTACTTCTTAGCAATGATGATGGAACTCGAATTTCCGAAACGTCTGACTAATAAGCATGTACCACCTTCTAATCCTCCTACTCATTACTATATATATATATATACATATATATATATATATATATATGTATGTATATATATATATCTGATATATATATATATATATGTATCTAATATATATATATATATATGTATCTAATATATATATATATATATATATATATATTGAATAGAAACGACATAATATTAAGGAACGTTTCTGCACACGCGGAAGAGAAATAATGAATAAATGAAAAATGAGGCGAACCGCCCGGGAATCGAACCCAAGGCCTTCCAATTGCCGGTTGGATGCGCTACCATTACACCACGGACCTCAATCATTCACAAATCGAAATTCTCCTACATAGGGCAGAAACCAATGCCCTGAGAGGGCACCCTCGCAAATCGTGAATATGTGCATTTAACTGCAATGACCACGCAGTATATAAATGAATAGAAACGACATAATATTAAGGAACGTTGGAATCGAACCCAAGGCCTTCCAATTGCCGGTTGGATGCGCTACCATTACACCACGGACCTCAATCATTCACAAATCGAAATTCTCCTACATAGGGCAGAAACCAATGCCCTGAGAGGGCACCCTCGCAAATCGTGAATATGTGCATTTAACTGCAATGACCACGCAGTATATAAATGAATAGAAACGACATAATATTAAGGAACGTTTCTGCACACGCGGAAGAGAAATAACGAATAAATGAAAAATGAGGCGAACCGCCCGGGAATCGAACCCAAGGCCTTCCAATTGCCGGTTGGATGCGCTACCATTACACCACGGACCTCAATCATTCACAAATCGAAATTCTCCTACATAGGGCAGAAACCAATGCCCTGAGAGGGCACCCTCGCAAATCGTGAATATGTGCATTTAACTGCAATGACCACGCAGTATATAAATCAATAGAAACGACATAATATTAAGGAACGTTTCTGCACACGCGGAAGAGAAATAACGAATAAATGAAAAATGAGGCGAACCGCACGGGAATCGAACCCAAGGCCTTCCAATTGCCGGTTGGATGCGCTACCATTACACCACGGACCTCAATCATTCACAAATCGAAATTCTCCTACATAGGGCAGAAACCAATGCCCTGAGAGGGCACCCTCGCAAATCGTGAATATGTGCATTTAACTGCAATGACCACGCAGTATATAAATGAATAGAAACGACATAATATTAAGGAACGTTTCTGCACACGCGGAAGAGAAATAACGAATAAATGAAAATGAGGCGAACCGCCTGGAATCGAACCCAAGGCCTTCCAATTGCCGGTTGGATGCGCTACCATTACACCACGGACCTCAATCATTCACAAATCGAAATTCTCCTACATAGGGCAGAAACCAATGCCCTGAGAGGGCACCCTCGCAAATCGTGAATATGTGCATTTAACTGCAATGACCACGCAGTATATAAATGAATAGAAACGACATAATATTAAGGAACGTTTCTGCACACGCGGAAGAGAAATAACGAATAAATGAAAAATGAGGCGAACCGCCCGGGAATCGAACCCAAGGCCTTCCAATTGCCGGTTGGATGCGCTACCATTACACCACGGACCTCAATCATTCACAAATCGAAATTCTCCTACATAGGGCAGAAACCAATGCCCTGAGATGGCACCCTCGCAAATCGTGAATATGTGCATTTAACTGCAATGACCACGCACTATATAAATGAATAGAAACGACATAATATTAAGGAACGTTTCTGCACACGCGGAAGAGAAATAACGAATAAATGAAAAATGAGGCGAACCGCCCGGGAATCGAACCAAGGCCTTCCAATTGCCGGTTGGATGCGCTACCATTACACCACGGACCTCAATCATTCACAAATCGAAATTCTCCTACATAGGGCAGAAACCAATGCCCTGAGATGGCACCCTCGCAAATCGTGAATATGTGCATTTAACTGCAATGACCACGCACTATATAAATGAATAGAAACGACATAATATTAAGGAACGTTTCTGCACACGCGGAAGAGAAATAACGAATAAATGAAAAATGAGGCGAACCGCCCGGGAATCGAACCCAAGGCCTTCCAATTGCCGGTTGGATGCGCTACCATTACACCACGGACCTCAATCATTCACAAATCGAAATTCTCCTACATAGGGCAGAAACCAATGCCCTGAGATGGCACCCTCGCAAATCGTGAATATGTGCATTTAACTGCAATGACCACGCACTATATAAATGAATAGAAACGACATAATATTAAGGAACGTTTTCTGCACACGCGGAAGAGAAATACGAATAAATGAAAAATGAGGCGAACCGCCCGGGAATCGAACCCAAGGCCTTCCAATTGCCGGTTGGATGCGCTACCATTACACCACGGACCTCAATCATTCACAAATCGAAATTCTCCTACATAGGGCAAAACCAATGCCCTGAGATGGCACCCTCGCAAATCGTGAATATGTGATTTAACTGCAATGACCACGCAGTATATAAATGAATAGAAACGACATAATATTAAGGAACGTTTCTATTCATTTATATACTGCGTGGTCATTGCAGTTAAATGCACATATTCACGATTTGCGAGGGTGCCCTCTCAGGGCATTGGTTTCTGCCCTATGTAGGAGAATTTCGATTTGTGAATGATTGAGGTCCGTGGTGTAATGGTAGCGCATCCAACCGGCAATTGGAAGGCCTTGGGTTCGATTCCCGTGCGGTCGCCTCATTTTTCATTTATTCGTTATTTCTCTTCCGTGTGCAGAAACGTTCCTTAATATTATGTCGTTTCTATTGATTTATATACTGCGTGGTCATTGCAGTTAATGCACATATTCACGATTTGCGAGGGTGCCCTCTCAGGGCATTGGTTTCTGCCCTATGTAGGAGAATTTCGATTTGTGAATGATTGAGGTCCGTGGTGTAATGGTAGCGCATCCAACCGGCAATTGGAAGGCCTTGGGTTCGATTCCCGGGCGGTTCGCCTCATTTTTCATTTATTCGTTATTTCTCTTCCGCGTGTGCAGAAACGTTCCTTAATATTATGTCGTTTCTATTCATTTATATACTGCGTGATCATTGCAGTTAAATGCATATATATATATATATATATATATTATGTGTGTGTGTGTGTGTGTGTGTGTATATATAAGGAATCTTACTATTACTGCTAACATTCTGTACCCAGGCATGGCAAATCTGAGTTTTCTGAGTTTCATTTGTTACCACAGCAGAAATTAAATTGAATTGAAGCCTAAAATAATTATAGATTAATTCTAGGATTATAGGTATATAAAATCCTCGTTATTATTATTACAATATACGTACCGCAAGACGTATAGCTTTTGATATCTTCAAGAGATGAAAGACTCGTTTCTTGCTAGAAAATAATTCATTTACTCGTGACGTCAGATGTTGACACGAAAGGTTTCTATTCACGTGTCCAGAGAGTGGAACAAACACTCACAAAATCAGTTGAGAAAATAAGATGTTAAAAAGTTTTACCACACACACACACACACACATCTCAGCATATTTAGTTATTTATTCAACTATCATTAGCCTTCGATTCTATAGGTAAGGCAACTTTCAGGGTTTCTGGCCGCTGTACAGGGTGTCCCAGAATTAACTATCTATTTCAATGAAATCGGACAAATTTTTTAAAAACACACTTTTATTTATGTTTATCATGTTTAATATGTGTTAAAAATGTATAAATTTCTAAATTTTTTTCATAATTTTATTTTCATAATTTTTTCATTATCTGGTCCAATGAAAGACCGTCTGAAGTCATAGAATGGCAAAGAGACTCTCCAAAAGTTAACGTGTGGCTTGGAATGACCAAATCCAAAATTTATGGTGCTCCATCTTGTTGAAACACAACATTATCAAGAATGCCATCATCAAGAAGCTGTGGTTCGAGAAACTGCTGAAGCATATCAAGGTAGACGGTACCTGTTACAGTTGCTACCGCAAAGAAGAATGGGCCATAAATTTTGGATTTGGTCATTCCAAGCCACACGTTAACTTTTGGAGAGTCTCTTTGCCATTCTATGACTTCAGACGGTCTTTCATTGGACCAGATAATGAAAAAATTATGAAAATAAAATTATGAAAAAAATTTAGAAATTTATACATTTTTAACACATATTAAACATGATAAACATAAATAAAAGTGTGTTTTTAAAAAATTTGTCCGATTTCATTGAAATAGATAGTTAATTCTGGGACACCCTGTATAACATTTGAGTCTCAGGTTATGATTGGATTACAGTCCTTCAAAAAGGCTCTTCATAATTTTGAAGCAGTACAAAATAGGTCTATCCCACTAATTAAATTATTAAGGGTTCAGTTTAGAGTTAAAGTTTTGCATTGCGAGTATAATCTACGCATAGACTTTTGTTTAGATTAATGTATCTAGAGATGGTTTAGATACTAATTATTGAATAGGGCCAGCAGCCTTAGATCATGCTGGCTTGAAAACTTATCTTAGACTGTATAATCTATTTTTAATATGATAAAACTAATTTTTCCATACACATGTGGGTATTAAAGTTCACGAGGTCTAACATTTCTTAAGCCTGTCAAAGGTTGTAAAAACCCTTCAGTAGGCTTGGATTGCGACGTCTATGTAAACAGGACTATGTTCTCGGTAATGCAATAGCCTATCCTAGTCCAATAATTAAATTTTTAAGTACACACAAACACAAACACACACACACACACACACACACACACACACACACATATATATATATATATATATATATATATATATATATATATATATATTATATATATATATACGTCTACGGGGCATAGATGAAATAGACGAGCTATTCATTCGAGATCACCTGTAAATTTTGATTCTGTGCACTCGGATGAATATAATAGGTTGCACTAAGATGAAGGGTCGAGATATTCTCTTGCACTCTCTGCAGAACATAACCATGTACACTCCGGCTCATCGGGTATTGTACTGAGACAAGCATCTAATCTTCTTTTTGAAGATTCCAACTTTGACTGCTACAACGACCCTGAGAAAAGCACATTTAAGTCTCTCAAAAATTATATGATCAAAATAAAATTTTGGAGGATGATTACGGCCAAATACACTCTACCGTTACCTCCCCAGACACTCTTTACGGCCTCCCTAAAATACACATACCAAATTTACCCATTAGACCTATCCTTTTTTGCATACATCATCCATATTTTCCACCTAGCAAAATTCTTAATTCCCCCCACCACCACCCTAGCCCATAATGCAGAATGAATATTCCACCCCCATTTCCTACGAATTCGTCAAAGAAAGACTGACGTTGAACAATTCAAACAACCTCCATATGCACAACTTTGACATAGTATTCCTCTACAACAACGTGCCAAATAGAGAAGCCAAACGTATTCACTAGCCAGGGGATCCCCCAAAGAGCTACAGTAGCTGGCATATTTTTCTGTTATCACGAAAATAATGGCTGCTCCATTGCCCCACCCATTATAAACACACTTATATAAAAGATATGTCGACGACACCTTTCTATTCTAAACATTTATTACATTCTCTAAGTAGAAATTTTCTCAACATTTATCAGCCACCCCCCCCTCACTGTTAAAAAAATATACATTACTTTTTTTCGCCCTGCTCCGACTATATTAGTTACAAAATACAATCAGTACTTTGACACCTACTCAACCCTCTTTACCCTCATTTTAGTCATCAATTTGTATTCACCAATAATAATAGCATTAACTCGTATCTCAACCATAAAGAAAAAAAACCCAGCCCCTTGTCTCATCAATATCACTGTTTCATTTGTACTCACTCAGTAGGAGCTATATTGGCAGCAGTGGCGTACTAAGAGGGGTGCGAGGGAGGCGGTCCGCCCCAGGTGACAGCCAGGAAGGGGGTGCCATCGGGAGAGTTGAAATACCAGTACACGTTTTCAAACCAAATGAAAAACTCGCCAAAGTAAGAAAAAACGAAAAATTAAATATTTGATAAAAATTACATGGAAAGGCGAAAGTTTCTTGACGTTATAGTCATCAGTTTGTTGAGCATAGCCAGCTGGCTGCAACTGACATTCCAAGTTTTGTTCACTTGACACTGTGACTCCACATAAATGAGGTATGTTTCATTAAATAATTATGATAAAGCATAAAGTGCTGGTGTTTATAAGAATATCAAGGTACTTATACCAGTGTCCAGTAATTTTTGACAATGTGGTATCATAGTCATGTTTAAGTGTTCATAAATGCATCGTCGTGATGTTATAATACTCGGTAAATGTACTGTGGAGAGGGCCATTCATTATGCAACTACAAAGTGTGAGGAAATGGACATTTCTATGGAGAGAAGAGGGAAAGTAAAGCTCCGAAAAAGGATGCCAGGAGAGATGGCAAAGGATGCTGGTCTCACATTGCCAGAGGAAGTAAAAATGGCGATGTTTGAATGTTTTGATCGCTTTCATCAAGAATTGAAGATTCGTTCTAAGGCAATGGATTAAATTCTGTCAATCTTCGCTGTTATTCAGCCAAACACTTTGGTTGTTGCAACAGAAGAACAACTTCGGAAGTATATTCCAAATTTGACTCAGATTTTCGATGAATTCTCTGATGAAGATATCAGTGTGGAAATTGGACAACTTCGGAGGCATTTGGAAGCTGCCAAAATCAGCGTTGAAGAGGCAAAGAAATGGACAGCATTGCAGTTTCTGGAGTTTATTGTGAAATGGGATTTTTGTGAATCTTTGCCAAGCTTGTCACTGTGTTTGAGATTCTTTTTGACTGTCGGTGTGTCTATTGCTTCATGTGAAAGTTTTTCCAAATTGAAATTGCTAAAAAATTTCTTTCGCTCGACCATGAGTCAGACAAGATTGACAAATCTGACTTTACTTTCAATTGAACATGAATATGCAAAGAAGGTGAATTTTGATGAGGTCATTGATCAATTTGCAGAAATTAAGGCTCGAAAGCAGAGACTGTGAATCCTCTCTATTTACCTTTGAAGAATAGGCTGAGCGTTGAGACTGGATTTCCTGTGTTTTTTGTATAAAATAAAATGCAGTATTACCTGTTCACTGAATTTTTAATGTCCTGCATTTTTCTTATTTCCAATTTGCTTATGACATTATTGTACTGTTTAAAAATCTACTTGCAAACATAATATATTTTTCTGTGTTTAAATTTTAAAATTATTTATGGCGGGTGCCAAAGGAAGGATCCGCCCTGGGTGCCAAATACTTTAGGTACGCCCCTGATTGGCAGCACCATTCGCTAACATCAAACAAGAGTGGACGAACATCGTGTCATTTCTACCCAATGAAGTCATCAATAAGAGATCACTGACACCTCCACAATCACCCACTGCTCCCCACCAATTTCAAAATTATCAATTCAGCATAACAATCAACCGACCTCACCACCCTCGAATCCCTATATATCTTTAGTGCAAAACCCTGGGATTGGTGCGCCATTAAACAATCAATCAATCAATCAATCAGTACAAAACCTCCTCTCGACGACTACAGTTCTTACCTATATAGATATATATATAAGGAAATAGGAGGACTAGAAGGTGGTACATGTTTATTAGTCAGACATTTCGGAAATTCGATTTCCATCATCATTGCTAAGAAATAAAAAATAAAAAGTGTACAAATACAGTAAGAGATTTTATACCAAAATATTAGTACAGTCCTATGATAATAATTTAAAGTTAAAATTATATAAAATGTATAGAAGACTATAGTCGTCGAGAGGAGGTTTTGTTCTAATTGATTGATTGATTGTTTAATGGTGCACCAATCCAGTGTGTTTTAACCCCTGGGTTTTGTACTAAGGATGTATAGGGAATCGATGGTGCTGAGGTCGTTTGATTGGTATGCTGAATTGATAATTTTGAAATTGGTGGAGAGCAGTGGGTGATTGTGGAGGTGTTACTGATCTCTTATTGATGATTTCGTTGGGTAGAAATGACACGATGTTCGTCCGCTCTTGTTTGATGTTGGCGAATGGTGCTGCCAATATAGCTCGTATTGAGTGAGTACAAATGAAACAGTATAGGTATATTGATGAGACAAGAGGCTGGATTTTTTTCTTTATGGTTGATATACGAGTTAATGCTATTATTATTGGTGAATACAAATTGATGAATAATTGAGGGTAAAGTAGGTTGAGTAGGTGTCAAAGTACTGATTGTACTTTGTAACTAATATAGTCGTAGTAGGGGGGAAAAAAAGTAATGTATATCTTTTTTTAACAATGGGAACTTTAACGGGGGGGGGGGGGGCTGATAAATGTTGAGAAAATTTCTATTTAGAGAATGTAGTAAATGTTTGGGGAAAGAATTACTAATGTAGAAACTGTGAACGAATTCTATTTCGTTGTGGAAGGATACGTAGGAGGAACAAAGTTGATAAGTACGATGGAATAAGATTTTAATACTGTTAATTTTATATAGTACGGGAGCTTGGCTTAAGTAGTTTGTACCTATGTCGGTGCTGAATTTATTATTTTGTTTTGTTATTGTTATATCTAAAAAGGGTAAGGTGTTGTTAGGATCGTTTTCTTTAGTGAATTTGATGATTTGATGCGGGGAATTGAGATAGTTAATAAAAAGGGTGTCGTGGTTAGCAGTGTGAAAGAGTAGAAAGGTGTCATCCACATATCTTTTATATAAGTGTGTTTGTAATGGGTGGGGTAATGGAGTAGCCATTATTTTCGTGATAACAGAGAAATAGGTTTGCTAGTGTGGCTCTTAGGGAGATCCCCTGGCTAGTGGATGGGTTTGTTGGTAAAGTTGAAAAGAAGTAGGTGTCTGAAGTGGCAAGGGTTAGCAGTTAGGTAAATTCTTGTTTCGTTAGGTTGAGGTCTGTGTTTTGATTATGGAAAATAAAATGTTAGTGCCGGTATCGATGGCTTCTCTAATTGGCACGTTGTTGTAGAGGAATACTCTGTCAAAGTTGTGCATATGGAGATTGTTTGAATTGTTCAACGTCAGTATTTCTTTGACGAATTCGTAGAAAATGGGGATAGAATATTTATTCTGCATTCGGATTTAGGGTGGAGTTGGGAGAATTAGGAATTTTGCTAGGTGGAAATTATGGTTGATGTAGGCAAAAAAAAAGGGTATGCCTAATGAGTAAATCTGGTATGTGTATTTTAGGGAGGCTATAAAGTGTGTCTGGGGAGGTGACGACAGAGTGTATTTGGCCGTAATCATCCTCCAAAATTTTATTTTGATCATATGAATTTTGAGGAAACGGTTGATTTTATCTTCACGTTTAAGGAGAGTGCTAGAGGCTTGTCATTAATCTTTTTGAATTTGGCGGAGTCGTTGAGGGCTTTATTCAACTTATTATCATCATCTGATTTGTTAAGGAGAATGGTATCTTTGCTTTTCTACAGATCTAGAGAAGGTAAGGCTAACAAAGACCCGAAGATCCACTCTAAGGTTAGCCCGAGAGAAAGGAAAGAGTAGGGGGTTAAAAAAGGAGAATAAGGGGTTAATTAAGTAGCAACACCTATCACTCATGGGTTAACATTCATTCAGAAAAAGAGAAAGAAAGGCTCACTATCATCATCAGTCGGCCACTGCCGACATGTCAGAAAAATAGTCGGAGACAATAGGAAAGGGGTGAAAGATGAAAAGAAGTAAAATAAGAACGCTTACAAACCATGCAAACAGTCTTAACTCACTATCATACCATGCAAACTACAGACATGTAAGTAAGGAGAGGATAAGAAGGAAAAAAAAAAAGTAGGTAAAGTAAAACAAAAAGTGGGTTAGTTTACGCTACGAGCTACAGCTACGATCGTGTTAGTCTATTTTTTTTTTTTTTGCTGGCATCACACACTGGCATGTCACAAGCTGGCATTGTCGTCAACAGACTCATCCTCGATCACCACTCCTAGAGCTCCTGTTGTTAATTGTTTTATTATATTAAACACCGTTAATAATTTTAGCGAGGAAGAGGGAAAAGGGAGGCTGAGAGGGAAAAGGGTGAGGCTGAGAGGGAAAAGGGTGAGGCTGAGAGGGAAAATGGTGAGGCTGAGAGGGAAAAGGGGATTGTTTTATTATTATATTAAACAACGTTAATATTTTTAAAATGCCTATCTAAACGGTTCTTAAACATATTAACGCTAGTAGAGTTCACGACTGACGCGGGAAGATTATTCCATTTATCAGTTACTTTGAACGTAAAGACGTTTTTAGCGATATTAGTGATGAAACGTCTGCCAGGCAACTTAAATCCGTTATTACGAGTATTATTATTATCGAAAATGAACAATTTGTCAAAATTTACGTTATCGATGTTATTAACGATTTTGAAAACTTCAATAAGCTCCCCTCTTAATCTCCTAGTTTCGAATGAATACAGGTCTAACTCTTTAATCCTATCTTCATAAGGCTTGTTGCGCAATGACGGAATCAGTTTCGTGGCACGAAACTCAACCCTTTCTAACCTATCAATATCCTCACGCAAGTACGGGTACCAAAACAGAACGGCATATTCTAAATGAGGCCTGACGAGGGACTTGTAAAGGGGCAATATAATATTCTTCGATTTAAATTCGAAATTACGCGCTATGAAGCCTAACATCTGATTAGCTTTTGCGCAAGACTCCAGGCACTGGTTCCTAACCTTTAAATCCTTAGATACGCATACGCCTAAATCTACTTTCTCGTCAACGCTCGCTAACTCCCTCTCATCCATCGTGTACGAGTAATTATTGTTACGAGAACCTATATGCCAAACTTTACATTTGTCTACGTTAAATTGCATCTGCCACTTATCCGTCCACTCCAGAATCCTATTTACATCGTCCTGGAGCCTATTTCTATCGTCCTCGTTAAGAACCTTACCGCCTATTTTAGTATCGTCCGCGAATTTTGACACGTTACTAGTCAATCCTACATCTATGTCGTTAATGTAGATTACGAATAGCAATGGGCCTAACACTGAACCCTGTGGGACACCGCTACCTACATCCAACCACCCCGATTCACTACCATTAACTACGACCCTCTGCCTCCGAGCACGAAGCCATTCTTCTAACCAGTTAGCTACTGACTGCGTATACCGTGCGCTTTGACCTTCGCAATTAATCTCCTATGCGGAACTGTATCGAACGCCTTTTTAAAATCTAAATAAATAACGTCAGCCGCTCTATGCCTATCGTATTCGCGCACTATTTCGTCATAAAATTCTAAAAAATTAGTTAAATAAGACCTTTGGCGTCGAACCCCATGCTGACTGCTATTAATCAAATCTCTACTTTCTAAGTTATCGATGATACGATCCCTAACTACGGATTCCAAAAGTTTACCGACAATTGACGTTAAGCTAATGGGCCTATAATTGCTAGCTACTGCGCAGTCGCCTTTTTTAAAAATAGGCGTGACGTTAGCTAATTTGAAGTCTTCAGGAATAATCCCCGTTTCGAGTGACTGATTAAAAATCTTCGTTAAGGGGCCTACGATAACGTCTTTCAAATGTCTGGGATAAAAAGCGTCAGGGCCTGGAGCCTTGCTAACTTTTAGCCTATCGATATAATGCGCAATCTCACCCTCGTAAACAGTTATTTCATCCAAAATAGTCTCGCTACTAAATGGAACGATATCGTCCACGTCGGGGACATTATTTACGTCTTCTAGGGTAAAAACTGTCGCAAAAAAGTTATTGAAAATAACCGCCATCGCCTGAGCATCAGAAGCCAAAGCGCCGTTAACATCCACTAGAGGGCCTATGTTATCTTTTATCGGCTTACGATTATTAACGTATTCAAAAAACTTTTTTGGATCATTATTACTATCCGCAGCTATAAGTATCTCTAAATTAAGGATCATATGTTGAATTCGGACCACTACCAAGGTTGGGGTCCGAATTCTACATTAGCGGAAGGTTGGGGTCTGTGTTCTCCATTTGGCTTGTTTAAGCTACTCTTTAACTATTTGAGTTTCTACATTTGCCTTAACATCCGAGGCCATGTTTAAGCATACGCTTTAACTATTCGAGTCAGTTTTATAAGGCTAACTAACGAAAATATCATGACCTAACCTAACCACTCGTCAAGGGCGTACAGTTAACCTAACGATTGGTTAGGTTAGGTTGTGATATTTTCGTTAGTTAGCCTTATAAAGCTAACTAAAGAAGGCTGGGGTCCGAATTCTACATTTGATATAAGATTTTACAATTGTGTGATTTTAATGGTTTTTATTTGTGATAATAATAATAAAATTTTCTATGAACCTTTAAATTGTTTATTATCGATGTCCTTATACGATTCGTTTGGGGTCTGGCTTCTATAATCTATACATTAGGGGAAAGTTGGGGTCTGGATTCTACATTAGGGGAAAGTTGGGGTCTGGATTCTACATTAGGGGAAAGTTGGGGTCTGTATTCTCCATTAGGGTTACCTGGGGTCCGAATTCTACATATGATCCTTACGTTTAGCATTCCTAACTGATCTTTTAACCTGACGTCTAAGCTCGATATATCTATTAAAGTTAGCTGCCGTGCCATGTCTATACGCTCTATTACGCTCGTTTATGAACTCGCCTATTTCCCTAGTCCACCACTTGGCCCTACCATGATTTCTAGCCGGCTTGGGCCTACGAGGAATAAACTCCATTTCGATATTCCTAAAACTTTCTCTAAACTCCACCGAATGCAAATTTGTGTCATTACCCATAAATAAGTTATCCCAGTCCACTATTCCCATCCTATCCGCAAAACTATCAAAATTAGCCCTACGAAAATCAGGGACTTCTATTTCGTTACTATCCTTAGTGTTTTCTATCAATAACTTAAACCTAAGAATTTGATGATCACTACATTGTAAACTCTCGCCTACTTCTAAACCTTCGACTATATTTTCGCCGTTCGTCATCACCAAATCTAAAATATTATCACCGCGTGTTGGTTCGGTAACCATCTTTCGTAAAAAGTTATCTTTCATAAACTCAATCAATTTCAAACCCTTCTCATTACCACTAAAAGTCTCAAAATTAACATTAGGACAGTTAAAGTTTCCGACAATTATACTATTCCGATTGTCAATAAAGTTACCAAGAAGTGAATAAAATCTAGTATCTGTATCGAGGGGTTGAACGGGAGGTCTATAAACAACAACAAAATTAAAACTAATACTACGCGCCCGAACTTCAACACATCGCATTAATTGTTGCCGGAAATCTAACTTAACCTCGATAGCCCTAAGGGAATTACGAATGTACAGCAAAACGCCGCCACCAATCCTATGTAACCTATCATTTGTAAAGAGTTTAAAACCCGGTATATCAAGTTCCCCCAACAAGTCCCGAGTCACGGAATTTAACCAAGTTTCAGTGATAGCAACTATATCGTAGTTGCCGGAATAAATCATCGCCTTAAATTCATTTAATTTATTTCTAATACTAGGCGCGTTAGAATAAAAGACGTTTATGATATTTTTTACCACGGGCCGGAGTTTTAAAATATTTTTCACGTCGGGCCCACGATCCCCGGACCCACAACGTTTAAAGAAGGCTTCGACCTATAGAGCTTTCGCACGTTTTCGTCTATTAACCTATCTAGCCTAGCATTACCTATTTCATTAAAATGCACCCCATCTTTTATAAAAAGGCTAGGATCACTGAATTCTGACCACTGCTTTACGAAGGGTACATTTTCCTCAGCACAAATCTCTTCTAATTTAGCATTAAAAAATATCGTTTTAGACGTAATCCTAAAACCCAAACCGTGCCTAGGGGTAATACCTAGAACTAAACACCTATCTGACCTCGTCTTTAGGGACCTAATTAACCCCCTATATCTCTCCAAAACGTCAGGCACTCTCGTATCGGGCCTAAACGAGTCGTTGCCCCCTACCATCGTCACCAACATCGAGTGTCGGGAGGCAACGTCAATCCTATTCACTTCGTCTCGAACTCTGTCAACCCTGGCCCTGGGAGACAGACCCTCCTCCTCTTGGTTGGATACCGTTCAACGAACTCTGCGTCCATGTGGCGCACTAAAGAATCCCCAATTAAAATAGTTTCCCCCTCATTCACGTCCCTTTCCAAATGGGCGAAAGGGTTCGAAACCTGGATAGGGGGGGATTCCTATCACCTAACGTACGCGGCCTAGCTCCACCCTTAACTTCTCTAAATCCCTCCCCATCTCCTAATCTCGGACTAGCCTTAACCCCTTCCTCAACTCTATCCAACCTTCCCGATAAACTACCTAAACTGGAAACTAGATTATGCACCTCACCCTTCAAATTACTAACGTCTTCAACGTTAGTATTGGTTTGGTTTTCGTCAACCGTAGCCCTACCCCTGCCTTCATCAAGCGTTGCAAGTCTTTCCGTTACCTCACGTACACTACGTTTTATTTCAACTATTTCCACCCTTAACTCGCAAAAGAAACAAACTAATCTCTCGGTAACAGCCATAGGACCGCCGTCATAATCTTTAAACTCGGAATACCACCGGTTTAACCCACACCTAACACACGACGCTTTCTGCGACGGCATCGCGCGTTAAAATTAGTTTATCACCGTCACAAGTTAAGTTAAACTAAGCCGGCACGCTATAAAATCTTCTAAATCGCTAAAAACCACTAATATTCAATTACTTAACTATAACAATGTAAATATAAACGCAAGTATATAAAATTCAAAACTTACCAAAAGTAAAGTTGTTAGCAATAGGCAAAATAGAAGCAACTAGCGGAGCGACCCGACGTTGCCGGGGTGGATGTTGAACGCTATATATATATCTATATATATATTATATATATATTATATATATATATATATGAAAAATTATTTCACGAAAGTGACACGTGAAAAATATTTATGATGAATAAAACCACGAATGGAAAAGAAACACAAAGGGGTGCTCAAGCGCTTTCGTCAAATGACATCCTCAGGAACACTGGAGTGAAAGGACAGATCAAGGCAATATATAGGTTACAAAAATAAACACATACATACATATATATATATATATATATATAGTAAGCATAGAAAAAATTGTGGGAGGAGCAAACACATTTGTATTGGAAATTGACACTTTTAGCACTTTGGCCGACATTCAATATAAATTCAAATGGCTTGTTTATGGAACAGGTCACAAAAGAATAAAGAAATAAATATAAATATAAATTGAGAAAAAAAAAAAAAAAAATTAATTACAAAATAGTGCCTTAGTGATATATATGTCACAGCCTAAATAACCATAAAGAAATAAACCAACAGATAAAAAACCACAAATATATATATATATATATATATATACATACACACATATACATATATATAGTAAGTAAAGAAAAATTGTGGGAGGAGCAAACACATTTGTATGAGAAAATGACACTTTTAGCACTTTGGCCGACATTCAATATAAATTCAAATGGCTTGTTTATGGAACAGGTCACAAAAGAATAAAGAAATAAAAATAAATATAAATATAAATAGGGAAAAAAAAAAAATTACAAAATAATGCCTTAGTGATATATATGTCACAGCCTAAATAACCATAAAGAAATAAACCAACAGATAAAAAACCAAAAATTGTAAGTGGAGTCTACAAATTCAAGCTCAAAAGGGAAGTTTACAATCAATTTAATAGATGATGCCAAATTGATATATATGTCACAAAGAAATAAAGAAAAAAAAAAAAAAAAAAAATTAAAATAATAAAAAATAATAATAATAAAATGAAAAATAAATTTTAAGAGAGGCACACCAATTTATAAGGGAAAAATTACCAAAGGTTTTTTAGTTATTGTCTGAATCATGCATACTATGGTCACAAACGAATAAAAAAGTACAAGTAAATATAAATTGGAAAACAAAATGATGCCGAGATGATATATAAAGAACCATAAAAATATATACAACATATATAAGGTATATATACGAAATATAAACGCAATATATACAGAATATATATATATATATGCATAAGGGAAAAAATTACCAAAGGTTTGTTTTTATAATTATTGTCTGAAAAATCGGTAGGTCGCAAAAGAATAAAGAAATAAAAATAAATATAAATTGAAAAAATTACAAATAATACAACTACACATGTATACCCGCATAACCAAATATATATACATATACATACATATATACAAACACACACACACATATATATATATATATATAGTCATGCGGTTTGCTTCTACAAAGCTTCAATTTAATATTTAGGAGAAATCCAATGACAAGGAGGAATGTAAATGCCATGAAAAGTCTTCTTTAATGCGCAACGTTTCGAGCAATACGCTCATCATCAGGCTAGATAATAACAATATGAAATTAGAATCAATAAATAAATGTGAACAAGACAAAATAATTTCTATAAAACCTATTCATTAAAAGCAAATTTTAAAAAGACTAAAAGAAGAGGGTTAAATTCAAAGTTATAAAAATTTACATATAAAATTACAAGAAATTTAAAAAGCTATTTTTAAATTACATATAGTAAATTTGAAATTAGTACACTGGAATAATTAACACTAATACAATGGAATAATTAACACTACGAACCTTTCAATGCTGGTTCCGAGGCACGAGTAATTTAAAACAAAACAAAACAGGAAACAAGCTATGGGTTGGGCGGTTGGAGAGTTATAAGTTAGGGGAGGGAGGATTATAAAAAATTGGGGAGGGGGGAGGGGAGTTGGGGAGGGGGGGATTATAAAAAATTTAGAGGGACAGCTGAGGAATCCATGTTTAGAGAAGGGGTCAATGTTTTAATATTTTATCAATCTTCCCTGGAATATTTATTAAATAATGAAATTAATTATAAAATCAAAATTTCAGACTCGCATAATAAGTCGCTTGAGCATCATATAATTACCCTTAAAAATACCCTTTCGTTGTTGGATTATTTATTAATAATTTCTCTTGTACAACGTGAACTTGAAAAGTTTAATTCTACCATTTCTGAAACTCATGAACGTAAGTTAAAGGCCCTGGGCCTGAATTCACCGAATTTTTTCAATTCTGATAAAGTAATTTCGAATTTTTCTAGTTACACCCTCTCCCCTCGGGAAAAGTTTTTACTCTCACTTGGCTTGCAATTTAAGCTTCCGTTATTTCAAATATATAAGCCTTCGTTTTTTCTTTACTTGGAAAAAATTTTTAATGGCTTGAAAAATGTTCCCCATGTCGGTGATTTTAATAATTTTAAATGTCAGTTTGCTAATTTAACTCATGAATTTTTTCACAAACTTAGAAACCTTAAATTTAAATCTTTCATATTTAAGAAGAGTGACTTGCAGGTTATTAAGAATTTGGCAACCAGGAGATTGTTGTGACTAGACCGGACAAGGGCAACGGAGTTGTTATTTTGAATAAATCTGATTACATAAATAAAACTAATGAAATCCTAAGTGATGTTAGCAAATTCAAACAAATTCTTGAACCCGTCAATAAAGTCATTTTAAGGTTGGAAGACCAAGTTAATAGATTTTTGTCACGATTAAAGTCTTTAAAGATAATAAAAAACGATACTTACTCTCAGTTGTTCGTATCTGGTTCTGATCTTGCTCAATTATACTGTTTGCCTAAAATCCATAAAGTTGGAACACCTCTCCGTCCTATTTTAGCTTCGTATAACTTACCTACCTTTCAATTGGCAAAATTTGTTGTTGGTCTCCTGTCACCTTTTGCGAAAAATGCTTATACTATAAATAACTCTTATGAATTTCAAAAAGATCTTCTTAGTGAGAATTTCGATTCAAAAAGTTTTTTGTCAGTTTTGATGTAAAGTCGCTTTTCACGAATGTACCTGTATCAGAAACTATTGCCATTATTTTAGATAGGGTTTTTAGCTCTGATGATAGTTTTTATGGTTTTTCATGGTCTTATTTTAAGGAACTTTTAGAATTGGTTTTTAAGCAATGTTATTTTACTTTCAATAATAAGGTTTACCAACAAATTGATGTTGTTGGGATGCGATCACCCGTCGGACCTTTATCAGCTGACTTTTTTATGACTCATTTAGAAAGTGTAATTTTTAGACAATCTCCCACCCATTGTAAACCAATTTTCTATCGACGCTTCGTTGATGACTCGATAGCTGTTTTTGATAATGCTGTACAAGCGCAACAATTTTTTAACTTCTTAAATTCTCTGCACCCCAATATAACTTATACAATGGAAACTGAGAAAAATGGCTCCCTTCCCTTTTTAGTTCTTTTAATTTCGAAAAAAGGTGATTCTATTACTACATCAGTTTACAGGAAACCCACTTTTACTGGTTTGGGCATGAATTTCTTTAGTTTTACTGATTTTAACTATAAGATGTCGTGTATTAAAACTCTCTTGTTCAGAGGATATAATTTGACCTCTAGTTTTACCTTACTAAACGATGAATTTAATAATTTAAGATCATATTTTACCAATAATAGTTTTCCTGTTCAATATGTAGATAAACTAATAAGATCTTTCTTAAATAATGTTTATAGCCCTCAACTTCCCTGTATTTCAGTGCCTAAAGATATAAAATATTTCCTGGTACCTGAAATGGGTCCCATGAATAAAGAATTTAAACTTAAATTTACAAAGTTGTTAAGAAATTTTTTTATCATACTGATTTTCGCATTATATTTATTAACAAAATGTCTTTAGGTAGCTTTTTCTCAGCGAAGGATCGAACTCCTGATTCGTTGCGTAGCGGTGTTGTATATTTATTTACCTGCCCAAGGTGTCTCCTTGGTACTTATATTGGCAGCACCGTGCGCTCCCTCAGGGCTAGATTTTATTCGCATATGGGAATAAGTTGCCGAACAGGTAAAATTTTAAATAAAAAAGAAGCCTCTAGTATTCGGGAACATAGTATAAAATGTAAAACTTTGTCACTTTAGATAATTTTAAAATTCTCGGTTGTAATTCTTGTCCTAACTCACTTAGAATTTTGGAATCTCTTTATATTAAAACATTGACCCCTTCTCTAAACATGGATTCCTCAGCTGTCCCTCTAAATTTTTTATAATCCCCCCTCCCCAACTCCCCTCCCCCTCCCCAATTTTGTATAATCCCCCCTCCCCAACTCCCCTCCCCCCCCCAATTTTGTATAATCCCCCCTCCCCTAACTTATAACTCTCCAACCGCCCAACCCATAGCTTGTTTCCTGTTTTGTTTTGTTTTAAATTACTCGTTCCTCGGAACCAGCATTGAAAGGTTCGTAGTGTTAATTATTCCATTGTATTAGTGTTAATTATTCCAGTGTACTAATTTCAAATTTACTATATGTAATTTAAAAATAGCTTTTTAAAATTCTTGTAATTTTATATGTAAATTTTTATAACTTTGAATTTAACCCTCTTCTTTTAGTCTTTTTAAAATTTGCTTTTAATGAATAGATTTTATAGAAATTATTTTGTCTTGTTCACATTTATTTATTGATTCTAATTTCATATTGTTATTATCTAGCCTGATGATGAGCGTATTGCTCGAAACGTTGCGCATTAAAGAAGACTTTTCATGGCATTTACATTCCTCCTTGTCATTGGATTTCTCCTAAATATTATATATATATATATATATACATACAAGCTTGACCTTCGCGAAATGAGAAATCATCGCGCGGAACCTTTGTAAGGTTGTAAGGTAAGGTAAGGTACATACACATATATACATATATATATATATATATATATACACACATATATATACACATATATACATACATATACATATACACACATACATACATACATATCCATATACACACATATACATACACACACATTTAACTGCAATGACCACGCACATACTCACATACACATACATACATACACATACACGCATACAGCAAAAAATTGAAAAATAAAATTGTAAGAGAAACCTACAGATTTATAAGGAAACAAAGACAAAAACAAATTTTTACCAAAGATTTAACAACCTGCCCTTTTTGTTTAAATCCATTCTGAAGGAATTCAGAGCAATGGAATCGAGTTGAAACAGACCTTTACTCATGTTAAGGTTATTTGTAAGTTGAATTATAGCCGACTCAAGAATATTTCTATTAACAATGTTGCTAGAGTGAAACAAAACTGAAGCATTATTCCAATCAATACAATGGGATAACTCTGACAAATGGACAAAAATGGCACTGGACAACTGTCCCGTTCTAACGGAATATTGATGCTGTTTTACACGCGTTTGCAAATCCTTTCCCGTCTGACCTATGTAAAAGGAATCACATTGCTTACACCCAATTTTATAGATAATGCCTACATTATTGGTAGGGCTATCTTTTTACTATGATGTTTTTCACAATATTGTTATATGAAAAAACTACACTGATATCCAAAAGTTTAAGTACATTAGCAATGCCTAAGAAGCCCGGGAAAAATGGAAGTACTAAAATATTCTTTGACAAGGTGCGAGTGTTATTATTCACACGATAGAAGGTTCGTTTAGCCTTATTAAGACAAGATTCCATGAACGCAGATGGGTAACACAACTCACTTCCAATACCGTTGATTTTTTCCAATTCGGCATCGATGTATTCCGGACTGGCGATCCTAAGAGCGCGGAGAAACATTGAGGAAAATATGGCCTTTTAAATAGGGGTGTCATGTCCAGAGTAAAAGTGTACGTAGGACAAATTTTTTTTTTTTCCGATAGATACTAAACTTAAAACCCGGGCTATCCCTATGAACACGCACATCCAAAAACGGGATTGAGTTGTCTTGTTCCACTTCTAAAGTAAATTTAATGGAGGGGACTTGGTCATTTAACTGAAGGAGGAAGTCATCCAGGTCACGATTCATGGGCCAGATACACAAAATATCGTCGACGTACCGCAACCAAGGGATGCCAACCCCCAGGATTCTCGGAATGTAAGTAATTTCAAAAAACTCCATATAAATATTGGAGAGAAGGGGCGACAAAGGGTTGCCCATGGCCATCCCAAAAACTTGTTGATAATGCTCGCCATTGAAAGTGAATTTACAATCCTTGATACAAAGCTTAATAAGTTCCAAAACAGTGTGTGCAGGTAATGGTAGATCATAGTTATGTAATTCTCGGGCGAGAAAGTCAAGCATATCATCAATCGGCACTTTTGTGAACAATGAACAAACGTCGAAACTGATCAATCTATCGTTGGTATTAATGCGAACATTATTCAATTTTTCAGTGAGATCCATGGAATTTTTTACGTGTGAATCAGAGACAGTTCCAAGAATGGGGGACAAAACATTAACAAGCCATTTGGAGAGTTTATAGGTAAAAGAGCCCACCGAGCTAATAATAGGGCGCATAGGGTTACCCGGTTTGTGGGTTTTAATAAGACCATAAAGGTAAGGCAGAGAAGGTGAAGTAGACAAAAAAAGGGGAATTAAGTCCTTATGATCTTTGAGAATGCGTTTCAAGCCACTATTGAATGATTTGATGACATCATCCTGCGGGTTCTTCCTAAGTTTCACGTATGTGGCGGGGTCCTGAAGCAGCTCATTCATCTTTCCAATGTAATCCACTTTGTCCATAATGACTAAGGTGTTAGCCTTGTCTGCTTTAGTAATATGGAGCTCACTATCTTTTTTTAATTGTGAAAAGCTATTGCGGAAACGTTTAAGAAAGTTATCTTCGTAAGAAATATTCGCAGCACCATAGACAAGGCCTTTAACTATGTTAACCAAAGACTGAGGAAGGTTACACTGTTTTTCAAAACAAGCAAGACTATGACAAATTTGTAAAGCAGTAGGTTTTTTAACAATATAAAAGGACATACCAAATCCAAGGGCACTTTTTGCATCGTCACTAATGTTTTTCGAAGAAAGGTTCAAAACACTCTTTGAGCTTGCTTTTTTACTCCACTGACTATTTCGAATGAGACTTTTAATTTTGCGATCCAAAATGTTTCGAAGTGAAGAAGTTCTCCGACGCAACTCGTTGTAAATTTCATCAAACAAAGGTTGGATCCACGGTTGGGGAATAACAGTCAAAACATTACGTTTGGCAATGCCTAAATTTTTGAAGGTGGACCACTCATTTTGTCTGGTGACTTCAATATGTTTCTTTAAAATTACTCTGCTAAAGTTGTTGAACGGATGGTCGTCCATTTGTCTGAGGCGAATCGGAAGGAGGGACTTGGGAAGGACCTGCTCCTCCAGACAATTAGTAAGAAACTTTCGTCGGATCCGAATTGCATGCCCCTTCATTAATGTAGAAGAAAACACAGACACAAACGGGGACAATAGAGGAACAGCAAGGCGAAGGAACGCGTGGTGTTCATTATATGAAAAATTATTTCACGAAAGTGACACGTGAAAAATATTATGATGAATAAAAACCACGAATGGAAAAGAAACACAAAGGGGTGCTCAACCGCTTTCGTCTAATGACATCCTCAGGAACACTGGAGTGAAAGGACAGATCAAGGCAATATATAGGTTACAAAAATAAACATACATACATACATACATATACATATATATATATATATATACATATACATATTATATATATATATATATATATACATATATATAGTAAGCATAGAAAAAATTGTGGGAGGAGCAAACACATTTGTATGGGAAATTGACACTTTTAGCACTTTGGCCGACATTCAATATAAATTCAAATGGCTTGTTTATGGAACAGGTCACAAATTCAAGCTCAAAAGGGAAGTTTACAATCAATTTAATAGATGATACCAAATTGATATATATGTCACCCCCTATGTCGCCCCTTCTCTCCAATATTTATATGGAGTTTTTTGAAATTACTTACATTCCGAGAATCCTGGGGGTTGGCATCCCTTGGTTGCGGTACGTCGACGATATTTTGTGTATCTGGCCCATGAATCGTGACCTGGATGACTTCCTCCTTCAGTTAAATGACCAAGTCCCCTCCATTAAATTTACTTTAGAAGTGGAACAAGACAACTCAATCCCGTTTTTGGATGTGCGTGTTCATAGGGATAGCCCGGGTTTTAAGTTTAGTATCTATCGGAAAAAAAAAAACAATTTGTCCTACGTACACTTTTACTCTGGACATGACACCCCTATTAAAAAGACCACATTTTCCTCAATGTTTCTCCGCGCTCTTAGGATCGCCAGTCCGGAATACATCGATTCCGAATTGGAAAATATCAACGGTATTGGAAGTGAGTTGTGTTACCCATCTGCGTTCATGGAATCTTGTCTTAATTAGGCTAAACGAACCTTCTATCGTGTGAATAATAACACTCGCACCTTGTCAAAGAATATTTTAGTACTTCCATTTTTCCCGGGCTTCTTAGGCATTGCTAATGTACTTTGATATCCAAAAGTTTGTGTAGTTTTTTCATATAACAATATTGTGAAAAACATCATAGTAAAAAATAGCCCTACCAATAATTTAGGCATTATCTATAAAATTGGGTGTAAGCAATGTGATTCCTTTTACATAGGTCAGACGGGAAAGGATTTGCAAACGCGTGTAAAACAGCATCAATATTCCGTTAGAACGGGACAGTTGTCCAGTGCCCTTTTTGTCCATTTGTCAGAGTTATCCCATTGTATTGATTGGAATAATGCTTCAGTTTTGTTTCACTCTACTGTAGCAACATTGTTAATAGAAATATTCTTGAGTCGGCTATAATTCAACTTACAAATAATCTTAACATGAGTAAAGGTCTGTTTCAACTCGATCCCGTTGCTCCGAATTCCTTCAGAATGGATTTAAACAAAAAGGGCAGGTTGTTAAATCTTTGGTAAAAATTTGTTTTTGTCTTTGTTTCCTTATAAATCTGTAGGTTTCTCTTACAATTTTATTTTTCAATTTTTTGCTGTATGCGTGTATGTGTATGTATGTATGTGTATGTGAGTATGTGCGTGGTCATTGCAGTTAAATGTGTGTGTATGTATATGTGTGTATATGGATATGTATGTATGTATGTGTGTATATGTATATGTATGTATATATGTGTAGATATATATAATATATGTATATATGTGTATGTACCTTACCTTACCTTACAACCTTACAAAGGTTCCGCGCGGTGATTTCTCATTTCGCGAAGGTCAAGCTTGTATGTGTATATATATATATATATATATATATATGTGTGTGTGTGTGTGTGTGTTTGTATATATGTATGTATATGTATATATATTTGGTTATGCGGGTATACATGTGTAGTTGTATTATTTGTAATTTTTTCAATTTATATTTATTTTTATTTCTTTATTCTTTTGCGACCTACCGATTTTTCAGACAATAATTATAAAAACAAACCTTTGGTAATTTTTTCCCTTATGCATATATATATATATATATATTCTGTATATATTGCGTTTATATTTCGTATATATACCTTATATATGTTGTATATTTTTATGGTTCTTTATATATCATCTAGGCATCATTTTGGTTTCCAATTTATATTTACTTGTACTTTTTTATTCGTTTGTGACCATAGTATGCATGATTCAGACAATAACTAAAAAACCTTTGGTGATTTTTCCTTTATAAATTGGTGTGCCTCTCTTAAAATTTATTTTTCAATTTATTATTATTATTTTTTATTATTTTTTTATTTTTTTTTTTTGTTTATTTCTTTATTTCTTTGTGACATATATATCAATTTGGCATCATCTATTAATTTGATGGTAAACTTCCCTTTTGAGCTTGAATTTGTAGACTCCACTTACAATTTTTGGTTTTTTATCTGTTGGTTTATTTCTTTATGGTTATTTAGGCTGTGACATAAATTGGGAAAAAAAATAAAAATTACAAAATAATCCTGTGATATATATATTTATATTTATTTTTATTTCTTTATTCTTTTGTGACCTGTTCCATAAACAAGCCATTTGAATTTATATTGAATGTCGGCCAAAGTGCTAAAAGTGTAAATTTCCTATACAAATGTGTTTGCTCCTCCCACAATTTTTTCTATGCTTACTATATATATGTATATATATATATATATATATATATGTATATATATATATATATATATATATATATGTATATATATATGTATATGTATGTATGTATGTTTATTTTTGTAACCTATATATTGCCTTGATCTGTCCTTTCACTCCAGTGTTCCTGAGGATGTCATTAGACGAAAGCGCTTGAGCACCCCTTTGTGTTTCTTTTCCCTTCGTGGTTTTATTCATTATATATATATATATATAACGTAAAGAACGACGCTTGTATAGGAGATATTCCGCGCAAGATGAGAGAGAAAGAACGAAACAAATGAAAAAATGAGGTAACCACCCGGGAATCGAACCCGGGATCTTCCGATTGCCGGTCAGATATGATAACCATTACACCATGGGCCTCACTCATTCAAATGCCGTAATTCTTCTACATTCGCGCAGAAATCAATGCCCCAAGGGGGCACCTCCCGCATGCCGTAACATTATATATATGGTGTAATGGTTATCATATCTGACGGGCAATCGGAAGATCCCTGGTTCGATTCCAGGGTGGTTACCTCATTTTTTCATTTGTTTCGTTCTTTCTCTCTCATCTTGCGCGGAATATCTCCTATACAAGCGTCGTTCTTTACGTTAATTTTACTGCGTGTTTGCAGTTAAATGCATATATATATATATATATATATATATATATATATATTATATATATGCCCGGTTAGGTAAACTGAATGCCCGGTTAGGTTAATTGAATGCCCAGTTAGGTCAACTGAATGCCCGATTAGGTTAATTAAATGGCCGGTTAGGTCAACTGAATGCCCGATTAGATTAATTGAATGCCCGGCTACGTTAATTGAATGCCCTGTTAGGTTAATTGTACACCCTTGACGATTGGTTAGGTTAAGTCATGATATTTTCGTTAAAGCCAACGAAAATATCACGACTTAACCTAACCAATCGTCAAGGGCGTACAGATGACCTAACCTGACATTCAATGAACCTAACCAGGTATTCAATAATTTTACCATAGGTTTCGTAATGATCTTGATGACGTCATTTAATTTTTTTAAATTAATTATTTAATTTATTAACACCCACGTGCACAACCTCGGGACCTAATCAATATGTGTGTGAAGTTTCATGTTTGTAACTGCTTCCATTTTGGAGTTATGGCTGATGGCTAGAACACACACACACACACACACACACACACACACACACACGTCTTTTTATTATTATTATTATTATTATAGATGAACAATAGACTGGTACAAATTTATAACCGAAAGACTTCCGAAAATCAACAATTTTTGATTAAGAAAAGGGGAAAATTAGTTTTGTAGGCCTAGGGGGTCCGAAATTTTCATAAAATGGAAAATAATTGCTATTTTCTTACTTACAGCGACAGGCATAATGATATTAGGATACCTAATAGAAATTTTGTAATATTTTAAAGTGGGGAAAATAAATAATTTTCTAAAAATGATCTTCAACTATAAAAGCGCATCTGATCAGATAACTTAATTAACGTACTTCCATGACAACTAAAAAATAGAATGATAAAATAATAACCTATCAAATTGTTTGTGTATACGTAAAATTAATTGTACAAAAGCCACAGTAATAAAACGCACAAAAGTCACGGTAAATAATTTCGAGTGTGGCTCGTTTAACTCTAAACTCGTGTTTATTTAAATTGCCCGTTTTAATTATGTAATTTTTTGTATTGAATCGATAAAGAAATCTTTTGTGAATCGAAAAATGTTAAAATTATAACAAATATCAAAATATTTTGTATAAAAATCATTGAATTTTAAAAATGCATATTTGTTTTTAGTTTTTTGCAAAAAGTTCTTTATGAATTTTAAAAATATATACATTTTTAAATTGAATCGATAAATAAATCTTTTGTGAATCGAATGATATTAAATGTTTAGTAAATATTGACTTATTTTGTGCCAAAATTATGATTAAAAATGAAAAATTAAAAATTGCGTGTACAGGCATGGGAAGAACTGTACCCCTAAAAGGGGGGAAGGAATTATGTTAGGGAATATTTTTTTAGCATGGACAATGCACAATAAAAAGACGCATCGAATGTTGAAAACATCATTGTTCTACACCAATTGTAGCGACCTGTAGGTGTGCGCAAAAAAACTGTTACAATATATATATATATATACATTATAACTGCAAACACGCAGTATAATTAACGTAAAGAACGACGCTTTGTATAGGAGAATTATCCGCGCAAGATGAGAGCGAAAGAACGAAACAAATGAAAAAATGAGGTACCCACCCGGGAATCGAACCCGGGATCTTCCGATTGCCGGTCAGATATGATAACCACTACACCACAGGCCTCACCCAAACAAATGTCGTAATTCCTCTACATACGCGCAGAAACCATGCGGCATGCGGGAGGTGCCCCTTTGGGGCATTGGTTTCTGCGCGTATGTAGAGGAATTACGACATTTGTTTGGGTGAGGCCTGTGGTGTAGTGGTTATCATATCTGACCGGCAATCGGAAGATCCCGGGTTCGATTCCCGGGTGGGTACCTCATTTTTCATTTGTTTCGTTCTTTCGCTCTCATCTTGCGCGGATAATTCTCCTATACAAAGCGTCGTTCTTTACGTGATATATATATATATATATATATATATATATATATATAAGGCTTCATTTCTGAAATAGTATATTAGATATCAGAGAGATCAGGAAATGCGTCCGTTCAGTACAGAGTCTTGCTGACGAATGAGTACAGACGTCAGGACGTGAAATTATGATGAGGTATGTGTATTACAGGGATGATTCTTTTAGGCAAGCGATATCTTACTATTGATTAGGTGGAAAAACTTTATGAGTTTTAAATATATAAAAGTGTTTATGGGTGATGTAGGCAGAAAGGCTAAGTCTAATTGGAAAATTTGGTATAGTCAGCTATTAAGATTCGTTTTAAACTATGAAAAAGTTTTTCAAATGATAAAAAGTGTTTAAAATAAATGGAAAAAACTTCACTTTTTTCGACGTGAAGGTCGAAATATGATAATAAAAACCCACTCTAATAGACAGATTTTATTTCCACAACAGTTTCGATGCCCACTGGCATCCTCTTCGGGTGGATACAGAAAAACGAAAGGATGCCAGTTGGAATCGAAACTGTTGTGGAAATAAACTCTGTCTATTAGAGTGGGTTTTTATTATCGTGTTTAAAGTAACTTATCTTAAGGTTTGGTAACTTAAAATATAGGCCCAGAGAGGGAAGTCATCTTTCGTTGTTGCTCAAATTCTCTTAAAAGATTGTTTGATCAGTGTTAAGAGGGTGAAGGATCGATTTCAGGCCCACTTGATTTAATTTTCTATTATGTCTTAGCTGAATCTGTATGCGATAGTTATTGGCGACTTTAACAATTTGATTTTAAACATTAAATAGATTATAAAAACTTGCAGATTCTTTTAGTTGAGTTAAAGAGAGAATACAGGGTGTCCCATAAGTTCGGCATCAAAAGAAAAATTCATATTTTTCTATTTCTACAAACCAAAATTCATATGTTCGGGATGCCAATTTCCCGTCCACCATTCTGTTCAGTGACGAGGCTGTTTTTTATGGAAATGGTGAATTAAATCGACAGAACACCCGCTACTGGTCTCAAAATAACCCTCACTGGTATAACTCTTCAAAGGGACAAGGTGCATCTCGGGTGATGGTATGGTGTGGCATTTGGAAGGATCGCATCATAGGCCCCCTCTTTTTCGATGAACATGTCACTGGAGGCATCTACCTACGTATGCTCAAGACAGAAGCATTTCCCAGTGTCTTGAACGAAGAAGGAAATTTCCCAACATGGTTCCAGCAAGACGGCGCTTCTGCACATTACAGCACCCAAGTAAGGGAATACCTGTACCAACAATTCCCTGGTCATTGGATAGGACGTCGAGGGCCTGTGGAATGGCCAGCTAGAAGCCCGGATCTCACGTCACTAGATTTTTATCTCTGGGGGCCACTTGAAAGCGCTGGTATACGCAGAGAAAATTATGAGTGTTGAACATTTGCGGCAGCGCATTATTGGGGCATGTAACACCATTACTCCTGACATCATTCACCGTGTGCTTGCTGACTAGGTATCACGTCTGAATTTATGTACTGAAAACAATGGTGGACATATTGAGCACATTCTGTAAATAAAAGCTTTTGTTTTGCCTTTTTTTATTATTTTTCCTATGATGTCGGACTTATAGGACACCCTGTATATTTATTGATGAGGTTTTAATATTGTTATGCTTAACATATATATTTTATATATATGTATAACATGCCATTATTATGTACATATATGGTGATTGTAAAGAAGTCTTTTTATTGCCGTTTGTACAGAAGCTGACAACAGAAAATACAGTCACAGTGGTCGACTGGATATATAACTTGTACGTTTCTTTACTTCGAGGTAAGAGTTGATTATTGCATACCTAATACGAGGTTTAATAAATGAATCTTTACCGACGATGCGAAATGTAGTTGTACAGTGCCCGCGAAAAGTATCCGATCACTCAAGAAAATACAATATTTTCCCTTGATATTCAGAGACACGTAATTCACTTTCTATTTGTTCTAGCGACATCTGGTAACTTTGACGTTGCTCGCTGATATGAGAGCTATCCAACGCATTCTCAAATTAGTGTTCTGGTAGCCTTCGTTGCGGGTGGCTGTGTCTCAAATTTGTCAGATTTCACTGTTTGTGTAAATTTCTTGATATTTTTTATTTTTTTACAGAAAGTGGTGTAAATAAAATTTATATATAATGTGTGCTAAAAACAACTTAAGAGTGATTGTCGAGGTGCTATTGTTGCTTTGCATGCATGTGGGAAATCACAGAGACAGATAGCTAAGGAATTAAACATATCCCAAAGTACCGTTAATTTATGGGTTTCACGGGCTAAGAACAATGGTGGCCTAACCACGCCAGTCCCTAAAAACGATCTGGCAGACCGAGAAAAACAAATTCGCGAACAGACAAACTTATGAAACGTTTAGTATTGAAAAACCCAACAATAACTGCGAAAGAAATAAAATTTAATATGAATAATTTGTTATCTGGTGTTTCTGAACGAACTATCCAGGAGCGGCTCCAAAAAGAACTCGGATTACCATCTCGCCATGCTGCTAAGAAACCGTTCATTAATGAAAAAATGCGTAAAAAACGTGTCGCATTTTGTAAAAAATACATTCATTGGACTATTGATGACTGGAAGAAGGTTTTATTTAGCGATGAGTCGACATTTTTGACATTCAGAAGTTGTCCAAAAAAGGTTCGCCGGCCTATTGGCTCAAATAGGATGGACCCTAAATACACCCTAAAGACAATGAAACACCCTCCAAGTGTGATGGTTTGGGGTTGTTTCGGTTACTATGGGCGTGGAAACTTATATTTTCTTCCGAAGAACACAACTATGAATGGTGCACGGTATTTAGCAATGCTACAGGATAAACTTCCAATGGCAATGGCAATCAAAGGACAAAAACATACATGCATGATGGTGCACCATGTCACAGGGCCAAAATAGTGACAAAATGGATTACTGACAATAAATTTGATATTTTGGATTGGCCTGGTAATAGTCCAGATCTCAATCCGATAGAAAATCTGTGGCTAATAATAAAAAATAAGGTTGAATGCCACGACACTGGCTCAGTCGAAAATTACAAGAGGCCATCAAAAAGGTATGGTGCAAGGAAATATCAGTGGAAGTTTGTCAAAACTTGATTAAATCCATGCCAAAACGTCTAGAACAAGTCATCCAAACCAAAGGACAGATGACAAAATACTAATATAAGGTTAGTATACATTTAAACATTGTTTTTTATGTAAAAAATACAAATTTCAAGGGTGATCGGATACTTTTCGCGGGCACTGTATTGAAGCTGTTAGTCTCTTGACCAAGTATTTTACAGATGTGGCTGATAATTCGGAAAGAATTACACAAATAACAGTTACCACCAAAAAAATCGCTAGTCGTTTTCTTTAGCTATATGGTGCCAGATGGAAATTTAAGGCATACTTGCTATTTATTTCACTGTTTTGTATGAAAAATGAAGATGAATAAGTTTATTGGCATACCATTATCCATGACAAATATTAATAATACAATGACAAATCACATACCAAGGATATAAATATATAAATTTAATGAGAAATAATAGTAATTTCGCAGTTGTGTGAATCTATAACCAGCCATTTTCATATCATAAATTTCCATAGCTTAGAAGACGTATGGTAGGATTGCTATTAGCTTGGATAATCGGGGTGGTTGATTTTTTAATTCGCTGCATTAGACTGTATATAGATACACAGATCAGTTGGGTGGGACCTTTTAATACCAAACTCAATTAGTTCATAAGTTATCATTTAAGTGGCGTAGTTATAAGTACTTCTCTACTATTTTCGAGAAGCGTGAGGCGATGTAAATAACTGAAAACTACATCTATGAAGGAAGATGTGGATATTTGAATTTACAAAATATAAATTGCATGTATTGGCGTTCATCCTAGTCTTTTGAAAAAGGCAATATATATATATATATATATATATATATATATATATATATATATATATATATATATATGATAATATTTGTTGTTCATGATGATGGTTATCACGTTACTATACGAATGGATTGAAATATGTTAGTCTCCCTTAAATTAGATAAATGAAATTAAAACTAATTTATTTAATAGTTTCTGGATCTATTTCGTAATAGAAAATATTAGGACAAGGCAAATTTTGTTTATGAGTTGATTGTATTTATTCTAATTTTATTTTGCTTAGTATCATTAATATATTAAGCCGCAAAGATGAAATCATGGACGGCTTTAAAAAATCTTTGATATTTTGCTTTTCACTACAGTTCTTATATACAAAATATATACATAGGTTACATTTACTAGTATATATATATACATAAATATCAGCAGAAGGCTGGTGTTCCAGAATTGGATCTTCTGCACGAACGCTTCCAGCGTTTGTTTGCTTGTTTTTCTGTTTTTGCATGTTTTTTTGGTTTCTCATGAAAGATGCCCATAGGAGGCTTTTTCCTCGTGAAGGAGGGCGAGGATGAATCCTTTTATAATTTTTTATCCCAAGGAGGGAGGGGACTCCGCAAGTGGCCCATCAAGGTGCAAATGCCCTTCATTATGGGTGGTGAGACCCCATAAATGGGGTGAGGAACTAAAGGGAGGAGGCCATTTATAACGGAGGCGAAGGCTTTCAGGGGGCCCCTCGAGGGGCATGATTTCAAAGCATCCCAACTTCCTCTCCACAAATGCCATCATATTACTGACCCAATTAATACAGTTAAAGTCGTGTAATTTTTGGCAAAAGTCACACCTGACTGGTTCATTTTTAGTTGTTGCTAAAATACACAAGTTGCAAATACAGGGTGTCCCAGAATTAACTATTTCAATGAAATCGGACAAATTTTTTAAAAACACACTTTTGTTTATGTTCATCATGTTTAATATGTGTTAAAAATTTATAAATTTCTAAATTTTTTTCATAATTTTATTTTCATAACTTTTTCATTATCTGGTCCAATGAAAGACCGTCTGAAGTCATAGAATGGCAAAGAGACTCTCCAAAAGTTAACGTGTGGCTTGGAATGACCAAATCCAAAATTTATGGCCCATTCTTCTTTGCGGTAGCAACTGTAACAGGTACCGTCTACCTTGATATGCTTCAGCAGTTTCTCGAACCACAGCTTCTTGATGATGGCATTCTTGATAATGTTGTGTTCCAACAAGAAGCATTGATCTTTTGGCGATAAACCTTTGTTTTTATGAAACCCCATGCAAAGAAATCCAGGGGTGTCAAATCCGGAGAACGCGGAGGCCAAGGTCGAGGTCCTCCACGTCCAATCCACCGATTCGGAAGGCGTCTGTTGAGGTATTCTCAAACAATTAGAGCATAATGACATGGTGCTCGATCTTGTTGAAACACAACATTATCAAGAATGCCATCATCAAGAAGCTGTGGTTCGAGAAACTGCTGAAGCATATCAAGGTAGACGGTACCTGTTACAGTTGCTACCGCAAAGAAGAATGGGCCATAAATTTTGGATTTGGTCATTCCAAGCCACACGGTAACTTTTGGAGAGTCTCTTTGCCATTCTATGACTTCAGACGGTCTTTCATTGGACCAGATAATGAAAAAATTATGAAAATAAAATTATGAAAAAAATTTAGAAATTTATACATTTTTAACACATATTAAACATGATAAACATAAATAAAAGTGTGTTTTTAAAAAATTTGTCCGATTTCATTGAAATAGATAGTTAATTCTGGGACACCCTGTATGTTCGGAATTTGGACCCATGGCCATGTTATTTATTACCGTAACCGTTCAATACACAATTTTCTTTACCTTCTTTTCTTTTGAGTGACGAAAGTCAAATGCACTGCTTTTTATAACCTATCTTCTGCCTTGTTCCAAACTTTTTTCAGATGAATACCATATTTCAATTGAATATATATTTTAACTTGAGATAATTTATGCAAACTATATTGCACTTTCTTACACTCAATTTAACTTTATAATTTATATGCGCGGATTTACTGATACTTCATACACTTTCGGGTGCAGACAGAATAAACCGCCGAGAAGTTATTCCCTTCTTATTTTGATGTTAATGCAGAGAAAGCAACAAAGCGCCCATTCCCCACGAGGTATAAACAAATTATATATATACACCACGCCCATACCATGTTCAAATCACTGCTTCTCGTCTGAGTGGCGAAATTAAGCAGCGGTGGTTCTGGTTAGTACTTAGATGGGAGTAAGTAGTATGGTGCATTATATTATAGTATCTTCCTGTGCCCGATATATATGTAGGGTGTCCCAAAAAAAACTATGTACTCTTTATAGTATCATATATTTTATAATTAAAAAAAAAAAAAACAATATATTGTTATAGCAATTGCCAATGAAAGGTAAATTAGTTATCTAAGTGATCAAAATGTTATAGCGAGTTGTTTGCATATAAAATTTAATTAACTACGCCAAGTGCTCAAAATGTTCTCCGGCGGCATGAATGCACTTTTGAATGCGTCGACTAACTGATTCGCAGACATGGACTAATGTGGATGCTGTGATGGTCCCGCACTTTTCCCTAATTGCATCCTTATGGTGTTCGAGTGTTGCAGGTCTTCTACCATAAACTGCATCCTTCAGGTAGCCCCACAAGTAAAAATCAAGTGGAGTCAAGTCCGGTGAACGTGGAGGATACTCAACGCTTCCTCTTCGTCCTATCCAACGGTTAGGCAACGTTTCAGCGAGGTACCTTCTGACATCACAATGATAATGAGGAGGGGCTCCATCTTGTTGGAAGTAAAAGTCGTCGTTTCCAAACAACTTCCGAACTGCAGGTATAATTTCTGTCCGCAGCATGTCGAGATATGCGGCACCGGTAACTGTCCCATTAAAGAAAAATGGTCTAACCAAACCCCTGGATGATAAACCACACCATGCTGTTAATCCTGGTAAATTAACATGTTTATCCACATAAACGTGTGGATTATCAAGTGACCAGTGCCTGCAGTTGTGTCGATTACAAGGCCTTTGATAAAACAAGGCCAGGCTTAGTCGACGCATTCAAAAGTGCATTCATGCCGCCGGAGAACATTTTAAGCACTTGGTGTAGTTAATTAAATTTTATACGCAAACAACTCGCTATAACATTTTGATCACTTAGATTACTAATTTACCTTTCATTGGCAATTGCTATAACAATATATTGTTTGGTTTTTTTTTAAATTATAAAATATATGATGCTATAAAGAGTATATAGTTTTTTTGGGACACCCTCTGTGTATATATATATATATATATATATATATATACGTATATATGTAAACGCATAACCGGGCATATTTTTATATGCAAAATTTATCCCGTACCAGAATATATTAATATGAAACTTCCAGGTTAGCTGTTATTATGAAGGAAGGTTTTATTTATATTTCTTACATAATATTTTACATAATATTTGCAAGGTGCCACAGTCAACCGAGCAATACTTTATTCGTGTGATGTAATATTAAGAAACATCTTTAATGTATGTGGGTAGACTACTTTGTTCCTTTCAGATTTACAGTATATAGGTAATAAGCCCTTTGAAAAAACATTCTTTTCTATGCAAAGAACAATGTTCAGAAAGAACACAGAACACTGAAATAACTTTTACTTCAGTAACTGAAGGTAAATTCGTTTATGATAAACGTAAACAACACTGTATACCCAAACACAATTTTTTGGGGCCTCTTTGCGAGTGACCCGTTGCCCACGTCGGGGTAACATCATGAAAAAGAAAAAACTATAGTGTCTGTCATTTACCATTACTTATTCAGACTATAGTGGATTTAATTTTCCCAGAAAAGTTCCTTGTTCCATGTACGGTCTGTATCTATCATATCATTTCTATCTATCATATCATTTCTATCTATCATATCATTTCTATCTATCATATCATTTCTATCTTTCTATCTATCTATCTATCTATCTATCTATATATATTATATATATATATATATAATATATACCGTATATCGCGGCGTACAAGGCGACTGGGCGTATAAGACAACCACCAAATTTTCAAGTTAAAATTTAGGTTTTGGGCTACACTCGCCATATAAGACGATCCCCCTAATCGTGCACTTGATTCGGGGAACCAAATGAGCCAGTGAGGAATTACTGCTCCAATAGTCCTTTCGTTCACTAGGCCTACAACTAGTCACTGACCAGAGGAGCAGTGCTGGTAAGCAACACAGTCTACCGAGTTAATGGAAACTACAAAAATATATACTTATTTAGTGTCAGTGCGAAGTGTATTATGGTATAGCTTTGATTATTTGATACAAGGCCAATTCCCTTCTTTTTATGGCAAGATATTGTCAATTAAGTACTACAATCTACACTTAACGATAACACGATCAGCTACTGTAAGCGTAAACTCTGGTGACGTCATTGAGGCGTCGGTTATTTTACGAGAACTAATTTATATACTGAGTAAAATTTTACTTTATTTACCTATCTATAAAAATTTAATATGTTTCAAAGTCAGGCATAAGTACATTATTAACTTTTTTAATATATAAAAGCTATCTTTGTTGGAAAGGCAATACTTTCCGCCCATCAACTATCACCCATATTAACAACTTACCGTACACCACAGGATTTAAGGTTCACATTTTATACCTAGTGTATAAGACGACCCCTAGTTTTGGGGATTTTTTTTTAATCTTCAAATGTCGTCTTATACGCCAGTATATACGGTATATATATATATATATATATATATATATATATATATATAACACACACACACACACACACACACACACACACACATGGTGGCGCAAAAGTCGCGCACCATATGAATTTTCAGTGTTGACTATAATATATTATTTTTTTGGTTTTAAGTAGGGGATGGCTGCGAAATTAACAATGGACAAGAGAGTGAGTTTGGTTTTAATGTATGGAATACCAGGTACTACAGATCGATGAATCGGTACAAATTCTGTAGCGATTCACCGATTCGAACTATTGTTAATTTCGCAGCCATCCCCTCCTTCTTCTGAGAAAATTAAATCCTCTATAGTCCGAATAAGTAATGGTAAATAACAAACACTACAGTATAGTTTTTCTTATTTTCTTGAGAGTGGGCAATAAGTCACTCGCAAAGAGACCCCAAAATATAGCTTCCTTCACAAGCTATCTGCCAAGCAGATAGGATCCAGCTTTGGGACAGGATCTAGGGTTTAAATCCTAGATCCTGTCCAAAAGCTGGATCCTATCTGCTTGGCAGATTATGTCGCGACCCGTAGTTCGGATCCCACGTAAAGCTGTAAATCTCCTCCGTCATATGACCTTCGATTTTGAGAAGGAGGTTAAACAATATATTTATATACATTATATTTTACAATATATATTTATATATATGTACGTTTTTTTTTAATACAAATAATTTTAGCAATAATTGGAATACGATAATCATATAATTTTCATACGATAATAATTGAAAAGAAATAATGATGTATCCAGTTTAATAATTTTTGTAAAGTGGAAAACTCCGGTATTGATTAAATTTCTTCGTTGAAACAGATAAAATTTGGACTTTTGAGAAGGATACGTAGAATATTGTTATTTATTCTGAATAACTGAATATTAAATACTTTACCGTTAAACTTTTATATTTTTGCTTAAAGCAAATGATCCCTAATTATATAACATAAAACACCAAATTATCATCCACAATATTAATAATTTTCAGTTTTCCTCGTTGGCGGCAGCGGTTTAAATCTTAAGAAAATCTACTTAGGCCGCTTTCTTCATTTTACCACAAATTGTCTATCATATAAAAAGATTTTTTTTTTTCAATTTCAGAAGCGTTTCTTTTGCAATGGCCAAAAATGCATACTTTAAATGTATTAAGAATATATTTATTTTTAAAAGTTTGAACCTCAATTTTCAGTCTTTGAAAATGCAAATTTAATATCAGAAAAATAATTTTTAATCTTAAATATTTAATTTAAAAATAATTTTTCTTAAATGACTTAAAAAAAAACAAATTATATATTTAATTCAGGAAAAACACTAAAAGCCTGAAATAAGGAAATCCCAAGAAAAATAATGACTATTAAAAAATATTTTTATAAGTGTAGTTTTGAATTTTTTTTTAACTTTATCTCTTTAAAAACTTTTTGTAATTTTTGTTTTTCCTCACAAAATCAATTCATTTATAAGGGCCTGCAGGGGTGTACTTGAGACAGTTCGGTGCGGTTCGCGAGAACCAGTTGTTAATTTGGAAATGGGTACTAAAAGTAATAAAAACAAGGTAATTTAATTCAACCTACACGAGTTCAGTCAGTTTACTCTGGCAGACTCGGGTCGTATTTAAAATATGTAATTTAAATCCAAAATATTGTATTATGTATTTGTGTTTTGACACAGTATTTGTATTTCTGTATGTGAACGAAAGAATTATTTTTAATGTACATTTCACTTTCTGGAAAAAAATGCCATGTAATATCAAGATGTCCTTTTATATGGAATCTTTCTGCAATAACTTTACTGAAAAAATATTATATTACTATCGGAAAACAATTTAATAATATTCTAATAATTAATTTTTTTATATTTAAAATAATATTTTTGAAGTACTTATTACGGTAGTCATTAAAATCATACAAATAGCGAAATAAAAAAAAAGCACATTTTAATGGACAGTAATAATTTATTTATTTTATTATCTATTAAATTTTTACTGAATATGTAATATATTAAACATTTTAAATTTGTGCTTTATGTCATTTTAATCGGTATAAATTACTATATAAATGGTAAACACTATATAAATAGATGCATTGGTATCACTACATTAATTGCCAAACTGTTATGGAAAAAGTGGCAGCATCTGACAAGACTCAAAATTGACTGCCAAACAGCAAGCTGTATTGACAAATTGTTATTTATAGCATTTTATGCTACTTTTTTAACTAACAATTTGCAACGTTTTGTGGCAGTTATTGCATAAGAACTCTAATAAATTCCAATTTTGTGCTACAAATTATTTCCATAATCCACATCCCACAAACGTGGATTTTGTAAATAATGTTTGAAAATACCCAATTTTTATCTGGCAGGTTGGAAAACCTGGTGCCAGTGTGCGTATGTTAGCCGCTGGTGATAGGTATTTGAATATACGTACTGTTCTCTGCGTAATTAATATTTTCAAATTGAAACCTGAGGTTTATATGTAGTGATTTTTAATTTAAGTATTTATAATGGGAATGTGTATTCAACATGAAGAGAGAAGGGGTGCTGTTATTTTTCAAATTAAAAAGACTGAAATCAGATGTGAATGATGAAGATAAGTCCAACACCAGCTAAACTACATCGAACACAACTATCGTAAGAAATAGTTCACCCAAAGTCCCAGATTAGCTGGATTGTTGGTCCCAAAAACAATTTAAATATTTTACGGAACAATATCCATGGTTAAATGTTAAAAACAAAAATTTGGGCTGCAAAACATACTTAAACATAGGTTGTCTTGGTCTAAAAAGAGAGAAACATGTACACTTATCTATTCAATGGACAAACTGTTCTCTTACTGCAAGTGGAACATCTAAAGAAACTCAACATGCGTCTCAAAACAAGAAAATAAAATAAAATTTATTGTCGAGAGCACATTTAAAGATGGCCAAGATATTAAAAGAGTCCCAAAAGCAGGCACTGCCTTCAGTAATTCACGCTATGAACAGCACAGCTCGAGACATTACCGGTAATATTTTTAATGTAGTTTGCAGTTTAGAGAAGCGAACTAGACCTGATGTCTGATATTGACGCTGCGCTTCAGTTACAAGAAAAGAATGCGGTTAACAGCAATTGCCTCCATTCTCGGTTTTTGGCAACTCGCATTGTTGAATACATCTTAACTCAAGTGGAAAAACCTCTCTTTACGAACATAGTTAAGAATGACGCGAAGGTATGTATCAACGAAGTATCAGCAGTAGCTAAGAAAAGTGCGTTCGTTATTTACTTACGATGTGAAGTCATATCTGCAGCTCAGCCAATAACCATTTTTGTCGAGCTGAAAGAACTATCATCTACGCCTGCGGACAACGTGTTCAGATCTCTAATTGAATGTTTAAGTACCATGGGTTTGACAAAGAATACTTGTTAAAAAATCTGATAACCTTTTGCTCGGATGGTGCCAGTAAAATATTGTGCAGGCACTCAGGGTAGCAACAAAGTTGATAGAAGTATTTCCAAACATTGTAATCTGGCATTGCTTGAATCATCGCTTGTAGTTAACTCTGGATGATGCCATCAATAATTTAAATTAAATAAATCATTTTAAAATATTCTCACACAAAATATACTCAATTTACCATCAGTCAAGTAAAATCCAAATAGAAATCAATGCAACTGCAAGAGATTTTGGAATTGAAATTATTAAAACGGTGCGTGTTCTGGGTCTTCGATGGGCAGCCTGCAGTGTGAAAGCCGCCAATACAGTCTGGAGAGTGTATCCTGCTTTGTATTCCCATTTTTTCCAGAAAGTCAAACCTTTCTGGAATAGCGAAAAAATGGCTAATATAAAGTTCTCTTACGATTTAATCCTGATAATCGATATTTTGGAGGAAACTGTCTTGCTATCAAACGCTTTGCAATCACGTTCTACAATTTTTCAAAAAGCCAATAAACTTACAAGGCGCACAAAAAGAGCAATGACAGCTCTTAAGGGAAGTGTTGGTTTACACAAAACTTAAGTTCTGCAGTTAATTCACTCCAGAGCGTATAAACACATATCACCCTCACACCTTCCACCCAACCCCACACCCCTACACCCCTCCCCGCCATAATTGACGGGTTGGAGTTCACTACATGCCTCACACCACCCTCCGCCTAAACAGACCAAAGGGAACAATTTTTTCTATGAACTTTTTCTCTAGCTGGCTTCATTTAAAAGTTGCGCATGCGCGTGCGTGACCAAACAAAATAATAAATATCCTTAGGATTCTCCCAGAACAGAGACATTTCCAAGAAAAACGACGAACAGACAGAAGAACAGAAACTGCATGTTATTATTATACAGGGTGTTCGAAAAGTCTCGTCACCCCCTACAAAATGTACGAGGGCCACTCAATATATTTTGCCCCACCTTATTTTTTTCTTTCCAAGTTTCCTTGTAAATTCCAGAAACTTTGTACACAAGTAGTTACATATCTTTTTTATAAGTTTTTATTTTCCACATAGTCTCCATCCTTTTCTACGGCTTTCCTCCACCTCGAAACAAGGGCCTTTATTCCTTCCTGGTAAAACTCCGCTGGGTTCCGCTGGTACCACCTATTAACCTCCTCAACAACCTCATCATCACTCTGAAACCTTCTTCCACGAGTATCATCCTTCATTGGCCCAAACAAATTGAAGTCTGAAGGTGCCAGATCCGGGCTGTATGGACGGTGGGGTAACACAGTCAAGCGCATTTTTATGATGGCCTCTCTTGTATACAAACTGTTGTGTGGTGTTGCGTTATCGTGCAAAAGAAGGACGTCTTCCAGTTTTCTCTCCGGTCGAACTCGCTTTATACGTCTCTGGAGTCTTTGTAGGGTAGCAATATATGACTCTGAGTTGATTGTTTGTCCTTTCTTCATAATGTCCACCAGAATCACCCCTTTCATGTCCCAGAAGATGGTGGCCATAACTTTTCCTGCAGAGGGAGCCATTTTTAACTTTTTGTTGCGTGGGGAGTGTGCGTGATGCCACTCCATGGATTGGCGTTTTGTTTCAGGTTCAAAGTGGTGTACCCGAGTCTTATCCCCAGTCACAGTTCGTGAAAGGAAGTCATCCCCTTCTGTCTCGTATCGAACCAACGACTCAGAAGATATTTCTTTTCTTTAGGCTTTGTGATCTTTAGTCAGTTCGCAAGGAACAAACCGTGAACACACTTTTGAGTATCCAGTTGCTGAATTATCGTACTCCCCTTTCATTCATTAATTCCTAGCTCCAGTGGTAGCCCCTTGTATGTGACGCGCCGATTTGATCGAATGATGCTGTTAGCACGTTGCACAGTGTGAGAAGTCACAGCCAATGCCGGGCGACCGCTGCGTGGCTCATCATCAAGGCTGGCTCTCTCTCTCTCCGATGATCTCACACCTTTAGACCAGCGTCCAACTCTGCTTCGATCAACAACAGCATCTCCGTAAACGTTTTGTAGACGTTTGTGAATATTTCTAACTGTGTCCTTCCCTGCGATTAAAGAACTCGATAAGAGCTCTCTGTTTACGACACACATCACTGTCAGACGCCATTTTCGAAACTGCGTTAACCATCGGTTTTATCCAAGGGCGTTTAAAAGCGGTTTTATACAAGGAGGGGAGGTTCAAACTGGAAAAATCGGGTTATGTGAAGCGCAGAAAGTTCATACTTATGGCCCAAAAGACATTTCAGCCCAATGGCCTATTATTTAGCTAAGAAAAAAGGGTGGGGCAAAATATATTGAGTGCCCCGAGGACATATTGCAATACCAATTTTATTTTTGTGATTAATTGTATTTATATGTGGTAGGTGCAATTTAAGAAACAAGTCAATAGCAACAATCACTTTAATTTCTTTTAATAATTGGAAAAACGGTCAAAAACCATTCACAGGCTTCATATCGTTTCTGCATGTCTGTATCGCTTAATTCATTAAGAAATGACGGGCGGTATGGTTTCATGCCGAGATCTTTTGTCATGTGATCTCTCATTGTGGACATAGGGACTGCAAGTTCTTGTGATCGTTTCCGAAGTGATTTTTTCGGTGAATGAGCCACCGATGCAATCACACTTTCACGTTGTTCTGCTCGTGTTGTTGGTCTTCCCGACCGTGGTCTGTCCTTGATGGAGCCAGTTTCAAACAGCTTTTTCTCCCAGCGTAATACCGTCTTGTTTGGTGATGCAGCCTTATTGGATCTTGTGTTGAAATCATTCTGGATATCATGCATCATTTTTCCAGTATGTGACCTTTCATGAGCCCATGTGTCCATCACTATCATTTCCTCCAGAGTGTAAGTGGACTGGTCTGCCATTGTTCACACAACTTTAATACCTGGAAAAGAAAAAAATGTCAATGAATCACATATAAATTCAAGTAATCACACAAAAATAAAATTGGTATTACAATATGTACATTTTGTAGGGAGTAACGGGACTTTTCGAACAACCTGTAGATTTATTCAGTAGACGTCTAAGTCTTCTAGTTGAACCAAGCAATAATGCCATGTGATATTACACTTGCGTCACTTAATAAGTCAATTATTTTCTAACAACTTTTGAATAATAAATAGATGTTCACTGTTGTAGTAAAAAATAAAAATGATCCTGACTAAGTATTGCTATATTATTTCTTAAATCATTAAATTATCACCTACCAACCCGTTCAACTCCCTTGTATATCTAACCGGTTGTTAAATGATTGGCAGTATGCAAGTCTACAAAATCAGTTAAGTAATTGCTATATGCTGTAAAAAAGCATTGAAAGTAATCTGTTTATACAATGCAGATTTTATTTTAATTAAAGATGTAATTTAAATTTATGGCTTTATTTTATATAAGCAGAATTAAATGTGAACAATCAGGAAGGATTTACAACTAATGCAGGATGCTCCTTTGAAGAGTATAATTTTACGTACAAAGTGAATAATGTCAAATTATTCGTTAGTGGTGTACCGATTAATCTGCATCGGCAGAATCGGCCATTTTTTTGGCATCGGCATTGGCCAAATTTAGCCGATTCTCTCACTGACTCCTTGAAATTTTAAAATTTTCATAACAAAACAAAATCTATATTTATAGAAAACTGAATATAGAAAAACCATTATTTATAATAATTTATACTCATTTCAAGTTATAATTACCGTATATAAAAATATTTTACTTCAAGAAAAAGGCAACGCTTAATAAATTAAGTTGCCCATAAATTTACATTTTCTCTAACCAGCTAATCTCTTAATATTATAAACTATTGTAATCTACTCTATATTAATAAAATTCTACATTAAGTTGTACTTTGTAATTTCTATACAGTATATTAAACCACCTTATTATGTTGACTTTATTTTATGTATTTTAATAATTTTATAAACCAAAATTGTATGTCCATTTTCTTATTCAAATTGGCCAGCAGGAAATTGAAATTTGAATGAAAAATTTTGTTGTTTTTCACATTGTTGAAGAAAGAAAATATCTTCAACATAAGGAAAAACAATTACTGTACTTTAAATATTGGTATTCAATTTATGAAGCTAAAATAAAATTATTTTATCATTTTACTAAGTAATAAAACTTTTTAATATCATTTTAGCTACGGTATATGAGTAACAAATTCTGATGCTGTATATTGTGGAGTGAACTAAGGAAAAGCAGGATCACCTGAAGATCAGGGCCCCCAGCCTTCTTTAGTTAGTCTTATAAGGCTAACTAACGAAAATATCACAACCAAACCTAACCAGTAATTAGGTCAACTGTACGCCCTTGACGATTCATTAGGTTACGTTGTGATATTTTCGTTAGTTATCCTTATAAAGCGAACTAAAGAAGGCTGGGGCCCTGATCTTCAGGTGATCCGAAAAGCATTTAAACAAATTTGAAATGTAAAAATATGAAAATTGAAAGTTTTCATATTAGATTAATAAAATTTATGAAGGGAAGTGACTTTATAAAATATAGGCAAAGAATCGGCATCAGCATCGGCTAAATTTTAGAATCGCGACACCACTACTATTAGTTAATTTAATTTACGAAATAAAATTTTTGCATTTATAATCCATAGAAAATAAAACAGAGCGAACAGGTCATAGATTTTAAAACGTGAAACAGTAATGAATAATCAGTGAGGAAGGCCAGAAAATGGCAAAACACTCAGAATGTACGGCCACTAATGCGGCCCATCATTATAATTTCTGGATGATTATTTATTATTACTAGCATCATCGGGATTCAAACCCTCGATCTTAGTGTCTTCACTTTGCTTGGAGGGAAACAATTTACCACTCGCTAAACATTTATTATATTAGGAGGGAAAATAAAATACAGGGTATCACAAATTATCTTTACAACTTCTCTCTCTTCATAGGAGTAGATTGTAGACACCAATCGACCAGGGACGTACTCCGGGGGGACGCTAGACAGAAGATAGGGAGTGCTGGAACTCCCGTTTCTCCTGTCACTGTCCTCTTTAGCTGATCTTTTTCCGTATCTCATCTACCCTGTGAGCAGTCCAGCATGCTCTCAAACACACACTTCTCTCCCTATTCCTCACTACATAAATATGCATCTTACACACCACATAATCTTTTCAAAATTAAAAAAAATTAAAAATGGCATCAACTTCTAAAGCCTCGGAGTCCCCTGGGGAGGATCATAAATGTCCCCACTTCTGGCTCCCCCCTGCCGATACCGGGAACGCAGACACAGGCAGCGGTGTTCGATCTGCTACCGCCCATTTGAGATGTTCTGGACCTCTGTCTGCTTCACTTTTCATGAAGTTCTGCAACATTTCTCAAATTTTCTCAAATTTTCAATCTGTTGAACACCACTTCTCCTCCTCTAAACCTCATCTTCTTTTCCTCAATGAAACTCAGGTGTCTGGGACGACTGACAGCAACCCCTTTTCTGTACCCTCTTACTTTCTCTATATTCAATTTCACTCCAAAGGTGGATGTTGCGTATATGTAGTCTAGGCCGGGTCGAAAAATTAAATTTGTGAATTTCCACATGCCTGTGTCCAAGAAATTTGTAGATGCACTATAAATGCTCAACAATGATTAAAAAAACTAAATTGATCAAGTTTTAGATGTTCCGCAAGTCCTCTGAAGATTGCAAGTAAAACGTAAGACATTACAAAAAACTTTAAAACTTTTAAAATTTTATTTAAATACGTAAACTTTATTAATTATTTGGCAATTATGATTTTTTATTAAGATTTTCTAGTATTTTTTGTATTGTTGTTGCTATTGTTTTTTCTTGACTGTGTTTCGTCCAGAATATATATAATTTATATATACAATTTTTATTTTCAGAAATGATTATTTGAATAGTTAAATACGCGTTGTTACACTAACAGAGTAACTTTCCCAAATTATCCGAAATGGCTGAGGCCGTAAAAGTGAAAGCAACTGTTGAAAAAAATCATGAGTCCAGCTGTTTCCCTTTTTGGGAAAGCTGAGCTTAGTGGAAATCAACTTCCCCTATATGAAGACGTTTTAAAAGAATATTTACAAACAAGATATCTCTTACTTATAGCTAGTGAGGGGAAAAAAGAGCCAAATGCTAATGATGTGGCAAGAATAGTTGCATCAAAGGTAAAAGAGATCTGGAAAAGTGCATCAATTCCAACAATATCAGAACAGCAAATATTAGCCATAGTAAATGACTGTCATGAAAAATCTAAAAATATGATGAAGACTGGTAGAAAAAGGAAAGATTTTGAATCTAAACTGACCGCGTTCAAATTAAAAAATCAAAGGCTTTTTTATATTGCTGCCTGCAAATGCCATGATCTGTTTTCTTGCACTTGTGAAAAAGAGCTAAAAGTTCCTGCCATGGAACGTTCTTTCCTAATTGACCAAAGAGGTGCACGAAAAATGGCAATATGCAGTATTGATTTACAGACAACGAAGAAACTGCAAATAAGATCTGAGCGTAAAGAACAAGAAAGAGCACGATTTTCTAAAAACATTGAAGATGGAGATATCAGTAACCCATCCACTTCCAGAGAAGAGCCAATGGACTGGGATAACTTTCATACAATTCCTGATTCTGACACATCAACAGATACAGATAGAGAGCGTGATGATGATGACCACATTGAGGTAGGTATAAAGAAATCAGGTGAAGCACATAAGCTCACTCGCAAATTGCCTTCATTAGCAAAAACTTGTGACCGATTCGGAATATCAGACAGAGCTGGTGCAGCCATTGCCTCTGCTGTTCTGGAAGATTTTGGTCTCATTACCTCTGAAGATTATCACAATGTCGTGGATACGAATAAGGTGAGACGGCAGAGAAAGAAGATCAGAGAGGAGTTGAGTAAATCAAGTGAAGAAACATTGTATTTTGAAGGAAGAAAGGACTTAACTAAAGCAAATATCTGTAAGGATGGGAGGTACTACAGTACAACAATTACTGAGGAACACATCACGCTTATAGCTGAACCAGAATCAAAATATCTTGGGTACTTCACTCCTGTGACTGGAAATTCAACTAACATTTCTAAGGGAGCGATAAGTTTCTTAACAGTAAAATCAGGGGCGTCCACACGACGGGGCACCAGGGGGCCAAGCCCCCTCGTTTTTCAATGGTGCCCCCTCGTTTTTTCATCAACTGCTTACAGATAGATTTTATCATAAACCCAAAATCCAGTCATAATATTTGAAGATAGTAATTGGTTACTATATATATTATTAATATTGTATAATTTCCCATATCGTTGATATTTACTATATATATTATTAATATTGTATAATTTTCCACATTGTCGATATGAAGAGGAAATCCTGTGATTAAAATTAAAAGTAAAATTTGTTGTGGAGAACGCGACTACGAGATCGTTAGGAAGGATATCTTGTACATTACTTAAAGAGCTGAATACTGTTTTCAATAACCTTCTCAGTCCCATGACAACTATTTATATGTATATTATGTAAGAATAATAAACTTGTATATCTATCAAGTTATTGTGTATCTGGTTTCACCCTAATATCATGGACATACAAAGGCTGTGTAAAAAAAATCCTTATTTTTCAGTATTTGAAGCCCTATAATTTGCCCTCCTAACTGCCTCCAGAAGGCAGGAAATGCTGTCCCAGACAACGTAAATTTAAAAAAGTTCTCGGGGGAGCATGGCCCAGGACGCCCCCCTAGAGCTCGCGCCTCTGGCGGTCGCAAATACTTGTGCCCCCCCTTGTATTTGGAAGTGCCCCTTACCTAATTGATCTTGTGGACGCCCCCGGTAACAATATTAAGGTAGACAATCTGAAGGTCATTGGATATGATGGAACCAATGTAAACACTGGCATACATAATGGAGTTATCAGGCAACTAGAGGTACACTACAATACTCCTTTTCATTGGTTCGTGTGTTTGCTGCATACCAATGAACTACCTCTCCGCCATTTGTTTAATTATTTGGATGGTAAAACTAAAGGACCAAAAGCCCTTGCTGGAAATGTTGGCAAAAGTCTTACTGCGTGCGAAAAGATGCCAGTTGTCAAGTTTGAAGCAATCAAATCAAGTAATATGCCTTCTATTCCGGGGGATAGCCGAGATCAAAAGTATCTCATGGAAATTTGTAATGCAGTCACAGACGGCCAATGTTCCCAAAACCTTGAAAACCGCAACCCAGGGTTCTTTGAACCATGCCAGATGGCTTACGATAGCCAACAGGATAGTTAGACTTTATGTTGCGACAAAAAACCCGTCAGAAAACTTGAAAACTCTGACCGAATTCATTGTTCGCGTTTATGCCCGAACGTGGTTTAATATAAAGCGAAATCCTTACTATTTGGTTGGTTTATGATATCTAGTTCAATATACCTATCTGATGAGCTTAAGGCAGTCATTGATCCTGTTATTGAAAGAGGAGCATATTTTTCTCACCTAGAAACTTTATTGGTCTCGATGTTATTTGATGAAAGGCAAGTGATGAGAGAGTTAGCTTTCCGGCGCATTCTCTTAGCCAGGAAAAGTGTGTCCTCGGGCATTAGAGAATTTAGACGGCCTAAAATTAATTTTTTGGCAAGAGACTACACAGATTTAATTCGATTTGGAGACTACCCAAAACATGAACCACCTCTGACAAAAAGCTTGACAAACACCCAGTTAGAGCTTATCGTAAGGGGTGATGAAACTAACCCTCTATTGAAAAAGTACCCATGTCATTCACAAGCTGTGGAAAAACATGTCAAACTTGTAACAGAAGCATCAGCTTCTGTCTGTGGCCAGGAAAATAGAGATGGTTTTATAAAGGCAAGAATTGCTTCAAGATCAAACATGCCTACATTTGAGTCAAAATGCGAATACAAATGTCAATAAACTACATGTAAAAACTAATGGAAAGGAGGGTGGGCTGGGCATGGTGTGGAATTCGACCTACAGCCACCTCCTCGTGGTGAATTTTGGGTGATTTGCCTTGTGAACTATCATGGCAAGTCAGCAAAGAGCTGTAGTTTACTATACGGAGTACCGTATCGGAAAAAATCACCAAAACTTTAAGTGACTTGTGGAACCTCAAAATATTTATATAAAAGCTTGAAACTTTGTCATGATACTTCCTCTGTAGGTACACAAACTTTCGTAATACAAGGTAAATTAAACTTCCCCAAAATTTTTTTTCAAGCAAAAACGACCCAGCCTAATATGTACGCAACGGCCTTACTTGTTCTCGTATTCCCGAACTCGTATCTTCCGAATTCTATACCCTCTGGCTACGGCTTACATGCCAATCTCGAACTAAATACATCTGCACTGTTTACCTTTCTCCTAATTCTACTAACTATCTAAAATTCTTTGACTACCTCACTTACAAAGTGGAATACATTCTTTCCCGCTCTCCCTTTGTTGAAATTTCCATTTTAGGAGATTTCAATGTTCACAGCCACCTTTGACTTTCCTCTCATTTCACTAACATCCCTGGTGAACTAGCTTACAACTTTTCTATCCTAAGTGACCTAGAGCAGATTGTACCGCACTCGTATCCCCGATCGCCCTGGATATAGGCCCAACATTCTGGATTTATTTCTTACCTCACATCCTTCTTCTTACTTTGTGAAACTTTTCTCTCCGTTGGGCTCCAAGAGTAGACGCCTTTGGTACTTCGACGCCGCTGATTGGGAGGCCCTTGGGCAGTACTTCTGTGATTTCCCATAGAATGATTACTGCTTCCGTGGCCGGGGCCCTTCTTAGTGTGCAGAGCACATCACAGAGTGATTCTCTCTGGCATTCCATATTCTATTCCTACTACTAATGCAAAAAAAACCTTGGTTTAACTTTACTTGAACTAATGTTATCCGCAACAGAGAGGAGGCTTTCAGAAGGTACCGCCGCCATCCAACTCCTGACTCTCACTCCGCTTATATTTCTGCCCGGAATCGTGCAAAATCTGTTCTTCGACTTGCCAAAAATTCCTTCATCCGTCAAAAATGTGAAAATTTATCCAATTCTAATTCTTCTCGCTCTTTCTGGCATCTAGTTAAGAACCTCTTCAACAACTTTACTTCCTTTTCTTTCCCTCCTCTTTTCCACTCCGACGGCACAGTTGCCGTTTCTTCTCCTGACAAAGCTAAACTCTTCGCTCAAACTTTCGCTCACAATTCAACCCTGGACGATTCCGGTGCTGTTTCTCCATCTCCTCCCCCCTCTTACTTTATTATGTCTGAAATTCGAATCTCTTCCAAAGATGTTCTTTCTGCCCTATCTGGGCTCAACTCTAGGAAGGTGTATGGTCCTGATGGTGTTTCTCCTGTTGTTCTTAAGAACTGTGCTTTTGTGCTGACACCCTGCCTAGGCAAACTCTTTCGTCTTTGTCTCTCATCTGGTAATTTTCCTTCCTGATGGACGTTCGCTTTCATTCAGCCTGTCCAAAAAAAGGGTGACAGCTTTCAACCCTCCAACTATCATCCAAATGTTATAATTTCTCACCTATTCAAAGTTTTTTAATCTATCCTTAATAGGAAGATTCTTAAACACCTTTCTTCTCACAAACTTCTTTACGATCGTCAGTATCGATTCCGCAAGGGACGCTCTACTGGCAATCTTCTTGCATACCTCTCTGACTCTTGATCATCCAGACTCTGTACTGAACGGACGCATTTCCTGAGCTCTCTGGCATTGCATCTACTTTTGCATATTGCTAAGAATTCTACTTTTGGAAAGTTTTGAATTTTATATATATACTTGCGTTTATATTCACATTGTTATAGTTCAGTAATTGAATATTAGTGGTTTTTAGCAATTTAGAAGTTTTCATAGCGTGCCGGCTTAATTTAACTTAAACTTGTGACGGTTATAAACTAATTTTTAACTGCGCGATGCCGTCGCAGAAAGCGTCGTGTGTTAGGTGTGGGGTAAACCGGTGATATTCGGAATTTAAAGATTATAACGGCGGTCCTATGGCGATTATCGAGAGATCAGTTTGTTTCTTTTGCGAGTTAATGGAGGAAATAGTTGACATAAAACGCAGTGTACGTGAGGTAACGGAAAGACTTGCAACGCTTGATGAGGGCAGGGGTAGGGCTACGGTTGACGAAAGCCGAACCAATACTAATGTTGAAGACGTTAGTAATTTAAAGGGTGAGGTGCGTAACCTAGTTTCTAGTTTAGGTAGCTTGTCGGGAAGGTTGGATAGAGTTGAGGAAGGGGTTAAGGTTGGTCCGAGATTAGTAGATGGGGAGGGATTTAGAGAAGTTAAGGGTGGAGCTAGGCCGCGTACGTTAGGTGATAGGAATCTCCCCCCCCTATCGAGGTTTCGAACCCTTTCGCCCATTTGGAAAGGGAAGTGAATGAGGGGGAAACTATTTTAATTGGGGATTCTTTAGTGCGCCATATGGACACAGAGTTCGTTGAACGGCATCCAACCAAGAGGAGGAGGGTCTGTCTCCCAGGGGCCAGGGTTGACAGAGTTCGAGACGAAATGGATAGGATTGACGTTGCCTCCCGTCACTCGATGTTGGTGACGATGGTAGGAGGCAACGACTCGTATAGACCCGATACGAGAGTGCCTGACCTTTTGGAGAGATATAGGGGGTTAATTAGGTCCCTAAAGGAGAGGTCAGATAGGTCTTTAGTTTTAGGTATTACCCCTAGGCACGGTTTGGGTCTTAGGATTACGTCTAAAACAATATTTTTGAACAATAAATTAGAAGAGATTTGTGCTGAGGAAAATGTACCCTTCGTAAAGCTGTGGTCCGAATTCAGTGATCCTAGCCTTTTTATAAAAGATGGGGTGCATTTTAATGAAATAGGTAATGCTAGGCTAGGTAGGTTGGACCTTTTCCAGTTTGTGTACCGTTTTTCATATAATTTATTTTTGCTTCTTTTAAGATAAAAAATGAGTGATCAAAAATGAGTTCTTGATAACCTAACCTAACCTAACCTAACCTAACCATTTCCGAATGGTCTTTGAATAAATAATTTCAATCTAAAAATGTTTACTATGCTGTATGTAATGTACTGTAGAAAACGGTACATAAACTGGAAAACGTCCGGTAGGTTAATTGACGAAAACGTGCGAAAGCTGAATAGGTCGAAGCCTTCTTTAAACGTTGTGGTTCCGAGGAACGCGGGTCCGACGTGAAAAATAGTTTAAAACGCCGGCCCCTGGTAAAAAATAATTTAAACGTCTTTTATTGTAACGCGCGTAGTATTAGAAATAAATTAAATGAATTTAAGGCGATAATTTATCCCGTCAACTACGATATAGTTGCCATCACTGAAACTTGGTTAAATACCGTGACGCGGGAATTGTTGGCAGGACTTGATATACCGGGTTTTAAACTCTTTACTAATGATCGGTTACATAGGTTTGGTGGGGGCGTTTTGCTGTACATATGTAATTCCCATAGGGCTATCGAGGTTAAGATAGATTTTCCGGCAGCAATTAATGCAATATGCGTTGAAGTTAGGGCGCGTAGTATTAGTTTTAATTTTGTTGATGTTTATAGACCTCCCGTTCAACCCCTCGATACAGATACTAGATTTTACTCACTTCTTGGTAACTTTTTTGATAATCGGAAGAGTATAATTGTCGGGGACTTTAACTGCTCTAATGTTAATTACGAGACTTTTACTGGTAATGAGGAGGGTTTGAGATTGAGTTCATGGAGGATAATGTTTTACGACAGATGGTTACCGAACCAACGCGCGGTGACAATATTTTAGATTTGGTGATGACGAACGGCGAAAATATAGTCGAAGGTTTAGAAGTAGGCGAGAGTTTAGGATGTAGTGATCATCAAATTCTTAGGTTTAAGTTATTGATAGAAAACACTAAGGTTAGTAACGTAATAGAAGTCCCTGATTTTCGTAGGGCTAATTTTAATAGTTTTGCGGATAGGATGGGAGTAGTGGACTGGGATAACTTATTTATGGGTAATGACACAAATTTGCATTGGGAGGCGTTTAAAGAAAGTTTTATGAATATTGAAAGGGAGTTTATTCCTCGTAGGCTCAAGCGCGCTAGAAATCATGGTAGGCCCAAGTGGTGGACTAGGGAAATAGGCGAGTTCATAAACGAGCGTAACAGAGCGTATAGAATTAATAAGCGCAATTGCACGGCAGCTAACTTTAATTGATATATCGAGCTTAGACGTCGAGTTAAAAGATCAGTTAGGAATGCTAAGCGTAATTTAGAGATACTTATAGCTGCGGATAGTAAACATAATCCAAAAAAGTTTTTTAAATACGTCAATAATCGTAAGCCGATAAAAGATAACATAGGCCCTATAGTGGATGTTAATGGCGCTTTGGCTTCTGACGCTCAGGCGATGGCGAGTATTTTCAATAACGTTTTTGCGACAGTTTTTATCGTAGAAGACGTAAATAATGTCCCCAACGTGGACGATATCGTTCCATTTAGTAGCGAGACTATTTTGGATGAAATAACTGTTTACGAGGGTGAGATTGCGCATTATATCGATAGGCTAAAAGTTAGCTAGGCTCCAGGCCCTGACGCTCTTTATCCCAGACATTTGAAAGACTTGAAAGATGTTATTGTAGGCCCTTTAACAAAGATTTTTAATCAGTCACTCGAAACGGGGCCTATTCCTGAAGACTTCAAATTAGCTAACGTTACACCTATTTTTAAAAAAGGCGACCGCACACTAGCTAGCAATTATAGGCCCACGAGCTTAACGTCAATTGTCGGTAAACTTTTGGAATCCGTAGTTAAGGATCGTATCATCGATCACTTAGAAAGTAGAGATTTGATTAATAGTAGTCAGCATGGGTTTCGACGCCATAGATCTTGTTTAACTAATTTGTTAGAATTTTATAACGAAATAGTGTGCGAATACGATAGGCATAGAGCGGCTGACGTTATTTATTTAGATTTTAAAAAGGCGTTCGATGCAGTTCCGCATAGAAGATTAATTGCGAAGGTTAAAGGGTACTGTATACGCGTTCAGGTAGCTAACTGGTTAGAGGAATGGCTTCGTGCTAGGAAACAGAGGGTCGTTGTTAATGGTAGTGAATCGGGGTGGTTGGATGTAGGTAGCGGTGTCCCACAGGGTTCAGTGTTAGGCCCATTGCTATTCGTAATCTACATTAACGACATAGATGTAGGATTGACTAGTAACGTGTCAAACTTCGCGGACAATTCTAAAATAGGCGGTAGGGTCTTTAACGAGGACGATAGAAATAGGCTCCAAGACGATGTAAATAGGATTCTGGAGTGGACGGTTAAGTGGCAGATGCAATTTAACGTAGACAAATGTAAAGTTTTGCATATAGGTTCTCGTAACAATAATTACACGTACACGATGGATGGTAGAGAGTTAGCGAGCGTTGACGACAAAGTAGATTTAGACGTATTCGTATCTAAGGATTTAAAGGTTAGGAACCAGTGCCTGGAGTCTTGCGCTAAAGCTAATAGGATGTTAGGCTTCATAGCGCGTAATTTCGAATTTAAATCGAAGGATATTATATTGCCCCTTTACAAGTCCCTATTCAGGTCTCATTTAGAATATGCCGTTCAGTTTTGGTGCCCGTATTTGCGCGAGGATATTGGTAGGTTAGAAAGGGTTGAGCTTCGTGCCACGAAACTAATTCCGTCATTGCGCAACAAGCCTTATGAAGATAGGATTAAAGTGTTAGACTTGCATTCACTCGAAACTAGGAGATTAAGGGGAGAGCTTATTGAAGTTTTTAAAATCGTTAATAACATTGATAACGTAAATTTTGACAAACTGTTCACTTTCGATAATAGCAATTCTCATAATAACGGATTTAAGTTGCTTGGCAGACGTTTCATTACTAATAATCTTCCTGCATCAGTCGTTCACTCTACCAGCGTTAATATGTTTAAAAACCGTTTAGATAGGCATTTTAAAAATATTAACGTTGTTTAAAATAAAAAAAAAATTAGTAACAGGAGCTCTGGGGGTGGTGGTCGAGGATGAATCTGTTGACGATTAATGCACAAGATGCCAGCTTGTGACATGCCAGCGTGTGATGCTAGCAATAAAACAAAAAAAAAATTAGACTAACAAGAACGTAGATGTAGCTCGTAGAGTAAACTAACCCACTTTTTGTTTAATTTTACCTACTTTTTTTTTCTTATCCTCTTCTTACTTGCATGTCTGTAACTCTCTTTACTTGCATGTCTGTAGTTTGCATGGTATGACTGTGAGTTAAGACTGTATTTGCATGGTTTGTAATCGTTCTTATTTTACTTCTTTTCATCTTTCACCCCTTTCCTATTCTCTCCGACTATTTTTCTGACTTGTCGGCAGTAGCCGGCGGATGATGATGGTGAGTCTTTTTTCTCTTTTTCTGAATGAATGTTAACCCACGAGTGATAGGTGTTGCTACTTACTTAACCCCTTATTCTCTCCTTTTAACCCCCCTACTCTTTCCTTTCTCTCGGGGCTAACCTTAGAGTGGATCTTAGGGTCTTTGTTAGCCTTAGCTTCTGTAGATCTGTAGATCCTCCTTTCGGAATTTCGGTGAAACTTTTGCTATTGCGCTAGACATATCGAAAGCTTTTGATTGAGTCTGGCAAAATCTTTAATTTTGAAACTGCCCTCCTTCGGTTTCTATCCTTCTATCTGTGCCTTCATCTCCAATTTCCTTTCTGGCTGATCTATAGCTGCAGTTGTAGATGGCCACTGGTCTTCTCCTAAAGCTATCAACAGTGATGTTCCTCGGGTTTCTGTCCTGTCACCCACCCTTTTCCTTTTATTTATTAATGATCTTTTAATTCGCACTTCCTATCCTATTCACTCCTGTGCCGATGATTCCACTCTTCACTTCTCCACCCACTTTCGAAAGCGTCCCTCACAGCAGTCGCTTCATGATTCGCGTAGGACGGCACCTGGCCTCTGATCTTTCTGCTATATCTGATTCGGGCAGAGAAAACCTTGTGCCTTTCAATGCCTGAAAAACCCAGTTACTCCATCTGTCTACTCATCACAATCTTCCACACGACTATCCCCTTACCTTCAACAACACACAACTCAATCCTTCCTCTTCTCTTAATATTCTTGGCGTCTCCTTTTCTCGTGATCTTTCCTGAAAAGATCACATATACTCTCTTTCTAAAACAGCTTCTAAAAGGTTAGGTGTGCTGTACCGCCTCCGCGGTTTCTTCACCCCCACTCAGTTGCTGTCTATGTACAGGGGTCTTGTTCGCCCCTGTATGGAGTATGCTTCTTATGTGTGGGGGTGGTTCAACCTACACAGCCGCACTTGACCGGGTGGAATGAAAGGCATTTCGTCCCATCAATTCCCCGCCTCTTACTGGCTGTCTTTAATCTCTCTCTCTCTTCGCTGCAATGTTGCCTCACTCCCTTTTTACTATCGCTATCAGAACGGACATTGCTCTTCTGAACTCGCTAACTGCATGCCTCCTCCTTTAAGGAGAGCACTCAGTACCAGACTTTCTACGCATTCTCATTCCTATTCTGTCCAACTAACTAATGCAAGAGTTAATCGGTAGTTGCAGTCTTTCATCTACTCAACCGGTCAACTCTGGAACAATCTTCCTCAATCCATCTTTTCACCTGTCTATGACCTCTCAGCTTTCAAATGCAGGATGTCTAGGCATCTCGAAAACCCCGGACCTTGATTTGGCTCTCTTCTTCTTCTGTGGGAGGGTGCTTTTGCGGGCATTTGCCTTTGGCCCCTTCTTCTTGCATAAAAAAAATAAATAAACAAATAAAAATATTAGGAAATGACGTACACACCGTTTTTGCGCCATCTGTGAGAGAAAGTAATAAAGTTTCACATAACCTCAAACACATTCAACATGGGCACCAGTTGTCACACGTAAGACGTCAAAACGGTATTCTATCTCCATCCATGTACGCTGCAACATTTCAACGTCAACTCTTGCAACAGCAGCAGTAATTCTGGTCTTTAAATCGTCGATGTTGGCCACTGGAGTTGTGTACACGCAGTCTTTTACATAACCCCAGAGACAAAAGTCACAGGGTGTTATCTCTGGTGATCTGACTGGCCAAGAGATGGGCCCCCACGGCCAATCCACCGATTTGAGAAATGCATGTTAAGGGAATTTCGTACCAATTTCGTAATTTGTGTACACCCTGTACAATAATCTGACATCTACCACGCGAAACTTTATTACTTTCTCTCACAGATGGTGTAAAAACAGTATGTGTACCTCGTTTCCTAATCATTTTATTTGAGAGAGAAGTTGTAAAGATAATTTGTGTACACCCTCTACTATATATTATGACATGTATAGTAATTACATATAGTAATCCAATAAAGACCAATGGCTAAAGGATAAATTTCTTTTCATGGTTTTGTTGGTAGGATGATAGTGCTTATCATATAAATATGTTGAATGTTGTATACGGACTTAGCATAGCTATTAATAATACTGTAGGACCTGCCCAGGAGCCCCAACCTACGTAATTCTGATTTAAATTCAATATAATTGCAACCTTAGATACAATACTCGTAGGCTCGTAGGCTCATAGGCTCGTAAGGTTCGTAGGCTAGTGGAATAAACTCTTAACAAATAAATAAATGAGAAAATGCAAATAAAAGATTTGCTTTTATTTCCCTTATTATATTTTGAAATAAATTAGTCTTAAATAAAAAATGTAGAAATTACTTAAAATTTGGTAAATATATTTCGGTTCTTTTGCATTATCTTCCCAACACTAATTTTTTTATATAATGTTGGTTTGGTTTTGGTTATGGTACTTTATTTTCCTTCCATTATAAAAAAAATTAGTGTTGGGATTAGGTTAGGTCTGGTTAAGTTAGGTTAGGTTAGGTTAAAAACAGCCCGCCGCAAGTGTTTTGCTAACGTACTTTATTTTCCTTCCATTATAAAAAAAAATTAGTGTTGGGAGGATAATGCAAAAGTACCTATATTTCTTTGAATTATTGTTAACTCATTTACAGTTTTCTAAAAAAAATTAAAAATAAAAAGTAAAAAACAAAAATAAAAAAAATGGAGGTTTTGACATATAATTTTTTAAAGCATTAGTAGCATGGGCCCATTTGAGCAGAGTGGTTGCCATGGAAACGAGGGGAGTGCCAGTGCCAGAGTCATTGCCAAGAGGGAAAAAGAGGGAAAACTGCTGGAAATGAGAAATGGTGGTGAAGGGTAAAGGGAAAAAAGGGTAAAAGAGGGTGAAAGGAGAGAAGAGCAAAAGTCAAATCACAGCTGCATAAACAATCATTGATAAATGTAAACAAAGAGTTTGATAAAGAGGATGGTCATAAGGCAAAACGTTGAACGGTTGTAGGTAAGGGAAGGAATAGGGGAGGGTTCTGAGGAAAGAAGATAAGGGTAAAAATAAATAATATATATATATATATATATACAGGGTGTCCGAGAATTATCTGTACAATTTTTGGCTGTTATTAAAAGTCAACCATGAAGTGTAGAAATTCCAGTGTTGTCTCATTTTACAGAGAATCTCATTAAGTTTTTTCTGATACCAAGTTTTGACAAGTTTTTTAGAAATTCCAGTGTGTCCGAACATTATCTGTACAATTTCATCTTTTAATAAAATTCTTGATAACACACGTAAAATTCTTAAACAAGATTATTTAGAATCTGTATTTTCAAAAGTTTCTTTTATTAAAGTAAACAAACATTCGATATGTGCACCATTAGTGATTCGCAAAACATCCAATCGATACTCCAAATGTTGCCATGTACGCTGCGGCATATCCACATCAATTCGCTCAATAGCAGCTGTGATTCTTGCTTTTAAATCATCAATGTCTGTCACCCGCGTACATTTCTAAAACACTTGTCAAAACGTGGTATCAAAAGAAACTTAATGAGATTCTCTGTAAAATGTGAGAACACTGGAATTTCTACACTTCATGGTTGACTTTTAATAACAGCCAAATATTGTACAGATAATTCTCGGACACCCTGTACATATATGTATGTGTGTGTATGTATATATATATATATATATATTATATATATGTGTGTGTGTGTGTGTGTGTGTGTGTGTGTGTGAGACGTCGTACTACGAACTTTAGCGGCCACTATTATTTCCACAGGTGTCGAGAAAAAGGTAATAGCAAAAGGTTGAAGGGATGAGAGTAATGAGGGATGGTGAGGGTGGTGTAATGGGGGTATAAGAATAAATATAAAATTGAAAATAAAAATAAATTAAAATTTTTATATACAGTAGATTAAAAAAAACTCGGAGTAAGAAAGAAGTGGTGGTAGAACAGATGAAGGAAACTGAATTCCATACGACTCGTCGGGAATCTAAACGACGGACATATGCAAATATTACAAAACAGGTTCATGTAAATATGGCTCAAACTGCATCACCGCAAAAAATGTTTCTTCATGATGAGGAATGAAGTTACAGATACGGAACAAACTGCTACTATTTCCACCCATCTGTGTGCAGACAGTAAATTAGAGAGAAAAAATTTCTAAATATGGAGTGCCCGTATTTTCACATTAAGGACACTCAAAGAAGGGAACGAGAAAGAAAAGTTCACATCCTAAATAGAAGTAATAACAGTGGCAATGAAGTACATTTTTTAGAGGAAATGAGAATGATAAAAGCACAACTAGTCCTTCGAATGAGACAATACAGAAGTTCGCAGATATATGCACCCCAGCATTAAATACATCACCCTCCTATTCAACACAAGCCACCGTTAAAACGTAGTAAGCTCGACAGAAAAATCAGGACACTACTTAGACAACGGAAACAAACGTAAAACATCTTCACAGGCGCGGAACTGAAGCAAGGAGACTCAAATTAGAAAAAAACTGCGAAATGGAAATGAACCTAAAACAAATATTCATCCATAAGACAAACGATGAAAAACAAGGTGTCAGAAAACAAAAAATAACCCAAAATACTTCAACACGTTTGTGAAAAGAAAAATGCAATGTAAAGAGAGTATTGTTCCGTTGATAGATGGGGTGATTGAATACACAAGTGACCAAGAAATAATGAGCGAACTGCTTAAGGAACAATTTAACTCTGTGTTTAGCACCCCTAATCCCTAAGTCAGAAAAGAAAGTAGAAAATCCAGATGAATTTTTTGACATAGATATAAATCGGCCAAGAACAAATTCCGGCACGAACCTATTAATAGACTTAGTGTTCCCGGAAGGAGATGTCTGTGTCACAAATGCGAGAAAATTCGTCACCAGGCCAGATACATGGCGTGCCACGTTTCTCAGGCAATGTAAAGAGAGTATTGCCAAACCGCTATACTTATGATAGAGAAAATCACTCGACACAGGAAAAATTTCACTTCCATTAAAGAACGCGAACATTACCCCAGCTTACAGTATTAGAAAGTAACAGAGCAATGCCTAAGAGTTATCGGTCAGTAGCTCTCACCTCCCACCTTATAAAGTTCTCTGAACGTATAATTAGAGGCAAAACTACTTACTACCTACCAGAATTTATACAGTCCAAATCAACATGACTTCAGTGCGGGAAGATCGTGCCAATAGACAAGCAGGAGAAAATATTGGAAACATTGTGTGGAGGACAAAACATAGCTGTAATATATACTGATTTTGCTAAAACCTTCAATAAATATGACTATGGTCTATGGAATTATAGCACACAAACTTAAGAATACAGGAATTACTGGAAAGGTGGGAAGATGGATATTTAATTTTCTGATTCAAAGAACAAAAAGAGTGGTAGTAAATGGAGTTAAATCTGAAGTCCCACAAGGTACACTATTAGCTCCCTTGCTGTTCATAATGATTGCAGACATTGATGCAGATATTAATGACCATAAGGTATCATGTTTCGCAGATGACAAAAAAATATGCAAGGAAATATCGAACGAAGGTGACATAAAAAAATTACAAAATGATATTGAAACATTATTTATTCAAGTGGGTAGAAGACAACAATATGAAGTTCAACGAAGAAACATTGCAACTTCTAAGATATGGTAATAACAAGGTGCTACAGAATAAAGGATACAAAACTCTGCAAGCCAAACAGATAACACCAAACCCACAAGTCAGGGAACTTGGAGTAATAATGTTGTCGGATGCAGAATTCCGAGAGAACTATAATACCAAAATTACAACAGCTACAAAAATGATAGGAATCATCTGGAGGAGCTTCCGCAGCAGAAAAGCAAACATCATGCTCAAATTATGGAAGAGTCTAGTCCTACCAATAACTGAGTATTGCTCAGTACTCTCAAGCCTATACAGAAAACGAGACATTACAAACAAGAAGCCATACAAAGGACTTTTACATCTAGAGGAAACGAAAAGTGAAGACTAATGGTCTCGACTTCAATCCCTGAAACTCTACTCTCTCGAAAGAAGACGCGAGAGGTACACAATAATATACACATGGATAATACTTGAGGGTTTTGTCCCTAACCTTAGAAACGAACTAGAAACAAACTGGAATAAGAAGAGAGGCAGATTTTGTACAGTCCCAGCTGCTGTGGGAAAGGGGGCCATGAAACGAGGATGGAAAATACTCTCAGAATACGAGCCCAAAACTTTTTAATGTCCTGCCAAAAGAAGTGAGGACCCTCAACCAGATCCTGCAATCTCCAACTCTAGTTACATAAAAAACTGTTGTGTTGATCATTGTTTAGATGAAAAATTTGATAAGCATGCATATTACAATATTATCTTTCTTGTAAAGGCTGTGTAGCATTTACCATACAATAATGCCTGAAAATGTCAGTCTTTTAATTGAAGAAAAATAAGGGAAATGACAGAAATTCTTGAGTAAAACCTCGAATTAATTTCATATAAAGTGCTTAAAAGTTGGTTTATAAACAGAAGTTTGTTTCATTTAGATATATCTGACAAATGTTGAAATAACAATATTTAATGCAATTTCCTTAATAAAGGAAATCTGTAACCATAAATCAGACCAAAAGGTTCACATTTCTCAAATCTGATACACCCAATCCAAAAGACAAGAGTGTTTTAGCATTTGTTCACCTTATTTTTATATTACACTACATTTCATTTGGAAAACATTAATCCACCGGGCCTATCAAGGTTATTTACATCATAAGCGATATTTTATAATCAAAAGAAGTATCAATAGAAAATATAAGTTCCTAGTCAGCTAATTAACATAAAAATATTAACAGAACTACCCAAATAAACTACATATCACTATTTACACAATGAAAGCATCTAATTTTTATTTAAACTAACCAAGGTGATAACATTTAACACACCATATGACAAGTTTTTGTATTCTGGCATGCGTCATAAATCTTCTTGAATGAAGCATCTTAGCATTAGTCATCATACGTATACATACATACGTGTATAATTAGGCCACACCCACAAGTTTTATTTTTTCCTCATCAGGCTTTCCCACTCCCTTACTAACCCGATACACCCCTTTGAGAGACTAAATTTTTGTTTTTTCTCTTTTCCCCCTATTTACCCCCTATTTACCCCTCTACCATATATTTATATTATTGTGTCATCGTGTTGTTGGTGGCCCCTATAGTTCATACTATGACGTTACGCACATATTTTCCAGTTTAGGATTAATTGTTGTTTGTTTGTTTGCATCTATTAACTTGGAATTTTATTTTTATTAAAATAGTGGCCGATAAGGTTGATAGTATGACATCACACCATTTTTATTTATATTTATATTTTTATTTATTTTCAATTTTATATTTCCCTTATCATCCCCCATCCTCTTTCCACCCATTCACCCATCTTCGTTATCACTATCCTCCTTATCTTATCCTTCCATTCCCCCTTATCATCCCCACCATCATATTATATATATATATATATATATATACACACACATTTTAACTGCAAACAACAAACAGTATAATTACTGTAAAGAACGACGCTTGTATAGAAGAACGTTCCGCACAAGATGAGGAGAGAGAACGAACAAATGAAAAATGAGGTAACCACCCGGGAATCGAACCCTGGATCTTCCGATTGCCGGTCAGATATGCTAACCACTACACCATGGGCCTCGATTAATCAGAAGTCGTAATTCTCCTACATACGAGCAGAAACCAATGCCCTGAGGGGGCACCTCCCGCATGCCGCACATATATACATTTTAACTGCAAACAACACACAGTATAATTAATGTAAAGAACGACGCTTGTATAGAAGAACGTTCCGCACAAGATGAGGAGGGAGAACGAACAAATGAAAAATGAGGTAACCACCCGGGAATCGAACCCTGGACCTTCCGATTGCCGGTCAGATATGCTAACCACTACACTATCGGCCTCGATTAATCAGAAGTCGTAATTTTCCTACATACGAGCAGAAACCAATGCCCTGAGGCAAATTCTTGGCCCCCTGACAACCAAGCTATTTTCCTTCAGAGTTGAGGAGGTCCCTTGTCGGGCCTTTAATTTGAGAACACTACACATTCTGCTTTTCCTATTTTCCAGCGTTGTCTGGATAGTAATTGGGTTTTGTTTGAGGTTTGGTACCAGTTTTTCGATCATTTTCCATATGTAGATTATGGTATACCTCTCTCTTCTTCTTTCCAGGGAGTACAGATTTAGTTTGCGTAGTCTTTCCTAGTAGTTGAGTTCTTTGCAGCCATCAGTCTTGGCTGTGAAATGTCTCTGCGTTTCTTCTAGTTTATTAATTTCTTCCTTTTTATATGGGGACGTCAAAACTGAGCAGTATTCAAGTGTTGGTATGATCAGTGTTCTCAGCAGGGGAATCATTACTGTCTTGTCCCTCCTTTTGAACGTTCTTAGTACCTCTCCCGCGACTCTTTTTGCTTTGTTTATTGCTATCTGATTTTGTGTCTCGAATTTGGCATCATCGGTCATTATTACCCCCAAGTCGACCGCTTTCGTGCTTCTCTGAATTTCTTGCCTATCTGGACCATAATATGCAGTCTTTTTAAGTTTCTCGTTTCTACCATATCTCAAGAGCTGAAATTTCTCGGTGTTTAATGTCATATTGTTGTCTTCTGACCATTTGTATATTTTGTTTGTGTCTCTCTGCAAGGCCTCTATTTCGTTTGCATCGCTGATTTTTCTGCAATATATATATATATATATATATGGGAATGAACTCAGAATGGTTCCCTGAGTTTTTTATGATACACACAGACCGTGCATGGAACAAGGAACTCTTCTGGGATAATTAAATCCACTATAGTCCGAATAAGTAATAGTAAATGACAAATACCATAGTTTTTCTTTTTCATGATGCAAGCCCGACGTGGGCAACGGGTCTCTCGCAAAGAGGTCCCATAAATATAGCTTCCCTCACCAGCTATCTGCAAAGCAGACAGGATCCAGCTTTGGGACATGGATCTAGGGTTTAAAGCAGCCTAGCCCCACTACATTTAGAACCTCGATATAAGTAAAAGACTCGTTGCATTCACGTCGGATTGAATAAATCAAAGAAAAAGGGGTAACTATTATATTTTTAGACAAAACCAAAACTTAAACCTCAACTGGCAGAATTGAGCGTCCACTTTTCAAGGCACATAACATGTCCGTTTCATGATGGGAATGAACTCAGAATGGTTCCCTGAGTTTTTTATGATACACACAGACCGTGCATGGAACAAGGAACTCTTCTGGGATAATTAAATCCACTATAGTCCGAATAAGTAATTGTAAATGACAAATACCATAGTTTTTCTTTTTCATGATGCAAGCCCGACGTGGGCAACGGGTCTCTCGCAAAGAGGTCCCATAAATATAGCTTCCCTCACCAGCTATCTGCAAAGCAGACAGGATCCAGCTTTGGGACATGGATCTAGGGTTTAAAGCAGCCTAGCCCCACTAGCTGGATCCTGTCTGCTTTGCAGGATTGTCTTTCGGAAAGAAAACATCCACCACCAAAACGGTGCGAATCTCACTTGATCTGGATGTCACGAATGAATCGAGCTGCAGTTCCGCAGGTTGAACCAGCTTCTCGATGTGTTTGATATTACTTCAACCTTCTTTCTCCAAATACTTGAAGATCATTGTGCGGTGCTCCCAGGTAACTGTCGAAGAATTCCATGCCTCCATTTAAACCGGAGTAGAGAAGATGAAAAAGTCACTCACTCGCGCCGAAGGAGCGAGAACTGGATTCGAAACAGGAAAATCTTGCTAGCATAGATCACTTTCGCCATCCATCGGGCTAGGCTCTGTTAGCCATGAACTTCACACCGCAAGAAGGAATTCGTCCCAGGATGATGATGCTTAGTTCTAAGAACCTGCAGTAGTCATCTCGAGGTTTGACTTCTTTTTGGAGAAGTGCCATAATGAAAGAATTGGCTATTTGCTTTATCTTGTGCAGCAGAAGAGATAACAGTCTCTACTCTGACTATATGATGGAACCCCATTCCCCCCGAAATTGTTTGAAGAAGGGAATGTCAGGTCCAGTGGAGGGCCCAGACATCATCTTGAACACATCAGCGATGATAATTTCCTTTCAGTCAGGGTGCATGCTCCTGTGTGTTTGCCGGTGTTTCGAAACACATTCCAATATTTTTGTCTGGAAGATAACCTTCTACAAGAGGTTACACCACTGCTGTAGACATCGCCTTTCTCGTCCCAGAATCCAGTTTTGAAGCACCAAGAAGTTTTTCGATCTTCACGCCTGAGACCAAGATTGCGAGTCTGACCACTTTCTCAGTCGTTAACCCGGTGACAGAAGGTACAATTTTCCCATCCCACTGGAGAAACATGTAATTTCCGCTGTCATGCTGTTCTTCACCTTCACCACTTTGTTCGGTCCTGGGCTGATGTCAGATCACTAGAAAGAATCTGTCTCTAATCTTTCTTGACTCTCTTGGAAAGTCTGTCGTGACGGTCTCCGAATCATTTGAATCTTCCTAAGAATCATTAGTGGTAGAAATCAGTGATGATAATTCAACCTTCTGTTCTGTCTTTCTATTCCTGAACTCTTCTTTCTCTTCCTGGTCCTAATTCACAGATGATTCCTTCTTTCGTCGCGTTCTTTTTTCTTTCTTGACCGATTCCTTGTCCACACCAATCATGTATCCTCTCTTCTCTCATCTCTGATCCAGAAGAAATGTTCGATCTTCATCACTTAGTGACCACACAAAATGTTTATTTAATAAACTGAAATCTGTTAAGGGAGTTGTCTCTCTAACGGAAACATATTGGCACGTGAGCACAAGAACATTTTGAAAACTTTTTTTAGCCCTGTATGAATGAATCACCCTAAAATATATATATATATATATATATATATATATATATATATATAGAGAGAGAGAGAGAGAGAGAGAGAGAGAGAGACACACACACACACATTATTTTTGTATTTTTGGTTCACTGCATAAAAAACATTCCATAAGAAAGAAAACCTCAATTAGCGAGTGAAGTGAGCCAAAAATATAATGATTTTATTGCTGAAGACTGGTAAAGAGTACTTATCACGGCTGAGTTAAAATTGGATTTGTCTGGCATACACATAAGGCAGCACATGAGGCACAGACTCGATGAAAAATTGACCCTGCAGTGTGTAAAACCTGTGAAGCATGCTGAGGGCTTCATTGTAGTATAGAGTTGTTTCAGAGTTGTTTTCAGTTGTTTTTGTAGAAATCAACGGTACCCTCTAAAGAGAATAGACGTTTCGTAAGACGTTTCAATGTCCCAATTTTGTAAATTTTGAAATGTCTAATTCGTCCGACAGTTTACATAAGTTAAACAATTCATTAGACATTTCAGTAAGTCAGTTAAAATGTCTAAATTGTCCCATCTTTTAAACAATTGAAAAGACGGATCACCTGAAGATCAGGGCCCCAGGCCTTCTATAGTTAGCCTTATAAGGCTAACTAACGAAAGTATCACGACTTAACCTAACCAATCGTCAAGGGCGTACAGTTGACTTCACGATTGGTTAGGTTAAGTCGTGATACTTTCGTTAGTTAGCCTTATAAGGCTAATTAACGAAGGCTGGGGACCCTGATCTTCAGGTGATCCGAAAAGACTAATCTGAAATGTTTAATGAATTGTCTAACAATGAAATTTTAATGCATGAAAGTTTAAGAGGTTTAAATTTAAGTATAAGTTTAAGCTCATATGAAAAAGAATTACTTCACAGCATTAGTCTTTAAAAATTGTGGCTTTCAATTTTTATATATATACACATTATATATATATAACTGACTCTAGTAGTATGATGGCAAAAGGCTAGAGGAATTTGGGGTGGTCTGAAATCCTGCCCCTGGAGGCCTTTGCCTTAGTTATAAGGGGCCCCCCTTCCTTAAGTTCTTAACCCATTTATGGGGTCTCACCGTTCTTAATGAAGGGCAGCTACCCCATTGATGTGCCCCTTGCGGGGCCTAATTCCTCCTTGGGAAAAAAAAAAGGATTCATCCTCGCCTTCCTTCACGAGAAAAAATCCTCCTGTGGGGAGATCTTTCATGAGACAAACAAAAACAAACACGCAGAAACAAGCAAACAAACGCTGAAAGCGTTCGTGCAGAACATCCATTTCTGGAACACCAGTCTTCTTCTGATATATATGTGTGTGTGTGTATACTAATAAATGTGACCAACGTATATATTTCATATATAAGAACTGTAGTGTAAAACAAATACGAAAGATTTCTTTTACGCCGACCATTATCTCATCGTTTCGGCTTAATATATTAATAATGATACCAAACAAAATAAAATTAAAATAAATACAATCAACTCATAAACAAATTTTGCCTTGTTTTAATATTTGTATTACGAAATAGATCCCAAAACTATTAAACAAATTAATTGCAATTTCATATATCTAATCTAAGGGGAAGCTATTATATTTTAATCCATTCGTATAGTAACGTGATAACAATCATCATGAACAAAAAACATTATTTTATATATATATATATATATATATATCAGCCCGTTTCAAAAGACTAGGATGAACGCGAATACTTGCCATTTATATTTCGTAAATCCAAATATCGATATCTTCCTTCATAGACGTATATTTCATCCATGTAGTTTTCTGTTATTTACATCGCCTCACGTTTCTCGAAAATAGTAGAGAAGTTCTTATAACTACGCCACTTAAATGATAACTTATGAACTAATTGAGTTTGGTATTAAAAGGTTCCGCTCAAATGATCTGTGTGTCTATACACAGTCTAATGCAACGATTTAAAAAATTAACCACCCCGATTATCCAAGCTATTAGCAATCCTACTGTACGTCTTCTAAGCTATGGAATTTATGATATGAAAATGGCTGGTTTAGCTTCACACAACTTCGAAAGTACTGTATTATTTCTCATTAATTGTATATATTTCTATCCTTAGTGTGTGATTTGTTATTTTATTATTAATATTAAGCATTTGGATAATGGTCTAGCAATAAACTTATTCATATTCAATTTTCATACAAAACATTTAAATAAATAAGCAAGTGTGCCTTAAATCTCGAACAAACAACAAACAGTTAAAGAAAACGACTAGTGGATTTTCGGCGGTAACTCTGTTATTTGTGTGTTTCTTTCCGAATCATCAGCCCCATCTGTAAAATACTTGGTCAAGGGACTAACAATTTCATTACAACTACATTTTGCATCGTCGGTAAAGATTAATTTATTTAACCTCGCATTAGATATGCAATAATCAACTCTTACCTAGAAGCAAAGAAACGTACAAGTTATATTTCCAGTCGACCACAGTGTCTGTATTTCTGTTGTCAGTTTCTGTACAAACGGCAATAAAAAGACTTTTTTACAATCACAATATATGCACATAATAAACGCATGTTATACATACACTATATGATCAAAAGTATTCGGACACCCCGGAAAATCCGCATTTCTGCAAATATCACCTTCCCTTCACCGAAAGGTATGCTGGGAAAAAGCGTGGCGAAACTATAATGCTGAGGTGTTCTGTTAAGTTATCAGTAACTGTTGTGAAGCCATGCCGCGCGGACGTGAACTCTCCGAGTTCCAACGTGGACTCGTCATCGGATGTTATTTAAGTAACGTTTCTATACGAAACATTGCAGCCAAACAGGATATACCAAAGTCGACTGTAGCGGATGTTATCATGAGATGGAAGCACGACGGTGCAACTAACGCGAAAAAACGTTCTGGACGACCACGCAAACTGACGGAACGTGATAGAAGAAGTCTGGTACGACATGTCAAGAAGTCCCGCACGTTCTCTGCCGCTTCCATCGCTGAGGAGGTAGGAAGAGCATCCGGTACCTCCGTTAGTACTGTAACTATCCGCAGAGAGATGCACAGACTCGGTTATTATGGTAGAGCAGCTGTACACAAGCCACTGATTACAAAAGTTAATGCCACGCGTCGTTTGGCCTGGTGTGTCTCCCGTCGTTCCTGGACCGTGGAGGACTGGAAAACTGTTCTTTGGAGCGACGAGTCGCGGTATTCACTCTTCCAGTCTGATGGGCGTGTTTGGGTGTGGCGACAGCCCGGAGAACGGCTTCTTCCTGACTGTGTACGTCCAACGGTGAAGTTCGGTGGAGGGTCCATCATGGTATGGGGTTGTTTTTCTTGGCTAGGGCTCGGCCCGTTGGTTGTTATACCCACTACCATGAACACTGACGTTTATCTCGACGTTCTGGACAATTCGGCCCTCCCTACACTGTGGCAATACTACGGAGATGGCAATTGTTTGTTTCAACAGGATCGAGCTCCCTGCCATACTGCAAGGCGTGTGCAGGACTGGTTTCGTGAAAATAAGGTGGATTTGTTAGACTGGCCTGCTCAGAGCCCCGATCTCAACCCAATCGAGCACATGTGGGACGAACTGGAGCGACGGATACGAAACCGCACACCACGCCCGGCTTCACTTGCATCTCTTGCATCAGCTCTGCAAGAGGAATGGCGAGCCATTCCTGCACAGACTTACCGAAAACTGGTGGAAAGTATGCCTCGACGTGTTGACGCTGTAATAAAAGCAAAGGGTGGACCTACTGGTTACTAAATGCCATAATAAAACCATTTTTCCCAAAACCATGCGGTGTCCGAATACTTTTGATCATATAGTGTACATATATATATATATATATATATATATATATATATATATATATATATATATATGTGTGTATATATGTATATGTATATATTATATATAATATATATATATGTGTATTATATGTATATATATATATAATATATATATATATATATATATAATTATGCGGGTTGCTTCTACAGAGCTTCAATTTAATATTTAGTAGAAATCCAATGACAAGGAGAAATGTAAATGCCATGAAAAGTCTTCTTTATTGCGCAACGTTTCGAGCAATACGCTCATCTTCAGGCTGTTTAATAACAATGTGAAATTAAAATCAATATTGAATGAAAAACAAACAGAAATTTCTATAACCTATTCGTAAAGACAAATTTTAAAAGACTGAGAAAAGAGGGTTAAGTTCTAAGTTATACAGATTTACATATCAAAATTAATATATATGTTAAGCATAACAATATTAAAACCTCATCCGTAAATATATTCTCTTTCACTCACCTAAAAGAACCTGCAAGTTTTATAATCTATTTAATGACTAAAACGAAATTGCTGAAGACGCCAATAACTAACGCATACAGATTTAGCTAAGACATAAGAGAAAATTAAATCAAGTTGGCCTGAAATCGAACCTTAAAGCTCTTAACCCTGATCAAACAATTTTCTAAGAGAATTTGAGCAACAACGAAAGACGACTTCTCTCTTTGGGTCTATATTTTAAGTTAACAAACTTTAAGATCAATTATTTTAAACACTCTTTATCATCTGAAAAACTTTTTCATAGTTTAAAACGAATCTTAATAGCTGACTATACAAAATTTTCCCATTAGACCTAGCCTTTCTGCATACATCACCCGTAATCACTTTTATAAATTTAAAACTCATAAAGTTTTTCCCACTAATCAATAGTAAGATATCGCTTGCCTAAAAGAATCACCAGGGATGACTCCAAAATAATTTCACGTCCTGACAAAAGCAAAGATACCATTCTTCTTAACAAATCAGATGATGATAATACGTTGAATAAAGCCCTCAACGACTCCGCCAAATTCAAAAAGATTAATGACAAGCCTCTAGTACAGTGGTGCACAAACATTTTTGACGTGAGGGCCAAGCGAAGAAAATAACTAAATGTATTAGCCTACTTACTTTCCATCTAAGTCATAAATTGGGTCACTTTTATATTCTAACTTTTTCATTGAATTGAAAAGACCCGTGGGGCCACTGAAAAGACCCGTGGGGGACACATTTGGCCCGCGGGCCAGGGTTTGTGCATCACTGCTCTAGTACTTTTCCTAAACTTGAAGATAAAATCATCCGTTTCCTCAAAAATTATATGATCAAAATAAAATTTCGGAGGAAGATTACGACCAAAAATACTCTACCCTCACCTCTCCAGACACTCTTTACGGCCTCCCTAAAATATACATACCAAATTTACCCATTAGACCTATCCTTTTTGCCTACATCACCCATAATTTACACCTAGCAAAATTCCTAATATCCCCCAACTCCACCCTAACTCGTAATGCAGAATTAATATTCCATCCATATTTCCTACGAATTTTTCAAAGAAATACTGACGTTGAACAATTCAAACAACCTTCATATGCACAGCTTTGACATAGTATTCCTCTACAACAACGTGCCAATTAGAGAAGCCATCGATACCGGCACCAACAATTTATTTTCCATAATCAAAACACAGACCTCAAGCTAACGAAACAAGAATTTACCAAACTGCTAACCCTTGACACCTCAGACACCTACTTCTTTTCCATTTTACCAACAAACCTATTCACTAGCCAGGGGATCCCCTTAGTTAACATCTTTCTCTGTTATCACGAAAATAATGGCTACTCCATCACCCCACCCATTACAAACACACTTATATAAAAGATATGTCGATGACACTTTCTACTCTTTCACATTGCTAACCACGACCCTCTGTTTATTAACTATCTCAATTCCCAGCATCAGATCATCAAATTCACTAAACAAAACGAACCTAACAACATCTTACCCTTTTTAGATATAACAATAGCAAAACAAAATAATAAATTCAGCACTTCCATATATCGAAAACCTACATATACAGACCTAGATACAAACTACTTAAGCCACACCCTTTACTATATAAAATTAACAGCATTAAAATCTTAATCATTCGTGCTTATCAACTTTGTTCCTCCTACTTATCCTTCCACAATGAAATAGAATTCGTTCACAGTTTCTGCATTAATATTCCTTTCCCAAAACATTTACTACATTCTCTAAATATACATTTTCTGAACAACATTTATCAGCCCCTTAAAGGCCCCACTGTTAAAAAAGATATACATTACTTTTCTTCCTACTACGACTATATTAGTTAACAATCAGAACTTCGCCACCTACTCATCCAACTTTACCCTGAATTTAGTCATCAATTTGTATTCACCAATAATAATAGCATTAATTCATATCTCATTCATAAAGAGAAATCCCAGCCCCTTGTCTCATCCAATATCTACTGTTTCATTTGTACTCATTGCAATACGAGCTATATTGGCAGCACCACTCGCCAACATCAAACAAGAGTGGACGAGCATCGTGTCATTTCTACCCAACGAAATCATCAATAAGAGATCATTGACACCTCCACAATCACCCACTGCTCCCTACCAATTTCAAAATTATCATTTCAGCATACCAATCAACCGACCTCAGCATCCTCGAATCCCTATATACCCTATATACCTTTAGTACAAAACCCGGGTGTTAATAACACACTGGACTGGTGAACCATTAAACATAATCAATGAATCAGTCAGTACAAGACCTACCCTCAACGACTACAGTTCTTACATATATACATTTTATATATTTTTAACTTTGAATTATTATCATAGGACTGTACAAATATTTTGATATATAATCTCTTATTATATTTGTACACTTTTATTTTTTACTTCTTAGCAATGATGATGGAAATCGAATTTCCGAAACGTCTAACTAATAAACATGTATTACCTTCTGGTCCTCCTATTCCTTACTATATATATATATATATAATATATATATATATATTAGGGTGGCCCTTATATGACCTCAAAAAACAGAAAGTGACGGAAATTTCGCTCTCACCCCTCAGATAGATGCTATTTCAGGAGATAATTCATCGTGCAAAATTTTATTCGTATTGCTCAATATGTAGAGGTCGCCCCCATTGTCTATATTTTGACACTATTGGCCCCGGGAACTTCTTTCGGTTGTCTGCGACGACTTGAAGGAGGAATTGGAGCTGCTCCTCATCGCTGGTCAGCTTCTTGTTAAAGTTTTGAATAAGGACAACTCCTCTCTCTGCTCTGTCGTTGACCAGAGCCAGGTACCAGACCAGATTTGCGGCAGCTTGGAAGCTTTGGGACTGGGGCCATTCGCGAGGGTCTTGGCGGAGGAAATCATCCGGAAGGGCCAACCACGTGAAAAGAGCCTTGGAGTTTGCGGACACCAGTTGCTGAAGACCCTTTCCATCGTCATCCAAGAAGATCCTTGCATCCAGCTTCGGTCTTTTGGGAGGATCTTCTTCCTCGCCTTCCATGGCTTCCACCATCAACTGCTTTGTTCCCCAGGACACCCTTTCATCGAAGAGAGACAAACCGACCAGCTCCTCGGAAAGATACCACAGATGGTGTGAGAGCTTCTTGGCGGTCGCCTTGCTGATGGCCTCGTGCGGTTACTTCAACAAGGACTTCATGAGGAGGAAGTCGTTGAGAGGATCCTGGTGAGGAAGTGGAGCCGTTGTCCAGGCTTTCGCGTACGCGATGACATCGAACAAGGAGAGTTCTTTGATGCCCTTCTCCTCCACTGGGGTCAACTTGAACTGGTCCCGAAAAAGCCAGATCTTGATGGCGTAGAGGACCTTGGCCATCCAGCGAGCTCGGTGCATTGCTCCAGGAGCACTGAAGTGAATGCCTCGCTGTGAGGTCCCCCCAAGGAAGATGATGCAGAGTTCCACGAGTTCCCTGTAATCTTCCCTGGTGCGCTCCGTCTGGGACTGGAAGAACTGAAGGAATTCTTCCTTGACCGGGGAAACTGCAGCCTCCACAACAGGATCAGTGATCGTGGGCTTGAAATCCTTCTGGTTGATGAAAGACCACTTCTCCCGAAACCGATTGAAGAGCTGGATATCCGGTCCTGTTGATGGAACTCGCAGTGCGGCCTCGAAAGCTGCTCCGATTACCAGTTCCAAGGTGTGGTGACGACAAGCAAGGTAGAGAAGATCTCTTCCCAGCTTCTGTTCAATCAGGCAGCAGGCTCCGGAGCGATGTCCTGTGTTGGGTGCTGTTGTATCAAAACACAGAGTTTGAACCCGGTCACTGATACCCCCACTCCTGCAGGCAAGCAACAACAGCTGACGCTTGAGCCTCCCCGGTTCCTGTGTGAAGCTTTGGGACCCCAAGAAGCTTCTCAACTCCTTGCCACGAAACAATGATTGGAAGACGCTCTACGTGCTCCCTGCTCGTCAAGTCCTCCATCAACTTCCCTTCCCAATGGATGACGAGGGGACCTTCACCCGGGAATTCTTCATTCATCTTTTGTGCAATCTCCGATCGGTGCCAAGCCCGGAGTCGCTGAATGGAGTTGCGGTTTATGTTCAGCTCTTCTGCATTCCGTCCGAGACTGCTAGCAGCTTCCGTCAGTATGTAGGCGGGTCTCCTGGAGGAGATCTGTGTCCCGTCAAGTGCGGCTGCCAGTCTGGCTGTCATGATGTTGGTCCTCCCCCTACTTTGCTTCGGAGGGCAAGCTCCTCCGCAGGCACCTGAGTCGTCCCCTGTCTCCTCTTCGGATGCGTAGGAATAAGACGACTCAAAAACTGCTCGGCTGGTAGATGCTTCGCACTCCTCAGCGGCTTTCCTCTTCCGGAGCTTCTCCTGAACATTCCTCTTCGCCGCTGCTTCATTCCTTCTCGTTTGCTCCAAGTCCAGTCCAGCGATGTATCCAGTCTTGTCCTTCTGCCTCTGCATCTGGAGGAAGGCCTTGTCTTCAGGGTTCTTGGTCATCTTCATCGCATCCGCGTGCGCATTGTCGAACAAATCGTTCAACTTCTCCTTAAAATCTTCTTTTTTCTTGTGCGCATCGCCGGTCCTGGTCTTGTGTTTTTTCAGCCTTTTCCACTCGTCGAAGGTCCGTTCGAGTTTGGCAATGCAGTGCTGTTCAGCCCGAGTGGGAATGCTTGCCAAATGCCAGAATTCCATTACGGCCCTGACGGTGTTGCGGCTTGCCTCACGGACAGGCTGCTTCTTCTCCTCGTGAAGGAAGAGGAAATCGCCAAAGGCCTGACCAATGGAAGGAAGCTTCCTTCCCCTGATTTCTTCCACAAAATAAACACCAAGATAACGCTTCTGTCGCGCATCCATCATGTATCAATCCTGCAAATAAGAACAAGAGTATGAGTAATTAGTATGAGTATTAGTATGAGTAATTAGTATGAGCAATAATATGAGTAATTGAGTATACCGAAAACCTAATAGAAGGAAAACTTTGACGTGCCAGGGCGACCTCTAAATATTTCTCGAAAACCGTCATATTTCGCACAGTGCAGTTAGACGAGTAACGGAACAAATTGAGTGGGTGAGGGGATACAAAATCGACACTTCAGTTTTAAGGGCCACCCTACAATATATATATATATATATATATATATATATATATATATATATATATATATATATATACATATATACAGTATATAAGGAATCTTACTACTACTGCAAACATTATGTACCCAGGCATGGCAAATATGGGTTTTCTGAGTTTCATTTGTTGACACACCAGAAAATAAATTGAATTGAAGCCTAAAATAATTATAGATTATAAGTATATAAATTCCTTATTATTATTATTATTACAATATACATGCCGCAAGACGTAAAGCTTTTGATATCATCAATAGATGAAAGACTCGTTTCTTGCAAGACAATAATTCATCTACTTGTGGCGATAGATGTTGACACGAAGGTTTCCATTCACGTGTCCAGAGAGTGGAACAAACACATTCGCAAAATCAGTTGAGAAAATAAGAAGTAGATGTTAACAAATTTTACCACACACACACAAACACACACACACATTTCCACATATTTAGTTATTTATTCAACTATCATTAGTCTTCGATTCTATAGGTAAGGCAGCTTTCTGGGTTTCTGGCCACTGTATAATGTTTGAGCCAAAGGCTATGAGTGGATTACAGTCCTTCAAAAAGGTTCTTCATAATTTTGAAGCTGTACAAAATAGGTCTACCCCACTAATTAAATTATTAAGGGTTCAGTTTAGAGTTAAAGTTTTGTATTGCGAATGTAATCTACGCATAGACTTTTGTTTAGATTAATGTATCTAGAGATGGTTTAGATACTAATTATTGAATAGGGTCAATAGCCTTAGATCATGCTGGCCTGAAAACTTATCTCAGACTGTACAGTATAATCTATTTTTAATAGTATAAAACTAATTTTTCCATACACATGGGTATTAAAGTTTATGAGGTCTAACATTTCTTAAGCCTATCAAAGGTTGTAAATCACCTTCAGTAGACTGGATTGCAAAGTCTATGTAAACTGGCCTAGGTTTTCGGTAATGCAATAGTCTATCTTAGTCCAATAATTAAGTTTTAAGTACACACACACACACACACCACACACACACACACATATATATATATATATATATACACACAGGGTGTTTCAGGAGGAAAGGTCAATACTTCGGGAGGTGATAGTATCGGTCAGTGTGAGAAAAAAAGTTCATATGAACATGTGTCTAATTCTGTATGGTTACGGAGATAGAGCTATTTGAATCTACAAATACAAAAGCATTGTTAATGGTAATCAAGAAAGAGAAACCAATTACTGTTTCTAACATTTAATGTTTAAGCATTGGCATTTTGAATGGTATCAGATACAGAAATGACAAATTTGTTACAGTTTACAATACGTTTTCGAAAATCCCACCGTCAACCTCAATGCACTTTGCAACTCGTGTGCGAAGATCGCTTGTTCGTCGAGTTGATCTTGACGTTCTTTTATGCGGGTAGCAGCACCCAAAATGCGCGCGAGCAATTCGTCTCGTGTATCCACCTTTCTTTTGTAAACTTGACTTTTCATCCACCCCCACAAACAATAATCTAACAGAGAGAGGTCTGAAGACCTTGGTGGACATTGAATGGGACCACCGCGGCCGATCCATCGACCAGGGAAAGTTTGATTTAGGTATTGCATCATCAGACGGGTAGAATGTGGAGGAGCTCCGTCATGCTGAAAGTACATACCACCGCGTGTAACCAAAGAAACATCCTCCAATAGTCCTGGCAACTCATTTTGCAGAAATTCTAGGTAACTTTGTCCTGTAAGACGATTCTCTAAAGTAACAGGGCCATTCAGCTGATCATCGATGATATCGCACCACACATTGGCAGAGAAACGATGTTGAAAATTTGTTTCCACAGTGGCATTTGGATTTTCGTCTGACCACCTATGAGAGTTACGAGTGTTGTTGATACCGTCACGGGTGAAAGTAACTTCATCGGTGAACAGTATTAATCGAAGCAATCGGCGATTAGCATTTACCCAATGACAAAATTCCAGTCGCATGGCAGCGTCTCCTGGTTGAAGGTGTTGTACACGCTGTACATGATATGGATGCAAGCCTTGTGTGTGGTACACCGAGACGTGTAGAAATTCTTCGTGAGCTAGTAATAGGACTACGCTCAACCAACTGAAGGATGTTTTCCACTTCATCCACATCTTGTTGACCTCCACGTTCAGATGAAACATAAACGCTGGGAAGTGTACCAATCTCACGCAATGTGTTGAAAACCCTGGTAAACACTAATCGATCCGGAATTCTGCGGTTCGGAAACTGTCGACGGTATTATGCAACAGCAGCTGTTGCACTTCCATCGCAAAAACCGGAGACATACACCATATCTGCATATTCGGTATGTGTGAAGGTGTGTGGCATTCTTAACACTGCTTCAAACACCAAACAATATTACTCACAACAGTCAGCTGTCGATTGGCTTATGTTACATGCTTACATCACAGCTTACATGGTTCAAGGTTATAGGGGAGGGAAGAGGGAGGAAGAGCTGCGCGCACATCAGATTCAAACAGCTTTATCTCCGTAACCATTCAGAATTAGACACATGTTCATATGAACTTTTTTCCTCACAATGACCGATACTATCACCTCCCGAAGTATTGACCTTTCCTCCTGAAACACCCTGTGTATATATAGCGTCTACGGGGCATATATGAAATAGACGAGCTGTTCACTCGAGATCATCTTTAAATTTGAATCTGTACACTCAGATGAATATGATATGTTGCACTCAGATGAAGGGACGAGATGTTCTCATGCACTCTCTGCAACACATAACCATGTACACGCAGACTCATCTGGTATTGTGCTGAGACGAGCATCTAATCTTCTTTTGTTTGAGATATGGTATAAATGAAGAAATTAAGCAGATTGCATTTTGGGCCAGCAGATGAGCCGGGAGTACATGGCTATGTGCGGTGGAGAGCGCAAGAGAGCGGCTCACTCCTCCACCAAGCCAGTCCTAGAAGCAAGGACCACCAGCTTGACCTTCGTGTGAAGAGAGAACGACGGGCGGAAACGCATCGTGGTACACACACACACATTTTATTCATGCAGTTAACCGTGATTCACGGTCGTCATTTGAGTTAACATGACCTACTAATTGCTAACATTAAGCAATTATCCGTGATCGTGACATGGAGTTAACCGCGACTTGGTGGTGTTTACATTCGAGGGTCCCTCCCGCCATACCAACACAATGCGCCTCAGTCAGTGTCTCTCAGTGCGGCCAAAGATAATATTACGAACGAACTTATCAAAGACGCAAAAACAAAAATCGGCGAGTGGTACCAAACCTCAAACTAAACCCAATAACCATCCAAACAACGCTGGACAATAGGAAAGGCGGAATATGTAGTGTCCCCAAACTAAAGACCTGACAAGGGAACTCCCCCCAACATTGAAGGAAATTAGCTTGGTTGTCAGTGGGTCAAGGCTTTTAACCAGCCTCCTAAGGACCTCAGAAACGTTACAGGGAATCAAAGCTGAAGTCTTCAAGAGAAGACCAGATGCCAGGCACAGGACGGTACCAGATGAACCGGTGTACCTGGTTACGTGTGGCGGAGAGAGCAGCTCGTACCTCCAACAAGCCGGGCATAGAGACGGGGCCAACAGCATGACCTCCGTGTGAAGAGAGACTGAGCAGAGGGGGACACATTCGCGGGTCCCTTCAACCGTTCCACCACAATGCACCTCAGTCAGTGTCTCTCAGCGCAAACAAATCTCGTTTATTTATTTTTATTAGCTATCTTCATATATCATTTTCTTCGAACTTCCTCAGTGGCAATAAGAAGCCTCCTGAAGGGTACAACTTAATTGTAGAATGGAAAGGCTTATCTTGAAATTTAATATGTAAGAGCAATTTGACTGCTCTCTCAATTAATTATCTCTTTTCATGGCCTTTTGCGTTTGCGACCAACACAGTGCTCTCATGTTCACCTATTTATTGCCTAAGAGTCATATTTTTACTTTTGTGCTTTTGAAATAAACGCTGCACTATTGAGATTACATTACAAATTGGGTACGTACAGTTGTCAGTGGATAAATAACATACCCAAAGCTGATGTGTGTAAATAATGTGCTTAAATAAGATTTAATTGCATCTTTAACTGATGACTCATCTACCTTGACAAAGTTTTTAGCCAACCAGATGCAAGGTTAGGCCATCATGCTCTACATTCACTAAAATTAGAATTAGCTTTATTTGGTGTTAAGTCGTTCAAGCGAGACAGTGTTTTGATTCTGTGTAATCTGCATGTTGCACTCAGGTGAAGGGGCGAGATGTTCTACTCCACTCTCTTCCGTACATCATAAGATACACCCGGCTCATCTGGTATTGTACTGAGACAAGCATCTAGCCTTCTTTGAAGACTTCAACTTTGACTGTTGTAGCGGTCTTGAGAAAAGATCATTTAAGCCTCTGGCAATATCCCAAGATGTATCATAACGCCCTGGGTTAGTGTTACTATTGCGCTGTAGTATTACGGCTTTCCGCTCCAAGCCCAGCGCATAGTGTCGACCTGTGTTACCCATCGCCTTTCACACCCCTCACAGTTTCTAAGAATCATAAAATCGGAGATCTTGTCAATACTTTAAACTTTAAAGTAGTTTGAAGTCTTGTGTTTAAAGTGTGTGTGTGTGTGTGTGTGTGTGGTAAAATTTGTTTACATCTACTTCTTATTTTCTCAACTGATTTTGTGAAAGTGTTTGTTCCACTCTCTCGACACGTGAATAGAAACCTTCGTGTCAACATCTATCGCCACGAGTAGATCAGGGCCGGATTTAGGAGTGGACAAAGTGGGCAGCTGCCCATGGGCCTCCACATCTTGGGGGCCTCCACATATTGACAAGCCATTATCAAAATAGAAAAAACCCGAAACTAGAAAAACCCGATAGATGATCAACAAAAAAACACGCGCATCCAATACCACTGTAGTACATAAACTTTTACCAATTACTATTTGTTGTGTACTGATTATTATTTTGTTTTTATTACTCTTTTAGGCCTACTTTCACTATAATGGAATACCCGAGTAACCCGAGGCTTTCATTTTTTGCAGAAATGAGTGGAATGGACAGACACAAGAGTGCACGATGTTTTGAAAGTGTATGTATGTTAATTATATTATGAATCTTATGGATGACTTCAATTATGTCTTCCCCTAAGGTAGGGGGGCCTCCACATGGAGGCTGCCCAGGGCCTCCACACGTCTAAATCCGGCTCTGGAGTAGATGAATTATTGTCTAGCAAGAAACGAGTCTTTCATCCATTGATGATATCAAAAGCTGTACGTCTTGCGGCATGTATATTGTAATAATAATAATAATGAGGAATTTATATACCTATAATCTATAATTATTTTAGGCTTCAATTCAATTTATTTTCTGGTGTGTTAACAAATGAAACTCAGAAAACCCAGATTTGCCATGCCTGGGTACAAAATGTTAGCAGTAATAGTAAGATTCCTTATATATATATATATATATATATATATATATATATATATATATATATATATATATATATATATATACACAGGGTGATCGAAAAGTCTCTCCGCATTAGTAATAAGATATTTACTTTATTGAAATTTTACATAAGAGATATAAGAATTCTATAAATGTACGTAATGACATATCATTGTTACCTGTTTAGAGTAAGTGCTGGAAGTGTTTTCCACCGTTTTCTCAACATAGCCCGATCCTTCTTACTTTATTAAGAAATACTGTGTGTAATGTTTCAGCTGAAACAGACTGCACGTAAGTTCGGATCTCCGTTTGTAATTCATCAATAGTTTTTGGATTATTTTTATAAACACTGCTCTTAGCGGACCCCAAAAGTAAAAATCAACAGGCGTGAGGTCAGGTGAACGGGGGGGCCAAATTCCTCTTGAAATTATGCGTTCTCCGAAGACATCTTCCAATAATTGCATGGAATAACGAGCTGTGTGTGCTGTAGCAGTCTTGCTGAAAGTATGCATTTTGGAGTTCGTTTTCGTTCAACTGGCCCATAAATGAGTATAAAATTTGCTCACAGTAACGCTCTGAATTGATGGTTTCATAAAAAAATATTGGACCAGTGATACGCTGTCTTGAAATCGCAACCCAGACGCCAATTTTTTCAGGATGTAGAGGAGCTTCGTGAATACTGTTAGGGTTTTCAGAGCACCACAGACGCGTGTTTTGTGAGTTGACGTACCCTGAAAGGCTAAACCATGCTTCGTCTGTGTAAAACGTCACATCCAAAATGTCTTCTCCATTTTCATCAATAAAATTATGAAACCACTCACAATAATTTAACCTGTTTGGAAAATCTGCAATTTTCAGTTCCTGCACGGCTGTCACTTTGTAAGGATATAATTTGAGTTCTTTCTTAACTGCTTTTTGGGTGGAGCCATAGCTCAATCCACATTGTTGCGACAGTCTCCTGAGTGATTTTGTTGGGCTTTGTAGCAATCGATCAGAAATGTCACCCAACTTTGCCTCAGTTAAAATGGATGGTCTTCCTCTTCTCGGAGTATCTTGAACAGAGCCAGTCTTGCAAAACTTTGCAATTAAATCCACGGACAGTATCTCGATGAGGCAATGGTGTCTCCGGAAGTCGTTTCTGGAATTCTCGCTTTACAAATTCTGTGTATTTATTACCATTTTTAAACACGAACTCAACTAAAAATATTCTTTCCTCAAACGACAGCATGACGTTGAAGGCTAGCCTTATAATCTGATTGACCAAGCCTAAGCATACTCACATACAGCCTACCGTAGCAAGACTTAGCTTAGACTAGCCTAGACTTCGCCAATATTTTGTTAAAGATTTCACGATATCGTACAATTTTCATTAAAATATCTAACTTCTTGTATGATTGCATTTTTGTCTTATAGAGTCATAGTTGCGGAGTGACTTTTCGATCACCCTATATATATATATATATATATATATATATATATATATAGTAAGGAATAGGAGGAATAGAAGGTAGTACATGTTTATTAGTCAGACGTTTCGGAAATTCGATTTCCATCATCATTGCTAAGAAGTAAAAAATAAAGTGTACAAATATAATAAGAGATTTTATATCAAAATATTTGTACAGTCCTATGATAATAATTTAAAGTTAAAAATATATAAAATGTATATATGTGAGAACTGTAGTCGTTGAGGGTAGGTCTTGTACTGATTGATTCATTGATTACACTGCCCAACACCAATTTTGCTGATTTAATTCTAACACCTGTTTTTAGGTAACTTTGGTGTGCTGATTTAAAAAATCACCTTAGTTTTTGCCTATCACGTCAGGTTTTCGAGCAATCAAATACTGATATTTTGGGGATATCGCATTTTGGCAGGGTTATGCCCAATTTTTTTTCTTTTTAAAAAATAAGTTTTTACATACTCAGAATCAACATGGAAAAGTAAGCAATTGTGCAGGGAGTGAACTTTAATATACAATGGTAATATTGACACATAAAGTGATTAAAAGTGTTTAAATAAGCAAAAAATGAATCCATATTAAAGCAAGCACGGGACCAGTTTTCTTAACATTGTCTTTTTCTTGTTTTCTTACTTTTCAGTGCTGATAAATTTTCTCTTATAGGACTTCCTAGAATAAGAGATGTCAAGACAATCTCTTTGCAGGCTCCAGCACTAGTCAGCCATCATATGGGTATCCCATCTTCCTTGGTATCGTTCTTCCATCACTTTGATATCTTGGTGGAACCTTTCACCTTGCTCTTCACTAACATCACCAAGATTTTCTGGAAATTTATCCAGATGACTGTTGAGATAGTGAACTTTAATGCTCATGTTGCAACCCAACTGCTGAAAGTTTACAAGTAACGTCACTAGCGGAACCGGCTACTCTCACTCCGCCAATGGGAAATTTCTCTCAGATCATGACGTCACGCTCACACCTGGGGAAATCACAGATACCCAAGAGTTTAATATGTTGTACATGACCTTTAGATTTAATGCACAGATTTGCGTATTCCACAGATAAAATTTTAACAGCAAAACAGCTGTTAACAGGTCTCAAAAATCATCAATTTTGATAAGCGCCCTTAATGGATCACCCAAAATAGGCATATTGTATTGCACGAAAACCTGATGTGATGGACAAAATCTAAGGTGATTTTTTAAATCAGCACATCAATATTATCCAGAAACAGGTCTTGGAATTAAATCAGCAGCAAAATGTTTTTTTTTTGTTGGGCAAAGTTATGTTTAATGGTGCACCAATCTAGTGTGTTATTAACACCCGGGTTTTGTACTAAGGGTATATAGGGATTCGAGGATGCTGAGTCGGTTGATTAGTATGCTGAAATGATAATTTTGAAATTGGTAGGGAGCAGTGGGTGATTGTGGAGTTGTCATTGAACTCTTATTGATGATTTCGTTGGGTAGAAATGACACAATGCTCGTCCACTCTTGTTTGATGTTGGCGAATGGTGCTGCCAATATAGCTCGTATTGCAGTGAGTACAAATGAAACAGTAGATATTGGATGAGACAAGGGGCTGGGTTTTTTCTTTATGGATGAGATATGAATTAATGCTATTATTATTGGTGAATACAAATTGATGACTAAATTGAGGGTAAAGTTGGATGAGTAGGTGGCGAAGTTCTGATTGTTAACTAATATAGTCTTCGTAGGAAGAAAAGTAATGTATATCTTTTTTAACAGTGGGGCCTTTAAGGGGCTGATAAATGTTGTTCAGAAAATTTCTCTTTAGAGAATGTAGTAAATGTTTTGGGAAAGGAATATTAATGCAGAAGCTGTGAACGAATTCTATTTCATTATAGAAGGATAAGTAGGAGGAACAAAGTTGATAAGCACGAAGGATTAAGATTTTAATGCTGTTAATTTTATATAGTAAGGGGTGTGGCTTAAGTAGTTTGTATCTAGGTCTGTATATGTAGGTTTTCGATGTATGGAAGTGCTGAATTTATTATTTTGTTTTACTATTGTTATATCTAAAAAGGGTAGGGTGTTGTTAGGTTCGTTTTGTTTAGTGAATTTGATGATCTGATGCTGGGAATTGAGATAGTTAATAAACAGAGGGTCGTGGTTAGCAATGTGAAAGAGTAGAAAGGTGTCATCGACATATCTTTTATATAAGTGTGTTTGTAATGGGTGGGGTAATGGAGTAGCCATTATTTTCGTGATAACAGAGAAAGATGTTAACTAGGGGAATCCCCTGGCTAGTGAATAGGTTTGTTGGTAAAGTGGAAAAGAAGTAGGTGTCTGAGGTGTCAAGGGTTAGCAGTTTGGTAAATTCTTGTTTCGTTTGGTTGAGGTCTGTGTTTTGATTATGGAAAATAAATTGTTGGTGCCGGTATCGATGGCTTCTCTAATTGGCACGTTGTTGTAGAGGAATACTATGTCAAAGCTGTGCATATGAAGGTTGTTTGAATTGTTCAACGTCAGTATTTCTTTGACGAATTCGTAGTAAATGGGGATGGAATATTAATTCTGCATTACGGGTTAGGGTGGAGTTGGGCGGAATTAGGAATTTTGCTAGGTGTAAATTATGGGTGATGTAGGCAAAAAAGGATAGGTCTAATGGATAAATTTGGTATGTATATTTTAGGGAGGCCGTAAAGAGTGTCTTGGGAGGTAACGGTAGAGTGTTTTTGGGCGTAATCATCCGTCTAAATTTTATTTTGATCATATAATTTTTGAGGAAACGGATGATTTTATCTTCAAGTTTAGGGAAAGTACTAGAGACTTGTGATTAATCTTTTTGAATTTGGAGGAGTCGTTGAGGGTTTTATTCAACGTATTATCATCATCTGATTTGTTAAGAAGAATGGTATCTTTGCTTTTGTCAGGACGTGAAATTATGATGGAGTCATCCCTGGTGATTCTTTTAGGCAAGCGATATCTTACTGTTGATTAGTGGGAAAAACTTTATGAGTTTTAAATTTATAAAAGTGATTACGGGTGATGTATGCAGAAAGGCTAGGTCTAATGGGAAAATTTGGTATCGTCAGCTATTAGGATTCGTTTTAAACTATGAAAAAGTTTTTGAGATGATAAAGAGTGTTTAAAATAATTTATCTTAAAGTTTGTTAACTTAAAATATAGACCCAAAGAGAGAAGTCGTCTTTCGTTGTTGCTCAAATTCTCTTAGAAAATTGTTTGATCAGGGTTGAGAGAGTGAAGGTTCGATTTCAGGCCCACTTGATTTAATTTTCTCTTATGTCTTAGCTGAATCTGTATGCGTTAGTTATTGGCGTCTTCAGCAATTTGATTTTAGACATTAAATAGGTTATAAAACTTGCAGATTCTTTTAGGTGAGTTAAAAAGAGAATCTATTCATTGAGGAGGTTTTAATATTGTTATGCTTAACATATACTATATATGTATATATATATATATATATATATATATATATATATATATATATATATATATATATAACATGCGTTTATTATGTGCATATATTGTGATTGTAAAGAAGTCTTTTTATTGCCGTTTGTACAGAAACTGACAACAGAAATACAGACACTGTGGTCGACTGGAAATATAACTTGTACGTTTCTTTGCTTCTAGGTAAGAGTTGATTATTGCATATCTAATGCGAGGTTAAATAAATTAATCTTTACCGACGATGCAAAATGTAGTTGTAGTGAAATTGTTAGTCCCTTGACCAAGTATTTTACAGATGGGGCTGATGATTCGGAAAGGAACACAAATAACAGTTACCACCGAAAAATCCACTAGTTGTTTTCTTTAACTGTTTGTTGTTTGTTCGAAATTTAAGGCATACTTGCTTATTTATTTAAATGTTTTGTATAAAAATTGAATATGAATAAGTTTATTGCTAGACCATTATCCAAATGCCTAATATTAATGATATAATGACAAATCACACACTAAGGATAGAAATATATACAATTAATGAGAAATAATACAGTACTTTCGAAGTTGTGTGAAGCTACAACCAGCTGTTTTCATATCATAAATTCCATAGCTTAGAAGACGTACGGTAGTATTGCTAATAGCTTGGATAATCGGGGCGGTTAATTTTTTAAATCGTTGCATTAGACTGTGTATAGACACACAGATCATTTGAGCGGAACCTTTTAATACCAAACTCAATTAGTTCATAAGTTATCATTTAAGTGGCGTAATTATAAGAACTTCTCTACTATTTTCGAGAAACGTGAGGCGATGTAGATAACGGAAAACTGCATGGATGAAATATACGTTTATGAAGGAAGATATCGATATTTGAATTTACAAAATATAAATTGCAAGTATTCGCGTTCATCCTAGTCTTTTGAAAGTGCTTATATATATATATATATATATATATATATATATATATATATATATATATACACACCTTTGGTTAGCTTCCTCCCGAATTGTTCATTCTGACGAAGGTCAAGCTTTTCACTCCACCTTAGACCTACAGTTTAACGTGGAATCCGAACCACGCTCCATCAACAGCCCAGTGTCTTAACCACTAGGCCACTTAGGGTACCTATTTACCTACCAACCACTTTCTTTATTTTGTGGAAGGATGAACAGCTGGGTTTTTCTGCGCGGCAACTGCCGTCGGGTCTCGAACCCGGAGCCGATGGATTCGTAGTCAGCGACGCCAACCACTACACCATGTTTGTTGTTCATGATGATTGTTATCACGTTACTATACGAATGGATTAAAATATAATAGCTTCCCCTTAGATTAGATATATGAAATTAAAATTAATTTGTTTAATAGATTTTGGATCTATTACGTAATACAAATTTTAGAACAAGGCAAAATTTGTTTATGAGTTGATTGTATTTATTTTAATTTTATTTTGTGTGGTATCATTATTAATATATTAAACCGAAGCAATGAGATCATGGACGGCGTAAAAGAAATCTTTCGTGTTTGTCTTACATTACAGTTCTTTTATATGAAATATATACGTTGGTTACATTTATTAGTATGTATATACACATATATATCAGAAAAAGGCTGGTGTTTCAGAAATGGATCTTCTGCACGAACGCTTCCAGCGTTTGTTTGCTTGTTTTTGCATGTTTGTTTTTGTTTTTCTTATGAAAGACCATGAAAGATCTCCCCACAGGAGGATTTTTTCTCGTGAAGGAAGGCGAGGATGAATCCTCTTTTTTTTCCCTAAGGAGGAATGGGGTCCCTGAAGGGGCCCCTCAATGGGGCAGCTGTCCCTCATTAAAGACGGTGAGACCCCATAAATAAATTAGTAACTTAATGAAGGGTGGCCCCTTATAACAGAGGCGAAGGCATCATGGGGGGCCCCTCCAGGGGCAGGATTTCAGACCATCCCAAATTCCTCTAGCCTTTTGCCATCATACTACTGACTCCGTATCCCTATCAAATAACTTCTTGCAATTTACATTATCAAAATTATTTAATTAAATTTACATTATTTAATTTAATTTACATTATCAAAGTCACTTATCAGTTTTTGATACTCCACTGTAATTAGTTCTACTCTTGGTCGACGCTTTTGAAATGAATTCATACTGTATCCAGTTGAGCTAAATTTTCTCAAATATTTTACTTCTCAGTTCTAAATTCATTTTGGTTGCTCCAGCCCGAACCCTTTCTAACCTACAGGGTGTTCGAAAAGTCCCGTCACCCCCTACAAAATGTACATATTGTAATACCAATTTTATTTTTGTGATTAATTGTATTTATATGTGGTAGATGTAATTTAAGGAACACGTCACTAGCAATAATTACTTTAATTACAGTAAATATAGTTACTAATTACAGTTTCGTTTCTACACGCCTGTATCGCTTAATTCATTAACAAATGACGGGCGGTATGGTTTCATGCCGAGATCTTTTGTCATGTGATCTCTCATTGTGGACATAGGGACTGCAAGTTCTTGTGATCGTTTCCGAAGTGATTTTTTCGGTGAACGAGCCACCGATGTAATCACACCTTCACATTGTTCTGCTCGCGTTGTTGGTCTTCCTGACTCTGGTCTGTCCTTGATGGAGCCAGTTTCAAACAGCTTTTCCTCCCAGCGTAATACCGTCTTGTTTGGTGGTGCGGCCTTATTGAATCTTGTGTTGAAATCATTCTGGATATCATGCATCGTTTTGCCAGTATATGACCTTTCATGAGCCCATGTGCTCATCACTATCCGTTCCTCCAGTGTAAGTGGACTGATCTGCCATTGTTCACACAACTCTAATACCTGGAAAAGAAAAAAAAAATTAATGAATCACATATAAATTCAATTAATCACACAAAAATAAAATTAGTATTACAATATGTACATTTTGTAGGGGTGACGGGACTTTTCGAACACCCTGTAGTGCCTTTTCTCAATTGTAGGCTGTCTAACTTAGAGATTAAACCTAGGCAGGCTTACTGTATATCAAAAGGCCCGGGTCTAAGGTTAGGCTCAGGGTCACAGGCTGGTTCTTAAATTTTAAAATATTTTTAACCCCAATGGGCATGCGCCTAGGCACAAAGAATAGAAAACTAAATTATTATACAGGGTGTCCCATAAGTCTGGAACCATAGGGTAAAATAAGTAATTCATGTTTTTCCGTTTATGCAAGTGCCCATGATGTCTTTGAGTAAGGAAGAACGCATCCAGGTAATTCTGCTCGTCTAAAATCGGAGTCAGAGGGAGGTCGCTGAGGAATTTAACAGATTGCATCCGGACCGCGTGCCGATAACACAAAGCTGTGTCGGCAAACTTGTAGCAAAGTTCAGGGAAACAGGATCCATAGGAGATAAGCCACGCAGTGGACCTCCGAGGACAGCCACCGACGATGACACAGCCGCTACCATCCTCGCTCATTTCACAAACAGTCCCCAAAAGTCTCTTCGGCGTTTTTATTGCCGTTTTTATCATTTTGCCCTATGGTTCCAGACTTACGGGACACCCTGTATAAATTAAATGTTTAATTTCTACTCCTTTATATGTTTGAAACATTTAAGCACCGTTTCCCGATATCTGAAATATCTAGTAAACATTTCAAAATAGCTATTATTCATTTCAGAAATGAGATGTCGAGTACTGTAGATGTTTCTTATATGTAACCAAACGTCTAGTACCATTTAGAGTGTACCATGAAGAAAGAATAATATCATTCCATTTTATTTCACCATGCCATATCAAGTAGTCAACGCCTGGTGAGTCAAAACTTCATTTTCATACAAAATAGTGACCAAAAACCACAGTCGAACCTTTGCATGAATTATCTGAAGCATAAAGAAGGACAACTTTTGTCGACCACCATGAAATGACCTCCACAGTCACCTGACCTCAATCCAATTAAGCATTTATAGACATTGTTCACATCTGAAAAGAAAAAAGACAAACCTAACAACCTCACTGATCAATGAGAAGTGATACAACGAAGTTGGAACAACATCACCAAAGGCAGCACCAATAAAATGATTGAATCAGTTCCAGGAGGAGTGGCTGCTGTATTGGCTGCAAAATAGAGGCATATGAAATATGAGAGTATAGCCTTCATTTATAGTCGAACTTAGTTTCGCAGAGATGCTGGAAGTGATTGTACCTTACTCTGTTATTTAATTCAGAATCAAGTTACATGTCCTTTGACTTTCCTCAGAAGATATGCAAAAGAGGGTATTTCGGGAAGAGGAAACTAAAACCAACGACACAAAGCCTCAGGGACGCTGTGGAGAGTGATGGAGCATAACGGAGGATAGAAAACAAGACCTTTCAAAACATTTGCACTTCTTTGCAATAAAGAATTTTCGTCTCATCCCTTAAAAATGGTTTGAAAAAAATACATTTTGAGAATTTAAAACATTACATCCATTTTGCTTTCATATAATTATGAATTTATGAAGACATTAAAAAGCTGGTTCAGAAGCTTTCAAGCTTCTAACGGCATATTCAGATTAGAATACTCTAAATATCATATATTAAAGTCATATCAGATATCTATATTATGCAGAAAAATATTGAAAATATTGTGTGTAAAAGGTCGTGACCAGACAATTCAGCGCAGGACAATTCAACGCCGACAATTCAGCGCCGACAATTCAGCGCAAAGACAATTCAGCGCAAAGACAATTCAGCGCAAGACAATTCAGCGCAAGACAATTCAGCGCAAGACAATTCAGCGCGAAAATACCAAAAAAGAAGAAGAAAGAACAAATCCAGAGGGAAGAGAGGCTTGCAACTGTTAGGTTAGGTTAGGTTAGTTAGGTTAGGTTAGGTTTCTAGTTTTTGAAATAAAATCTTAATTTTAACAATTCTAACAAATTTTGTTTTTTTAAATAAAATTTTAATAATTATACTCCTTTGAATTTTATCTCCGATTTGCCACTCCTTCGTTATGTCACTCCTTCTTTACGGTATTTATGTCACTCCTTTGTTATGTCACTCCTTTGAAATGTCACTCCTTCGATACAGACCCAATTTAGCATATATATAAATATACAAATTTTTCTTTTTTATTTATTGCGATTTATTTTTATTATTTTTAACTAAACTTTTAACTGTACTGAATTGCGCTGAATTGTCGGCGCTGAATTGTCTTGCGCTGAATTGTCTTTGCGCTGAATTGTCGGCGCTGAATTGTCGGCGCTGAATTGTCCTGCGCTGAATTGTCGGTGCTCCGTAAAAGGTTATGTTGATTGTATTCTTTTCCTGAATAAACGTTTTGCGATTTGCAATTTTGAATTTATGATTCGTTAAATTATCTCCAAAACTGTGAATACCTTTAAATATAAAACATAAAATTTCTGAATGAAAAATTGTGGGTCAGGAGGTACAGCAGAACAAATATCTCATGTCATGCCAGGTAACCCAGGTGGGGCCAAACAAGCGGAATAACAGAAAATAGGAGAGAGAACCGTCCCTGAGTAAATATGTTCCGGGACCAAAAATTTCTGTTGATTTCTGTCGGTGGCCCTATATATATATATATATATATATATATATATATATATATATATACATAAGTGCGTATATATATATATACACACACACAAGTATGTATATATATATATATATATATATATATATATATGCATATAACTGCAATGACCACGCAGTATATAAATGAATGGAAACGACATAAGTATTAAGGAACGTTTCTGCACACGAGGAGGAGAGATAACGAATAAATGAAAAATGAGGCGAACCGCCCGGGAATCGAACCCAGGGCCTTCCAATTGCCGGTTGGACGCGCTACCATTATGCTACGGACCTCGATTAATCACAAATCGAAATTCTCCCACATAGGGCAGAAACCAATGCCCTGAGAGGGCACCCTCGCAAATCGTGAATATGTCGTTTCTATTCATTTATATACTGCGTGGTCATTGCAGTTATATGCGCATATTCACGATTTGCGAGGGTGCCCTCTCAGGGCATTGGTTTCTGCCCTATGTGGGAGAATTTCGATTTGTGATTAATCGAGGTCCGTAGCATAATTGTAGCGCGTCCAACCGGCAATTGGAAGGCCCTGGGTTCGATTCCCGGGCGGTTCGCCTCATTTTTCATTTATTCGTTATCTTCCTCCTCGTATGCAGAAACGTTCCTTAATACTTATGTCGTTTCTATTCATTTATATACTGCGTGGTCATTGCAGTTATATGCGCATATTCACGATTTGCGAGGGTGCCCTCTCAGGGCATTGGTTTCTGCCCTATGTGGGAGAATTTCGATTTGTGATTAATCGAGGGCCGTAGCATAATGGTAGCGCGTCCAACCGGCAATTGGAAGGCCCTGGGTTCGATTCCCGGGCGGTTCGCCTCATTTTTCATTTATTCGTTATCTCTCCTCCTCGTGTGCAGAAACGTTCCTTAATACTTATGTCGTTTCTATTCATATATATATATATATATATTATATATATATATATGGGAGTGAACTCAGAATAGTCCCGAGTTTTTTATGATACACACACACACACACACAGTGCATGGAACAAGGAACTCTTCTGGGATAATTAAATCCACTATAGTCCGAATAAGTACTGTAATGGTAAATGACAAATACCATAGTTTTTCTTTTTCATGCTGCTAGCCCGACGTGGGCAACGGGTCACTCGCAAAGAGGTCCCATAAATATAGCTTCCCTCACCAGCTATCTGCAAAGCAGACAGGATCCAGCTTTGGGACATGGATCTAGGGTTTAAAGCAGCCTAGCCCTGCTACATTTAGAACCTCAATATAAGCAAAAGACACGCTGCCTTCACGTCAGATTGAATACATCAGAGAAAAAGGGGTAACTATTATATTTTTAACCAAAAACCAAAACTTAAACCTCAACTGACAGAATTGAGCGTCCACTTTTCAAGGCACATAACATGTCCGTTTCAAGATGGGAGTGAACTCAGAATAGTCCCCTGAGTTTTTTATGATACACACAGACAGTGCATGGAACAAGGAACTCTTCTGGGATAATTAAATCCACTATAGTCCGAATAAGCAGACAGGATCCAGCTTTGGGACATGGATCTAGGGTTTAAAGTAGCCTAGCCCTGCTACATTTAGAACCTCAATATAAGCAAAAGACTCGCTGCCTTCACGTCAGATTGAATACATCAAAGAGAAAGGGGTAACTATTATATTTTTAGCCAAAACACAAAACTTAAACCTCAACTGGCCGAACTGAGCGTTCACTTTTCAAGGCACATAACATGTCCGTTTCAAGATGGGAGTGAACTCAGAATAGTCCCCTAGATCCATGTCCCAAAGCTGGATCCTGTCTGCTTTGCAGATAGCTGGTAAGGGAAGTTATATTTATGGGACCTCTTTGAGAGTGACCCGTTGCCCACGTCGGGCTAGCATCATGAAAAAGAAAAACTATGGTATTTGTCATTTACCATTACTTATTCGGACTATAGTGGATTTAATTATCCCAGAAGAGTTCCTTGTTCCATGCACTGTCTGTGTGTATCAATATATATATATATATATATATATATATTATATATATATATATATATATATATATATATATATATATACGAGGAGTGATCAAAAAGTATCGATAATTTTATTGCTATGGACAAATGAATGCTAATAAAAAATAACCGTTTACATATGTGAGTCTTCCTGCCCTCTGGCGTCTGCACTCTGAAGCAAAATCTGCTACCATGAGTCAGTAGTTGGTTGGAGCGCTTAAAATGAGGGTGTATTTTTGCAGTACGTATAAATCTCTGAAATGGAACAACGCGCGTTCGGAGATAAACGAAATGATTAAAACAGCTTTTGGAAATGATGCTCTCAGTGTGGCTAACGTTTACAAGTGGCATAAAAAGTTTAAAAATGGAGAAACATTTGCTCGTACCAGAAATCGAATCTGTTGGACATTTTCATCCGTACGAAAAGTGGAAGGGCTGCCAGTGCTTTCCTTGTCTTCAAGCGATGTTTCTCCATTTTTAAACTTTTTGTGCCATTTGTAAAAGTTAGCTACACTGAGAGCATCATTTCCAAAAGATGTTTTAATCATTTCGTTCGTCTCCGAACGCGCGTTGTTCCATTTCAGAGATTTATACGTACGTACACACCCTCCTTTTAAGCGCTGCAACCAACTACTGACTCATGGTAGCAGATTTTGCTTCAGACTGCAGACGCTAGATGGCTAGAGGGTAGGAAGACTCACATATGTAAACGGTTATTTCTTAATTGCATTCATTTGTCCGTAGCAATAAAATTATCGATACTTTTTGATCACGCCTCGTGTGTGTGTGTGTGTATATATATATATATAATTTAGTGGTGGACCGGCGCATAATTTTTAACATCCGCATCCGCATCCACACTTCTGACTGCAGATGTTATGCGGATATTACCTCTAATAAATTACACAATTTACAATTAAATTAGCTTATAAAGTAGCTTATAAGGCCCAGTCATGCACATTTCATGTAAAGTATTAATTATTATTAATGAACAAACAAATATATAAACCTCAAAATATAAATACCTGGTAATGCAGAAAATTGAGTGAAACTTGTTTCATTGAATTTTCTGTGGCTGAAACTCTTGAGAAAGTTATTATTTTTATCATAATGAAAACATTAATATTAATTTTAATTCTTATGCAATGCCTGCCATAACAGTAATATCACGAAATTTGAAAAATTATGTCATATGTTCATAATTCTATATTATATTGATAGATTAACTAAATACCCGCATCCGCGGATATTGAAATTAAAGATCCGCATCCGCAGATGTTGAAAAACTGACATCCGGTCCACCACTAATATATATATATCAGTGGTAGTATGTTACTATTTTTCTGTCTAGCCTTCGTCACGCAAGCAAATTTTGAGCGCATTTAGGCACCCTTACTACCTATAAAAAAACTATATTGACACATTAAGTTTTCGTGTAATCTTTCAAGATCCTTTACTCGGGCGCAAGACATTACGCCCGAGAAAGTATAAGTAATATCGTATATTTAAAGTTCTTTTAATGAATAAAATAATTATTTGCTTGCATACGGTTACATAATAGTCCTTCTTCTAATTCTCATTAAATAAAATACATTTTTCCTCCTATTAATTTTTTTTACAAAGAAAAAAACATTTCAACTCGGGCTTATATCCTTCGGCCTTGTAGAGGCACAATTTTTAATTCTGGCGATACATGGTAACTTTTTACATTTCGATAAGCGTGCCTTCAACTGCCTGAGAGAAAAAGGTTTTAAATTCGGCTAGTTTATTCATTGCTATGCACATAAGTTAAATTTAGTGTTAAGTAGAATGTCAGAAAAAGTTAACGGGGCTAAAATGTTCTTTTCCAATGTACGTGCTTTCAGTAAATTTGCTTCTTCAAGTACGAAACGAAAAGCTGTATTTAGAAAGCTTAATATCAGCATTCCATCACTTTGTGAAACAAGGTGGTGCTATAGATCTAGAACCGTGTCAGCAATAAAAAGGCAGCGTGAAACTCTGAAAAATGCATTTCAAAAGATTTTAGATGACAGTGCAAGATGGGATGAAGATACTCTTAATCAAACTGATAATCTACTTATAAAATTGCATGATTTCACTTTTCTGTTTTTTATTAACTGCTTTGAAAATACATTGTCACAAGCCGAAAAACTATTTGATCTTCTGCAATGCAAGCAGCTTGACATGAAGTTTGCACAACAGAAAGTAAATGACTTTATTGAATTTATTGAGTGCGCTCGTACTGATAAAGCGTATAATAAAGTTTTTCAAGAAACAATGGCAGACTTCGAACAATCCGAAGACCTGTCTTCTCCCCGTAAAAAAGAGCTAGAGGTAAACAAATGAACTATAAAGCAATATATTTCGAAATAATTGACATTTTACTAATGTCAATGAGGGAACGATTTGATTGCATTCAGGAGTTTGCGGTTTTGAGTTGATTGATGTGACCAAATTTCCAGAATTTGCTGAAAATTTTCCAATGCATCATCTTAATGCTTTACAAACTAAATATCCAAATGTAATTGACTCCAAATCCTTAGTTAACGAATTGAAATATCTTTATCGTGACAGTGACTTTAGAAAATGCAAATCTGCAAATGAAATTTTAGAAGTCTTTCACGAACTAGGATTATTGTCTGCGATGTCGGAAACCACAAAGCTGATTCAGCTCCTTCTTACCATACATGTAACTTCTGTTTCAAATGAAAGAAGTTTCTCTGTTCTTGATCGAATTAGATCATACAGTATTTAAGAAACATAATGGCTCAAGAACGGCTCTCGTCCCTGGCTAGGATTTCAATTGAAAACTAAATACTTATTGATTTAGAAAGCAAAAAGGAATTACATGACCGAATATTAAAGGAATTTGCTTAAAAACCAAGACGCTTGGACATTATGTTGAAGTAAATAAAATTGAAATAATTTTTTTTACCGAGGTATGTATTTATTTATTTTATTGATAATCTTAAGTTATTGTCATGCATTTAAATGTCGGCTCATATGTAGACTTGAAAATTTAAAAAGAGCCCGAGTAGTCTTGAAGAGCTGGAGTCGCCACTGATATATATATAATATATATATATATATATATAATATATATATATATGATGATGAAAATAACCACGAAGGAAAAACGAAACACAATGGTTATCAAGCGCTTTCAGTCTAATGATATACGTACTCAGGAACACAAAATAAATAACGAAGTTCGAGACTATATACTGTATAGGTTACAAAAAATAGAAAAATAAAAATTGTAGGAGGAGCATAGAAATTTATAAGGAATAGCTACCAGAGTTTTAGCACTTTGCCCCTGTTGTCTAAATCCGTTCTGAACGAATTCAAAACAACAGGATCAAACGAAAAAAAGCCATGGCTAATGTTGAAATTATTTGTAAGTTGAATAATAGCAGACTCAAGAATATTTCTATTAACAATGTTGCTCGAGTGAAACAAAATTGAAACATTATTCCAATCAATACAGTGGGATAACTCTGACAAATGGACGAAAATGGCACTGGACGACTGTCTCGTTCTAACGGAATATTGATGCTGTTTTACACGCGTGTGCAAATCCTTTTCCGTCTGTCCAATGTGAAAGGAATCACACTGTTTACAACCAATTTTGTAGATAATGCCTGAATTATTGGTAGGGCTGTTTTATACTATGATATGTTTCACAATATTGTCTTTTGAAAATACTACATTAATATTCAAAAGTTTAAGTAGATTAGCAATGCCTAAAAAGCCTGGGAAAAATGGAAGTACTAAAATATTCTTGGACAAAGTGCGAGATAATTTAAATATTTACACGATAGAAAGTTCGTTTTGCCTTGTTAAGACAAGATTCCAAAAAATAATTTCAACATTAGCCACGGCTTTTTTTCGCTTGATCCTGTTGTTTTAAATTCGTTCAGAACGGATTTAGATAAGGGGGGCAAAGTGCAAAATCTCTGGTACCTTTTCCTTATAAATTTATATGTTCCTCTTACAATTTTTTTTTTTCTATTTTTTTGTGATCTACTGTATATATAGTCTGGAACTTGTTATTTATTTCACTGTTCTTGAGAATGTCATTAGACGAAAGCGCTTGAGCACCATTCTGTTTCTTTTTCCCATTGTGGTTATTTTCATCATAAATATTATTCACGTGTCCAATGTGAAAGGAATCACATTGTTTACAACCAATTTTGTAGATAATGCCTGAATTATTGGTATTTGAAGTTTGTAATAGTAATTCCATAACTAATTTGAAGTGTTTCTTTTCCATATTTCTTGAGTCGACCTGAAACACCTATATATATATATATATATATATATATATATATATATATATATATATATATATAGTGTTGGATGAATTTCAGACTTAAATACATGAAATGAATGAATGCTGCAAGAGGAATGTGTGCAAAAATGTAGAGTGCAATGCAACTGCATGCAACATTCCATGCAACATGATGAGATTTTTTTAACACCCTGATCCCCCTCAGCCTCCCCAAATATATATATATATATATATATATATTTTAACTGCAAACAACACAGAGTATAATTAATGTAAAGAACGACTATTGTGTAGAAGAGCGTTCCGCACAAGATGAGGAGGGAGAACGAACAAATGAAAAATGAGGTACCTCCCAGGAATCAAACCCGGGATCATCCAATGTATGTAGGAGAATTACGACTTCTGATTGATCGTGGTCCTTGGTGTAGTGGATAGCATATCCGACCGTCAATTGGATGATCCCGGGTTCGATTCCTGGGAGGTACCTCATTTTTCATTTGTTCGTTCTCCCTCCTCATCTTGTGCGGGACGCTCTTCTAAACAAGCGTCGTTCTTTACATTAATATATATATATATATATATATATATATGAGTTGTATGTATGTGAACTCCAAGGGGTAACCTAACCTGGCTGCTCAGACCCACAAAAATGTATGTATGTGGGTGTTTATTTATGTAAATGTGGGTAGCCTAGCCTAAAATAAAACACAAGGATTAGAAAGGTCCTTTCACTGCGGCGTCTCGAAGCATTTTGAATTCTCCACTAGTCTTTCTGGGGCGGCTTTAGTATCACAGACAGTTGGCGTAGAAGGCGTATGGCGTAATCGCCTTAGTTTAGTGACCTATATATACATATATTGGCCAACTGGACTTCAGCGAAACAGCTAGAGAATACAGCCACTCGCTTTAGACACACATACACACACTGTATCGTTTATATATATATATATATGTATATATATATAATATATATATATATTTATATATATCGTAAAGAACGACGCTTGTATAGGAGATATTCCGCGCAAGACGAGAGAGAGAGAACGAAACAAATGAAAAAATGAGGTAACCACCCGGGAAACGAACCCGGGATCTTCCGATTGCCGGTCAGATGCGATACCATTACACCATGGGCCTCACTCTTCCAAATGCCGTAATTCCTCTACATACTCGCAGAAACCAATGCCCCAAGGGGGCACCTCCGCATGCCGTAACATTATATACATTCAACTGCAAAGAACACGCAGTATAAATAACGTAAAAACGACGCTTGTATAGGAGATATTCCGCGCAAGACGAGAGAGAGAGAACGAAACAAATGAAAAAATGAGGTAACCATTCATTTGTTTCGTTCTCTCTCTCTCGTCTTGCGCGGAATATCTCCTATACAAGCGTCGTTCTTTACGTTATTTATACTGCGTGTTCTTTGCAGTTGAATGTGTATATATACATATATATATATGTATATGCCATTCATTTCTATTAATATTTGTTTATGTGGTGTAAATAAAACACAGCTACAGCGTTCTGTCTATTTAATATACATCTACCTAAAAATATGTATATACATTCGGTGCAAAACAGGTATGATACAGTCTAGGGGGTGTCAATTTTAGTAAAGTCAACAATTCAAAAACTAATAATGCTCAAACGATGTCATATTATCTAGCAAACTTAGAAATATCTTTAGTGTTGTTTAAGAAAGCCATTTACCTACTTATATTTGACCATAAAGGTTTGAAATATAACCTAAATATGACTGTAGCATCGTATATCAATGTGCCATTGATAGTGTGTGGTCAACTTTGGTTATTTTTGGTGTGCAGTATGGTTTCTAAGTTTCACATAGTCACAAATGCTGGAGTTTTGATTGTAAATGCATGTGTTTTCCCTCCTTTTTGACAATTTTGATTACTTCGTAATGTAAATATTGTGTAATTCAAATTATTCGAAATGTTATGTGTGACCCAAACATTCTGTATATTTTGATATGATAGATATAGGAAATTGTCATTACTTTCAATAATTAAGTCTTGTACCTATAACAACACAACATTTTACCTGAACTTATTGGAAGATATTAAGAATTTCAATTAACTTAATTTTATGTAATCATAATCAGTAGGCCTATCCAAATTTCAATGACATTTCTTTTGTGCACAGGTCCACAGGATGAGTCAGAAAGAAATCAGAACCCGAAGCAAATCAAGTCGTCACCTAAGTCATTTGGTGGGGACTGGGAAGGAACGTCCCCCTACTGAGCTGCACACAGCCAGAGATCTGCTGAGGTATGGTTTGTTGAAGAGAGAGAGATGAGTGAGGAAGACAGGAGGAATTGCCCAGTTAATGACCTGATTAACAACGGCATTGTTCCAGGGCTACTGGCTCAGTGGAGAAAGGCCAACGCTCTATTCACAGGACCTGTAATCAACACTGAGGTCAGTATCAGGGCTAAAGTGAAGGCACTGTGGGATGAGGCAGTGAAGGTGTCCATTGGCAATGTCAAGCTAGAGGTCAAAGATAGGTTCATGATGAAACTGGACAAATTGGTGGACATCCTGACCTGTCACTGTGTGATCAGGAGCTGCAGTGAACTTGGGTGCAACCCTGTCTGCAACAGTGGGGTTCACATTGACTGCAGCTGCAGGGGCGAGCAGAAGATACTAGTGCAGAAGCTTGCCTTCATTAAAGGTCAGAGAGAAAAGGTGGGAAGTGTGGGGGCACCAAAGTGATGATGGAAGCTGAGGGCAGTGACAGGCAGTTTCCTGGCCTCATTAAGGAAGAACACTACACAGTGTGCAATGAACCAGGTGGGAAATATTTGTGGCATTTTGTACCAGAGGAAGCTGCCGAGTAGAGAAGTCATGCTGAGGTCATTGCTGATCATCTGGTGAACTGGCTAAGAGAGAGAGGAGCAGACCAGACTCTTTTGGCCATAGGCGATGACAGTACTAATGTGAATACTGGCTGGGAGGGAGGAGTAATGCATTATGTGGAGGCCAAGCTTAGCAGGAAGTTGGTGTGGATTGTCTGTGACTTGCATACTGGGGAGCTGAGTCTCAGACACCTGATGACTGCACTGGATGGCAAGACATTGAGCAACAACAAGTGGCCTGGGCCCCTAGGGAAGATGTTAGACACTGCCACTGAGCTGGAGGTCAACCCAAACTTCACGAGGATCACTGTTGGTCCTCCTCTACCCCATCTCAGTCAGGAGGTAGTCAAGGACCTCAGCACAGACCAATCATATGGCTACAGAATCATCACTGCCATCAGATCGGGAGAGGTACCTCAGAGTCTAGCTCTCCTGGAGATTGGGCCAGTCTGTCACAGTACCACGGCTCTAAGGTTATGCAGATTGTGGATTTCCAAACATGGGCTGAAGGGTAGGAACCTGAAGAATCTGAGGATAATTGTGGAATTCATAGTGGGAGTCTACATGCCAAACTGGTTCAACATCAAGTTAAATCACAGCTGGGTGGAGGGTCCCAGGCATGTACTGTACCAGCTGGAGCTGCTCAGAAGACAGAAGAAGGAGGTGATAGGAATAGTGATGCCTACAGTGAAGAGATCAGCCTGGTATGCACACTTTGAGGCTGTGCTCCAGGCCATGCTGTGCAGTGAGCTGGAGGAAGAGAGGAGGGAGGCAGTGAAGAGGATACTGAAAATCAGAGGTAAAGGAGATGAGGACACACAGGTAGGAGACTGTGAGACTGCAGTGTCAGACCCAGGAAGACTCCTGACATCAACCCCGATGCCACCAAACTCTCGAAGCTTATTGACTGGAACTCTGGCGTGACTGAGCCTCCTCTGACCTGCTCCCTCACCACTGCTGCAATCAAGGAGTTTCTGGATAGACCAATGGAAGTTCCTGCATGGCCCTCACACACACAGTCAGTAAAGAGGTATGTAAGGATGATAACTGAAGCAACACAAGAGAGGAGGGAGGCGTACATCAGTGGCCAGGTGGCCAGTAGGGAGCTCATGTCCAGGAACAAGAGCAAGGCAGACATGTCATCCTTGACAAAGTTCAAGAAACCTATCTATATTTCTAAGTTTTAATATTGAAATACCAAAAAAATGTCTTTAATTGTATGTAATGTATGTAAAATGTAGTTATATACAATAAAAAAATACTTGCAAAAATTGCTGATTTTTCGTGAACTTCAACTTCAAATATAAGTAGCTAGGAGTGGTGACATCTGAATTTTAAAGCCATATTTCGATTTATCATATAAAAATGCATCATTTGGTCACTAGTAGTCGTTGAAAATCTAAAGATTTCACTTTGCTCCCTAAAATTGACACACCATAATAACACACACACACACACACATGATTTATATATATTCACATAAAAAAACAATACAGCTAATAGAGGAGAATTGCATTAGACGCAAATATAGGAATAATTGATGTTTTTTAACATATTATATATATATACATATCAAAACAAAAAATAATACATCCAATACAGAAGAATTCTATATACAACAAAATACAGAACATGTTTATATATATATATATATATATTATATATATATATATATTATATATATATATATATACGCGTCAATAATGGAAATACATGGATAACTACGGTTTCTACCACGCTTAAATAAAATATATATATACGAATCTGAACAAAATTAATAATACAGCTAGTACAGAAGAAGATTCTATATACAGCACAATACACATCACATGCTCAAAAAATAAAAATAAAAAAAAAAAAAAATTATATATTGAGCATGTGTGATGTCTATTGTGCTGTATATAGAATTCTTCTTCTGTACTTAGCTGTATTTTATATTTATATATATATATATATATGTATAGAAACGACGTAAGATATAGAGGAGCGTTCTGCCACACGAGGAAGAGAAATAACGAACAAATGAAAAATGAGGTCCCGCCCGGGAATCGAACCCAGGATCTTCCGATTTCCGGTCAGATATGCTAACCCCTGGCGGGGACCTCATTTTTCATTTGTTCGTTATTTCTCTTCCTCGTGTGCAGAACGCTCCTCTATTCTTACGTCGTTTCTATACATTAATATACTGCGTGGTCATTGCAGTTAAATGTGTGTATATATATATATATATATATACTGGGTGTTTCATAACATGTGGGACGCACTTTCAGGATGGATTCAGGAACTGAAAACAATGAAAAAAGTGTATATAAACATATGCCCGAAATCGTTTTGTTTCCAAGTTACAGAGTGACAGCCCGTTTTGTGTTCCAGCAATTCTTTCCGCAAACTGTTTACAAACACTGCTTGCCGACAATGTTTGTGAGTGTGTACGAGACTTATTTCACGTATGGCCTTGCCGATTGTAGTGTTTCGTACACTCTATGATATGTTTCAATATCGTTGCGCGTAAAGCCATCAGTCAGTCAGAGGTGCATCGCGGTGTTTCACTGTTCGTATTCATAACTTCTTACCGTGAATAAGTGCAGTCCAGTGAAAAAAAACATGAAAAGTTTTTGTGTTATTCAGTGATAGTGTGCATTTGAAGTGAGAATGAAGGCTTATTCAAACAGAGAAATGGCAGACACGCATCTCATGTATGGACTTGCCGAGTGTAATGCGGCTGCAGCAAGACGTCTGTATGCGGAAAGGTTTCCGAATCGCCGTCTGCCAGATAAGAAGACCTTTCAGAGAATAGACGAATGTCTTGATGATACAGAATCATTCAACAAGCGAGTTTCAAACGGTGGTAGACCAATCAGCGCCAGAACTGTTAAGTTGGAGGAGCGGGTCCCGAATCGCGTGGAAGAACATCCTAGTGTCAGCACCCGAAGGATAGCAGCAGCAGAGGGTGTAAGATACACAACTGTGTGGAGAATTTTACGGGAACAACAGCTTTACCCATATCACATTCAGAGAGTACAAGGCCTTACTGAAGCTGATTTCCCACCACGAGATGCTATTTGTACTTGGTTCCTTCAACAGTGTACTCGCGATCCTCTTTTTCTATCCTCCGTTTTGTTTTCTGATGAGGTTGCCTTCACAAGAAATGGCGTGATCAATTTTCACAACACTTATCACTGGCCCGAAGAGAATCCGCATGCCATCATCTAGTCAAGGCACCAACAACAATTTAATATCAGTGTATGGGCAGGACTTATTGCCGACAAACTTAATCGGTCCTTTTGTTTTGCCTAGAAGATTAACAGGAGAATCCTATTCCAATTTTTAAGGAATGATTTAAGCGATTTACTAGATGAAGTTCCTCTTGGTGTTCGATGTCGTATGCGGTTTATGCATGACGGCGCTCCGCCTCATTTTAGTCGAGTAGCCAGAAACTATTTGGATGTCCATTTCCCTGATAAATGGATAGGCCGTGGAGGACCCATTGCGTGGCCTGCTCGCTCCTCGGACCTGAATCCACTCGATTTTTACATGTGAGGTCATCGGAAATCCATCGTTTACGTGACGCCCATCGACAACGTTGAAATGCTTCGCCAACGTGTAGAACAAGGATGCCAGAAAATCCGAGCAATAGCTGAAATGTTTGAACGACTATGACGAGGCGTGTTCAGGCGTGTATTCAAGCTCAAGGCGGTCATTTTGAGCACTTCCTTTAAAGGTAAAGCGGATACTTGCTGGAACACATAACGGACTGTAACTCGGAAACAAAGCGATTTCGGGTGTATGTTTATATAAACTTTTTTCATTGTTTTCAGGTCCTGAATCCATTCTGAAAGTGCGTCCAACATGCCATGAAACAGCCTGTATATATATGTGTATTTACCGTACATATATATATATATATATATATATATAATATATATATATATATATATAATCTCACCCAAACCCGGAAGGAAAAGAACTGAAACAGTGTTTAAAAAGGCTAATTGGTTTAGGCCGGTCACAACCAAGCCCTTTTCAAAGCCATAAACTAGGTAAAATGTCCAACAAGGTTAAAACCTTCTGTCCTGTGGAAGAGTTGAAGTATAAATGACTGTCATTTATAATTCAGCTCTTCCGCAGGACGGAAGTTTTTAACTTTGTTGGGCATTTTAACTATTTTATGGCTTTGAAAAGGGCTTGGTTGTGACCGGCCGAAATTAATTAGCCTTTTTAAACACTGTTTTAGTTCTTTTCCTTGCGGGTTTGGGTGATCTTATATTATTGCGGTAAATGCAATCAAAGTTTATATATATATATATATATCCGCATCAAAAATGGAAATACCTTGCTTTAAGGTCAGTTTCTACCACGCTTAAATAAAATAGTAACCTCGCACGTAATCGAGTCCACACTTACATCCTCATTGCTCTGTATTACACAATAAAGGCGATTTGACATTAATTTGCCGCACAAAGTATGCGGGTGTCTATATTCAATACAATGGGCTTTCAACTCCTTTAGTACTATTTTTGTACCCACTTTACAATTGGGAGTCAAAACATCACGCTCTTTAAGCACGGATAGAATACAGTCAAAGCACGCACAAAGATGACATCGTTTGCTGCAACATCACCATTAAATTGAAGTTTATAAACGCTCCTTTCTAAATGTGCATTTATTCTTTCCCCGCTGACCTTTTCAACTGTAAAATCTTCTTCACAACTCATATCGACAACTGAAGTACGTTTCTAAATCGTGCCGACAACTGTGTCTTATATAAAGAAATAATTCTTCAGGGTGAACAGTGGAGGTGAGTTCAGCACTGTACCGTTCTAGCCCTTTGTACCAAAATTCATGATATTTCGAGGAGTCTGCACCTTCTAAATACGCATCCAATTCCAAAGCATTCTCGCCTTGTTCGTCCCTACACTTGATAAAATCATCGAGCAGGGCGGTGTACGCATATTCAAGCACCGTGTCGAAATAACGCATATGAGCAACATGTGCGTCTAATATAGGTTTCATTTTATGGAAACCGACGACTTCAAACATTCTGTTGAGAATGAAACGGCTTCTTGTGGGGATAAGGGTGTTATTGTCAGCAGCATTCTTCCACATCAACCGTGTATGAAAGCATGGTTGGTTTGTATCACGATTTACGCATAGAGTACAAATAACAGCGTATGAGGGTGCATCATTAATCTGCTCTCTTTTTGTGCCTACACCCACAGGTATTTTATAAGGGTCTGGGTCATAATCCCGACTGCCATAATCCTGAAAGCCATAAGCCCGAGCGCCAAAATCCCGAAAGCCAAAACCCCGACAAGCGATAACCCGACAAGTCGAAATTCCGACAAGATAATAGTTTATATTTAATATTTACTTATAGCTTAAAATAATAAAAACTAAAAGAAAAAATGCAACCTAACCTAACCTAACCTAGCTAGCTGCACTTGCATATGGAGCGTGATTGTGATCCACAAATTTTTTAAGGTGATGTCCATTTAAAAGTTTTGTTATTGCTCTACCTTTGCAATTAAGTGATTTTCGTTTTTCACAGCACAAGTAATAATCGTCTTCCCGACTTTTATCGTTCACCATTAAATAACCGCTTGCGTTAACTTTGTTATTGCCTTTTTCAGAAGGAACAATTTCACAAATTTCTTCCATGTCGTTCTAAGGGTGAAGTTACACTGATAATTATTAGTTTACTCGCGGTTTTACCTTCGCTTCGAGGTAGTTTAACTTTGCTTCCAGGCGGAAGCAGATCAATTCGCTCGCACCCTTGCTGAGTTCTCGCACTCATCTTAATTCGTGATTTTTAACTATCGGGATTTTGGCCTGTAAGGATTACGACGTTCGAGATTTTGGCCTGTCGGGATTACGGCCTTCGGGCTTATGGTTTTCTAGATTATGACTTTCGGAATTCAGTCCGGGTTCCATTTTATAACTGTCCTCATCCCACTTCTCAACCAACATGAAGATTCTATTCATCTCTTCAACACTTAAATAAATAACATTGCGTCTACCAGAGTTTGAATGTCTACATTTCGTTTCAGGTAAATAATTAATAACACCGGTATTACGCCTGAATACACGCACATACTTCAACACGGACACATCGTATACTACATTGAGGATGCTGCTGAACGGAAGTTCCATCTTTTAATAGTTTTCTATTGATCCTGCGAGGTGAGAACGTCCACTCGGGTCAAGCTCTGAAGTAACTCTGAAGTGCGCTGTTTGACTCGGCGGAACCGTGCGAGGCGGTTGGGAGGTGGGAGGTGTGGGGTGGGTATGAGCCAGACGGGGTTGCGTCATGAGCGCCTCCAAGCGTTAGAGATTCGTGTACGGGATTGTTCCAAACATGAAAGAAACAAGGTGCGTTGATGAATCATGCGAATATTTGTATCCCGTTATACTGGGTAGGTGTTTAGAGAATTTTTCCATCTGCGATACATGAAGTAATATCGGTTTTAATGTTTTATCACAGCCACTCTTCGGAATGCGCACCATACATCTTCGTTCAGGGGTATTCACCATTTTACTTTCTCGAACTATGAACATTTATTAACACTCTGGCGATCTATCTGAGAGAAACATATGTCCATATTTGTCCTTTCTGCTGGACAAACAATACTCGCCCCTAAACTCTACTAAAAACTCGCACAAGCCTTTAACTACAATTTCACTGCGCACCTCGTCATGATATACATGGACATAGTAGTAGAAATATTTTAAGTTGTCCATAATAACAAGATTTACACTCACCGCCTCACTGTACGCGTACTCGGTGTGATGAAACATGGTGTAATATCTCCTGTCACCCACAATCATCAACAAGGTTCACAACCCAGATCCTTTGCTTCTCTTCTGCAAGCGTGAAGTCTTTCACTTCACGATATATGAACTCTCTAGTGCAATTTAATCCTGCAGCATAATCCATTACATCATTTGAACGGTGATACCCCGCAATGCTCCACCAGAATGTCCATAGAGTATTTGGACGTCGTACTCCTCACGCTTCGCACGATTTAATGTGGTCTTAAAGGTTTCAAAGGAGGGATGACTAGAAATTCTTTAGGTATTCATCACAACTGTAGACTTTAGTGAATACCACTTCAGGAATGTAGGACATGCAATATCATAGGACGTCATCGTTATTTTTCTTCTACGCGAGAACTCTGAGTAAGCAGGGAGATATGTCCCGATTAGCAGGAAGAGTCACGTGACTCTTTTTATTGGGCAGCAACATACAGTGGGTGGTGCTTAGACTTTTTCTTGTACACACACACACACACACACAAATGTGAAAATGAAACACCAGCTGAAACATAATGAAATACATTTAATAAATAGAAAAATAAATAAACTGTAAAATTTCGTCAAAAACAAGTAAATATACTCTAATATAGCAATTATATAACAAATATTCACGCCTCACGGTATCCAAAGGGAACAAAGTCGTAGGTGACAGGCACCTGGTAGCCTTTCCTGTATATGTTACGACACACTTTCGTGCCCTTAGGCTCCTTCACGCCCCCAACTTCTGCGCCCGAAAGTTATGAGTTCCGACAGTCAGTTGGGATGGTTGGTCACCCTCATCTTCTAAACTCACTAGCTCTTTCAGCGAGTCAAAGTTGACCATCCGCCGGTTCACCTGGTTAAGCGAGATGCCTTTAGCCTTCACATTATATTTTATTTCCTCCCCACTTTCACCCGTACCCCGTAGGTTTTTGGTCCTGTTGAGACAAAAGAATCAGCGTAGGCGCTACCTCCATACTAATCCTTGATCTCGTCAGTCAACTCTCCAAGGAATTCCAGAATAGGAGGCATATATTCACTTTCCCTCTGCGTGAATATCACGCTATCTGCATCTGCGTATAGAACCCTCCGTCCAAGAGAATGCAGTAGACTCCAAAGTTTGATGCGGGCGTATGCTGTTGTGAAACTGGCAACAGGTATGTTTCTGACACGCGATGTGTCTGTAGCCAATTCGGTTCTGTTGTACTTTATTAATGTACGTATTACCCACATTCACAATCTCCATGACCTCTTTATCGGGAGCGTTTGCGTAATCCCACACCTCGTTATAACTTTGGGCTAGATGGACGATGGACGTTCCCCTTGTCTGTATTCTGGGAAAATTTCCCCCAAAGACTATTTAGGCACAACTTTGCGCTAAAGCGCGTGCTATGGTTCTTCGCAATTTGGTCCCGTTCAAGTTGTATCCCTTCACAATCACGGTAGCGTTGATTATACGTCGATTTTTCATTTTCGGTCTCAACTCCTCGCGGGTATCCTGATGCTTCTATCTTATCCTTCAAAAAAGTGTTTATATATGATGTGAAAAGGTTGGGGAGCTTTTGAAACCTCTACACCTCATATATCTTCAATATTCTGTAACCGAGACGAATGGCTAGGGTCAGCTCAGAACTTGCATATACGCCTCTGATCTTCCTCTGGTTGATTGTGTGATTACATGACCCATTGTTCTCCTCTGTGCAGTTCGCATACAGAAGGAAAATGAGCTTGTGATCTATAACAACAGGTAAGACTGGCATCCCTTCATCACGTAGGGGTATAAAGAACAGAGGTCGTAGTAATGGAGTTTCACGCCCTCCTTAGGTGGAAAGTATAGTTTGAAGGGGTTTGTAGGTCTTCCAAACAAACTATAGCCACATCTGAGAGGATCCAACACCATTGAACGCTTGATGGTGTTTATTTCTTCGCTGTACTGTCCATCTGAATCCATCCGTGCATCATATTCGTGCTCCCACAAAACCTTGTGAGTGAACTGAGAGCTTATAAGTTGATCGCGGGTATGGGTCCATGCGAGACTGTCGGCAGGAGATCTACCATGGATATCTCCTACGATTCCGCACTCAGGACGTTGGCATTCATGCCACCAGCATACGTTAAAGGAGTACGCTGTCTTCTCACCAGTGGCAAGGTCTTTGCTTAGACCATCCACCCAAAAAACACGACCAGTGATCTTAATGGCCACTTCCCCCGTGTTGCGAGCATGTTTTATGTATACACCGGTCTGTTGTTGCAGGTGTATGAGTCAGTAAATAGCCTTATGCTCATAACTGCGTGGGTTATTTCGGGGAATGACGGCCAGTGTGTCTTTAGGCATGAAGTTGTTCTTGAACACAGTAAAACACAATGAGGCGATCGTGGTTGCGGCTTGTAGCGGGTCGCAGTTGAATTGGACTATGTACATCCTTCTGAAGGCCTGGAAACATACTCTAAGTACGCATACGTCATTCACGCGATAACGCTCACATTCATCCTCTATATTGTAAGGATTATCTTCACTAAAACTGTTGTAGTACCTCTCAAAATCTTCACGCTCACTATCACTGATGTTGGCATAGTTAAAGTACTGTTTTGGGGGTGGTAGTCATACGTAATTTAAAGTGTCGCTAGTGAGGAAAGTGTAAAAGAAATACCCTTTTGAAACTTCGGCGACTACGCCCATCACCTTGGGTAGCTTGGCTAATTTACAAGCTGTTAATAACGAAGTGTCTTTAAACTGAACATTACTTCTTATTTGCATCTGTAGAAGCTTGTTTCCTCTTTTCAAGAGATCGCCTGTAAATATCTCCGATAATTCGTGTTCAAGCAGTTCTTTATAAAGGAATTGCGTGTCAAATTTTGCGCCGTTATGGGCATGAATATAGAGTAAATTTTTTTAACTTGTCCACTAACTTGACAATATAGGACACAAAGAATTTTATGGGGCTGTCGTGTGCACTCGTTTTAAAAACGTTTGTTCGTTACCACATTTATGGCATTCATCACACTCGGCGTTCATACACTCGTCGCAAATAGTCTGGCTTACAAGTAGATGTGGAATAACCTCCTTGGTTTCTGCGTCCGTGTATGTCTCTATATCGTAGTATACAGATATACAAGGTTTATTTTTAGGTTTGGAGTCTTTCATATAGCATACATGCTTTACACCATCAGCCTTATATTTCTCATTGCATGTTGACCAGTGAATTTCATCACATTTATGCGTGAATCTTCCCCAGTTGTCCATCATATGAAACATGCCGCACTCACAGATTCTCATTTTCCTCTCACGTACCATTTGATTTATGGAATTCAAAACAGTTATTATTGAAAAATGTGCGTCTACACACATTACAGTCCCTCTTCTCAGCTTCAACTACACGACTTTCACATTTTGGAGCTTTTACACTGTTCGCATACCATGTGGCAATCCTTACAATGTTTCGCTATATCATCCGCAAACTCTAGACATCCCTTACCCAAATCGTGATGCCTTCCATATTTTCGACTTTTATTATAACTCACATAAACAGCCCTTATATTGCGGATGGGGAGATACGTTGTACCTGACAGCCCTAAAATAGGTAGAAGTTTTGTACGTTCTCAATCCTACGACGATCATCCAATCCAAATACAACTATACGAACATTCATTTCCTGCTCTAACCTTCTCACCTCTTCAGGCCCCATATTACAGTCAAACTCGAGCTTGCAGTCTGCGGCCAGTTTTCGTGCACGCTGCACAACCGTCGGCAACCAGATATTATATGCAGCCGTATTTAGCACAGTATACATATGAACCAAGACTATTGCTATAAATCCGCAACCGCGATCGAGATTTCTGTGGTTTCTGAATATTTGATAACTGCCAAAGTTAAGAGTATAAGGTGTGGCCGTTTGTCCCGCAACACGGAAAACGTAGTCTATATCTATCGTGAAGTTGTCCATGGTGATTTAGGTGCTGCTTTGAGAGGCCTGCATTATACGACCCAGAATGTAATCTACATCTAAGGCGACCAGACGCCTGTAGGGTATTACTACCCAAAAATCATCTCTATCCCCATCATCTGACCCGAACCCGAGGGACAGTCGCGTCCTGGCTTCATGGCGCTCACTTCTCTGAAGGGCAAACTCCACAATACGTTAAACTACACGCCGCAGTCCGTGTTCATCACCGTTGCTATACATGGATCGCGGGTCGACCCTGACTACGTAACGGTTTCTAGTCAGGGCTGGGATGGGGGTCGCTGTGTGCACCAGTTCGAATGTTATGCTACTCTCTTCAGAATGAGATGCTACTGTAGAGGGCACGGGCGGTATTGAATAGGAATAAGGGGCACAGTTTTATTTGTAGAAGGAGCAATTCTGGGGGAGTGCCGTAAGACGTAGAGGGCTGGGGCTCTATTATTGTGGGTCTAACAACCGACGCGCTCCTGTCGCGCTTTACACCTGACGTGGAAGGCGATTCAGCAATGTCGTCATGCATCCGCTTTCTCCTCGAACTGTCGAGTGGTGAAGGCTACAGTCGGCGGGCGTTGCTGGGGGTTCCGGAACGCTGGCGGGGGTGATGGTACAGGCTGTATCCTCAACAACAACTACACTGTCGTCGGCATCATCAATCTCACCTGCATTATCTATGATGGGGACACGTTGCTGGCAGAGTACCTCATCCTTATCATCATTCACGGTTCTGGCGAAGAAGAAAAACAACACTAAAATATAAGGAGCATCACTTAAAATTTTATTATATTCCGTAAATGTTTCACTTAGGAGTGTCATGTGTTAGAGATGGATTCTGTAGAAAAATTCAGGTTCACGAGCTCTTCTACTTGCATTTTATCTGGCCCTGCAGGATGTGGTAAAACGTGTTTATACTTAAAATCATTAAAGATAAAGGGGAACTGTTCTCAAATTTTGTGCATAAAGTCATATGGTGCTATTCGACATACCAGCCAGTATTCCACGAGTACCAAGATGATATTTTGTTCCACAAAGGTGTTTATGATGTTAGCTCAATAAAGGGTAACGAACACACGGTCATTGTAATTGACGATCTCATGGTAGAAATCGATAAAATGTTTGCCGAGACATTTACAGTGTTCTCCCACCACCTTAACATAAGCGTGTTCTTCATCAATCAGAATCTATTTTTCAAAAATAGATACATGCGTGATGTATCGCTAAATACACAATATCTAGTCTTGTTCTTGCAACGTAGAGATGGGGCACAAATTGGGGTATTAGCAATCAAATGTTCCTGAATCAGCGTAATGAGTTTTTGGAAGTTTATAAAGAAGCTACAGTACAATCCAACGTTACGGATATTTGCTTTGTGACCTTCACACGCGAAACACGTTTAGGTTGCTTCTAAGAACGAATATATTCCCAAACGAGACTGAATCGGTGTATATCTCAGAATGGCAAAGGTTAAAGAAATACCGTGAATTAATAAAAATCTATCATCGACTGCCATGGGCACTCCAATACCTGTTTGTTAAAAATAATGACTCCGACTTTTTAAAATGCATTTGTGAAATCTGTCTTAACGTTATAAAATGTAGTGTAAAATGAAACCCTCTCAGAAGGCGCGCCTACGTCGTTACAAAAACATAATACACGCACTCAGTCATAAAAGTCAAACTGTGGGAAAGAAAAAGCGAATTATTGTACAAAGTGGGGAATCGTTCCTCCTGATCTTATTTTCAGTTTTGGGGTCTTTAATAACTAGTTTAATACAGGGTGTTTATAAAGTCCCTATCTATTACAGTGAAAACTTAGCAAAAACGGTAAAATTCAATAACAATATGATAGAAGTCATACATTTAATGAATACTTAAGCATATGATTCTACATGAGCACCATCAGTATCTCTACAGAGTTCGAATCTGTTAGCAGCATTGCGGAACACATTTTGGAGCATAACAGGGGTTATTTTTTTAACTGCTGTTACGATAAAAGCACGTAAATGTCCTAGCTTCATTCAGATGGCATTTTATACACCGTCGTCTTTCAACAAGATGAGGCACCTTGTCATTACGCAAACATTGTTCAGGAGTACCTAAAATCTAAATGAACGATTTCCAAATCGGTGGATCGGACGAAGAGGCCGTGGGTGGCTCGATCTCCTGACCTAATGACCATGGATTTCTTTGCATGGGGCTTTATCAAATCAAACGTCTATCTGTATCGAATGTATTATTTTTTGTTTTGATAACACCAATTATTCCTGTATTTGCGTCCACTGCAATTCTCCTCTGTTGGCTGTATTGTATTTTTTTATGTAACTATATATAAATCATGTGTGTGTGTGTATTATATCTGTTTTGCACCAAATGTATATACAGAACGCTGTAGCTGTTTTATTTACATCACATAAACAAATATTAATGGAAATGAAGGGATATATATATATATAATTATATATATATATATATATATATCTATATAAGGTTGTAACATACTGTATATTCCACTCGATTTTTTAGTTCATTCAGAACAAAAATTAAATGAGTTATAAGGACAAATTTGCTCTAATTTTTAGTTCACAACAAAAATTACATGACATAATGACAAATGAATCATCAATATAAATCCCTTCTTTTGAAAACAGCTTCCCTCGATTGCAACTTTTGTCCATCTAGGTGGTGTTGCAGACTTCTGAATAAATGGTAATCTGAAGGTGCGATGTCCGGAGAATAAGGTGGATGAGGCATTTTTTCCTAACCAAATGCCTCCAATTGGGCAGTGGTGAGTCGAGCACTGTGAGGGCGCGCGTTATTCTGGTGGAAGAGAACACCTCTGCGATTAATTAATGGAGGACGTTTTTCTTGTAATGCCATCTTCAATCGTTGGAGTTGTTGGCAGTAGACTTCAGCTGTGATTGTTTGGTTATCTGGCAGAAGCTCAAAATGAATAATTCCTTGCATATCCCACCAAACGCATAGCAAAATTTTCTTTGGATGGGGTCCATTCCTTGGCTGAGGTTCAGGCTTTGTTTCATGGCTAAGCCACTGATGTCGTCGCTTAATATTGTTATAGAGGCCCCATTTTTCATCCCCAGTGACGATCCGATTCAAAAACGGTGCTGCAGTTGCCGAGAATGCAGTGATATGCAAATATCGATTCGATGTTGAAAATTCGCTTGTGACAAATCATGCGGAACCCATTTTCCAACATTCACTACTTTTCCTAACGGCTTCAAATGACGATGAATGGTCATATGGCTAACGCCGAGTTGCAAGCCAAGTTCTCTTACAGTTACCATTGGGTTTTCCTCACTGTTGCTTTCAGCAACTCTTCATCTAACTCATTTCGTCGCCCTGTTCGTTGATAATCTTTCAGACTGAAGTCTCCATTTCTGAACTTCTCAAACCATCTCCGACACATCCATTTGCTCACAACATCATTTCCATAAACTCTTTGAATGCTTTTTGCGGTCTCACTACCGTTAGATCCTTTATGGAACTCATACAGCACCACATGTCGAATATGCTCTTTCGTGGGCTCCATGTTTTTTCAATTACTGTAATATCATACGGGTGGCGTTGTAACTGTATGAAAATCACCAGAGAAAGTATTCATAGCCTAATCCTACACCAGCCTAAGCCTACACTAGCCTAAGTTATTCTGTATCATTCTGTATCGTGATTAAACCTGTGCGAACCTGTCGCCGCGTGCATTTTGCAACATTTGTAAAACTATTTCACATTATCTTGAGGTTATTCTATTATCTATCGTCCGTTTTCTAATCGAGCAGAATTTATGTTACAACCATATATATATATATATATATGATACACACAGACCGTGCATGGAACAAGGAACTCTTCTGGATAATTAAATCCACTATAGTCCGAATAAGTAGTTCCTTGTTCCATGCACGGTCTGTGTGTATCATAAAAAACTCAGGGGACCATTCTGAGTTCATTCCCATCTTGAAACGGACATGTTATGTGCCTTGAAAAGTGGACGCTCAATTCTGCCAGTTGAGGTTTAAGTTTTGGTTTTTGGCTAAAAATATAATAGTTACCCCTTTTTCTTTGATGTATTCAATCTGACGTGAAGGCAGCGAGTCTTTTGCTTATATTGAGGTTCTAAATGTAGCAGGGCTAGGCTGCTTTAAACCCTAGATCCATGTCCCAAAGCTGGATCCTGTCTGCTTTGCAGATAGCTGGTGAGGGAAGCTATATTTATAGGACCTCTTTGCGAGTGACCCGTTGCCCACGTCGGGCTAGCATCATGAAAAAGAAAAACTATGGTATTTGTCATTTACCATTACTTATTCGGACTATAGTGGATTTAATTATCCCAGAAGAGTTCCTTGTTCCATGCACTGTCTGTGTGTATCATAAAAAACTCAGGGGACTATTCTGAGTTCACTCCCATCTTGAAACGGACATGTTATGTGCCTTGAAAAGTGGACGCTCAATTCTGTCAGTTGAGGTTTAAGTTTTGGTTTTTGGTTAAAAATATAATAGTTACCCCTTTTTCTTTGATGTATTCAATCTGACGTGAAGGCAGCGAGTCTTTTGCTTATATTGAGGTTCTAAATGTAGCAGGGCTAGGCTGCTTTAAACCCTAGATCCATGTCCCAAAGCTGGATCCTGTCTGCTTTGCAGATGGCTGGTGAGGGAAGCTATATTTATGGGACCTCTTTGCGAGTGACCCGTTGCCCACGTCGGGCTAGCATCATGAAAAAAAAAACTATGATATTTGTCATTTACCATTACTTATTCGGACTATAGTGGATTTAATTATCCCAGAAGAGTTCCTTGTTCCATGCACGGTCTGTGTGTATCATAAAAAAACTCAGGGGACCATTCTGAGTTCATTCCAATATATATATATATATATATATATATATATATATATATATATATATATATATATAAATATATATATATCGTTTATATATATCGTTTATATATATCGTTTATATATATATGTATATATCGTTTATATATATATATATATATATATATATATATATATATATATATATATATATATATATATAAAACGATACAGTGTGTGTATGTGCGTCTAAGGCGACTGGCTGTATTCTCTAGCTGTTTCGCTGAAGTCAAATAGGAAAGACAAATTTTACTTTAAAAATTTGTTGTGAAGGGTGGTGGCGGTCCATTTGGGCAATATATATATATATAGGTCTCTAAACTAAGGCGATTACGCCATACGCCTTTTAAGCCAACTGTCTGTTATACTAAAGCCGCCGAAGAAAGACTAGAATAGAATAAAATAGAATAACCTTTATTAATAATAATAAAATAAATACATTTTTTCAATTTACAATGACATGAATAATTTTGAAGCTCGACTATTTATTTTATTTAATTTGGCCATTAAGCTTTAGGCTTTATTGGGCGGGCTCTCACTAAAAATAAGCAGCTAGTTGTTATTAATTAATAATAATAAATAAATAAACAAGTAAATAAGTATTATTAATAGTTAAAACATGTATTACAATATTAAACAATATTAATGGACTATATTAAACAATATTGGTGGACATTAATCCTAGATTTTTGTTAGTATGCCATTATTAATCGGGAATTCAACTTGGTTTTAAACAAATTTACTTTCACAATATTTTTTATATCGGCATACAAGTCATTCCATAGTTTCAATCCAATGAAAATGGGTAGTTTTTGAGATGAAGACAATCTAAATTGAGGTATAACAAACTTTGATCTCTTTCTGGTTTGATACGAGTGGATTTCTTGATGAGTTACAAAATATCTATTTGCCCATTGCAAATCAATGATTTTGTTCTTACACTTGTAAATAAAAATAAAATGTGCCAGTTTGGTTATATCGTTGAGCTTTAGTAGGTTTAGCTCTTTAAATATTGCACTAGAGTGATCAAGGAACTCAGCATCAGATAATAACCTTATTGCTCGTTTTTGGATGACGAAGATACCATTTAATGCGCTGTTAGCGGAGTTTCCCCAAACAAGGGTGCAGTATGTTATATAAGGAAGAACAAGAGTATGATAAAGAGTCGATAAAACTTGTTTAGGGACTACATTTCTAAGTTTAAACATTATAGCAACGCTGCTCCTTGAAATCTTTTTCGCGATATAATTTACATGATCACTCCATTGCAAATTCTTATCTAGCATTACACCAAGAAATTTGTTACAGTACACTCCTTTATGGCGATTTCATTAACATTAAGTTCATCAAGATACACATTTCTTTTATTAGTAAAAATCATGAAATTTGTTTTACTGGTATTTAGGAAGAGTTTATTGGTGGTCAACCATTTCATTACACTGATGAATTCTGAATGAAATATATTCTTAGCTGTATTAACATCTTTGCAAGAAAAAGAGACAGTTGTATCATCTGCAAACATTATGAAGTTCAGTATATCAAATGAACGTGGAAGGTCATTTATATATAATAAAAATAACAGTGGACCCAGAATTGAGCCCTGTGGCACACCATGTTTGACAAGCGCTTTAGTTGAGCAAACCTTATTTACTGATGCAGAATGATATCTATTGGACAAATAACTTTTAAACCAATCACTGATTGCTCCTCTAAAGCCGTAACAATATAATTTATTAAGTAGAATATTATGGTCTATTGCATTAAACGCCTTACTCAAATCCATAAATATTGATATCATTATGTCTGTGTTCTCTTTAGCTATATTTACATATTCCATAAGATTTAAAATAGCCATTTCCGTTGTTTTATTATTACGGAAGCCATATTGATTTGGAGATAATAAATTGTAGGATTCTAAATATCGCTGCATTCTACTTTTTACAGTTTTTTCAAAAACTTTGCTGAACACAGATAATGAACACACCGGCCTGTAATTTGTTGCAAGTGTAATTTCACCCCCCTTTAAAAAGGGATGTTATACAACCAGTTTTTAGCATTGATGGGAATATTCCTTTGGAAATACTTTGATTGATAATTTCTCAGCCAAAGTTACAGATATCATATCTTTAACAAGTTTCAATATACGTACAGGAATGTTATGAATGTTATTTTTTATATTTTTTAATTTACCAATAATATTCTGGACCTCAGTAGAGGTAGCAGGAACAAAAGGAAATGAATTTAGTGGGCTGGGTGGCATATATTCGAGGTGAGTGATCATTATTTATTAATTGTGAGCGAAGCTTATCCGCTATTGAAGTAAAATGTGCATTTAAAGAGTCTGCAATAGCAGTATCATCAGTAATTTCTTTATTATCAACATTTAATTTCTCTATTGAAATTTTCTTAATTTGTTTTCCGAGAAGATTGTTTATGGTTGTCCAAGTGTTTTTCATGTCTCCTTTATGTTTGGAAAATTGATTGTTCTAAATAGTTATATTTTGCAATTTTGATTATTTTAGTTAACGTGTTTCTGTATTGAGTATATTGTATTTTAGGAATTTTGCTGCTCTGTAATTGCAATTTGAATAATTTGTCTCTGTTCTTTATTGAAGTGATAATTCGTGGAGTGATCCATGGATTTGCGACACTTTTGAGCGAAACTGTTTTTCTCCTTAAAGGAAAGCAAATATTAAAAATATGGAAAACATAAATATGATCTGGGTCATTTAAAGGTTCGTCACAGTCAAGTCGAGTATTTACTACAGCCCCAATAAATTTTCTTTTGTTAACCTCTGAGAATATTCTGTAATCAATAGTTGTTTTGTCCGCACATTTACATACATACACACCCACATACATACATTGTTTGTGGGCCTGAGCAGCCAGGTTAGGTTACCCCTTGGAGTTCACATACATACAACTTATATATATATATATATATATATATATGAAAATTATTTCACGAAAGTAACACGTGAAAAATATTTATGAAGAATAAAACCACGAAGGAAAGGAAACATAGAATGGTGCTCAAGCGCTTTCGTCTAATGACATCCTCAGGAACACTGAAGTAAATAAAGAGTTCAAGACTGTATACAGGTTACAAAAAAAAAAATATATATATTTATATATATATATACATAATAATAAATACAGAAATAAAAATTGTGGAGGAGCATACAAATTTGTAAGGAAAACTACCAATTTTAGCACTTTGCCCGAATTCAACACAAGATCAAATGGATTGTTTACAACCAATTTTATAGTTAATGCCTGAATGATATATTGGTCACAACAAAAATATATATAGAGTATATATATATATATATATAAATTGAAAAATAAAAATTGTAAGAGGAGCATACAAATTTATAAGGGAAAACTACCCAAGTTTTAGCACTCTGCCCTTCTTGTCTAAATCCGTTCTGAACGAATTCAAAACAACGGGATCGAGTTGAAAAAGACCTTTGCTCATGTTAAAGTTATTTGTAAGTTGGATAATAGTAGACTCAAGAATATTTCTATTAACAATGTTGCTAGAGTGAAACAAAACTGAAGCATTATTCCAATCAATACAGTGGGATAACTCTGACAAATGGACAAAAAGGGCACTGGACGACGGTCCCCTTCTAACGGAATATTGATGCTGTTTTACACGCGTGTGCAAATCCTTTCCGGTCTCACCAATGTAAAAAGAATCACATTGTTTATAACCAATTTTGCAGATAATGCCTGAATTATTGGTAGGGCAATTTTTTATTATGATATTTTTCACAATATTGTTATATGAAAATACTACATTAATATCCGAAAGTTTAAGTACATTAGCAATGCCTAAAAAGCCTGGGAAAAATGGAAGTACTTATATATTCTTTGACAAAGTGCGAGTGCTATTATTCACACGATAGAAGGTCCGTTTTGCCTTGTTAAGACAAGATTCCATAAACACAGGTGGGTAGCACAGATCACTTCCAATACAGTTGATTTTTTCCAATTCGGCATCGATGTATTTCGGACTGGCAATCCTAAGAGCGCGGAGAAACATTGAAGAAAATATGGCCTTCTTAATTGGGGTGTCATGTCCAGAGTAAAAGTGTACGTAGGACAAATTGTTTTTTTTTTTCCGATAGATACTAAACTTAAAACCTGGGCTTTCCCTATGTACACGCACATCCAAAAACGGGATTGAGTTGTCTTGTTCCACTTCTAAAGTAAACTTAATGGAGGGGCCTTGATCATTTAACTGAAGGAGGAAGTCATCCAGGTCACGATTCATGGGCCAGATACACAAAATATCGTCGACGTACCGCAACCATGGGATGCCAACCCCCAGGATTCTCGGAATGTAAGTAATTTCGAAAAACTCCATATAAATATTGGAGAGGAGGGACGACAAGGGGTTGCCCATGGCCATCCCAAAAACCTGTTGATAATACTCACTATTTCCTGTTCACTTCACCTTCTCTTCCCTACCTTTACGGTCTTATTAAAACCCACAAACCTGGCAACCCTATGCGCCCTATTATTAGCTCAGTTGGCTCTATTACCTATAAACTCTCCAAATGGCTTGTCAAAGTCTTGTCCCCCCATTCTCGGAACTATCTCTGATTCACATGTAAAAAATTCCATGGATCTCACTGAAAAATTGAATAATGTCCGCACTGAAACCAACGATAGATTGATCAATTTCGACGTTTGTTCATTGTTTACAAAAGTGCCGATTGACGATGTGCTTGACTTTCTCTCCCGAGAATTACATAAGTACGACCTGCCACTACCTGCACACATTGTTTTGGAACTTATTAAGCTTTGCATCAAAGACTGTAAATTCACTTTCAGTAGTGAGTATTATCAACAGGTTTTTGGGATGGCCATGGGCAACCCCTTGTCGCCCCTCCTCTCCAATATTTATATGGTGTTTTTCGAAATTACTTACATTCCGAGAATCCTGGGGGTTGGCATCCCATGGTTGCGGTACGTCGACGATATTTTGTGTATCTGGCAGAGCTGGGCACTTCCGCAAACACTTCCGCAAACCGCAAATTCCGCAATTGCGGAAGTATGTTTTTCGTTTGCGGATTTGCGTTTGCGGCAAAGTCATCGCAAATTAGTGAATTTACGTTGCGGAACTAAGACCGCAAACGCAAATCTTTCCGCAAATTTCCCACGTGGCCACTGGCCAAGCCCGCTAGTGCTGTGACGCTAGTGCTGAGACTGTTCTCCCATGGGTCAGATATAATGAAGCCCAAAAGGGCCAGCCTGACCTATGACAACTTCCAACGTCTCGTGTTCATGAAGGGGAACATGGACTTATTAAAACTGGATTTGGCTCAGTTACTGGAGGAGGACGACTGAACTTGTTGACAAAGCCAGAGGCGTACACTTGTAGAGGCTAGAGGGGTTGAGTTGTACAGTGAGTTCAAGTTTGTGTACAGTCACAGTGTTAACTTAATTTAATTGTGTAATGTAATGTGTGTACAGTTACTACAGTTACAGTACAGTCTTCTCTAACGTGTCTAAGTCTCAAAATTTATGAAATTCAAATGATTAAATTTATTATTTAATTTATTTACTATTTACTTGCAGGAGGTGTTTTTGTTCAATATATATATCAATATATGTAGTTTTTATTTCTTCTACAATAGTGATTTATTGTAATAAATATTTTGCCTTGTTTTAATAAAAACAAGGCTAAAACATTAAACATTAAAAAAGATATAAAAACTTTTTATACTCTCTAATGTTTTGGATACTTTTATAGTTAAAATTGCGATTGCGGAATTTGCGGTTTGCGGAAGTGTTTGCGGAAGTGCCCAGCACTGTAAAAATTGGAAATATGGTTTGCGTTTGCGGTTTGCGTTTGCAGGCACCAAAAATGGCAAGCACTTTGCGGATTTGCGGTTGCGGAAGGTAAGGTTTGAGTTTGCGGATTGCGATTGCGGAAGTGATTTTGAGTTTGCTGTGCCCAGCTCTGGTATCTGACCCATGAATCGTGACCTGGATGACTTCCCCCTTCAGTTAAATGATCAAGTCCCCTCCATTAAGTTTACTTTAGAAGTAGAACAAGACAATTCAATCCCGTTTTTGGATGTGCGTGTACATTGGGAAAGCCCAGGTTTTAAGTTTAGTATCTATCGGAAAAAAACAAACAATTTGTCCTACGTACACTTTTACTCTGGACATGACACCCCCATTAAAAAGGCCATATTTTCTTCAATGTTTCTCCCCGCTCTTAGGATCGCCAGTCCAGAATACATCGATGCCGAATTGGAAAAAAATCAACGGTATCGGAAGTGATCTGTGCTACCCACCTGCGTTTATGGAATCTTGTCTTAACAAGGCAAACGGAACCTTCTATCGTGTGAATAATAACACTCGCACTTTGTCAAAGAATATTTTAGTACTTCCATTTTTCCCAGGCTTTTTAGGCATTGCTAATGTACTTAAACTTTCGGATATTAATGTAGTATTTTTATAAAACAATATTGTGAAAAATATCATAATAAAAAATTGCCCTACCAATAATTAAGGCATTATCTGTAAAATTGGTTGTAAACAATGTGATTCCTTTTACATTGGTGAGACGGGAAAGGATTTGCACACGCGTGTAAAACAGCATCAATATTTCGTTAGAACGGGACAGTCGTCCACTGCCCTTTTTGTCCATTTGTCAGAGTTATCCCACTGTATTGATTGGAATAATGCTTCAGTTTTGTTTCACTCTAGCAACATTGTTCACAGAAATATTCTTGAGTCTGCTATTATCCAACTTGCAAATAACTTTAACATGAGCAAAGGTCTTTTTCAACTCGATCCCGTTGTTTTGAATTCGTTCAGAACGGATTTAGACAAGAAGGGTAGAGTGCTAAAACTTTGGTAGGGTTTCCTTATAAATTTGTATGCTTCTCTTACAATTTTTATTTTTCAATTTAGTTTTATATACTTTTTTTGTTATTTTTGTGACCTATATATCTTTCAGGCCTTATCTATAAAATTGGTCGTAAACAATCCATTTGATCTTGTGTTGAATTCATTCAGAACGGATTTAGACAAGAAGGGCAGAGTGCTAAAACTTGGGTAGTTTTCCCTTATAAATTTGCATGCTGCTCTTACAATTTTTATTTTTCAATTTATTTATATATATATATATTTTTTTTTTGTGACCTATATATCATTCAGGCATTAACTATAAAATTGGTTGTAAACAATCCATTTGATCTTGTGTTGAATTCGGGCAAAGTGCAAAAAATGGTAGTTTTCATTACAAATTTGTATGTTCCTCCCACAATTTTTATTTCTATATATATATATTTTGTAACCTGTATATAGTCTTGAACTCTTTATTTACTTCAGTGTTCCTGAGAATGTCATGACCGAAAGCGCTTGAGCACCATTCTGTGTTTCCTTCCTTCGTGGTTTTAGTCATCATATATATATATATATATTATATATATATATATATATAATATATATAATTTGGGGGGGCTGAGGAAGGTGAAGGGGGTTAAAACAATCTTATCATGCTGCATGCAATGTTGCGATGTTGCATGCAGTTCCATTGCACTCTACATTTTTGCTCATACCTCCTGATGCAAATTCACAAGGAAAAAAAATTATTTCAAGGGCTTTCGTGTGTCAACCTACACCTCTTCAGGTATATATATATATAAATATATATATATATATATATATATAAATATATTAGAGAAAGAGAAAGAGAGAGAGAGAGAGAGATGAGAGAGAGAGAGAGTGTCCCAAAAGGTTTGAAACAAAACAAAAGTTCTTATTTCGGGTCTTTTCCGTTTGGGGGCTTGCAGTGAATTTTAATGAAAATTGGTATACTAATATAGTTTTTGTCACTGATTTAAAAAATTACTTTCTTTTTTTTGGAGAAATGAAAAACAAACATGTTAGAGCACTTTAAATAATTAATATGAACTAGCTTACGCTAGTTACAGAGGATTGTGTTAAATTTATCCAGTCACAAACTGCTACTGTTTATGAAAAAGTGCTTTAAGCGTGAGAAAATGTGTTCCTTTGATAAAAATACTCAGTTCTTTTGTTGCCAAAAGCGTCGGTCAAACGGTAAAAAGTGCAACTTTACGAAGAATACGTTTTTTGAAAGATCCAGGCAGATCTGTAAAAGTAGCAGAAAAAAATCAAGAATTAATGCCCAGTTAGGTCAATTGAATGCCCGGTTAGGTCAACTGTACGCCCTTGACGATTGGTTAGATTAAGTCATGATATTTTCGTTAAAAACACATTAATTATTTAAAGTGCTCTAACATGTTTGTTTTTCATTTCTCCAAAAAAAAAAAAAAAAGTTATTTTTGCAATCAGTGACCAAAACTGCATTAGTATATCGATCTTCATTAAAATTCGCTGCTAGCCCCCAAACGGAAAAGATCCCTTATTTTTTGCATTAACTTAATTATAAACATGTAACGACTTCTAACAGCCAAACTCACCAAACTTTAGTTTAATTAATTCTTAGCAATGCGTGAGAGCTTGTCTAGCTTATCTTGTAACTTATGTTTGAAAGTAGTTTACTGAATTACGACCATTTACACTCATGATTTTAAATTATTTAAATTAAATTTATGAAAAGATATAAAACAAATATTTGCGATAACTTTTTATACAAAGAAACCGCTAAACATATGGAAGAAATTGAAGCCTGAAGTAGTAAATAGTACTTTCATAAGTATGTTTAGATAAGATAGAATGAACTGAAACAAATTTAATGGTAATTAATAATTAAGTGAACTTAAATATATAATTAACACAAATTTGGTGAGTCTGGTTATTAGATGTCACTTTAGTTACTTTGTATAAGAAAGGGAAATTTTTTATTTCGGACTTTTCTCGGACACCCTTTGAGTTCACACGCAGTTTTGAACAAAAAGGTAAACGGCAAACAAAGATAACTGCATTTCTAGTTTAATTCATAATAATTAGATTGAAGAATACAACCGTACAAGTCAGTTACCGACCGTACGAGGCAATTACAGCAAATTACTTATAATTTACAAACACAAACTGGTATTCAGTACTTACTGTGGGGTGACATCCTTGAGCACATATGGTAGCTATCGAAGTATCTAGATCAGTGTTTCTCAAGCCTTGGGTCGCGACCTCCCACTCCGGGTTGTAGTTTGTTTACCCCTTTACTAGTGATTTGTGCGCAAAAAAAACAAACCCGCTTCGTGAATTTGTTTACCCCTGTAGGACGATAAGGGGTCGCACTGATCTAAGACCCTGACACAGGGGTTGTGGGGAAAATCCGGCTGAGAAACACTGATCAAGATTTTGTTGCTTTTCCGTAGGAATTATTGAAGTGAATAATATACCAGGGGTGGCTTTACACTTGAGACATCATATTTAAGTTGTTTCCACAAATGCTCAGTGGGTTTTAGATCAGAACTTTGTATTATGAACTTCAGGATTTGGATCATCCCAATCTGTTTTGGCCTCCCCAAGTACACTAAACCTTGACTAGTATTGCATTATGTTCTTGGCCGTTATCCTACAAAATGAATTTTCAATAGTATGCCTGCATTTGGTGAGAGTGTGGGGGTTGAACTTCCGGTGGCAGTGCCAATTGAGGGGGAAAGAGGGTGAAGGGAAAAGCAAAAATTTTAATCTCTAAAAGGGAGGGATGTGTGTGGAGGATGATAAAATAAAGGTGATAAAAAATGTGTCTGACGTCTAATAGTAATTTGAACTTTAGCGGCCATCAGTTTAAAAAAGAAATAAAAATAATGTGTGTGTGTATATATATATATATATATATGTTATATATATATATATATATATATATCTGTGTGTGTGTGTATGTCTGACGTCACACTATAAACTTCAGCGGCCACCATCCAAACCTCTCTCTTAGGCATAACAGTGATATTAATATAGAATATAGTAACCTAACCTAATGTGGGGTAGTACCAGTTCAAAATATACTATACTAGCCTAAACTAGAAAATAATAAATAAAAAATAAAAATAACCTAACCTAACCTAATGTGAGGTATTAATAAAATATAGTAACCTAACCTAATTCGCATGCATCATCTTTTCAAGCTACCCCAAGGCAGCCACCATTTAGCTGACATAATTGTGTACGGAGCCTAAGTATATATATATATATATATATAAGTTATATATATATATATATATATATATATATATATATATATATATATATGGGATTGAACTCAGAATGGTCCCCTGAGGTTTTGTCATGATACAGACAGACCGTGCATGGAACAAGAAACTGTTCTGGGAAAGTTAAATCCACTATAGTCCGAATAAGTAATGGTAAATGACAAACACTATAGTTTTTTCTTTTTCATGTGTTAGCCCGACGTGCGTGGGCAACGGGTCACTCACACTCGGGTTCCAAAGCTGGATCCTATCTGCTTTGCAGATAGCTGGTGAGGGAAACTATATTTTTGAGGCCTCTTTGCGAGTGACCCGTTGCCCACGTCGGGCTAACATCATGAAAAAGAAAAAACTAGTATTTGTCATTTACCATTACTTATTCGAACTATAGTGGATTTAATTTTCCCAGAAGAGTTTCTTCTTCCATGCACGGTCTGTGTGTATCATATATATATATATATATATATATATATATATATATATATATATATATATATATATGAAAATGAAAATGAAAAGGTTTATTGGCAGAGTATAGTCCATATGACAAATATGATTAATACAATGACAGTTCACATACTAAGGATAGGAATATATACAGTTGATTTGAAATAATACAGTAATGTCGGAGTTAAGTGGAACTACAGACAGACGTTTTCGGACCAAGAATTCCATAGCTTAGAGGATAAACGGCAGGACTCATGGATAGCTTGGATAATCGGGTTGGTTGATTTTTTTAATTCTTTGCATCAGACTGTATTGAGCATGTCTTGTTACCTCCGGGAAGCTCGAGACATTGCGGGTAGCAAATATTTGCGAAGCTGAGCATCTCGGGGGTAATTTATGTAAGAGTCTAAAAGAACTGTTGTACTGCAAATTTAGGGTTCTGCCAGAACCTTTTTTATCATTCACCCAGAGTTGCTGTCTGTAAATATTACTGCAGAAAGTAAATTTACGAAAGAGAGTGGCCTTAGCTTATATATATATATTAGTGGTGGACCGGATATCCGCATCCGCCTAATTTTTAACATCCGTATCCGCACTTCTGACTGCAGATGTTATGCGGATATTTCCTCTAATAAATTATGCAATTTACAATTAAATTAGCTTATAAAGTAGCTTATAAGGCCCAGTCATGCACATTTCATGTAAAGTATTAATTATTAATGAACAAACAAATATATAAACCTCAAAATATAAATACCTGGTAACACAGAAAATTGAAGGGAACTTGTTTCATTGAATTTTCGGTGGCTGAAACTCTTGAGAAAGTTATTATTTTTATCATAATGAAAACATTAATATTAATTTTAATTCTTATGCATTGCTTGCCATAATAGTAATAACACGAAATTTGAAAAATTATGTCATATATTCATAATTCTATATTATATTGATAGATTAACTAAATATCCGCATCTTTATCCACATCCGCATCCGCAGATGTTGAAAAACTGACACCCGGTCCACCACTAAATATATATATATATATGAAAAATTATTTCACGAAAGTGACACGTGAAAAATATTTATGATGAATAAAACCACGAAGGGAGCACCCCTTTGTGTTTCTTTTCCCTTCGTGGTTTTATTCACCATATATATATATATTTAATGTAAAGAACGACGCTTGTGTAGAAGAGCGTTCCGCACAAGATGAGGAGGGAGACCGAACAAATGAAAAATGAGGTACCAACAGGGAATCGAACCCGGGATCATCCGATTGCCGGTCAGATATGCTATCCACTACACCACGGACCTCGATCAATCAGAAGTCGTAATTCTCCTACATACGAGGAGAAACCAATGCCCTGAGGGGGCACCTTCGCATGCCGTACATATATACATTTTAACTGCAAACAACACACAGTATAATTAATGTAAAGAACGACGCTTGAAGAGCGTTCCGCACAAGATGAGGAGGGAGAACGAGCAAATGAAAAATGAGGTACCACCCGGGAATCGCATGGTTTGGGTTATAATGACCTTACGACACTAGAGGTATGGTTGAAAACCTTATGAAGCGAACTGCTTTTTTTCACCTCTATCGCCAGCCAAAAGTTCACACAAAGTTCGGCATAATAAGAAAATCAAAAAATTAAAAAAAATAAAAATATATATATATATATATATAAAATATAAAATATGAAAATCTATTCCAAAAACTCATCAACATCTTCATTGGCATACTTAGAACTCTAAGTTAGCCAAAAATGAACGTTCTAGGTCAATTAATAACAGAGATACTATTGCAAGAATATTGCTGAACTTTGGAGGCGATTTCTGGCGAATTTTAATTTTGGCGCTTAGGTACCTTAAGACGCGGGACCCCCTCAATTATATATATATATATATGTGTGTGTGTGTGTGTGTGTGTGTGTGTGTGTGTGTGTGTGTGTTACAGGGAATCTGTGTAACTAGGACTAGGAATTTCATGAAATCCATAAAATGTTCAGAGATTTCATGTTTCAGGGATTTTCATTGAAACTAACGAAAATATCACGACTTAACTTTACACGAAATCTCTTAAGATTTTATGAAATCTCTAGTTACACAGATTCCCTTTACATACAGGGTGCGCAAAAGTTAATATTTTTTTCTTTTAGATAGGGGATGGCTGCTGAATTAACAATAGACGAGAGGGTAAGCTTGGTTTTAATGTATGGAATACCAGGTACAACAAATCGATGAATCGGTATGGAATTTCAATTCTGTACTGATTCATCGCAAGCCTACTAATAATAACTCTTATGTGCATTTTTATTCTGACCATCATCCCTAGATTAAATTCTCTCTTTTCTCTGCTGTGTTTCTTAGAGCATTGAGAGTTGTCAATCCTGAATTTTTGGATTCCGAGTTATGCAATATCATGAATATTGCTACTAAATTATGTTATCCTATTTCATTTTTAGATAACTGTCTTAGGAAAGCCAAAAATAGGTATTATAATAGTGTAACTGTAAAGGAATTTGAGCGTAAAAATATCCTTACCCTTCCTTACCATGTTAATTTTCAATATCTCCCGACTTTACTTAAAGCAATTGGCATCAATGTAGTCTTTAAATATAATAATACTGTTAAATCACGCCTAATAAAGAATAGCCCGGAAAATATTGTTGGTTGTGTGTATTCGATTGGATGTACACAATGTAGCTAGGGTGGCCAGACGTCCGGCTTTAGGCGGACAGTCCGCCTTTTGAGCACTCTGTCCTTAGGGTGGCCATTTCCAAGTTTCCAAAAAGGAGGACACTGCGTATGTTAACGTACGGCCACATACGCAGTGTCCTTTTTAAATGGCCACCCTAAATGTAACTCAGTATATATGGGCCAAACGGGTAAAACGTTAGATATTAGGGTAAAACAGCATAAATATGCGTGTAGAACAGCTAATGATTCCAATGCTTTGTTTAACCATATGTATAGATGTAATCATAGCATCAAGTGGAATAGTTCTAAAGCGCTTGTTGAAAACAGAGATATAATAGAAAGAAATATTCTAGAATCTGCATTTATTCATTTTAAAAACAATTTCAATAACAGTGCGGGAATGTATAAAATTGACAATATCTCTTGTTAAATTTCTTTTTGCCTCTCATCAACTCTTGTTAAGTATGTGCTAATTGCTTTGGTTTCCGCTACGTTGTATATATTTATGGGCATTTTGCCTTCTCTCTTCATTCCCTGACGAGGTGTAGCTCTGAATACACGAAAGGCCTTGGAATCGTTTTTCATTTTCCTTGTGGATTTGCAGCATATACTGGGTGATCCAGATAAATGGGACCCATAAAAAAAAGCCAAATATTCTTAGTATTTAATTCCTTTCATAAAAACTATATATCATTCGAAAGAGTAGAGTTACAAGTTTATTATGAAATATTTATTTTTTTAAAATGACTCCTTTCAAATGTGCTCCATTAGTTGCCAAGCATTCCAGTGTTCTCGCTTGTAAGTTCTGCATCACTTTTGCAAGAGTGTGCGGTGGTATGGCCTGTATCTCATTTGTGATGGCGGCCTTCAATTCTTGCAAGGTCGTTGGGTTATTTCTGTAGACCCTACTCTTTAAATATCCCCAGAGATAATAATCTAAGGGAGAAAAATCCGGAGACCTTGCGGGCCATTCAACGTCTCCAAATCTTGAGATTAACTCGCCTGGAAACGTTTGACGCAAAACTGCCATGCAGTTCCTCGTGGTATGGCAGGTAGCTCCGTCTTGTTGGAACCAGTGGTTTTCTAGACAAAGATCTCTTACTGAGATGCAGTAAGACCACACCAAACAGTTACACGCTGACTATGCAACGGGACTTCGGTAATATTCAATGGATTTTCTGTTGCCCAGAAACGACGATTTTGTTTGTTTACAGTTCCATTCAAGTGAAAATGGGCTTCGTCTGACATAATCAAAGTTGCTAGAAAATTGGTGATGTCATTTACCTTCTGTTGGATCCATTGACAGAATTGTCGTCTTCGTGCGAAATCTCCATCGTTTAGTTGTTGCACTGTTTGAATTTTATATGGAAAGAGCATTAAATTTTGCTTGAATATACGGTGTGTTGTTCCGTATCCAACTCCTAACAGCTGAGAAGCACGTCTGATGCTTATGTTAGGATTATCCTGTACAATTTCATGAGTTCTGTTAATGATCTCGTCTATCCTTGCTGTGCGCACTCTTCCAGTTGGTTTTCTTTTTCCAATGCTGCCAGTTAGGGAAGAATTTCTGACACACCGACGGATTACTTTCTTAGAAGGTGATTTTAACATATGAAAATTTGTCTTGAAAGATCTTTGAGCTGAAACTACACTTCTTCCATGCTCATAATATTGCTCAGTTATGAAACGCAGCTGTTCCACAGTCCATGCAGTCATCTTGAAGGGTTAGTTTTAACTAACACTTTTATTTTGTTTTGTATCTTATCTTGTCTTGTATTGTCAAAACCTATACAATCCTGTACAAACTTGTAACTATCCTCTTTCGAATGATGCGTATGATTTTATAAAAGGACTTATACTTTAAGAGTTACAGGGGTTTCTTTTGGGTCCCATTTCTCTGGATCACCCTTTATATATATATATATATATATATATATATATATAGAGAGAGAGAGAGGAATAAGGGGAGGTGGATATGGTACATGTTTATTTACAAACGTTTCGGAAATTTCAATTTCCATCATCAGTGCTAAAATTATAAAATCAAATATACAAAAATTAATAAATATGATGAACGGAAACTTATACAATATATTTAAATAAACGTGTGATATTAATGGTGTATTTACAGTATTTATTTAAATAATTAAAATTAAAAATTAGATAATATAAAATATAGAAGAGTGATAAATAGTCAAAATATAAAAAGTTAAAGGTGAACAAAATTGAGGTGTCTTACCAGTTTATTAGTGGGGTGAGGGGACTAATTGAACAGAGGGTTGGGGAATGATTGGGGTGTTGATAAATATTATTAAGAAAATTTCTGGTTAAAAACTGTAATAGATGTTTTGGGAAGGAGTTGTTATGCCGAAATTATAAATGAATTCTATTTCGTTGTGGAGGGATAAGTACGAAGAGCAAAGTTGGTAGGCGCTGTGGATTAAAATGCTGATGCTGTTTATTTTATATGACGAAGGAGTGTGGCTTAGGTAATTAGTACCTTGGCCTGTGTATGTGGGTTTTCGATATATGGAGGTGCTGAATTTGTTGTTTTGTTTTGTTATTGTTATAGCTAGGAAGCGTAGGGTGTTATTGGATTCGTCTTCTTTGGTGAACTTAATGTTTTTGTGTTGGGAATTAAGATAGTTAAGAGAAAGGGGGGCGTGGTTGGCATTGTGAAAAAGGAGAAAGTGTCGTGAACGTATCTTTTATATAGGTGTGGTTTGTAGTGGCTGGGGGTAACAACGCTCCCCTTTTTCCTAACTATCTTAATTCCCAACACAAAAACATTAACTTCACCAAAGAAGACGAATCCAATAACACCCTACCCTTCTAGATATAACAATAACGAAACAAAACAACAAATTCAGCAACTCCATATATCGAAAACCCACATACACTGGCATAGGTACTAATTACCTAAGCCACACCCCTTCGCCATATAAAATAAGCCGCATCAAAATCTTAATCCACCGCCCCTATCAACTTTGCTTTTCGTACTTATCGCTCCACAACGAAATAGAATTCATTCATAATTTCGGCATAAACAACTTCCCAAAACATCTATTACAATTTTTAACCATAAATTTTCTTAATAATATTTATCACCCCCCCTTAAATTCACCACCGTTAAAAAAGACGTACGATACTTTTCCTTCCCTGTTATGACCATATCATCCACAAAATACTTTCAGAACTCCGCCTCCGACTCACCCCTCTTTACCCCTAAATTAACTTTCAATTCGTTTTCACCAACAATAACAGCATCAAATCATACCTCAACCACAAAGAAAAAACTCCCCAGCCCCTTGCTTCGTCCACCATCCACTATATTGGCAGCACAATTCGCAAATATCAAACAAGAGTGGACGAGCATCGTGGTATTTCTACCAGAACATCGCAGCGATGCAGCCCTTAAATAAATCTTCCAAATCAGCAATAAGGGATCACTTTCACCTTCACAACCACCCACTACTTCCCTCCAATTTAAAAATTATGAGCTAACTCAACCAACCATCTAACCGACCTCCGCATTCTAGAGTCCCTATACATCCTCATTATTAAACCAACCTTCAACGACTATAGTTCTGCCTTTAATTTAAACATAGCCAGCCAGATAAACTGTCATATCTTACCTTTCTTACCTTACCTTTCTTACCAGGCGCCTGGTAGACCCTAAAGCGGTCTGTCAGTTGGGAGCCCTCGGACGAGACTCCTCCATGCCTCACGATCTCCACACATCAAGTTCGCCCGCTGGAGACTGATTCCACACTTCTCGATAGCACTCTTGATGTTATCCATCCATCGGATCTTGGGTCTTCCAACTGGTCTTCTGTTTTGAGGGGCCCATTCCAGCATTCTTCTTGCTGTCCTATCCATCGGTATTCGTTGGACATGCCCGTACCATCTCAGTTGGTTCCTCTCAATATTCTCATTAACCGAAGTTACACCCAATCGCCTTCTTATTTCAGTGTTCCTTATTTTATCCATTCTACTTACTCCTATCAATCTCAGGACCCTCATTTCAGCTGCTTGCAGTTTTCCCCTCGTCCTTGTGGTTAGGGCCCAAGTCTCGCTGCCGTATAGTAAGATTGGTTTCAATATTGTTGAGTAGATATGCGTCTTTACCTTTTTAGGGATGTTTTGATCTTCAATAAGGGGTACAGGAAGGAATCATTTCTGCTATATTTAGCAATTCTTTCATTCACCTCTGCATCCATACCCGCATCATTTGCTGTCACACTACCAAGGTATTTAAATGTGTCCGTCTTTTTCATTTCCCTTCCCCTAACAAAGATTCCATCCTCGTTCGCTCCCCTCGTTACCAGTTTTATCATAATTCAGTTTCAGTCCATACTCCCTCAATCTCTCATCCCACCTCCAGGGATTGTGCTGTGTTAGTCCCAACAGCCACATCATCAGCATATCCAAAAATTTCTATTTCCTCTTCAATTTCCTCAGTTATGTGTTCCATAACCGTATTGATGTAGGCAATAAATAAAATGGGAGACAGAACACTCCCTTGTTTAACTCCTGTACTTACATCAAACCACTCCTCCGATCCCACCACCGTGCTCTGGGAGACCTATAGGTGCTCATTACTGCTCTCAGAAGCTTGGGTGGCACTCTCTCACTCAAAACCACCCACAGCTTTTCCCTGGGCACACTATCAAATGCCTTCTCCAGATCCAAAAAACATATGACGCGGTCCAAATTGAATTCTCGGCTCTTCTCAAGATATTGTCTTATGGCTGAAATTTGATCTATGGTACTCCTGCCTGCACGAAAGCCACATTGATACTCCAGTAATCCAGGTTCCAGTATGTTTCGTATTCTATGTTCCAAAATCCTTTTATATATTTTCTATTTTCTCCACATGACACATCAAAGATATGCCACGGTAGTTTTGATATTCCTGCTCACTTCCCTTCTTTTTATATATAGGACATATAATTGCTCTGCACCATTCTGCCGGTAAAATTCCCTGCGACCACACCACCCGGAAAATGCTTAGCAGCCAGTCCACAGCAGGACAATTGCATCCGGCCCGGGAGCTTTATTATTCTTCAGCCTCTTTAGTGCTTGAATAACCTCCTCTCTAGTGATCTCTCTGTCCACCTCATGCTCCTCATGATTTACCCGCTCCTCCCGTCTCACCTCATCATATTGGTTCTCGTTATTCAAAAGCTGTCTAAAGTAGTCGTTCCAGCGTGCGGCTACCTCGCTTTTATCAGTGAGGGCTTCACCATGTGCATTTTTAATCGCCACTGTTGTTTTCTTGCTTTCTCCATTTTTATGCTTCTTAGCCATGCTATACAGTAACTTCTTCGAGCCTTGAAAATCCTCTTCTAAGTCTCTACCTATTTTCTCCCACACAGAGCGTTTCGCACTTCCTTTAACCTCGTTGGTGTGGTTTCTCATTTGGACATATTCTCGCCTTGTTTGCTCATGTCTATCCTCAAGCCATCTCCTAAAAGCATGCATCTTATTTGTCACTGCCTCCTTTACCTCCTGGGTCCACCATGCCGTCTTTTTCTTTTTTGACCCACCAACTACCCTTTCTCCAATCACCTCTCGCTGTATTCCTTCCATCGTTCTCCTAAACTCAACCCAAACCTCTTCCACTATTTCCGTAGCTACCCTTTGTCCGAAAGCTTCCTCAGTTCTCAGTTCTAGTTCTAATCTCTTCCAGATTTTCTGGTATATTCTCCGTGCACACTCTTCTCCTTCTAGGCTTTTTTATATTTTGTGGTACTGGAAGCAAAATTTTGGCTGTAACAAGTCTATGATCCGAGTCAAAAGACACAGGTGGTACTACTCTTACATCTTTCACCAATGTTTTTATCCATCACAATAAAGTCTATCTGAGACTTCTTATCATAATTTCCGGTTCTACTATTCCATCCATACCTGGTGCTTCAAAAATGTGTTCATTATACTAAGAACATTTCTTGCACAAAAATTTACCAGCATTTCCCCTTCCAAATTTCTCTCCCCCACACCAAATGCCCCGATCACGTCTTCAGTTCCGTTTCGATCTCCACCCACATGGCCATTTAGGTCTCCCATCAAAATTCTTGGTCCATAAGGCAGCCCATCTATCATTCCCTGAAAATCCTCATAAAAAGTTTCCTTTTCCTCCTGTGATCTTCCACTCTGCGGTGCATATGCTTGGATTACCGATAGTCTCTCTCCGTTTAGGCTCAGGGTCACTCCCATCAATCTCTCACTCTTCATTATCACTCCAACAACATGTTCAGAAAGTCGGGGGGACAGTATAATTGCCACACCCGATCTGGTATCATCTTCTCTGCCCTTGTATATGCACTTATAATCATTGTGCAGTACCTTGGTTCCTTCACCTCTCCATCTGGTTTCTGCGATTCCCATAATATGTATAGATTTCGATTCCATGAACTCAACTATTTCTTCGCATTTATCTCTAAGTGTTCCGACATTTATTGTAGCAATCCAAAAGAAAGTCCGCTTTCGTGCCAAAGTCGTAGCCGTGGTCCGATCGTTCCGAGGCTCTCTGCGTTGTACTTGAGCAAAATAAAACCACCAGAGGCTTGCTAGGCCTTTCCTGGCTTGTTTGAAATTACTAATTAGTACCTTCCGGATGCCTATTGCCCCCTCGCAAGTTACAGAAATCTCCTTCCAGATTTCCAGGCAGACATTCCAGTCGGTTTAAGCTGCTACACCTCGACAAGGTTACGTAGTTTCTTGTCCTGGTAGGGTAAGGCTCCAGGACCGTAGCAGGTCATATCTTACCACCGAGAAGAAACCCACCATCACTCCGTCTAGCCCCAACTTTTCTAATATGAATTCCTTCCAACAACTAATCATTCCCCAACCTTCTGTTCAATTAGTCCCCTCACCCCAATAATAACCTGGGAAGACACTTCTCAATTTTGATCACCTTTAACTTTTTATATTTTGACTATTTATCACTCTTCTATATTTTATATTATCTTATTTTTAATTTTAATTACTTAAATATATAATGTAAATACACCATTAATATCGCGTTTATTTAAATATATTGTATAAGTTTCCGTTTATCTTATTTATTAATTTTTTTATATTTGATTTTATAATTTTAGCACTGATGATGGAAATTGAAATTTCCGAAACGTTTGTAAATAAACATGTATCATCTCCTCGTCCTCTTATTCCTTGCTAAGCTACAGTTCCCCAAGAACAAACCATTCAATCAAGTGTGTTTATTTATATATATATATATATACATACACGAGGGCTGATCAAAAAGTTCCGGAACAGATGTATTTATTGCAAAACTAAATGTCACATACCTTATCAAATTTGTCTCCTTCATAGTAGTCTCCTTCTGATTTTAAACAGTGATTCCAGCGGTCCAGACACTTATTGAAGCACCTGCTATACTCTTCTTTCGGAATGTTCTTCAATTTTCGTGTCGCATTTTGTTCGATCTCTGGTACTTCATGAAATCTTCTTCCCTTGAGGGTGTTTTTCAGCTTGAGGAACAGAAAAAAGTCAGAGTACTAAATCCGTGAATACGGTCGTTGGGGAACCAGTATACTGTAATGTTGTGCTTTGTTAAGAAGAAACTTTTTGATCAGCCCTCATAGTTTTATGAAAAGATGAATCATCCAAGCACCCTGTGATTGTCATTCCCTCTTATCTCGTTCTCGACAGCTATACAAATAAAAGGCTTGCTCAGATATGAATATATGCCCCTCCCCCGACACACACACTAAGAGAAATCTAACATAGAGATGCTATCCAGATCCAAATTCGCTTAAAATCAGTGAATACCTGAGTTTACAGAATCTAAAGAATTAAAAAAGTTATTTATCTCTTTTATTAAGTAGAAAATACGCTGAGACATTAACTATTATAGCATCAACTCGGTACATACAGCGTTTTTTGAGAATTTCCTCTGGAGATCTACATGGTTGTTTATAAGTTATACATTTACGGGAAAATTTGGGAGGATGACTCCCTTTTATGAAATGTATTTGAAGGTAAGGGAAGATCAACCTAACCTAAACCAAGTGCAGGGAGAGTTGAGGGAGACCTCAGAGCGATTACGAACTATATTTGAGGACGGTGTTGCTCTAGGGAACCCTATGAGGTTACGCCACGCCCACGCGCGCACGTCGTACCAACTGCGCCCACCATCCCTGCTCATGCTGCTAAAGTCCCACCCGTTCGTTTGCGTACCGCGTTTGTTTTCGTGCATGCAGGTAAACAGTGCTCTCATTATGTGAAAAATCTGATGAGATCTTAGATTCCTCAATTTATTAAAATACTTGACCAAAAGCTGTCAATTTTAGTTAAACTACATTTTATATTACTGATAAAACATTCAGACAGCTCAATCTGGTATTTATTTTATTATTTCAACAGGAAGGTGCCTTGCCTATACAAAAATCATTAAGTTTTAAAACAACCTAATTCCTCATAGGGTTCTATCAGAATAATTTTTTATAATTTACTCAGAGATACTGCCCAGAAAGTACGAAAGAGAATGTCTTCAACTCCACTTGTACAGAATAGACAGTTCCTTATAGTCATGCATGCATGTTGCAGTACAGAAACTTTGATATTGTTTTTCATGGCTGAGCTGTTACTTAAGGAGCTGGTAATAATTTGAATCAGATACTTAAATTATTGTACTTCCTTTATTGGTTCAGCTCTCACTTTGAAACTAATATCATCTGACTGATTAGAGTTTTTAGGGTCAAGATACATACCTTTATAAACTCTGCTCATCACTGGATGATTATATTTTCATACAGTGCCTTCAAATTTGCCTCCATAAATGCTCTCTACTCAGGCCTCATTTCCAACTGAAAAGTCCCCCCTTGACTCGTAAAATCCTTAATCATTCTATGAAACTTTACATTCCGATAATGAAGTGGTTTTCCATTTCTTAGGCCATGACCCTTTTCACATGCAGTAATAAAAGAGAATTCTGTGTCATACATGGTATTCATACATCCATTTAACACTTAACAAAACTAGGCCTAGACTTTTTTATTTTCAAATCAGTTTTGATGCCTACAGTATGTCTTGATATCCTGGTGGAACCTTTCTCCTTATTCCTCACTCACTCTTTCACTTATTTCACTTATTGTACAGTTGCCCGCATATGTAATGTTCCTCCCCTCACAGGCGACTCCGTACATGTGGCAACGCCGCAGTGTTAGTCAAGGTACCCCAACTGGGGGAAGGTGGGGTGGAGGGAGGACAACCGAGTCCAACAACATATAACACAGACATATATATCTAAAGGACAATTGGATGTGCAATAAGTGAATGGCCTTTTTTTTAGATAGCATGGCTGCGTATTAAATATGCTTCTGCACCACATCGACTGCAGGAAGTCATAGACAACAATGGTGGCTGGACAAGATATTAAATTTATTGTGTTCATGTATAAAATATCTCTCAAATACAATGGTAATTATGAATGTGTAACACCTTCGGAAAATTGTCAAATATCATCGTTTAAATGGCTCTATGTTTATTGATAAGAATCACTGTAATAGTTTTATTTTCTGTAATTCTCTCTTTTGAGGTGAGACACCGCCAAGAGTCACAGCTGCAGTGGTTCAACACTTAAGTTGTAACATGGAACTTATTAATACAAAACAATTATATGCATTTATGATGCTGCCTCAATACAAAACATTCTTCGTTTCTAAGTAATATTTCTCTCAGTAACTGTTTATTACTATATCAGTGTTGCTGATCTAAAATAGCATTTGCTCCTGATATAACAATGCCATACCAGTAGTATCCATTCAGCTGTCGTCTATTTGCCAATTAGAAGATATTCTAAGCAGTGACGTATGAAACCTACAGATACCCATCAATTTGGTAATGTTATAATGTTATTAAAATTTAATATGCATCAAAACATTGTTTTTTCATTCATAAACCGCCAACATATGTACTATATTTATATATATCAGGTTTTTGCGCTGTCTTCGTTATAACACAAAATAATATCTGAATCTATGTTCAATATTAAATGTAAATAAATATATGAATAAATCAATTTGGAATTTGTTCAGTGAACAATAATGGCTACCAACAGCTCTGTTCATTCAGGATGACAGGCTTGCCAATACCATGAACACTGTCATCACGCCCGAAGGTTTCTTTTTTAGTTTTTACAAGACCACTTTTTATTCACTTCATTGTTAATATATATCCCCTTCTTAAATTTATATTTAATTATTCATTTATGTTTCCTTAGTAATATGTAAACCAGAGTGATGAATGAAAATAATTATGTTCTAAAGACATTTGGCAATGAATCAACCAATCAGCGTTAAACCCGAGATTCATTCCTAAAATGTTACAACCGTTTGTAGTACACACAACAAATATATGTCAGGTGTCGCTATTTGTTCTCAAGAGTGTCCTACAAATAATGAGCGCAACTGTACATAGAAACTTTCCTCTCTTTAATTTTTAAATAAAATATTATATTTCACTTCACTATATGCTATGTTTATATCCAAGAAATAGTTATAATTTACCAGATTACTGCCAGTGTATTTAAATATAATTTTATTCAGTACATAAATACACAGATCAGTTGATAAAAGAGATAAGAGGGAATGACAATCAGAGCGTGCTTGGATGATTTACCTTATCATTAACATATATATATATATATATATATATTATATATACGCATTTGTGTATTAAGGCTCCGCCCACAGTTATGTCACCTGAATGGTGGCCGCCTTGGGGTAGCGTGAAAAGATGATGCATACGAGTTAGATTAGGTTAGGTTACTATACTCCATTACTCCCTCCTATTTGGTTAGGTTAGATTACTTTTATTTAATTAATTTATTTTCCAGTTTAGGCTACTATAGTCTAGATTGTTCTAGTACTCCCTCACATTATGTTAGGTTAGGTCACTATACTCTATATTAATATCACTGTTATGTCTAAGAGAGATTTGTATGTTGGCCGTCCAGAGTTCATAGTATATCGTTAGACACACACACACACACACACACATATACATATATATATATATATATACAGAGGGTGATCAAATTACACTGCCCAACACCAATTTTGCTGATTTAATTCTAACACTTGTTTTTAGGTAACTTTGGTGTGCTGATTTCAAAAATCACCTTAGTTTTTGCCTATCACGTCAGGTTTTCGAGCAATCAAATACGGATATTTTGGAGATATCGCATTTTGGCAGGGTTATGCCCAATTCTTTTTCTTTTCAAAAAATAAGTTTTTACATACTCAGAATCAGCATGGAAAAGTAAACAATTGTGCAGGGAGTGAACTTTAATATACAATGGTAATATTGAGACACAAAGTGATTAAAAGTGTTTAAATAAGCCAAAAATGAATCCATATTAAAGCAAGCACGGGACCAGTTTTCTTAACATTGTCTTTTTCTTGTTTTCTTACTTTTCAGTGCTGATAAATTTTCTCTTATAGGACTTCCTAGAATGAGAGATGTCAAGACAATCTCTTTGCAGGCTCCAGCAGTAGTCAGCCATCATATGGGTATCCCATCTTCCTTGGTATCGCTCTTCCATCACTTTGATATCTTGGTGGAACCTTTCACCTTGCTCTTCACTAACATCACCAAGATTTTCTGGAAATTTATCCAGATGACTGTTGAGATAGTGAACTTTAATGCTCATGTTGCAAACCAACTGCTGAAAGTTTACAAGTAAATCCTTTACAAGGTCTTTATAATTTTCAGACTTTTTGTTTCCTAGGAAGTTCTTAACTACTGCCACAAAAGCATTCCAAGCTCTTGCCTCCGTTTCAGTCATTGAGTTACTGAACTGCGGATCTTTCATCAGTTTTCTTATGTGGGGACCATCGAATATACCAGCTTTAACAGCAAAACAGCTGTTAACAGGTCTCAAAAATCATCAATTTTGATAAGCGCCCTTCATGGATCACCCAAAATAGGCATATTGCATTGCACGAAAACCTGATGTGATGGACAAAATCTAAGGTGATTTTTTTAAATCAGCACATCAATATTATCCAGAAACAGGTCTTAGAATTAAATCAGCAGCAAAAAATTTTTTTTTTGTTGGGCAGTGTTATTAGAGCCACTACAGTACATAAAAAATAGTTTTGCTTGTATAAGTTTATTTCTAATGCTAATAATAGTAAAATTTGGCTAATTTAAACACTTATTTTATTTCAGAATATATTTATATACACTCTACAGTCATATTAAACACATTTAGTACTTAGTGGGTCCTCCTTTGGCCTTAATTAAGGCAGCAACCCGTCTAGGCATACTCTCTATACAGGCTTTGCAGCTGGCCTGTATCTCAGGATCACGGTTCCAAATGGCAATTATTCGTTCTATTAACTGTATTCGAGTTGTTATTCCTCGCCTTTCAGTCTACGCTTTACTATTTCCCATAGGTTTTCGATAGGGTTCATATCCGGAGAATTTCCTGGCCAATCCACGAGAGGAATATTCTTTGCAGCCAGAAAACTTTTAACTGACTTTGCAGTGTGGCATGGGGCCGAATCTTGCATAAAATGGAATGGCTCACCATTTGGAAACCAGTCGGCGATCTTTGGAATAAGTCTTGCTTCCAAAACCTTTCGGTATTGGTCCTGCCTCATAGTATCCTCAGCAATGTAAATTCGTCCAGTACCTTTACCACTTGTCACTGCCCATATCATGACAGATGTTCATGCTTAACCGTACTTACGACACAGTCTGGATGATATTCTTCACCAACACGTCGCCTAACGTACTGTGATTTATCAGACATGACAAGGAATGTGGATTCGTCACTGAAACACACCTACAAATGAAAAGAGAAAGAAATGATTGCAACCAAAATGAAATGTGCCTTGTCATACAAATATCAAAATAAGCATACAAGATCACGAAAATATTGCAACTTACCGATTTCCAGTCATCTACAGTGAACTTTGAGTAGTATTTAGCCCACTTTAACCTTTTAAGGACTGAAGGTACAAATTGCTAACGTTTCAAATGCAAGCATTCATAACTTAACCCTACAAAAAATTCAGGGCTTAAAGGGTTAAGCGTTTTTTGATCATTGTTGGAGTCAATTTTGGCGTTTTCCTTGGCCGGCGACTATTCAATCCAAATTCCCTGGCACGCCTTCTTAAGGTCATTGTCGAAATGTTGATGTTTTCCTTCTCCAGCTCCAATTTAAGTTTGTTAGTAGTGCTTCTCCTATTATTTACTAGTTTCTTTTCAATGCATCTGTCGGCTCTAGGTGTAGTTATCCTTTTCCGACCACATTTACCCTTTCTTTTTGGAGTCAGTTCTGGATTATCCCCTTCAACTTTAATTTTTGATGCGATCCTGTCAACACTCGCACGTGACACATTCAGTTCTCGGGCTATTTTTCTGTGAGAATAATCAGTTGCAGTCACCAGCGAGAGCATTCTACTTTTCTTCTTTGGCGATAGATCACATTTCTTACCCATGTTGGGTAGCCTACAGTACATAAAAGTTATTCCTGTAAAGAAACACTAATTTAATAAAAAGAATCACAATACGTTGCTGAGAAACAATATCATATGGGTGTATGGGTGCATATTCCACGTACAATGGTTTAAATATAATAACTTATCATTAACTTAACATACACTTAACGCACCTGACCACTTGACACAACCTTCCACGTTCACAGCTGAAACTCTACTGAACCCACTTTTCACATACTCCCCTCCCCCTACTCCCCAAATTAACCCCTATCCCCAGTTTCTGTTATTCAGGTAGAGAACACACAGATGAGCTCATAGAAGATTTAAGTAATGATCAACAATACATGTTCAGAATAATTGGGGCCATAAGAGAAGGATATATTCAGGGAAGCCTAGAGAAACTCAAGCCTGGTCCCCTTAACAACTCTAGATGGTTAACTCTAGCTAACAGACTATGTCGTTGTTATGTCTCCCAAAAGAATCCCTCCCTATCCCCTCCCTATCCCCAGTTTCTGTTATTCAGGTAGAGAACACACAGATGAGCTCATAGAAGATTTAAGTAATGATCAACAATACATGTTCAGAATAATTGGGGCCATAAGAGAAGGATATATTCAGGGAAGCCTAGAGAAACTCAAGCCTGGTCCCCTTAACAACTCTAGATGGTTAACTCTAGCTAACAGACTATGTCGTTGTTATGTCTCCCAAAAGAATCCCTCCAGAGTTACGTAGCCTTGTTCTGTTCATAGTAACAAACTATGGTCCTAACTGGTTCAATATAAAATTTAAACCATATCTGCCTGATGGACCCAAACATATCTTTGATGCAATTAAAAGGTTCAACCTGTTACCCCAAGATATACAAAAAGTTGTCCAACCTTATACAGTATATTACGGAATGCCTATTTTGCTCACTCAGAAAATATTCTTCTATCAATGCTGTCAGATAGTGAGCAAAACCTGCTCAAAGTGCAATCGATCGAATAATACAGACAAGAAAGTGTAAGGAAGGCAATACAAGGAAAATCAGAGAATTAGAGTACCAGAATTGAACTTCAAAGTATCACATTGGACAGACATCATCTTCTGGGATAGGAGTGATATCAGTGAACCACCTCTCTCTTCTAAATTGTGTGATGAAGAATCGCTTGAGTACGAAACAAAATATTTCAAAATTGAGCAATACCCCATTCACACACAGAACGTCGAAAGAGCCGTGACGTTGGTTACAGATGCATCAGCATCAGAATATCACAGGAATCAAGAGACGGATTTATTAGATAAAGAATAAAAAGTCGCTCTCTGCTTCCCTCACTTGAAACCAAAAAAGATGTGATGCCTCTCTTGAAAAAATAATAATATTTGAGATGAGCGGGTTTTATATCGCCTTCAAATGTAATTGATTTACGGCATCCAACCAAGTGAGACCAGATACAATTTTATTTCAATACAATGTATGCACAATGGTGTTTTTTAAGTATAGTTTTGCATTATAAAGCGTTTTTCTTCAATTATTTTTTCTGATAGAACACTTACTTTTTATGTTATGAGCACATTTTTATTTATGGACAACCGGCTGATGACCATTTTGCTTTTATGTAAAAATGCGAGAGATAGTTTGAGTTACAAACATTAAATGACTGAATACATCATTTTTATGTTCTAATACACCAAAAAACAAATGAGGCAAATAAATTTGAAATAAAAAGTTGTTTCACTCCGCCCTAATATACATATATATATATATATGAAAATTATTTCACGAAAGTAACACGTGAAAAATATTTATGATGAATAAAACCACGAAGGAAAGGAAACACAAAAACGTGCTCAAGCGCTTTCGTCTAATGACATCCTCAGGAACACTGAAGTACATAAAAGGTTACGGCCTATACATAGGTTACAGAAAGAAAAAAAAAAGAAAAATAAATAAATAACATACATACACACAAACATATATATATATATATATATATACATACATATCTACACTAAATATATATATATATATGTGCAATAAACAGAGAAGTAAAAATAAAAAATAAAAATTAAAGGATTAACAAAGAGGCATACAGATTTGTAAGGAAAAATATCGATTTTTAGCACAAGATCAAATGAATTATAAAAATACAAATTTATACTGGAAATCTGCACGGGTTTTAACACTTTGCCTTTTATAGTCAAGTTTCGATATATATAAAAATAAAATGAAGATTAAAAGTTAATAAAGTAGCATACAAGTTTACCAAAGATTTAGCGTCCTACCCATTTTATCTAAATCTGTTTTGAAGGAATTCAAAACAACAGGATCGAGTTGAAAAAGACCTTTGCTTATGTTGAAGTTATTTGAAAGTTGGATAATTGCAGACTCAAGAATATTTCTATTAACAATGTTGCTAGAGTGAAATAAAACAGAAGCATTATTCCAATCAATACAGTGGGATAACTCTGACAAATGGACAAAAAGAGCACTGGACAACTGTCCTCTTCTAACGGAATATTGATGCTGTTTTATACGTGTGTGCAAATCCTTTCCCGTCTGACCTATGTAAAAGGAATCACATTGTTCACACCCAATTTTATAGATAATGCCTGAATTATTGGTAGGGCTATTTTTTACTATGATATTTTTCACAATATTGTTATATGAAAATACTACATTAATATCCAAAAGTTTAAGTACATTAGCAATGCCTAAAAAGCCGGGAAAAATGGAAGTACTAAAATATTTTTGACAAAGTACGAGTGTTATTATTGACACGATAGAAAGTTCGTTTTTCCTTGTTGAGACAAGATTCCATAAACGCAGATGGATAACACAGATCACTTCCAATACCGTTGATTTTTTCCAATTCGGCATCGATGTATTCCGGACTGGCGATCCTAAGGGCGCGGAGAAACATTGATGAAAAAATGGCCTTCTTAGTGGGGGTGTCATGTCCCGAGTAAAAGTGTACGTAGGACAAATTGTTTGTTGTTTTCCGATAGATACTAAACTTAAAACCTGGGCTTTCCCTATGTACACGCACATCCAAAAATGGGATTGAATTGTCTTGTTCCACTTCTAAAGTAAACTTAATGGAGGGGACTTGATCATTTAACTGAAGGAGGAAGTTATCCAGGTCAGGATTCATGGGCCAGATACACAAAATATCGTCGACGTACCGCAACCAAGGGATGCCAACCCCCAGGATTCTCGGAATGTAAGTAATTTCGAAAAACTCCATATAAATATTGGAGAGGAGGGTCGATAAGGGGTTGCCCATGGCCATCCCAAACACTTGTTGATAATACTCGTTATTGAAAGTGAATTTACCTTCTTTGATGCAAAGCTTAATAAGTTCCAAAACAATGTGTGAAGGTAGTGGCAGGTCATACTTATGTAATTCTTGGGAGAGAAAGTCAAGCATATCATCAAACGGCACTTTTGTAAACAATGAACAAACGTCAAAACTGGTCAATCTATCGTTAGTTTCAGTACGTGCATTATTCAATTTTTCAGTAAGATCCATGGAATTTTTTACATGTGAATCAGAGATAGTTCCGAGAAAAACAGTTTAATCTCCCTCAGTATTTGTTTAACATAGTTAAAGGCCTCGTTTATAGTGCGGCGAATGGTAATTACGAAGATAACTTTCCTAAACGTTTTCGCGATGGCCTCTCACAATTAAAAAAAGATGGGGAGCTCCATATTACTAAAGCAGACAAGGCTAACACCATAGTTATTATGGACAAAGTGGACTACATCGAAAAGATGAACGAGCTTCTCCAGGACCCCGCCACATACAGCAAACTTAGGAAGAACCCGCAGGATGACGTCATCAAATCATTTAATAGTGGCTTGAAACGCATTCTCAAAGATCATAAGGACTTAATTCCGCTTTTCATGTCCACTTCACCTTCTCTGCCCTATCTTTACGGTCTTATTAAAACCCACAAACCTGGCAACCCTATGCGCCCTATTATTAGCTCGGTGGGGTCTATTACTTATAAACTCTTCAAATGGCTTGTCAAAGTCTTGTCCCCCATTCTCGGAACTATCTCTGATTCACATGTAAAAAATTCCATGGATCTTACTGAAAAATTGAATAATGCACGTACTGAAACTAACGATAGATTGATCAGTTTTGACGTTTGTTCATTGTTTACAAAAGTGCCGATTGATGATATGCTTGACTTTCTCTCCCAAGAATTACATAAGTATGACCTGCCACTACCTTCACAATTTGTTTTGGAACTTATTAAGCTTTGCATCAAAGAAGGTAAATTCACTTTCAATAACGAGTATTATCAACAAGTGTTTGGGATGGCCATGGGCAACCCCTTATCGCCCCTCCTCTCCAATATTTATATGGAGTTTTTCGAAATTACTTACATTCCGAGAATCCTGGGGGTTGGCATCCCTTGGTTGCGGTACGTCGACGATATTTTGTGTATCTGGCCCATGAATCGTGACCTGGATAACTTCCTCCTTCAGTTAAATGATCAAGTCCCCTCCATGAAGTTTACTTTAGAAGTGGAACAAGACAATTCAATCCCATTTTTGGATGTGCGTGTACATAGGGAAAGCCCAGGTTTTAAGTTTAGTATCTATCGGAAAACAACAAACAATTTGTCCTACGTACACTTTTACTCGGGACATGACACCCCCACTAAGAAGGCCATTTTTTCATCAATGTTTCTCCGCGCCCTTAGGATCGCCAGTCCGGAATACATCGATGCCGAATTGGAAAAAATCAACGGTATTGGAAGTGATCTGTGTTATCCATCTGCGTTTATGGAATCTTGTCTCAACAAGGAAAAACGAACTTTCTATCGTGTCAATAATAACACTCGTACTTTGTCAAAAAATATTTTAGTACTTCCATTTTTCCCGGGCTTTTTAGGCATTGCTAATGTACTTAAACTTTTGGATATTAATGTAGTATTTTCATATAACAATATTGTGAAAAATATCATAGTAAAAAATAGCCCTACCAATAATTCAGGCATTATCTATAAAATTGGGTGTAAACAATGTGATTCCTTTTACATAGGTCAGACGGGAAAGGATTTGCACACACATATAAAACAGCATCAATATTCCGTTAGAACAGGACAGTCGTCCAGTGCTCTTTTTGTCCATTTGTCAGAGTTATCCCACTGTATTGATTGGAATAATGCTTCAGTTTTATTTCACTCTAGCAACATTGTTAATAGAAATATTCTTGAGTCTGCCATTATCCAACTTTCAAATAACTTCAACATTAGCAAAGGTCTTTTTCAACTCGTTCCTGTTGTTTTGAATTCCTTCAAAACAGATTTAGATAAAAAGGGTAGGACGCTAAATCTTTGGTAAACTTGTATGCTACTTTATTAACTTTTAATCTTTCATTATTTTTATATATATCGAAACTTGACTATAAAAGGCAAAGTGTTAAAACCCGGGCAGATTTCCAGTATAAATTTGTATTTTATAATTCATTTGATCTTGTGCTAAAAATCGATATTTTTCCTTACAAATCTGTATGCCTCTTTGTTAATCCTTTAATTTTTATTTTTATTTTTACTTCTCTGTTTATTGCATATATATATATATATATATATATATATATTTGTTTGTAGATATGTATGTGTATATATATATATATATATATATATGTTTGTGTGTATGTATGTTATTTATTTATTTATTATTTTTTCTTTTTTTCTTTCTGTAACCTATATATAGGCCGTAACCTTTTATGTACTTCAGTGTTCCTGAGGATGTCATTAGACGAAAGCGCTTGAGCACGTTTTTGTGTTTCCTTTCCTTCGTGGTTTTATTCATCATATATATATTTATATATATTTTTTTTTTTAAATGGTGGCCGCTAATGTTCATAGTGTGACGTCACACAAGTTTATCCGTATTTTATCATCCCCCCTGCCCCACATACTCCCTTTGAGACATTAAAGTTTTTGCTTTTTCCACACTTTCCCCTCACTCCATCCCATTTTACCTCTTTTCTCCTTACTTGGCACTGGCAGTAGTACCCCTCCCCCGCCATCACCAAATGCATCCATACTTCTTCATCCAATTAAACGAATTCCACTCGACAAAATTTGTGTTAATTTTCATGATTAACACAGTAAATTCATTATGGAATATTTTATGAATAAATATAATAACAGTCATTCAGTTTGTGCAGGCTTTTAAAATAAAGTTTAAAGTTTAGGAATCTGAACACTGAGTTTGTGAATTCTCGGTTGGTTTTAGCACCTGATAGTATTCTATTTTTTTATGCAATACATTTAATGGATAAATAATATAACAGCTTTTTGTATTTCTTCAAACCGCTATGTTATGCTATATAGATGATATAAGGGTGTAATATAAATTAAGCAGTATATATTTTTTAATCTGATGTTTTAATTTATGCAAGATATGTGAATTTCAAGTTTATTTAATGGATGTTCGATGTTTCCCTTCGAAAGAAGTTAATTTTTCATCTAAGATTACACCAAATACTTTTATCTTTGAGGCTCTACAGTATTTACTGCACTATTATCTCTATATCTATTTAAATTTATATTCTGTTTTCTCTTTGTTATAATCATATCTGACGCCTTTGATAAATTTAAGGATAATTTGTTTCCATTCATCCAGTTATAAAGAAGGATGAGCTCCATGTTTGTGCTTTCTTGTAGAGTATTTAAGTCATTATCAGATATGAGGAGTGTTGCGTCATCCGCATACTGAATAATGAATATCCATTGTGGCAATTATGTCCCAAAATCGAACCCTGTGGTTCTCTGTGTGATCGATTGAAAGTCTGACTCATGTTTAATTAATCTCACGTATCGCTTTCTATTATTTAAATAGAATATGAACCGCTCTAGACACGCCTTTTACTCCAAAATCAGCAAATTTAGGGGTTAGAATTATATTTTCTAGTGAGACAAATTGAAAGGGTTTATTGTTTAAATTTTATAGTTTTTCTTTTAACAACGACACAAACACTAAACAACGACACACATACACACACACACACACACACACACACACACATATATATATTATATATATATATATATATATATATATAATACAAAACTAAAGTATCTTTCGTCCCTGTTCCACTGTGTCACGTCCCAAGCACGCTTCTTACTACTATACCATCCGGAAAACAACAACAAATTCCTTTCAAATGTAGCTTCTGAGCAAATCTCTTTTTATGATGCGCTTTTCCGAAATGTATTAGTTAGTCCTTCAGTATTTATATTATGGAGAACTACAATAAATTTAGATCGATTAATATAGAAACTTAAGTATGCAGCACAGATTAGAGTTCGTCCCTCCGTCGTTAGCTAATTACTGTAATTCTCCATGATAAAATTTAATGAATGTTTAAATAGCATATTTGAAGTCAGTTATTTACATATAATGTTACGAATATCAGTAATGGAAGGAGTACGCGAGCATTATATAGATATAATGCTTAATGCGCCTTTAATGTTTATTATGATATAATGCTACTCGATGGTGCAGTGGTTAGCGTCGCTGGCTACGAATCCATCGACCCCAGAATCGAGACCCGGTGAAAGCAGGCGGCGCGCAGCAAAACCCAGCTGTTTATCCTTCCACACAATAAAAAAAATGGTTGGTAAATAAATGGGTACCCTGGGTTGCCTAGTGGTTAGGAAGCTGGCCTGCTGGTCGGGCGTGGTTCGGATTCCACGTTAAACTGTAGGTCTAAGGTGGAGTGAAAAGCTTGACCTTCTTCAGAATGAACAATTCGGGCGGAAGCAAACCAAATGTTACCATAAAATGAATTAGTTGGTGGTGAACATAGAAAAAAATTCAAGTTCAGTGCTGAGAATGAGATGTTGCATTAAAGGGATGAAAGCGAATAGTTTCTCATCGTTGACAATATCGCTGACGATTCTTTCTCCACTTTTATTTCCCGAAGTGGCCCCTTTGCGAGCTTAAAATGGTCAGAGATTTCTTCTAACAAATGAATGCTGTTACACGAGAATAATCTCCTATTGGCCTTATCTGATGTGGGGAAATGAATTCCTAACAGTGAGTGGCAGGTGTCAAATACTTTTTCAAGGGTCTTGTCTTCATCCAAATTCAAAATGAAACCGACGCGGATATATATATATATATATATATATATATATATATATATATATATATGAAAATGAAAATGAAAATGAAAAGGTTTATTGGCAGACTATAGTCCATATGACAAATATTATTAATACAATGACAGTTCATATACTAAGGATAGAAATATATACAAGTGATTAGAAATAATATTGTAATGTCGAAGTTAAGTGGAGCTACAGACAGACGTTTTCGTACCAAGAAGTCCATAGCTTAGAGGATAAATGGCAGGACTCATGGATAGCTTGAATGATCGGGTTGGTTGATTTTTTAATTATTTGCATTAGTCTGTATTGAACACGTCTTTTTACCTCCGGGAAGCTCGGGACATTGCGGGTAGCAAACATTTGCGAAGTTGAGCATCTCGGGGGTAATTTTTGTAAGAGTCTAAAAGACCCGTTGTACAGCAAATTTAGGGTTCTGCCAGAACCTTTTTTATAATTCACCCAGAGTTGCTGTCCTATATATTACTGTAGAAAGTACGAAAGAGAGTGTCTTTAGCTTCACTTGTACAGAATCGAAAGTTCCTTATGGTCATATTCGCTTTAGCACACAGGCTTCGAGATTGTTTTCTTATATCCGAGTCATCACTCAAGGAGCTGGTAATAGTTTGACCCAAATACTTAAACTCTTGTACTTCCTCAATTACTTCACTATTCATTTTGAACCTTATATCAGCTGGCTGATTACAGCTTTTAGGATGAAATTGCATAACCTTAGTTTTTGTAACATTAAAAAGAATATGTTTCTGCGAATACTCTTCGCAGACCTTTAGTAGCCGATCCAGACCTTTAACAGAGGGACTTATTAACACCATATCATCGGCATAAACTAAGTTATTTATCCTTGTGTTATCTATACAACATCCCACTGTTGCCTCATTAAGTGAAGCAATTAATCCGTCGATATACACATTAAACAGCATAGGGGAGAGCAAGGAGCCTTGTCTCACCCCGCAAGAGAAGCCAAAACACTCGGATAGTACATTACCCCACCTAACGGTGGAAGATTGGTGGGAATACCAAAATTTCAATACATTTAAAATGTACAGTGCTTACAAGAAGTCTCACGCCTCTGTCTCGTCCCAAGCTAGTCTGTTAGGTATAAAATGGGCGGTCCTTATGGCAGCGGAGGTGTGTTCGGATTGGTGCACATAACTGCTCTAACCCAATCAATGACGTCCATTATTAGGTCACTTTTGCTACATTTGAGTGTTTAAAATACGAATGATTAAGAAGCAGAATGAGCAAGTTTCGGGATGTTGGGATGGTTATGGAGCAATCCTAGTCATCATAATATTAGCTGGGCATTACATTATACCGTCTCAATATATACTGTAGACTATAGAGAACGACTAATTCGGCAAATATCCCAAATCATGGCATGATACCCAAGTTATTTTGACGCAGGTCTAAATTATTTGCTCAAATGCAATTATTGATATGAAGTAATTGTTGGGAATTGTTGTCAATATTGTTGTTTGTGATACATATCCTACGTGAAGAATCTAATGACCAAATTCCTCAGTGAACCTCTCACGCGCTCGCATTTCGAGGAAGTCACGATCGTCTCACTAATAGATAGTTTATCCATTGTTTTAAGTGGTAACCTATTAAACGAACTATGTTAAACCTATTCCATCTTATGAAAGTCATTAGTCTAAAGCAAGACTGGTGGGCCGTGAATCAGAGAAATTTGCATTTGATTTGTTCATCGTAATTATTACGTAATATAGTATACTGTACGTAATAGTATATAAGAGTTTATTGGTAGCATATCATATGACAATTCCCATAAACATGTGATGACCTCGATGTTGCCAGTTTTTATTTTTTTCCTGAAACTATTACCTTTTCATAGTTTGTTTCAACAATGCATATATTATCATCTCCACGAGCGTAGACATTGCAAGAAAAGATTCTAACTAAGGATAAGTAAAGTTCTTTCATGGTCACAATATATACTTTTATAGATGTCCAAAAAAAATATAATAAAATTCTATATTAACATAAATATATATTCGATACACATTTACGTCATGGCTTTAACATCAGTATTTCGTATAGCTTCCTCCAGCATCAATAATTTCTTGCAATCGTTGAGGCATAGAAGAGGCCAGATTGTAGGGAATGTTTGGTGTTCGGCGTAAGCTCTCCCAACTATTCCTCGTGTGAGCTAAAAGTGCTTCAAATGTTCTTTCATTGCGTTGCTCCCATTCGTTAATCATTATTGCCCAAAGGTTTTCAATCGGATTCAAATCAGGAGAACGTGGTGGCAGAATTAGATTAATAATCTCTGGGTAATCTTCGTACCACGCTCTCATAACGTTACTCCTATGAATGGGACTGTTATCTTCCATTAAGTAAAATGGTTCCGGCGCTGGAACCAGATACGCACGAACACTGGGTAGCAGCACCTCTTCCAGTATCTGGCAATATTGCTATCCAGTAAAGCGTCCATCTACTTGAGTCAATTCTCCGACACCATAGCCAGACATCCAGCCCCAAACACCGAGATTGATGTGACCACTACGTTTGCTCGGGGAAACATTTCCTTCTTCATAGCGTTTTCCGCGCTGCCTCCAACAATGCAGGGAACCATGACTATCTGTTGAAAATGTTTTTTCGTCACAGTACACAACTTTTCTCCAGAATTCTTCCTCCTGCGGCAAGTATTGCAAGGCAAATCCCATCCGCGCCTCTTTATGCTCAATCGTCAATGCAGGTTTTATAGCTGGACGGCGAGAAAAATACCCTGCCTCGTGAAGTCTGTTGTTCACTGTATTTGCGCTACAACGAAGGTTCAGGTCTCTGTAAATATGCGTCGCTGGAACAAACGGATGCTCTCTGGCATGATTAACAATCGCAGCAGCTTCCTCTTGAGATGTTGAACGCGGAGGACCAGACCTCGGCAAAGTAGCGATTGAGTTTTCTGCATCATACCGATGAATCCACCGTTCCACAGTGCTTCGATGAACGTCTAGTCGTCTTGATATTTCTCTTATTGGCACACCAATTTCATGCAATGTCACCATTGCTCTCCGCATTGCCTGGGTCGTCTCGTGGTGCACAGACGGCCTTTCCATCTTTGTGTAAATGGCTTAGGTGAAGCGTGCTGGGACGATAAAGGAAATGAGGATACGATGCATCCCTTCTGAATTTGATTTCGGTTGTGAAGGGTACCAACCTTTCGAATGGTAATAATAATCAGCCAATTTCTTATTTTGTTGAGTAATTCTGAGTGGCGGCCTCTAGCCACATACGTTAAACCTATCAATGCGTCTAAGACCAGAATCTTCTGTTTCTGTCAATTCATTGTTAGTTTAAGGTATTTTGCTCTTTGTCTTTCTAGGTCTAGGGCATTCAAATAAATATTTGAGTTTGTGTTTAGCATTTCATATGAATTTCTCTCCTCTCCCTTAACCCATCCCCGCGTTCATTTTAGCCCCCTCTCTCCCTTTCCTCCTCCCTCCGTAATTCCCCACCCAACCTCGTTTCCTTCGACATAGCAACGCTTACCTCCATCCTCATTCCACTTCCTTCATTAAACCTATTATCGCTTTACTGTCCCTTCCTTCCATCCTTCAATGCCAGCGTTCTTAAACCTAGCATATAAATTATATAATATGGAATCTAACACCTTAGATCTCTACGCATTCATGTTACATGAAGGCGCCTGTGTCTTAGGGGAATCTAAGTGCTGAGAGTGGGCTTGGGGGTAATCTATAGATTATTACAGATGACCTTGAACGCTCCAACTATTTAAAAATGATTATTTATTACGCACATCATATGGCATAATACACACATGAATTTAAGTATCTCTTACACTATATGAATGAAATTGAATCCTACCAGAGTTAAAAAGTCGCAAAATATGATAGATTAGTTTGTATTAAGAGGTCACTAAGAGAAAAGGATTTGGGGTAGAGCGGAAGGCAAAGAGTATATTTTCCCCGAGTTTCGGTTATTATTAACATTATATGGATACATTGCCGATGTCCCTGCTGAAGACCTCTGATGGGATGGGGTGTGATCAGAGAGCGAGAGAGAGAGAGAGAGAGAGAGAGAGAGAGAGAGAGAGAGAGAGAGAGAGACAGAGAGAGCTTTTAAATCACACCTTTTAAATGGTTTGTGGGTAAGAGCTTCACGTATGTTATTTTAGTCCAGGGTAGTTCATGTGGAGGTGTTAACGTAACTTGCACTTGGGAATTTTAATTGTAAGACAACTACCATAGCTGGGACTCAGACACGTTATCCCCTGCATACTCTATATATATCTATATACAGTATGTCTCTATATATAAATAGATAGATGTGGACGTCATTCATGGGGTTAGAGCAATTATGTGCAAAAATCCGAACACACCTCCGCTGCCATAAGGACCGCCCATTGTATACCTAACAGACTAGCTTGGGACGAGACAGAGGCGTGAGACTTCTTGTAAGCACTGTACATGAGAACCTTCCTGTCTTCTAGTTTTGCAAATAAAATATTGTGGTTCACCTTATCATATGCCTTAATGCTTTTACTTATATCTAGGAAACAGCTATAAATAGTTGAATTACTGTCAATGTATTTCGATATTGTTTCTTTAAGTACATAGATACACAGGTCAGTTGAGTGGGACCTTTTAAAGCCAAACTGATTAGGAGATGTTACTCCGATTAAATGATTTCCTAAGGACAAGAGTTTTTCTAGTTGTTTCGAGAAGCAGGAAGCGACAGCATTAGGCCTGTAATTATTGTTGGACAGAATGTCTCCGTACTTATTTTTGACCAGGGGCAAGATATATATCCTCATGAACTCTGCAGAGATATAGTTATGAGCAAGCATGGCTGATAGGACTAATGATATACGCAGACATACTACGTCATTTGCATATTTTAAGTGCTCATTCGATAAGTCATCTACCCCTGACGCAGAACCAGTCTTTAACTCTTTAATTAACCTCTTTACTTCAGAAAATGATATCAAAGTATTTTCCCTTGTCCCTCCCACAATCGTTTCACTGCAATCTATCTTAAGATTATCCCTACTCACACTATTAAGAATGTTAGAATAGTGGTTTTTCCACAGCTTTGCAATTTCATCCTCCCCCGACACTCCATCGATTGTCGGAGGAGGACATTTTTGACACCCGTTTGAGTCTTAACAAATTTCCAAAATTTGTTATTATCGTTATTTATGCGAGCTTCACAGGCTTTTTTTGATGCTCGAATAGACTCCTCTTCTTATTTACATCGCCTTATGGCCGCCTTATACTGACCCCTACTTCGACACATATTCATGTATGCTGGTCCTAATCTGGGTCTACCATGAAAGCACCACAAATTATAGGCGTCTTTCGATTCCCTCTTCAGGGGGGCAATAAAATCATTCCATCCAGGAATAATCTTAGTATGATAGTTGTAAGATTTAATCAGGGGGCTTCCTGCTTCTCTTAACAGGGATATTATCTTACTATAATACCTATCTATGAGTTTACAATGAGAATCATTTGAGCAAGGATTATTACAGGCAAGATGCAAAATTTTTAAATTATTAAAAAGGTGAATTGTTCTGTCTTTGTATTCTATTCTCTTCTGCATATTAACATTTGACCAGTCGACGCGATTATTCTTACCTATTGAGTTCTTGTTAAGTCGTGTTCGCATAAATTGGTAAAGTTAATTAATATTTCTAATGGTTTATCATCAGAAAGAAGGAAATCATATATATATATATATATATATATATATATATATATATATATATATATATAAAACCTTGGTTAATTAACCTTGGTTTTGATTCCCCCGAATTGTGCATTCTGACGGAAGCCAAGGTTTACAGCTTTATGCTCCACCTTAAACCTACAGCTTAACGCTCAGTTCGAACCACGACCCAACACGGGTGGTCAGAAATTACAAGGTCCTCACCCGGACTCGATTTCACGTCCTCCCGATCAGCAGCCCAGCGTCTTAACCACTAGGCTACCCAGGGTACCCATTTATCTACTAACCAGTTTTTACTGTATGGAAGGATGAACGGCTGGGTTTGCTGCGCGACGCCTGCCGTCAACTGGAATCGAACTCGGGGCCGGTGGATTCGTAGTGAGCGATGTTAACCACTACACTACCGAGGTGTAACACTATATATATATATATATATATGGGAATGAACTCAGAATGCTTCCCTGAGGTTTTTTATGATACACACAGACCGTGCATGGAACAATGAACTCTTCTAGGATAATTAAATCCACTATAGTCCGAATAAGTAATGGTAAATGACAAATACTATAGTTTTTCTTTTTCATGATGCTAGCCCGACGTGGGCAACGGGTCACTCACAAAGAGGTCCCAAAAATATAGCTTCCCTCACCAGCTATCTGCAAAGCAGATATGATCCAGCTTTGGGACAGGATCTAGGGTTTAAAGCAGCCTAGCCCAGTTACATTTAGAACCTCAATATAAGCAAAAGACTCGCTGCCTTCACGTCGGATTGAATACATCAAAGAAAAAGGGGTAACTATTATATTTTTAGCCAAAAACCAAAACTTTGGGACCTTTTGTGAGTGACCCGTTGCCCACGTCGGGCTAGCATCATGAAAAAGAAAACTATAGTATTTGTCATTTACCATTACTTATTCGGACTATAGTCGATTTAATTATCCTAGAAGAGTTCCTTGTTCCATGCACGGTCTGTGTGTATCATATATATATATATATATATATATATATATATATATATATATATATATATATATACATATATATATATATATATATACACACACACACACACACACACACACACATATATATATCGTGTTCGCTCAGTTCTGAAATTAATGTTAACATTAGACGAAATGGCAGTAAAACTAAATTCTCGACTGCTTTCCTAACGAAGTCTTCACTTGTGAGACGATGTTGGAAACTTCATCATGAAGATAATGACATTCCGGAGTAACTTCGCGGCGTGATTATGAAGACAAGTTTTGTGAAACTTCTTTTGACAAAAAATTGTTGACATAAGTGATTTATTCTCCCCGGCCGTTAAACGCCCCAAACCCCACGAAAAGCCACCCCCCCGACCAAGCTCTTAAACTTTCGGTCCTGTTCCCCTGAGAAGCAAAAGGGTTTATGGAGTGATGTTGTGTTTTTGTTGTGGTTATGGAGGTTGTACAGCGAGGAAGATGCGAAAGGAAAAAATATGAATGTAGAGAGAGAGAGCGAACATCAGAGATACTGTAAATTGGATAACAAACATTAAGAAATTAGTGAAAAAGAACACGTTCAAATGGAGCCAGTGGTACTCGAACCCGCGTCGCGTGCTTTCGAATTCGAGGGAGTTTAACGGAGCGTGGCAGAGAGTGAAAATATTGGTCTCGCTTGAAACAATTGTATTCGGGTTTCTGGATGGCATGATCAGTTAGTCACCGACTCCAAAATCATGCGACGCGAGTTCGAGTCCCACTGGCTCTAAGTTTCCCACTTCACTACCTTTTCTCTTTCTACCTTATTCCATGTGGTTATTGCACTTAAAATGTATCTACCGGTGTATATATATATATATATATATATGGTAAGTCGTGGTCGCGTTATAACCCCCATTTCCTGCTAGATCAGCGTCGTTGTATCTGTTAATTCGTTGGATGGGTAACCCTCCTCAGCGGTGAGGTCATACATTTCCAGTAATCAGTCAGTTTACATTATTTTCAAAATGAAAAGGTGAAACAATAAAACAAATACAAGAATTTAAGTATTTGATAAACTTGATAATATCTGAGTGACAATGATTTAGCCAAAAGAATATTAAACATCGAAGTTTCTTTGTCAACACAAATATAATTATGGGGAATTTCAGATGAAATTAGCCTTGTCTAAGATGCTCACAAAGCCTACCTATATTCATTTACTCCAAAGTTTATATCCAAAACCAGTTATTCCAAATTTGTGAAGCTGCATTTAAAATCAGAGTGGCTCGTGAGTTAAATGTAAGTACTAAATTCACACTTACTTAAAATTTTCTGTTCAAAATGTTTTGAATGAAAATTGTGTATGATTTAATATCAGCGTGGTAGGTTTTAGTTATGTAGGTTTTAGTTACTCAGCTCAGCTTCTTCCAAAAGTTGAGAGAGAGTTTTTAGCCGATTGAAATCATCGTACACTATTTTAAGTAAATTTAGATTTAGTTCTATTTTAACGCAGCAAAACATGTTAATCACGCTGAGTTTGAATATTTATGCCGTGGTTTATGTAGCCTACAAGTATGGCTACCTTTTGCTGTCATTCTGCTCTTGTCTACACTATATTGCAATAGGGCAAGACCTGTGTATGGAAAAATCTTAATTGTTTCTGTTAATTTAAATAGCGATGTATTAAACTGACAGTATGAACACGCTTTATTTTTTTATTATTATTATAAATTGCATCTTGTTACAAATTCCATTGTTTATATTCTTAGAACGACTGAACAAATTTGAGTCATTGGGGGATGGGGAAAATAGTAAAGTGGGAGATCTGCCAACTCAGTCACGAGTCTGTGTAACTTGTAATAATAAAGGCTTTGTTCAACAATGATGCATAATTTCCTCCCAAGATGTTCAGCTCCACACTATCTGGAGCATCTCTGAAGTAACTAAACACGCTTAATATAAGCTAATGTAAAGAATTCAAGGTTCAAATAATCCAATTATCCAAGCATTTCATTAGTATTGTTAGATAAAATTTGGGCTTCGGGATATGAAAATGTTTGTCTGGAACTCCAATTAATATCAGTACTATTAATTTTATTTTATTCATTATTTATTTTTAGATTTTATTATCAATATGTTTTATGGAAATTAGTTTTCGAACAATAAAATTTTAAAATGTTTATTTCAGTGTTCAAATTAAAATATCAATTTCATATATATATATATATGTTGTGCCCAAACATCGAAATCGCTGAGTGAGCGAAAAAAACAGTCACAACGCGTTGTGGATGCACCTAAGTGACCACACACAGATGTTAGATATTTTTTCGCTTCATGACCGTTCTCAAACAACTGCAACGCGTTGTGGACGATTTGAAACGACCACACACCGATGTCTTTCATCAAACTCTATTTAAACACGACGTATATTGAAATGATATAAACACGGCGTATATTTATCGACGTATTCACCGATTAAAAAGCAAAGTTAAGCAGATATGCTAGAAAAAAGATAGTCCTTTAAAAAATGATTATCAATAATTTTCCCGTAGGTTTCGATTAATTTTAAGCAACTTTAGAATGAGACTTAAATATAAAAATTAACAAACTGGTTAGGTCAACTGAGTACCCGGTTAGGTCAACTGAGTTCCCGGTTAGGTTAACTGTCCAGTTAGGTTAACTGACTGCCCAGTTAGGTTAATTGTACGCCCTTGACGATTGGTTAGGTTAAGCCGTGATAGTTTCGTTAGTTTTAACGAAAATATCACGACTTAACCTAACCAATCGTCAAGGGCGTACAGTTGACCTAACCGGGAATTCAATAATTTTCAAATCGTCCACAACGCGTTGTGGTCATATCTGAATCGTCCACAACGCGTTGTGGTTGTTTGAGAACGGCCATGAAGCGAAAAAATATCTAACATCGGTGTGTGGTCACTTAGGTACATCCACAACGCGTTGTGGCTGTGTTTTTCGCTCACTGAGCGATTTCGATATTTGGGCGTAACATATATATATATATATATATATATAATATATATATGATGAAGATAACCACGAAGGAAAAAGGAAACAGAATGGTGCTCAAGCGCTTTCGTTTAATGACATCCTCAGGAAAACTGAAATAAATAAAAAGTTCGAGATCATATATAGGTCACAAAAAAATAAAATAGAAAAATAAAAATTGTAGGAGGAGCAAACAAATTGATAAGGAAAAACTACCAGAGTTTTAGCACTTTGCCCCTCTTGTCTAAATCCGATCTGAACGAATTTAAAACAACAGGATCAAGCGAAAACAGGCCCTGGCTAATGTTAAAATTATTTATAAATTGAATAAGGCAGACTCAAGAATATTTCTATTAACAATGTTGCTTGAGTGAAACAAAATTGAAGCATTATTCCAATCAATAAAGTGGGGTAACTCTGACAAATGGACGAAAAGGGCATTGTACGACTGTCCCGTTCTAACGGAATATTGATGCTGTTTAACACGCGTGTGCAAATCCTTTTCCGTCTGTCCACTGTAAAAGGAATCACATTGTTTACAACCAATTTTGTAAATAATGCCTGAATTATTGGTAGCGCTATTTTATACTGTATTTTTCACAATATTATCATATGAAAATACTACGTTAATATTCAAAAGTTTAAGTAGATTAGCAATGCCTAAAAAGCCTGGGAAAAATGGAAGTACTAAAATATTCTTCGACAAAGTGCTAGAGTTATTATTCACACGATAGAAAGTTCGTTTTGCCTTGTAAAGACAAGATTCCAAAAACGCAGGTGGGTAACACAAATCACTTCCAATACTGTTGATTTTTTCTACTGTAATTCCACGTCCATGTATTCCGGACTGGTGATCCAAAGAGCGCGGAGAAACATTGAAGAAAATATGGCTTTCTTGATTGGGGTGTCATGTCCATAGTAAAAGTGTACGTAGGACAAATTGTTTGTTTTTCCGATAAATACTAAACTTAAAACCTGGGTTTTTCCTATGTACACGCACGTCCAAAAACGGGATTGAGTTGTTTTGTTCCACTTCTAAAATAAACTTAATGGAGGGGACTTAATTATTTAACTGAAGTACGAAGTCTTTCCCAATAGTTGAGTTCTTGGCTGTAAAATTTCTTTGGATTTCTTCTAGTTTATTAATTTCTTATTTTTTGTATGGGGACGTCAAGACGGAGCAGTATTCAAGTTTTGGAACGATCACTGTTTTCAGCAGTGGAATCAATACATTTTCATTCCATCTTTTGAAGGTTCTCAAAGCTGTCCCGTAACTCTTTTTGCTTTGTTTATTGCTATCTAATTCTGTTTCAAATTTTGCATCATCGGTCATCATTACCTCTAAATCATTTGCTTTCTTGCTTCCCTGAATTTATTGTCTATCTGTGGCATCGTATGCTATCTGTTTAAGTTCTTCATTTCTTCCATATCTCAAAAGATGAAATTTCTCGGTGTTAAAATTCATGTTAATTTCTTCAAACCATTTGTATATTCTGTTTGCGTCCTTCTGTAGGGCTTCCATCCCTTCTGCATTGCCGATTTTTTTGCTGATCTTTATCGTAGGCAAATGATGTTAATACTGTTGTTGGTTATTTCATTGTCTGTGTTTGTCAGCATGATAATGAATATGAGTGGAGATAATACTATTCCTTGTGGAAGTGAGCTACGTACTTCCGATTCTGATTGGCTTTTTACAATTTTTACAATTTGCAGACGTTCCCTGAGGAATTTGTAGAGCTACTTACCCACATTGCATGTTATTTCCATGTGTTTCATTTTATGTGCTATTATGTCATGATCACACTAATCTTCCTGATCAGAATATGTGTTGGTTTTCAGTGAATCTTTCATGTGTCTCTAAAATGTCGTATACTGTACTGTATTTAGTTCCCGACTATTCTTTCAAACATTTTGGTGAGATGTGATGTCAGTGACACTGGTCTATAGTTCTTTGCTTAAGACCTGTCCCCTCCCCCTTTATATATAGGGAGAATGTTCGCTCATTTTAGTACGCTGGGTATCTAGGTATCTTTTCCATCTACATATATACACACAGGGTGTTTATAAAGTCCCTATCTATTTCAGTGAAAAAGTAGCAAAAAAGGATAAAATTCAATAACACTACAATAGAAGGGATACATTTAATTAATACTTAAGCATAAGATTCTATATGAGCACCATCAGTATCTCTACAGAGTTCGAATCTGTCAGCAGCATCGCGGAACACATTTTGGAGCATGACAGGGGTTATTTTTGTAACTGCTGTTATGATACGAGCACGTAAATCTTGCAGATCTGTAACCCTCGTTTGATAGACGTTTAATTTGATAAAGCCCCATGCAAAGAAATCCAAGGGCGTTAGGTCAGGAGATCGAGCCACCCACGGCCTGTTGCCTCCACGTCCTATCCACCGATTTGGAAATCGTTCATTTAGGTACTCCCGAACAATGTCTGCGTAATGACAAGGTGCCCCATCTTGTTGAAAGACGACGGCGTTTAAAATGCCATCTGAATGAAGCTGGGGCATTTACGTGTACGTGCTCGTATCGTAACAGCAGTTACAAAAATAACCCCTGTTATGCTCCAAAATGTGTTCCGCAATGCTGCTGACAGATTCGAACTCTGTATAGATACTGATGGTGCTCATATAGAATCATATGCTTAAGTATTTATTAAATGTATGCCTTCTATTATATTGTTATTGAATTTTACCCTTTTTGCTACGTTTTCACTGAAATAGATAGGGATTTTATAAACACCCTGTATAATAATAAAAGGATGTGTGTGTGTGTGTGTGTGTGTGTGTGTGTGTGTGTGTTTGTGTGTTAGTTACAGCCATAGGTCCAAAATGGAAGCAGTTACAAACATGAAACTTCACACACATATTGATTAGGTCCCGAGGTTGTACACTTGGGTGTTGAATGTCCGGTTTGGTTAACTGAATGCCAAGTTAGGTCAACTGTATGCTCTTGACGATTTGGTTAGGTTAAGTCGTGATATTTTCGTTAGCTTTAACGAAAATATCAAGAGTTAACCTAACCAATCAAGGGCGTACAATTAACCTAACCGGGCGTTCAATTAACCTACCCGGGCATTCAATTAATCTAATCGGGCATTCAGTTGACCTAACCGGCCATTCAATTAACCTAACGGGGCATTCAATTAATCTAACCGGGCATTCAGTTGACCTATCCGGGCATATATATATATATATACACACAGTATATATATATATATATATATAAAACGTTGAACATCCATCTGGCAACGCCGGGTCGCTCCGCCAGTATCCAATATACTGTAGGTGTGTAGCTATTTCGTTCTTACACTTTTTAATCAACAAAGTATTCCATTTGTTCGGATCTGTCAGATACTGCTTTGTCTCTTTTTGGGGTACTGAAAACTGATTCGTAATGAGCTCTCAGTATTTCAGATATTTCTTTTAGATCACTGGTTAGCTCATTATTTTCTTTCCTTAAAGGTACAATAGTGTGTTTTTGTTTTTGTTTTCGCGAAGCTATAGAAGTATTTTGGATTATCTTTTATTGCTTTCACCGCATCGTCTGCTTCCCTCTCTGAATGATCCTTAATTATGACTCGTATTACACTGTTTATACTCCCAATTTTACTTGTATCACTTTCGTGGTGTTGTTGTTTGTGCAAGTAATTAACTTCGTAGCTACTCTCCTTCTTTTGCGGAATAGTACTCGCTTTTGCCTCTTGAAATAATTCCTTTTTTCCTTTGGATGTACTTTCCGAACATATTTTTCTAAGATTTCCAGCGTCTTTTCTTCCATGGTTATTAGTATTTCTTCGGTTGCTTTATCCTCTAAGACCGATTACCATTCTATTTGTGCCATATGAGAGTCGATTTCTTCCCAATTTATAGTCTTAGCGTTCAGGTTAAAAACCTCAAATTCGCTTCATTCTTCAGTATGAACATTTTCTTCTAGTGGTCTCGCCATATTAGTTCATACTTGGATCATGTTGTGGTCTGAGATATTTGTTGGTGTTATTTTTATGTCATTCATTAAGTTAGTTTTATTAGTGAATACCAGATCCGAATAGTTATTTTTCCTGGTGTTATCTGTCATTTCGTATGTTAACATATTTATTTGTTACAGTAGAGCTATCAACGTTTTTGCTTGTTCCTGTTTTCTAGTGGACTCCTTGTTCTGTTGTATATATAAGTAGTATGGGCGCAAAAGGGTAGAGTGCAATCGCAATGTTGCAGTGGGGTTTGCAACAAAGGGGGATGTTGCGAAGGGGGAGGGGTTATGCAGCAAGGGAAGGGGTTATGCAACAATGGGGTGGGTATCCCCCCAAGTTGTATGAAGGGGGAGAGCTTTGGGGGAGAAGGTGGGACGGCTTCACCCCCAAAAGGGGTATACCTAACCTAAGCGAGAGGAAGGAGGAGAGTCTTTGGGGGAGAAGTTGGGGCGGCCTCATCCCCTAAATGGGTATCCTAGCCTAAGAAGGTAAGCCTTAACCTAAGAAGGAGAGAGAGAGAGAGCATCCTTCGCCTGGACGCAGCCAGACGCATTATACGAGTTCAGGGGACCAGCATCTGTTATATAGAGGGTCGGGAGTTACCAGATACCACTATTTATTTTATTTATTTATATACGGAGGGTTGTCAGATACCACTATTTTAATTATTTATTTATATATAGATGAGTTGCCAGATACCACCATTTATTTTAATTTTTATTTCTGGAACGGTTACCAGTTATTTAATTTATTTATTTATATATTAAAGGCAAGAGAGGGATGATCTCAATGCTTAGAGGGGTTGCAATGGCTTAACAAAAGAATTTAATGAAACACCAATATTAAAATTGACAATAAAAGAAATACACAGAACTCGTTATATTGTACATTAATCCAATAACAGATATTGAATGAAAAAACAAATGACAGAAAATAACTATACAAGCAAAAAATAATATACACTTTAAACGATATATATATATATATATATATATATATATATATATATATATATGTAGTGGTGGTGGTGTAGAGGTTAGCTTCGTTGACTACAAATCCATTGGCCCCGGGTTCGAGACCCGACGGCAGCCGGTGCGCAGCAAAACCCAGCTGTTCATCCTTCCACATAATAAAGAAAGTGGTTGGTAGATAAATAGGTACCCTAGGTGGCCTAGTGGTTAAGACGCTGGGCTGCTGATGGGGCGTGGTTCGGATTCTAAGGTGAAGTGTAAAGCTTGACCTTCGTCAGAATGAACAATTCGGGCGGAAGCTAACCAAAGGTTATATATATATATAATATATATATATATATATTCTTAAATAATTGTACAGGAGTAATCTATATAAACATTTATATTATTATTCTATATTTTTGTATAAAGAAAATTCCGCAAAATCAAAGTAACTGCAAAGAGGAACCACACGAAAGTAGACAAGCAAGCGAACAGACAATGTCGAATTATTTATTGCAGAAGAAGCACGAAGGCAAGCAGGCAAGCAAACAACTCTCTATATTGTACATTAATCCAATAACAGGCATTGAATGAAAAAACAAATGACAGAAAATAAATATACATGCATATATAATAATACACACTTTAAACGCTATATATATAAAATACCAGCTAAATGTGCTCAAAAGATGCGTGTATTATTTTGCAACACGAATAAAATGAAAAAGTTAGTGATAGAATCCGTACCATGTTTCAGATTTCTCGTCTAAACTGTAGGTGTAAGGTGGTTCAAAAACATTGCTACTTGACATCTTGTACTTTAGAATGGTTACCTTTAGCATATAAAAGCACATGTCAGTACAATGTTTTACTCTAAAGCCAAACCGAAAGTGTCTATTTGCTCTTGTCAAACCGCTTGTGACCAAAAGTGTTTATTTAGTTTTGTCAATCCTCTGTATATAAAGTGTGCATAAAATGGATTTCTCTTCTCATATTGAATAAAAAAGAGTGTACATATGTGAGTATTCGAGCTGACCTACAGTACATCACAAATAGGGGTAGTTGTTAGCCGGAGACGATACCATTCGCGCGCGCGCACACACACACACACACACACACCTTAATCTCGTATATCTTTAGCTTTTATTGTATTATTAAATAAGCATAGAAATATTTGTGTAATAAAACATCAATAGACGTTTGTTTTTATTTAATAATACAATAAAATTACATAAATTAGAGACATCTCTATACGCATTTACTTTCATTTTATAATTTGCCTCAAGCAACAGACTCATCAGAATACTAACTGACTGACCCACTTTCTGTATGAATTTTTAACTGTATCTTGTTTCTGCTATATATATACACTATACAGGCAACTTACACATTACACAATTTTTTTTAAATTAAAAGTGAAAGAAACAATTTTTCTGGACCTTAATTTCGGCTTCTTTTTTTCTATGAGGGTGGGCACTTTTGCGGGCGTTCTGCCTTGGCCCCTCTTTTCTGCATATATACACACACACATATATATATATATATATATATATATATATATATATATATATATATATATATATATACTTTCAACCTTTCAAATGTTCCATGCGATGATTCCTCACTTCACGAAGGTCAATCTTGTCGCCCCTCCTCTCGAGTTGGCCTGGTGAAGTAGTGAGTTGGCTTCTTGTACTTTCCTTCTCACATAGCCAGGTACACCAGGCTCATCGGGAATTACTCTGTGCCAGGCGTCTAATCTTTTGTATTCCATGGATTTTCGGTCCTCCCTTTTTCGTACCGTAACAGTTGAAATTTATCAGTGTTAAACTTCATATTGTTGTCTTCGGCCCACTTGTAGATTCTGTTCATGTCTGTTTGTAGAGATTCTATATCCTCTACGTTTCTTATTTTTCTACTGATCTTTGTGTCATCGGCAAAGGATGTTACTGTGCTGTCCTGGTAACGTCCTCATCTATGTCAGTTAGCATGATTATGAAGATATTCCTTGTACTGTAACGACTTGCCGCCGCTCACTAAGGAAATTATATATCCATTTCCATATTTTTCATGTTATCCCCAAACATTTCAGTTTATGTATTATTATTCCATGGTCACACTTATCGAACGCTTGGGTACTAGTGGTTGGACTGGGGATTGTGTTGTGTTCAGATGATGTAGCGACCCATGGTTAGGATTCCATAACCACTGTAACTTTACCTAACCTAACCCATGTCCAAAATGGGGAAAGTTGGGGATCAAGCTGGGAGTAGTATGCGTGCAAATATATAATAATGCAAAATACTTGAAAGCACCGTGACAGCGTGAGAGTGGACAATTCACTCATTCACCTTGAGATATGAGCATTGAAAATATATCTGCCTGGAGAATAAGCCAAATTGGATAAAGACACCATTATTCGTGAAGGTGACCAATCAGGACTTCATTGCCCAAAGCGTGGGCCCATTATAGCGGTGATACGGCAGCTGATTGGTGCACAAATTTAACATAGCCCGCTCAGTTACATTCACAACCAATCAGCAAACTTACGATCCGCCTATTAGTCTTATGGGGGTCGTGCTTGGGGATCATGCATATAAAAGTGAGTATTTTCAACTGGACCTCAGAGCAGTGTTTACAATTAATCTTTTTAACGCAAGCGATCGGGACGGATTATTTCCAACGAAAACCGTTGATGATATTTGCAATGACACTCGTTATGATCTGGCGCAACGGATTGCAGTTAAAATGTAAGTGTATAAATTTATGTACCTGTATTTCTATTTTTGTGACCTGTATATTTATTCGCGAACTTATTTATTTTAGTGTTACTGAGAATGTCATTAGGAGAAAGCTCTCGAGCACCATTCTGTCATTCTGTGTTTCGATTATTTCATATATATATATATATATATATATATATATATATATATATATATATATATATATATATGGAGGGCTGTAGTAATTTATTTTCATCTCATTACATTTTATTATAAAATGCTTCATTAAAATAGGTATCCGCAATTTTTAATTATAGATTAGTTTGCAATAGTAATTAATATTATGGTAAAGTCCTGTTTTGATATTTCTATTCATCAAATATCGTTGAATTTTTAAAAACTTATAACAATCAAGACTCCTTTTAAATAATTTTATAAATTCCATAATAAATTCATTTGAAATGTTATTCGGCATTTCTCTTAAAGGTCACAAACTTCTCTGAGCGGTTCGAAGATATTTGATACTTCACATTGTAACTCTCTTCATATATATATATATATATATATATGTATTCTGCATATGTTTTGATGAAAAACAATTGGGTTTTTATTAAGAAAGATTCAGAAAATGTATGAATTAATCAAATTAATCAAAAATTATCCTTTCCCCTTAAAGTTCCGATGAGGATTTGACTCGTGTTATACAATCTTTTCGTGATAGTTTTGAAGAAACGCATGTCGTGGACCTGAATACAGAGGTAGAAGTTTTACCGCGCATTCAACCCAGCGATTGCCACATCAACAAAATAATGTAAGCTTTTTTCTTTCTTTTATGCTTTGGGTAAGAGCTTTTTCTTTTTCGTGTGTTTCGGGTAAGAAGACGCAATGTATTTTCATGAATTTATTAAATGATAGAAATCGTGTTTTATAAAATAGTACAATTTCTTATAACCATCTTAAATTAGTTTCTATTACATTTTAAATAATCTACAGAATACACAAACTAATATTATTGGAGGCAATCTTGATGCAATTATTCATTTTATATATGTTACAGTCAAAGTGTGTAACCAGCCATTTCGCGTAATGGCTGAAACTTTTAGTCATTTCGCGAAATGGCTGTTTCACTTGGTCATTTCGCGAAATGACTAAAACCTTCAGCCATTACGCGAAATGGATGAAATTTTACCTCGGTCATTTCATGAAATGGCTAAAATGACTTTTGTCATGAATTCATAGAAATAACAAACCACAATAAAATTGGAAACCTTTATTTAACTAACTAAATCTGCTAAAACATACATACATCCACAGATCTGTTCAAATAAGTGAGAAACACTCTTCAAATACACATTTGAACACATTTGAACCTTTGACTACATTTGAATTTACAATATAGAGGTTTTCAGATACTAACCGGGCCTTCACTGTTATTCTGATGTCCGCCATTGAAGGCCCGGTTAGGTCAACTGTATGCCCTTGACATTGGTTATGTTGAAGGCCCGGTTAGGTCAACTGTATGCCTTTGACATTGGTTATGTTAAGTCGTGTTGTTTTCGTTAAAACTAACGAAAATAACGCAACTTACAAGATCATTTGCCCTGTTAGGTCAACTGTATGCCCGGTTAGGTCAACTGTATGCCCTTGACAATTGGATAGGTTAAGTCGTGTTATTTTCGTTAAAACTAACGAAAATAACAACTTAACCTTACCAATTGTCAAGGGCATACAGTTGACCTAAACGGGGAAATGATCTTGTACGAAATGACTAAGGTGGAATTTCGGCCATTTCGCGTAATGGCTGAAGATTTTAGTTATTTCACGAAATAATCAAGTGAAACAGCCATTTCGCGAAATGATCAAGTGAAACAGCCATTTCGCGAAATGACTAAAAGTTGCAGCCATTACGCGAAATGGCTGGTTACACACTTTGACTGTAACATATATACGATCGAAACATCATACTATGCAACGAGTGCGCACAATCGGAAAACGGTTTTTTATCTGTCTGCATACCATTTTGTCGTTTCATTGAGTGTGACACGGGTCGAATAATTTTTAAAAATTTATAAAATCTTTACACGTGACATATGCATGAGAAATAAAAGGCAGTACATCCCGCAAGTATTGCTAAAATATCCTTGTAGTCGGTCGGGATTCCATACAATTTCGGGGATATGCAGCTGCTCGAGAATTTTTACAATAACAGGCTCACTCCAGATGAGTCCCGAGTGAATTAAAATAGTACATGTGGTCCCTATTTTTAAAATAGATTGCAAACCAATGAATCTCTTCACCATTAACATCTGCGTTCGCAATAAGACTATCACATTCTCTCGTAGTTGGTAATTTCAATGTTTCATTCTTCGCAAACACACCGATAAATGTTGAACGTGTGATTCGTTCACTATTCATTGTATTCGATTCGCGTCCATTTTAAAATCAGTGAGAACGCTCCTAAATCTGTCAAATTCTATTAGGGCTTGTGACTCGAGGTATACTAGTAGACTAATATGCGCGTCTATCGGCTTGGCGAATTCCAATCTGACTGAGATGTTTCCACTCTGTTGTCGACTTAAATGTGTATTTACACTAGCAGATAAGTCAGGTGTGATGTCAAACGGATAAAGGTTAAATTGATCGATGAATTCTTTCTGCGTTACCCCAATCCCGAGCTCATCACAAGCACCTGCAATATGCGCCAGACGACTATATGTTCTCGCGCAAAGCGGGAACACAGCGTCCGATGAATAATCCATATCCATAGCCCCGCCCAACGCAACTCCATTGAAGTATAGAGTTATATTTTTAAGGCCGAAATTCTTGAATTTGAAGGCACTCTTTTTATATTTTCCATTCACGGAAGCGTGGTTCTGCATTCCAATTAATATCCTTTTAGGTAGAACTCCCAGGGCGATGTTTTTCATCTGTTTCGATGCCAACCCTGCTGGCACCGTGTATAGTTTAATTGATCTGTACTCTGTTAATTGGGTATTTTACTGTGGCATGTAGTAAATTTTTCTCAATTTCTATTTGTTTAGCGAACTTAATTTCACTCGCGTACGCGGAGGTATGTTCCATAATATGAATCACAACGGGTTTGCACCCTTCTTGATCAGCACCAGATTTAAACAGATCTCAGGATTCGTGCGGTGAGCTTTATTTTCATATCCACCCCATTCACAAGCAATTCTCCTGGAATGTGAAGTCTGTATGCAGGCGTCCAAAACACTCATATATCTTCTTTTTAGAATTTTTAAATTTGTCCTTTATACTACTTTCGTCTTTAGCTTGATAATAGCCCTCGGCACTTAAAAAGGTATCCTTCGCTTCTTTGAAAAGTTCAGCACATTTTCCAGATAGGCTCGTAGGTGATAGTACCCTTCCTGCCGATATGTTGACCTGATTTAAATATATCACACTGGTTGAATATGGAGTGCAGAAAGTTTGTTTCAGGGTATACAGCATATTTCATCGCAGTCCGTTCCATCAGAATGGGCTATACGTAGTTTAGCGTACATGTGCACAGCTTGGGTCAAAAAAGTAAGGGCCTGAGCTGGGTATCACGAATTCTATTGGAGCACTCGGGAACTAATTGTATTTAAAGGGTTAATTGTAATAAAGTAACTGTGCTGAATAGAAACTTGAGTTGGGTACATGTCAAAGAGGGACAGCTCCGGTTTACAACATTGTGAACTACACGGATGGATGAAGCGTGACATGACGAGTCAGAAATAGTACCACCTCTCTCGATAAGTAGTAAACAGTCTATGATTCATGATATTAATGTCCTTAGCTTATATCAGTCAAAAAAATGGTCAACGATAGGTTTCATTCGCTTAAAACACTTCTTATTCGATATCCTTTTACGTTTAATGCCAGGTGCTGGTAATCCCTTCTTTCGAATAGCCCTCTTCTTCTTCCCACCACCACTACGCATTTTTCTCTTTGCATCTTTGATGATTTCGTCCCGTGTACGCTTTAAATTTTTTTTAGAGCTTCTTTAGGTTTAGCCCCAGCCATTACGTTTTCTGCAGTGTTAAGACCTGATTGTAGCGCTTTCCTCCCGAGATATCTGGCACCCCACTTCAGCAAGGGAACAGCCGTACGTAGTATGGTTTAAAAAATGGATCCAAGTCCACTACCACACTGGTCTCTCACACCTCGATAGACTGTGAAAAGCTTTCTGTCCATTATAACTCAGTGCGTCGAAAGTGCAACTTCACCGTTAAGCTCCCATCACCGAATGGGAAACTTTTCCCTCAATCGTTCTTATATATATTGAGATATTGGTTATTAGATTAGTCGCGACATTCACATAATGGGGCCTGTCATATGTAATACTCATGCTCTTCCCTCTATGGTTGGGAATGTGAGCAATGCACAGCAGGCGTGCCTGGGTATCTCCAACAAACTGGTGCTCCACTATATTGCTGTAAATATAGCACATGTCTGGGAGTGTATAGTCAGCAACCAATATCTCCAATTTCATTTTATACATTAGACTGGACAAGTCATGTTGTACTTCGTGAAAGGTATCTCTTTGGAAGGCTTATCGATATCGCCCCTCGGTTATAATTTTGAACAGCCCTTTGTCTTTAATATTTCTGTTAGCCTTTGACTTTAGGATTAGAGTATGTGCAGGGTTTTCTTTGTTTACGATTTCGTATACTAAATCAGCCGTAAGATTTGAGTTTTTTAAACTTACGTTTAAGTCTCTCACAACATCCTCAGTTGTACCATAACGGCCCGAATCTAGTGTTACTACTGTACTGTAATACCGTGCATCCCCAATCTGGGCGATATGTGTGGTTTCATACCGAGTTTCCCCTGCTTTTTCACTCTCATAAAGGTCTCTAAGAACCGTAAAAACGGGTTCTTTATAATCAATATTTAAAAAGAGGGTGTCCAACTGAATTTCGCATAGCCCCACCTCATACGAATCACGACCCAATTCAATGGGTCCATGGAGTTCTGTTATAAAGTTGGCTAGTGTGTTGTTTGGACGTACAGGCAGGGAAGAAGAGGACGGTAGTGCGACGTAGAAATGGTTAGGCGCCATGTTGCATACTATTTAAGCTTCATTATTGCATCAGCTTTTATATAAGTGCTGAAGCTTTCTGGGTACCCTCGCCATTTCACCAGGTACATTTTTCTTTTTTCTGAGCCTTTGCTTCCTAAATTTTTTTTCAATTTTAAACATATTTTTTCCAAGATTAAACGTCACTTTCTGCAAACCCCTCGGGTAAAAGCCTCCTGCGATTTCTTCCCCATTCAAATCTTCAAGTAATACAACATTATCTCGCCTTTAAGTCTCATAGCCCTAAGTTTAAAAATCTCCCGTGTCCAACCCTGCTCAAATCCCTTCCCGAATTTATTTCCCGAACGCGACAGCCTTACATAATCACTGATTTTGAAACGTGTAGAGTGTGGCAGTTTTCTACGAACATATCTTCTCACATCAGGCTCTGTGTGCGTACCTTTTTCTAAAATCTCGTTAGGGGTTGTCCCAATCGTGCGATGGTGTGAGCGGTTGTAGGATGAGGCCAATGATTCCATAATGTCTATATATCTGTATATGTTTTTATGTGTAAAATAGCGGTGCATGCGTTCCTTTATGGTACGTTGAACTCTTTCAGCTAAAGAGGCCTTATGTATAGAATTGGTAGTGTAGTAGCTGATATTAAACTCTGTCAACATGTTCTGAAAAGCTCGGCCTATAAATTCTTTCCCCATATCCGTACAAAAATAGCCAGGAACCCTGTTTTCTTTCAACATCAACGTTTTGGTGGCTTTAGCAACTGTTTCAGGCGATTTATTTTTCAGAGGAATTAGCCACAGATATCTAGAGAATACATCTATTATGAATAGGATGTAGCAGTAACCATCGTTATACACTGAATATCTTTGCATATCTGTTAAATCTGCTTGCCAAATAGAGTCAATCGATGCCACTGTTGTTTTGGCTGTTTAAACCTTTTTCTCACAGGCTTATGAAGTGTATAAGCATCCTGCTCCCGCAAAAACCTCTCACCATCTTTTTTCCCTACTCCATTATTGTAAACACCTCTCTACAGTCTATCTACACCTCCCTACGAGGCTGGGCTAGAAATGTCATAACGTCTTCTTAATATGTTAATCATTTACATATTTTAGAGGCACGTGGAGAGGGTTGACTGTTCTTGTTGTTTAGCCTCTTCTCTTCAGAGGTGCAACCGCTGAGGGTGATGGCGTTCTCAATAGTGGCACATGCGATGCATGTTCCAAGTCTTTTAACCTGTTCAGATTTCCTATCATTGTTTTGGGGATATTTACTTGTTATAGTCTTGCTTTAATATGCTTCTATCCTGATGGTGAGGGCCTATCCCACTTTCTCATCAGATCATGGACGATGTCTACGGTATTCGATCCCTGTACCTTTGCTCCTTCCACAATGATCTCACGTGTATCGGTCCACTGTATGTTGGGATCTTCATTCAATAGATTATAAAGACTTAAACCTTTCTTCCTCAATGTATGTGGGAGACTGCTTTTTAATACATGCTCGATATGTTGTGCGTCCGACTCGTTATTCTTTGGTTGGTCAGCTCTATCCTCGGACACAGGTCCTATGTCGCCATGCTCATCGTTGGCTCTGCTGTGCCTAATAACCACGGGGATCTCTGTCGAATTCTTATAATTTTCGTACTCATGAAAAAATTTATGCAGAGCTTCTTGGTATGAGATTCTTTTCTCATCAGGTGTTTTTTCACTGTTTAATAAGGCTAACAATTCGCTTTCCATTCTTTTAATCCTGTTTTTACGGGGTTCTAGAACCGTGTTTGGATTCTTTGAACTTTGCAGTGAAGCATACACCTCGTGTGGAATCACTACCACTTTCTTCATTATATTAATCTAGTAAGTAAAGGCCCCAAAACTGAAAATAAGATAGGGAGGAATGACTCTTCTCTTTGTACAATAATTCGCTTTTTCTTACCCACAGTTTGACTTTTACGAGCGAGTGTAGTATTATGTTCTTGTAACAGCGTAGGCGAGCCTTCTGAGGGGGTTTCATTGATACATTCCAATTTATAACGTTAAGACAGATTTCACAGATGCATTTTAAAAAGTCGGAGTCGATATTTTTAGCAAACATCTGTTGCATTGCCCGTGGCAGTCGATGATAGATTTTTATTAATTCATGGTATTTCTTTAGCCTCGTCGTTTTCATTCTGGAATATACACCGTTTCAGCCTCGTTTGGAAATATATTCGTTCTTAGAAGCACCGTAAACGTGTTTCGCGGATGAAGGTCACAAGCAAACATCCGTAACGCGGAACATTTGATTGGTTAATACCCCAATTTGTGCCACATCTCTACGTTGCGCGAATAAGACTAGATATTGTGTATTTAACGAAACATCGAGCATATATCTGTTTTTGAAAAATAGATTCTGGTTGATGAAGAACACGTTTATGTTAAGATGGTGGGAGAACACTGTAAATTTCTCGGCAAACGTTTTATCCATCTCCGACATGAGATCGTCAATTGACTGTATGTTCATTTCCCTTTAACGAATTAATGACATATACACCTTTGTGGAACAAACTATCATCTTGGTACTCGTTCAACACTGATTGATACGTCGAATAGCACCATATAACTTTATGCACAAATTTTGAGAACATCTCTCCCTTTTCTTTAATGATTTTAAGCATAAACACCGTTTTACCACATCCTGAGAGCCAGATTTAATACATGTGGATGGGCTCGTGAACCTGAATTTTTCTACAGAATCCATCTCTAACATGTCACACTCCTAAGTTTACAAAATATAATAATTTAACACTGTCATCGGGGAAGTCTGTAATATTGATGATGGGGACATGATGCTGTACCTCATCGTCATTCACGGTTCTGTGGAAGAAGAGGAAAAACAAGACAGTAGAATATAAGGAACACCACTAGTTGTTGTCACAGACTCCACCCCGCTAACGAGCCCACACCAGCGAAACCTGTAACACGCGACAATTCAAAGCGGAGGCATGATGAAGAGCCCTCCACGTTATGTATAAAGCTTGCCAGAATTGTACCGGTTGTTAGACCCCGAGTAATAGAGCCCCAACCCTCTACGTCTTACGACACAAACCCCACACTAGTACCTTCCTCAAATAAAAATGTAACCCCTTATTCCTGTTCAATTCCGGGTACATCCTCCACAGCAGCAGCAGCTTCTTGTGCTTTAGAAGATGGTATAACATTTGAGTTGGTGCGCTCCCCCACCCCCACCCCAGCCCTGACTAGAAATCGGTATATAGTCAGGGTTGATCCTAGATCCATGTATAGCATTGGTGTTGAACATGGACTGCGGCGTGTAGTTGAACGTATTGTGGAGTTTGCCATTCAGAACCGCGACGAACGTGAAGTCAGGACGAGGCTGTCCTTCGGGTTCGGGTCAGATGACGGGGATGTAGATGATTTTTGGTTAGAAATACCATTCCGACGCTTGGCAGCTGTAGATATAGAGTATATTTTGGACCGTATAATGCAGGCTTCTCAAAGTAGTACAGCCTTCAATATGAACAACTTCACGGTAGATATTGACCGTGTATTCCGTGTTGCGTGTCATAATGCCACACCTTATACTCTTAACTTCAATTCTCCAGTTATTTACAAGCGGCATATAAACGCCGATTGTGGTTGCGGCTTTATAGCAGTAGTCTTAGCTCATATTTTCACTGTGCTAAATACAGGGGCCCAAAAAATTTGGTTGCCTTCGGTAGTGGAGCGTGCCCGTAAACTAGCTGTAGACTGTAAACTTGAGTTTGAGTGTAATATGGGTCCTGAAGAGTTGGTAAGGGTAGAACAGGAAATTAATGTTCGTATATTTGTATTTGGAATGGATGATCGTCGGATGACTGTATGTTTTTAAATGTTGTGTGAGAGATCGTATAAGAGCCCTACTTATTTCAGGGCTGTCAGGGACAACGTATCTTCCCATCCGCAATATAAGGGCCCTCTACGCGAGTTATGATAAAAGTCGAAAATATGGACGGCATCATGATTTGTGTAAGGGGTGTCTGGAGTTTGCGGAAGATATAGTAAAACATTGTAAGGATTGCCATATGGTATGTGCGCAGTGTAAAAGTTCCAAATGTGAAAGCCGTGTGGTTGAAGCTGAGAAGAGGGACTGATATATGCAGACGCACATTTTTCAATAATAACTGTTTTGAACTCCATAAGTCAATTGGCACGTGCAGGAAAATGAGAATCTGTGAATGTGGTATGTTTCATATGATGGATAATTGGTGTAATTTCAAGCATAAATGTGTGAAATTTACTGTTCTACAGGCCAAGAGAAATATAAGTAGGTTGGAGTAAAGCATGTATGTTATATGAAAGACGCTAAGCCTAAAAATAGACCTTGTATAACTGTGTATTACGATAGAGGAACATATAGGATTGCTGAAACCAAAGAGGTTATCCCACATCTACTTTTAAGCCAGACTATCTGTGATGAATGCATGGAGGTCAAATGTGATGAGTGTCACAAATGTGGTAAACGTACAAACGTTTTTAAAACGATTGCACATGACAGGCCTGTGAAACTCTTTGTGTCGTATATTGTCAAATTAGCGGACAAGTTAAAAAAAATTACTGTGTATTCTTGCCCATAACGGTGCAAAATTTGACACAGTTCCTTTATAAGGAGCTGCTTGAGCACGAGTCATCTGACATATTTACAGGTGATCCCTTGAAAAGAGGAAACAAACTTATACAGATGCAAGTGAAAGGTAATGTACAGTTTAAAGGCACTTTATTATTCACACCTTGTAAATTAGCAAAGCTACCCAAGGTGATGGGCGTAGCCGCCGAAGTTTCAAAAGGATATTTCCCTTACACATTCCTCACTAGCGAAACTTTAAATTACGTAGGACTACCTCCACCCAAACATTACATTACTTTAACTATGAATGTATGAGTACAGGTGAACGTGAAGATTTTGACGGCTACTACAACAGTTTTAATGAATCTATTCCATATAATATAGCTGATGAATGTGAGTTATTGCGTGAATGATGTGCGTGTGCTTAGAGTATGTTTCCATGCCTTTAGAAGGATGTACATAGACCGTTTCAAATGCGATCCGTTGCAAGTCGCAACCACGATCGCCTCATTGTTCTTTACGGTGTTCAAGAACAATTTCATGCCTAAAGACACTTCAGCCTTCATTCACAGAAACAATCCCCGCAGTTATAGGCACAAGGATATTTAATGGCTCATACACATACAGCAGCAGACAGGTGTATACAAAAAGCATGCCCGCAATACGTGGGAAGTACCCATTAAGGTTAATGGTCGTGTTTTTTGGATTGATAATCTAAGCAAAAACCGTACCACTAGTGAGAAGAATGTGCACTCCTTTAACGGTTGCTGGTGGCACGGATGCCCCCGTCCTGAGTGTGGGATCGTGGGAGATATCCACGGTAGATCTCCTGCCGAGAATCTTGCATGGACCCGCACCCGCAATCAGCTTATAGGCTCCCATTTCACTCATAAGATCTTGTGGGAGCATGAGTATGATGCACGGATGGAAACAGATGTACAGTATCGTGAAGAAATGAACACGATCAAGCGTTCAACGGTGCTGGATCCTCTCAAATGCGGTGATAGCTTGTTCGGATGGCATACAAATCCCTTCAAGCTATACTTTCCTCCTACGGAGGGCGTGAAACTCCATTAATACGACTGCTGTTCTTTATACCTATACGTGATGAAGAACAATCCGTACCCCGTAGGTACACCTGAAAAACTGGTGGGACCTGACCTGCCCACCATCGAGGTGTTCTCAACAAATTTGAACAAGTACTATTTCGTTCTTTCTTTCGTAGATGTTCTCCCCAAACGCGATTTATGGATGCCAATCTTACCCTTCGTTATATACCACAAGCTCGTGTTTCCCCTATGCGTGAAGTGCGCATAGAACAATGGGGCTTGTAATCACACAACCAACCAGCATAAGATCAGAGATGTATATACAAGCCCTGAGCTGTCCCTAGCCGTTCGCCATTGCTACAGAGTATTGAAGATATATGAGGTGTGGAGGTTTCAGAAGCTACCCAACCTTTTCACGCCATATATAAACACTTTTTTGAAGGATAAGGTAGAGGCATCAGGGTATCTGCGACGAATTGATACCGAAGATAAAAAATCGGCTTATATTCAGCGTTACCGTGACCGTGAAGGGATACAGCTTGACCGTTCCAAAATTGTAAAGAACCCAGGCAAGCGCTTCAGTGAAAAGTTGTCTAAACAGTCTTTGGGGAAATTTTGTACAGAATGCAGACAAGGGGAACGTTCATTTGCCCAAAGTTATAGTGAAATCTGGGATTATGCTAACGCTCCCGACAAAGAGGTCATGGAGATCGTGAATGTAGGTAATACGTACATAATAAAGTACAACATTACCGAATTGGCCACAGACACATCGCGTGTTACAAACATACCTGTAGCCAGCTTCACAACAGCCTATGCACGCATCAAACTTTGGGGTCTATTGCATTCTTGGGCGGAGGGTTCTATACGCCGATACAGATAGTGTGATTTTCACAGCGAGGGAGGGTGAATACATGCCGCCTATTGACGAATTCCTCGGGGAGTTGACTGATGAGATTAAGCATGAGTATGGAGACATCGCATATGCCGACTCTCGTTTTTTTCAACAGGGCCAAAAACCTATGGGATACGGGTGAGGGTGGGGGAGGATATGAAATATATCGTGAAGGCTAAGGGTATCACGCTCAACCAGGCGAATCGGCGGGTGGTTAACTTTGAATCGTTGAAGGATCTATTGTGCTTGGAAGATGAGGGCGACCAGCCGTCCCAAGTGAATGTGGGGACCCACAATTTTCGGGCGCAGAAACTAGTGGGTGTAAAGGAACTTAGGGGTACGAAGGTATGCCGTAACACCCATAGGAAACGTTACCAGGTGCCTGGTATCTATGATACCGTACCATTTGGATACCATAATCCTTGATTGTTATACAGGGTGTCCCAGAATTAACTATCTATTTCAATGAAATCGGACAAATTTAATAAAAACTGACATAATTTTGTGTTTATTACTAAATTACACTGGGCAACACGTATTTTATTGAATGATATCTGACACTTGATTCTAGGTAATTTGGGTACGCTGAATACGAATTTCAACTCGGTTTGGCTCTATCAGGTCCTGATTCTTGTCGACAGCCTATGTGCCATTTTCCAGATTTTTCAAATTAGGACTAAAAAATTAAGTCATGTGTTAAATTTTTTTTTCAAGTTTCATGAATACAAGCAGTTCAAACTACAGTAAAATTACATTATAACGATAGAAATGACTTAAAATAAAAAAACAAACAGATATGAAGCTTTCACTGTGGCAAAAATTTTCTTTTGTAAGACTTTCTAGCGTATTTGCTTGTTGATGGCAGGTCTCTTTTCAAGCACCAGCAGTAATCAGCCATCATGTGGGAATCCCAGCGGCCTTGGTACCGTTCCTCCATAATTTTGATATCTTGGTGGAATCTCTCCCCTTGTTCGTCACTTACATCACCTAAATTACTTGGAAATTGGTCAAGATGGCTATTCAAAAAATGCATTTTTATGCTCATATTGCAACCTAACTCTTTGTAGTCCCTTAAAAGTTTTTTTACGATTTCTTCGTAGTTATCTGCCCTATAATTGCCTAAAACGTTTTCTATCAAGTCCACGAATGAGAACCAGCCATTTTTTTCGCGTTCATTCATGACATTAGGAAAATTGCTGTCTTTAATCATTGTTCTTATTTGTGGACCGTCGAAAATTCCCGCCTTGATTTTTTCATAACTTAAACTTGGAAATTTTGAAGTTATGTATTTGAAACACTCGCCGTTCGTATCTAAAGCTTTTACATATTGTTTAATGAGGCCTAGTTTTATATGCAGAGGAGGAAATATGATTTTATCTCTGCTCACTAAAGGTGGATTAATTACGTTTTTTTCTCCGACAGTAAGTGATGTTCGTGCTGGCCAGATTTGTTTGAAATAATGTTCTTCCTTGGCTCTGCTGTCCCATAAGCAAAGGAAGCAGGGATATTTAGTATACCCTCCTTGTTGTCCTAGCAGAAAATTAACCATTTTTAAGTCAACACATATGATCCACTCGTGCTCCCTATATTTGATAAGATTTAAAACCTTTTCTATATGTTCATACTTTTCTTTTAATTTTGTTGAGTGCCCAATCGGTATCGAGCCGTATAGATTGCCATTATGCAACAACACACACTTAAGACTTCTTTTCGAACTGTCTAAAAACAAGCGCCAATCATTTGCATCGTAAGACTCAACCCCCCTTCTAACAAACCAACTATGTCGCAGCAATATACTAAACTATCCTCTGTTCTAAAATATTTAACAAGTTCTTCTTCTCTTTTTCTGTAAAATGAAATGTATGTGTTTGAAGTAAGCAAGTTTTTCTCTTTAAGTCTTGAAGCTAAAATTTCCGCAGCCTTTTTTGGCAAATTTAGATCCCTTACAAGATCATTCAACTCGGCCTGGTTAAACTTTTGCGGATCGTTTTGACTTTCAAATACGCTGGGGTCAAAATCGGTGTCTGACTCCTCAAAGTGCATAACAATATTTTCAGGAACATCTTCAACTAATTCTTGAGTTGGCAGACCCTTAAATTTTGGAATGGGGATCTCATTTGAATGTAGCACAGGTCGTATCGCGGTGTCGAAATTTGGGTACTCGATACAATGTTTATTTTTCTTAGTGAAGCCCGAAGTCTTGACAAAGCAAAGGTAGCAATCGGTCTCGTGGTTAGTAGGCTCTCGCCACACCTGATATGGAAAAAAAATTGTAAAGCGTTAACAAAAGCGACGAGAGACTTGTTTTTATGAATTTTATCAAAAGTTATCACCCAAACATTTAACATTTCTATGTGTTTCAATCTTATGCAATATTTGAGATTCTTATAAACATTTTCTGTAAATTTTTGTTTATGTACCTAAGTTACAATTACATTTAGGTAAGTTACAGTATACTAGTGATTAAATTACGTAGTTTTATGAAATCATAAACTTACCATCGGAACTCCAAAAGGTATTTTTGAATCCGAACCCTTCGTCCAATGTCGCAGTCTTTCAATGCATATAGTGCAGGCTTTATGTGGAGCCCACGATTTATCTTGGTCCCCCAGTTTTATGCCAAAATAAGCTAAGTAAGCTCTTTTTACGAAGTCAGTTATATTTGCTCGTTGATGTGGAAGTGTAAAATTTCCACATATATAACAGAAGGAATCAGGGTTGTTTTTGCATTTGAACTTTCTAGTGCTTTATGACATATTGCTTGATTGTTCTGCCAATTTGTAAAGGTATTTAAAGCCCTTAATTCATATAAATTTAAGAAAATCTGAAATATAAACACAAAATTAGTTTAAATAGGTACTTATTATGAAATAGGTACTTACAATCTCTGAAATTAAACTAGAAACACGGATGAGTAGGTACAATATAAATTACGTCTAATTAAATCAACTATATTAAATCACGATGACAAAATTACTCACTAAATCATATGCCAATTCAAAATTATGTTAATGCCCAAACTTAATTAACTAACTCAACTGACTGACTGACTGACTGACTGACTGATTGATTGAATTGACTGATTAACTCTGGAAACGAGTCGCTTTTATATATTTTAGTTGTCCCTCTAGAATACTCTACAGAGAACAGGAACGCTCGAGAAAATTTTAGAATTCTATGATATTTTTAGCTTAATTTACTAATATTAAAATGGGTTAAAAATTACAAAATTAAAAATATTTTTAGGGTGTTACATATAAAAATATACATAATACAACAATACCATAACAATAGGTACAAATACCTAGATAAAAACCTAGTTGCATAATGTGTAACTGCAAAAAGACAGCGAGTATTGAGAAAAAAACCTTTTTATGAATACGACGAAAGAGGAGGGGTGTTGAGCAAAATTAGGACCTGATAGAGCAAAACCGAGTAAAGATTCGTGCTCAGCGCACCCAAATTACCTAGAACTAACTGTCAAATCTAATTCAATAGACAAAAATTTGAAATTTGGTCCCCAGTGTTATGATACAAAAACAAATAGATTTATAAATCATAAGTCAAAACTTTATTGAGAAGTTTCAACATGTGCATCGTCTGTATCTGCAAATTTCAAATCTATCCTCAGCGCTGCGAAGCACATTTTGAAGCATTTCAGGTGTTATCTCCGGCACTGCCAACTGGATGCGTTCTTTAAGTTCAGCTAAACTATTGATCTTTTGGCGATAAACCTTTGTTTTTATGAAACCACATGCAAAGAAATCCAGGGGTGTCAAATCCGGAGAACGCGGAGGCCAAGGTCGAGGTCCTCCACGTCCAATCCACCGATTCGGAAGGCGTCTGTTGAGGTATTCTCGAACAATTAGAGCATAATGACATGGTGCTCCATCTTGTTGAAACACAACATTATCAAGAATGCCATCATCAAGAAGCTGTGGTTCGAGAAACTGCTGAAGCATATCAAGTAGACGGTACCTGTTACAGTTGCTGCCGCAAAGAAGAATGGGCCATAAATTTTGGATTTGGTCATTCCAAGCCACACGTTAACTTTTGGAGACTCTTTGCCATTCTATGACTTCAGACGGTCTTTCATTGGACCAGATACGACAGTTGTGTCGATTGACTTTACCACACGTGTGGAAAGTCGCCTCATCACTGAATAAGATGTTATCCAATAAACTTTCATTTTCGATTTGATCCACAATTTCTGCACACCTTGCTGCTCGATTTGGATAATCCTCTTCATTTAGGGCATGCAGTACTTGAATGTGATAAGCCTTTTTCATCAGTGTCGAACGCAAGATTCTATTAACTGTTGTCTTGGATATGTTGAGTCTTCGACCGGCCTCCCTAACCGAAGTTGTTGGTTCATCCTCAAACAATTGTCGTACCTGTTCGGTACTGTTACGTGCTGTCCTTGGGCGTCCTCTTCCCACCTCGTCGTGTACGGACAAGTTCACGAATCGCTTTGTCTGTAGGACCGGTTCTGTGGAATCTTCTTGTAAATTTTTCTCTGATTTCATTACATTGCATTCCTTTGATACGGGATGTTACAACAAAGATGCGTTCTTGTGTATTCATTATTAATAGGGTTCTGAAAGAGAGTGAAAATAAAACTATGAAAAACTATTAAAAAATTCTGAAAATAAAATTATGAAAAAAATTTAGAAATTTATACATTTTTAACACATATTAAACATGATAAACATAAATAAAAGTGTTTTTAAAAATTTTGTCCGATTTCATTGAAATAGATAGTTAATTCTGGGACACCCTGTATACAGGGTGTTTGAAAACTTTCTGTACAAATTGTAATGGGGGATAGGCAACACCAAGACAAACCCTTTTCGTCTATAAGTGTATGTCCGCTGACGTCACCATTCGGCGCGAGAGGGCGCCGCTGCAATTGGCTAAAAGGTGAAGTGGGCTAGACTCGCGCTTGCCGCGGGCATTCTTAAATCGGACGTAGTACGCGTAACATGTTTATTTAAAGAAGGCATGTTTATTTAAAGAAGGTGCTGAAAGTTGCGACCGGTAGCATCAATGCATGCCCGACAGCGTCGAAGCATTGACCGACGTACACGTCGAAAGATTCCCGGCATTTCGGGAACAGTTCCAGCGGCGACAGCGATTCTTGCTACGAGGTCTTCTTCTGAGTAAATGGGAGTCTCGTACACGAGGTTCTTCATGTGTCCCCACAGGAAGAAATCGAGGCATGTTAAATCGGGCGATCTCGGTGGCCAGGCTACGGGCCCACCCCGGCCTATCCATCGGTCCCCAAAAGTGGCGTTCAGATAATCCCGCACATCGTTGCTGGAGTGTGCTCGGGCCCCGTCGTGTTGAAACCACATTCGTCTACGAATAGCCATGGGAACATCTTCCAGCAGTTCCGGCAACGTTTCTTCAAGAAATATCCGATAAACCCGCCCGTCGAGTCGGGCAGGCAGCAGGTACGGCCCAATCAACTTGCCATGGACGATACCCGCCCAAACATTGACGGCGAACCGTTCTTGATGAGCATGCACCCGTGAAGCATGTGGATTTGCGTGCGCCCACACGTGAGAATTGTGCATGTTAAACACACCCTCACGTGTGAAACAGGCCTCATATGAGAACAGCACATAAGCTGGAAAATTAGGCTGCACCGCTGTCTGCTGCAGAAACCAGCGTGCGAATTCCACACGAAGAGGGTAATCCCGAGGTTGTAATGCCTGGACTCTCTGACGATGAAACGGATGTAACTGCTGCTCGTGCAACACTCTCCAGACTAGGTCGTGGTTCACACCGAGGATACGTGCAACACCTCGCGTGCTTGCGCTTGGATTGTCCTCAAATCGCCGTAGGATTTCTTCTTCCATGTCAGGAGTGCGCACGTTTCTCTCCCGACCAGTGTCATGCATGTTTGCATGGAATGTTCCAGTTTCTCGCAGTCGCCGATGCAAATGCGCAAACGTTTGGTGGTTTGGCACACGTCTGTTTGGGAAGCGCTGTCGGTACAACCTCACAGCAGCTCTTCCGTTTCCATTGGCAGCCCCATACACCATATGCATGTCAGCCATCTCAGCAGTCGTGAAGCGCTCCATGTTACGCGTACTATGTCCGATTTAAGAATGCCCGCGGCAAGCGCGAGTCTAGCCCACTTCACCTTTTAGCCAATTGCAGCGGCGCCCTCTCGCGCCGAATGGTGACGTCAGCGGACATGCACTTATAGACGAAAAGGGTTTGTCTTGGTGTTGCCTATCCCCCATTACAATTTGTACAGAAAGTTTTCAAACACCCTGTATATATATATATATATATCTATATAGTCTATTTACTTGTTAACGATATGTTTATTTTATTTATTACACGTATTTGTAAATATATACCTTGAATAATTCGATATGTTTATTAAATAAATCGCGTATCAATTAGCGTTCACTTTCTCCTTTCTGTGTGTGTGTGTGTGTGTGTGTGTGTGTGTGTGTGTACAGGAGAAATTTCTAAGCTCCGCCCCCTGTATGATCGATCAATGGTCACGTGACTCCTGCTACTACCTGGGCATATCTCTACCCATGCGTGCTCAGTTGACCGCTACAAGCCCTGGAACTCAGACGTGCATTTGAAAAAATACCACGTAGAAGAAAAATAGTAATGGCTACCTTTAATATTGCGTGTTCGACGTTTATGAAGTGGTATTCGGCAGTGTGAAGATGTGGTGGATACTCAAAGACTCCCTATTCCACCCTCCTTTGATACTTTTAAGGCTACATTGAACCGTGCGAAGCTTGAGGAACAAGAGGTTCAAATACTCTGAATGTTCTGACGAGAGCATTGCAGGATTTCGTGGTACAAGCGATGTATTGAACTATGTTGTAGACTAAACTTTATAAAAGCCGACATATACCGAGAAGTGGAAGAAACAACACGTGCAGAAGAGAAGCAACGGTTATGGTTAGTGAATCTTGTTGATGAGTGGTTGACAAGCGGCATTGTCATGTTGCATCATACCGAGTACTCATACCCTGCGACTGAGAATGTAAATCTTGTCATAATGGAGAATCTGAAGTATTTTTACCACTACATTAATATACGTACAGGGTGTCCATAAATGATTACCCTGATTAAAGCTTGCTAGGACTTTTAAATAAACACTCGTATTCAAACAGTTTTAATCGTAAGTAGATAAACATACAAAGTTTTGATACATAGTTAATGAACTTAATAAGCTTCCACATGTGCACCCCTAGTGGCACGTAAAATGTCTAAACGGTATTCACACTCACGCCACACATTTTCCAACATTTGTGGGTTAACTGTTGCAATTGCATCCGTAATGCGTTCTCGCAATGTCCTGATATCTGGAACAACTGTTGCATAAACCAAATCTTTAACATGACCCCAGAGAAAGAAATCCAGCCGGGTAATGTCTGGTGATCTTGGGGGCCATGGGATTGGCCCGTCCCTGCCAATCCATCGATTTGGAAATGTTGCGTCGAGAGTTTCACGAACAACATGCGCCCAATGAGGGGGTGCCCCATCTTGTTGGAAGATGACAGTTGACTGCCTGTCCTGCAGCTGGGGGATGGCGTAATTGGTGAGCATATCCAGGTACACAGTTGCGGAAACAGTGTTCTCAGCGAAGAAGAAAGGACCACTTATCTAGTCATGCATTAGTCCCCACGATACATTGATCTTCGGACTGCCCCGAATATGCTCCCTTACGGCACGTGGGTTTTCCGATCCCCAAATACGCACATTGTGTCTGTTGACTCTACCACTAAGATGAAACGTAGCCTCGTCTGAAAAGCAGACACGTAACAAGCAGTCATTATCCTCGTCAATGCTGTTCAAAATGTCAATAGCGAATTGTTCACGTTTTGAACGGTCATCAGGCTTCAGTTCTTGAACAATTTGTACCTTGTACGTTTGAGTAACACCTTGTGCACCGTAGACTTCGGTATCTTTAGTTGGCATGAAGCTTGTCTCACCGATTTCCTTGGTGACCGTGTGAAAGCAGTTTGAATGTTTTCCACCGTCCCATCGGAAACTGATGGTCTACCACTGCTCTTTCCCTTTTCCACGTTTCCAGTTTCCGAGAATTTTTTCATCCACGACTTAATTAACTTCACATCAGGTGGATTCTTTCCATACTTTGTTCTGAACCTTCGCTGAACACTGACAGGAGATTTTGTTTCTGCAAGCCACACAACACATTGTGCCTTCTGTCTCACAGACGCCATCCTAACTGAACAGCTACTACAGCGCTCCTAGCGGCGAATTCGGTAGACGAAACACACCAGCACAGAAACTCTATGCGTGTACGAGATCACTTGTAAAAAGAAAACGGATGTAAGATTCGTCATTAAAACATGAGAGCATACTGTTTTCAGGGTAAACATTTATGGACACCCTGTATATCATGAGGTTTGTAGTGAGGTTGTGGCTAAAGGCCTGCTTGAGTTTTTAATAGAATTTAGAGAGGAATATTGTCTGCTAAGCTAAAAAGAAAAATATGGGCATATGTTTCTCTCAAATAGTGCGCCGGAGTGTGAATAAAATGTGTTTAGTTCGTGAAAATCCCCCTGAACGAAAATGTCTGGTGCGCATTCTGGGGAGTGGGAGTGACAAAACATTAAAACCGATATTGCTTCATGTATCGCAGATGGAAAATTTCTCAAAACACCTACCCAGTATAATGGGATACAAGTATTCACATGAATCTTCCACGTTGGAACGCCGTCGTACACATTTCATCAGCTTATGGTGTGACTCACTCCTCCACACCTCCCGTCGAGTCGATCCGCCTACCTGTGGCTCATAGTCATCTCAGAGCTTAAACCGACTGGACGTGCACCCGTCACAGTAGAATACGATGGAGCTTCCTTTGAGAAGCATTCTCAACGCCGTGTACGATGTGTCCGTGACGAAGTCATTGCGCGTGTTCAGGCGTAAAACCGATGCCATTAACTATGTACTGAAAAACGACTTGTAGACAAACTCTGGTAAACGGAATGTTGTCATATATGTTGAGAACATGAATAGAGTCTTCGTGGTAGTTGAGAAGTAGAGTGAGGATCGTTATAAAATAAAAGAAGAGAGCAGATTAGTGATACCCCTCATATGCCATTGTTTGTACGTTGTATATAAATAACGATCAGCCATGCATTGATATATGATTGATGTGGAAGAATGCACTGATAATAACGTTCTTGTCCCTACGCGAAACCGTTTCATCCTCGACAGAATGTTTGAAGTCAGTAGTATAGCCGCAAAAGGGGAGAGTGCAAGAATGTTGCAGGTTATTATGTAATGTTGCAAAGGGGGAGTGTTGCAAAGGGGGGAGGGGGTGGGGGGTTGCAAAAAAAAAGAAAAAAAAGAAAAAAGAAAAAAGAGTACTGACCTTTGTTGCCAACCTAGGTTGCAAGGGGCATGCAATTTGGGAGCCTCCCCCAAGCTATTCCCCCCAAAGGGCCAGAGAGAAAGGAGGAGAGGTGTTCACCTGGCAGGAGCCAAGTGCACATTAAGACTTCAGCCGAGTAGGCGTTGTTTTATAGGCTCCTAATCAGCCAGAATCAGCCAATTGGCTGAATCAGCCAGAATCAGCCAGTTGGTTGAGCCAAGGGGGGAGAGGTACACATGCAGGAGGTACACATGCAGGAGGTACACACACATACGCACACGTGCAGGAGGTACACATGCAGTAGTTACACATGCAGGAGAGAGAGAGAGAGAGAGCTGAAGGAGGGAGAGAGACGCCTGTAGGAGAGAGAGAGAGCTAAAGGAGGGAGAGAGACGCCTGTAGGAGAGAGAGAGACGCCTGAAGGAGAGAGAGAGAGAGAGAGTAGTTGCCTTTGATAGCAAGGCATATTATTTTCGTTTTCCTAACCTAAGAGGCCACTAAGGGGTTTACCAAAGGGCCAGAAAGAGAAGGACCAGAGGTCCTTGCTCGGCTGGAGCCGAGCTGGGAATGAGTCTTTCACCAACTTCGTGGTCTTTTATAAGCCTCTATTCTGGCTGAGTTGCCAGATAGCGCAATGTGTTCAGTTGCCAGATAGCGCCATGTATCCCATTAATCATCCATTGTGTAACACATATATGACGGCAGTTATTCCAATTAAATTCTGTTTATTAAATAAATACACAATCAATCTTTATTAATTGCATACCTTTCCAGTTTTTTTTTGCAATGATCGGATTGCTAGATATATATTATATTATATATTATATATATATATATATATATATATACACATTCTTTTCTTATGTTAGGTAAATATATATATATATATATATATATATATATATATATATATATATATTATTTATTTTATAACATTTAATTTTAGTTTAGAAGCAAATTTAACATTAACTTCATTGAACTTAAAGAAACAAATAACATAGTTTACCTTCGAAAACGTCATAATAGAAAATAATTAATTTTATGGTTAACTAGTTTATTTCGTTTACTATAATTATACAGTCTTTTAAACAGCTTATGATACATATATATATATATATAGTGTAGATGAAGCCAATTAAATTCTACTTATTAATAAATAACTTTTTACACACAAACTACATCTTAACTGCAAACACCTTGCACATCAATTCTTATTATCATTATTATTATTATTATTATTATTATTATTTCTACAATGAAACGGGGTCGAAGAACACCTGATGGGTGAGAGATCTTCCCCCCAATATATATATATATATATATATATATATATATATATAAAATAAACGAGTAACAACTCATGCACACACACACACACACACACACACACACACACACACACACACACGATGAAAGGCAGAAGCTAAATCAGTTCGAATCGTGTCCCTAGAGACCTTTTTCGGGTCGAGGGATTATCCTTCTACAAGCTATTCGAGCAGAAACCACCACTGACTTCAGATATTAATATTGTCATTGTTATTACTTCTACAATGCAAATATTTACGCGTAATTTGTATGGTGTCATATAGAAATATAATGATATATATATATATATATATATATATATAGTGTAGATGAATCCAATTAAATTCTACTTATGGCAGAGTTTGTTTCTAGTGAGAAAGGAAAGCCAATGTTCTTAGTGAATGGGTTTTATATGTAAGAGATCAGCAAAGCCCAGCTGTTCATCATTCCACAAAAAAGAAAGTGGTTGGCAGATAAACGGGTACCCTACGTGTCCTAGTGGTTAAGACGCTGGGGCTGTTGATGGTTCCACGTTAAACTGTAGGTCTAAGGTGGTCATTCCACATAATAAAAGAAAGTGGTTGGCAGATAAATGGGTACCCTATGTGTCCTAGTGGTTAAGACGCTGGGCTGTTGATGGTTCGGAGTTAAACTGTAGGTCTAAGGTGGTCATTCCACATAATAAAAGAAAGTGGTTGGCAGATAAATGGATACCCTACGTGTCCTAGTGGTTAAGACGCTGGGCTGTTGATGGTTCCACGTTAAACTGTAGGTCTAAGGTGGTCATTCCACATAATAAAAGAAAGTGGTTGGCAGATAAATGGGTACCCTACGTGTCCTAGTGGTTAAGACGCTGGGCTGTTGATGGGACGTGGTTCGGAGTTAAACTGTACGTCTAAGGTGGTCATTCCACATAATAAAAGAAAGTGGTTGGCAGATAAATGGGTACCCTACGTGTCCTAGTGGTTAAGACGCTGGGGCTGTTGATGGTTCCACGTTAAACTGTAGGTCTAAGGTGGTCATTACACATAATAAAATAAAGTGGTTGGCAGATAAATGGGTACCCTACGTGTCCTAGTGGTTAAGACGCTGGGCTGTTGATGGTTCGGAGTTAAACTGTAGGTCTAAGGTGGTCATTCCTCATAATAAAAGAAAGTGGTTGGCAGATAAATGGGTACCCTACGTATCCTAGTGGTTAAGACGCTGGGCTGTTGATGGTTCCGCGTTAAACTGTAGGTCTAAGGTGGTCATTACACATAATAAAAGAAAGTGGTTGGCAGATAAATGGGTACCCTACGTGTCCTAGTGGTTAAGACGCTGGGCTGTTGATGGTTCGGAGTTAAACTGTAGGTCTAAGGTGGTCATTCCACATAATAAAAGGAAGTGGTTGGCAGATAAATGGGTACCCTACGTATCCTAGTGGTTAAGACGCTGGGCTGTTGATGGTTCCACGTTAAACTGTAGGTCTAAGGTGGTCATTACACATAATAAAAGAAAGTGGTTGGCAGATAAATGGGTACCCTACGTGTCCTAGTGGTTAAGACGCTGGGCTGTTGATGGTTTCACGTTAAACTGTAGGTCTAAGGTGGAGTGGAACAAAGAAAGTGGTTGGCAGATAAATGGGTACCCTACGTGTCCTAGTGGTTAAGACGCTGGGCTGTTGATGGGACGTGGTTCGGAATTAAACTGTAGGTCTAAGGTGGAGTGGAACAAAGAAAGTGGTTGGCAGATAAATGGGTACCCTACGTGTCCTAGTGGTTAAGACGCTGGGCTGTTGATGGGGCGTGGTTCGGAGTTAAACTGTAGGTCTAAGGTGGAGTGGAAAGCTTGACCTTCGTCAGAATGAACAATTCGGGCGGACCTTAGACCCACAGTTTAACGTTGAAACCGAATGTTATTTTTAAAATATAATTATGATATATTTCTTTATACCCTCTCGATTACATTAGTGACTAATGATGCGGGAAACTGAGTAAATGGAAATATTATTATTTTCTCGAAAACTATGGGTGATAGAAAACGTCTGAAACCATATTTGGAATCAATATCAAAAGTTCTATACGAATCACCAAATAAGTTTCAAAGGAGAATAAGAACATTAAATCTATTAGTGAAAATATAAAGATGCAATTACTCGTCCGTACCCGTTATAGCGGAATGGTACACGTCATAGCTCCACCCAGCTACATCGGCAGCCAATCACGACGAACATCTGGTCTTTTGGGCGGAGCTTGGCGAATGTGCATATAAAAGGGGATATTTTTCAGTTGGGAGTAACAGTAGCTATTTTCGCATCAGTGAATAACACTAGGCAACAAATTTCAACTTTTTTTTTGTTACAGACACGTGAACTACTGATTCCTACTAAAGCGCTGATGCTGATTTCAGATCTGATATCAAAATTTCTCTATCACGTCCAGATTTTGTGTAACCGAAAACCCCTATTTTTCATTTTTTTTTCTCACCCGCTTCTATTACGAAAGCCGTCTAAGCTACTTTTCCGTGCCACGTTTTATGTTAAGCATACTTAAATAATTAGTGAACAGGGATGTCTTTCCTCCTTTATTCTGGCTTAAGACAGACAGCGGAATTCCGCTGGCGGAGTTACCACCCCTGCGCCCACCACCACCCAAAGCGCGTTAGTATTTTGTTGTTACTACTGAAAGGCAAATTCCTGTTCTTAAGTGAAACTTTGGTGTGTCCTCTTCCTTTGTCGCTTGTAGGATGACGAGCTCTCCTTCTGCAGGAACCAACAATAATCTCCCATCATATTTGGGTTGAAATTACCTTGGTATCTGTTTTCCATAACTGAGATCTGTTGGTGGAAGCGCTCACCATGCTCGTCACTTACAGCCCCAAGGTTGGCCGGGAAGAAGTCAAGATGAGAATGTAAAAAATGAATTTTCAAAGACATTCTGCATCCCATTATTTCATAAGATTTAAGCATGTTTTCTACGAGTTTACGGTGGTTTTCAGCTTTGTGGTTTCCAAGAAAATTTTGACAACTTCAACGAAAGATGTCCATGCTCCTAGTTCATTCTCATTTAGGTTAGATGGAAACGATGAGTCGTGGATGACACTGCGGATCTGTGGTCCAGTGAAAACTCCAGCTTCTAGCTTAGCATCTGTCAATATTCCTTTGAATTTATCCTTTAAATATTGGAAACCACTACCTTGATGATCCATACCCTTCACGAAATTTTTCATAAGGCCAAGTTTAATGTGAAGTGGTGGAAGATGTACTTTCTGAGGGTCAATAAGTGCTGGGTGTTTCACATTGTATTTACCAACAACATGTTCAGTTCTAGATGGCCAATCATGTTTTTTGTAGTGGTTCTTGTCATCTCTGCTGTTCCATAGACACAAAAAGCACATATGCTTTGTGTAGCCCAACTGTAACCCAAGAAGTAATGATACAACTTTAAGGTCGCCACAAATATTCCATGTGTGGTCCTTATATTTGATGAGTCTTAGCAGCAGTTTCATCGATTCATAAGTCTCATTAAGGCCAGTGGCATGTGCTACAGGTATTGAAGGTTTTTCATTGCCGTTGTGCAGTAATACAGCTTTAAGGCTAGCTTTACTAGAGTCAATGAACAGTCTCCATTCTTTTGGATCATAGCGACAGCCAATCCCTTGCATCAGACCACTGATATCGTGGCAGAAACAAACGTTTTCTTCCTGTAAGTAAAATGATGAAAACTGCAAATGGCGATGGCGGAAATGGGAAACTTTGGTGTTTGGTTGGAGAAGATTAAATTCTTGAAGTCTTGAACCAAGCAACTCTGCCTTTTCTTTGGTAATTCCAAATCGCACTAAGTCATTTAACTCCGCTTGACTTAACAAATGTGGGGAAATATTTGCATCTGGAACATATATGCCATCTTTCCCTGTTTCTATATCACTAGCAGAATCTTCAGATGAACTGCTGTCTGTTATCGTTGCTGGTGGAACTGGTGGTGGATTTGTTTCATCATGTGGTACTGGTTTCATTGCTGATTCGCAGTTTGGGTACGTGATCTTTGATTTGTTTTTCTTTGTGAAACCAGCAATCTTTGTCAAACAAAAAATAACAATCATTGAAGTGATTTTTCGGCTCACGCCAAACCATGGGGACTGAGAACGGCATAGCTTTTCTTTTACCATTCATCCAAGCTATTAACATTGCATTGCACTGTGCACAGCAAATATGTGGTGCCCAGTCCCTCTGTTGGTCTCCTAACTTACAGTCAAAATAACACTTGTAGGCAAGTTTAATCTTTGTTGTTATGTTTCTACGTTGTGGCTTAGGTGTATATTGTCCACAGACAAAGCAGAAGTTGTCTGGGTGATTTACACAAGCACGTCTATTTGATGCCATTTTGAATTACCATACAATATCTGAAAAAACGTAGAAAGTAATTATTACGATGTGCAAAATAAAAAGAAATACACACCGTAGTACAAAACAAATGCTATAAAAACACACAAGTCACCACAACCTGTCACTTGCTCATCAGCAGAGAGCTTCAACAACCGTTCTGCTTGACTGTCACGTAGCGACTGACCGTTGGGCCGTTGCCCGTTACTATGCTCTTGACTCAGTGTTGCCAACTCGGGATAAATTTTATTTATCAAAATTGTTCGAATTTGTATATAGTTGGCAAAAAAAATTGCTTTAACTTGAAAAGCAAGTTTCATATTACTGGCATTAAGCCGATTAAAACCAAAATCTGGACGTGGTAGAAAATTTTACTAAAAGTGATTTGCATTTTACACAAAATCTAGACGTGATAGAAAAAATCTAATTATAGATTTGAAATCAGCATACCGAAATTAGCTAGGAGCACCTATTTGGTCTTCTGTAACAAAATCTTTGTTGCCTAGTGTAATCATTCCTCAACCATGGACCTGTACGTCTCCCCAGATTTGTATGAAGAAAGGGATACTGCAGCATTAACTGCAGTTAGTCTTTTTAACGCGATTGATCGTGACGACTTATTTTCAACGCAAACCGTAGAAGATACTTGCAGTGAAGCTCCTTACAATCCGACGCAAGGGACTACCATAGAAATATAAGTGTCCATAATTCGATTTTATATATATATGGAGAGTTGTAGTATTTCGTCAAATAGATACTAGTCAAAAATGTCAATCAATGTTATTTCCCCATCATGCTAAAATCGAAATTGGTAATCGAACCAAAGATATCTTCACATAATGGGGATCTGTCTGTATACTCTGTATATGTTTTAAAAGCATTATTCCTTTAAGGTCCGATGAGGATTTGACACGTGTTATACAATCTTTTGAAGAACCTCGGAATATGGATGATATACTGATCAGTCAGCAGTGTCACACATCCTCCACCATGGACCTGTACGTCTCCCCAGACTTGTATGAAGAACGTGATACTGCAGCATTAACCGCAATTAGTCTTTTCAATGCGATTGATCGTGGCGAATTATTTTCAACGCAAACCGTAGAAGATATTTGCAGTGACGCTCCTTACAACCCGACGCAAGGGACTACCATAGAAATGTAAGTGTCTATAATTAGAATTTTATATATATATGGAGAGTTGTAGTATCTCGTCAAATAGATACTCGCCAAAAATGTCAATCAGTGTTATTTCCCCATTATGCTAAAATCGAAATTTTTATGGCGTTCACTCCTCGAACCAAAGATATCTTCACATAATGGGGATCTGTCTGTATACTCTGTATATGTTTTAAAAGCATTATTCCTTTAAGGTCCGATGAGGATTTGACACGAGTTATACAATCTTTTGAAGAATCTCGGAATAGGGAGGGTATACTGATCAGTCAACAATGTCACCGAAATAATGTAAGTGTTTTTCGATCTTTTTGGGATAAGAAGACAATATATTTTCATAAATTTATTAAATGAAAGAAATCAGTACAATAAACGAATATATCGTTACAAATATACGAACAAAAACATTATAATATACAACGAGTACGTACAATTGGAAAACGGTTTTTTATCTGTCTGCATACCATTTCATCGTTTCGGCGAGTGTGACACGGGTCAAATAAATTTAAAAAATTTATAAATTCTTTATCATTTGACATATGCATGAGAAATGAGACACAGTACATTCCGCAAACATTAGTAAAATATCCTTGCATGCGAAATGGGTCCACACAACTTCGGGAATATGTAACTGAGCGAGAAATTTTACAATAATAGGGTCACTCCAGGGTTGAGTACCGAGTGAATCAAAATAGTACAGGCGCTGTCTATTTTTAAAATAGACAGCGATCCAGTGAATCCCTTCATTACCGATGATGTCTGTGTTCACAATAAGACTACCGCATTCTCGCGTACTTGGCAAACTCAATGTTTCATTCTTCGCAAACACGCCGATAAATTTGGAACGTGTGACTCGCTCCATTACTTTCTGAAGTGTATTAGCATCCATTTTAAAAGTCAGTGATAACGCTTCTAAATCTATCTACTTCTATTAGGGCTTGCGATTCGAGATATACTAGTACACTAATAGGAGCGTCTATAGGCTTGGCGAATTCCAGCCGCACTGAGATGTTACCGCTCTGCTGGGGTTAAATGGGTATTTACGCTAGCAGATAAGTCAGGTGTAATGTCAAACGGTAAAGGTTAAATTGATCAATGAATTCTTCCTGCGTTACCCCATTACCAAGCTCATCACAATCACCTGCAATATGGGTCAGATTACTATAGGCTCTGGCACAAAGAGGTAACACAGCGTCTGATGAATAGTCCGTACCCATTGTTCCACCCAAAGCAGTGCCATTAACGTATAGAGTTATATTTTTAAGTCCGAAATTCTCGAATTTAAAGGCACTCTTTTTATATTTTCCATTCACCGAAGCGTGGTCCTGCATGCCGATTAATATCCTTTTAGGAAGATTTCCCAGGGCAATGTTTTCTATCTGCTTCGATGCCAACCCTGCAGGAACCGTATATAGTTTGATCTGCACTCTGTTAATAGGATATTTCACTGTAGCGTTTAGTAAATTTTTCTCAATTTCTAGTTGTTTTGGTGAACTTAATTTCACTCGCCGTACGCGGAGGTATGTGTCCATAATGTGAACCACAACGGACTTTGCACCCTCTTCTTGATTCGCATCCAGATTTAAGCAGATCTCAGGACTCGTGCGGGTGAGCTTTATTTTCATATCCACCCCGTTCACAAGCAACTTCTCCTGGAAAGTGAAATCTGTGTGCAACCGTCCAAAACACTCGTATATTTCTTTTTAGAATTTTTAAATTTGTCCTTTATACTATTTTCATCTTTAGTTTGATAATATCCCTCCGCACTTAAAAAGGTAGCCTTCGCTTCTTTGGAAAAGTTGAGGACATTTTCCAAATAGGCTCGTAGATGATAGTACCCCGTGCCTGCCGATATGTTGGTCTGATTTAAATATACGTCACACTGGTTGAATATGGCGTGCAGAAAGTTTGTTTCAGGGTATACAGCATATTTGTCATCGCAGCCGTTCCATCAGAATGGGCTATACGTAGCTTAGCGTACATGTGCACACAGCTTGGATCAAAAAAGTAAGGACCTGAGCTGGGTATCACGAATTCTATAGGTGCACTCGGGAACTAATTGTGTTTAAAGGGTTAATTGTAATAAAGTCACTGTGCTCAATAGAAACTTGGTTGGCGGGAGCTCAAAAAAGGACAGCTCCGATTTACAGCATTGTGAACTACATGGGTGGATGAAGCGTGCCATGGCGAAATAGTGACTCCTCTCTCGACAAGTGGTAAACAAACTATGATTCATGAGATCAATATCCTTAGCTTATATCAGTCAAAAAGTGGTCAACCATAGGTTTCATTCGCTTACAGCATTTCTTTTTTGATAGCCTTTTACGTTTAATACCACGTGACCCCTTCTTCTTCCGGGAGCCCTCTTCTTCTTCCCGCCACCACGCATTTTTCTCTTTGCATCTTTGATGATTTCGTTCCGTGTACGCTTTAAATGTTTTTTTAGAGCTTCTTTAGGTTTAGCCCCGGCCAATATGTCTTCTGCAGTGTTAAGGCCTGATTGTAGCGCTTTCCTTCCAAGGTATCTGGCACCCCTCTTCAGCAAAGGAACAGCCGTACGTAGTATGGATGAAAAAATGGATCCAAGTCCACTACCGCGCTGGTATCGCATCCCTCGATAGACGGTGAAAGGCTTTCTATCCATTATAACTCAGTGCGTCGAAAGTGTAGCTTCACTGTTAAGCTCCCGTTACCGAATGGGAAGTTTTCGCCCTCAATCGTTCTTATATATATTGTGATATTGGTTATTAAATTAGTTGCGACATTCACATAATGGGGTCTGTCATATGTAATACTCAAACTCCTTCCTCTATGGTTGGGGATGTGAGCAATGCGCAGCAGGCGTGCCTGGGTATCCCCAACAAACTGGTGCTCCACTATATTACTGTAAATATAGCACATGTCTGGGGACCTTTCAGCCAATTTCTCCATCTTCAATTGATACATTAATCTGGACAAGTTATACTGTGTCTCGTGAAATGTGTCTCTTTGGAAGGCTGCGCTATATCGGCCGTTGGTTAGAATTTTGAACTTTCTATGTTCTTTAAGATCTGTTAGTCTTTGATTTTAGGATTAGTGTATGTGCAGGGTTGTTTACGATTTCATATACTAAATCATTCGTAAGGTTTGAGTTTCTTAAACTTACGTTTAAGCCTCTCACAACATCCTCGGCCGAACCATATTGACCCGGCCCTAGTCTTACTTCTGTACTGTAATACCGTGCAATCTTAGTCCGAGCGATGCGCATAGTTTCATCCATAGCTACCCCAGCTTTTTCACACTCGTCAATGTCTCTAAGAATCGTAAAAACGGTCTTTATGTTCAATATTTAAAAAGACGGTGTCCAGCTGAATTTCGCATATCCCCACCTCATACGAATCACGACCCAATTCAATGTGCCCATGGAGTTCTGTTACAAAGTTGGCTAGCGTGTTGTTAGGGTGTACAGACAGGGACGAGGAGGACGGGAGTGTGACGTAGAAATGGTTAGGAGCCATGTTGCATACTATTTAAGCTTCATTATTGCATCAGCTTTTATATAGGTGTTGAAGCTTTCTGGGTACCCTAGCCATTTCACCAGGTACATTTTTTCCTTCCTGAACCTTTGCTTCCTAAAATTTTCTCAATTTTAAACACATTTTTTTCTAAATTAAACGCAACTTTCTGCAATTCCTCGCGGTAAAAGCCTCCTGAGATTTCTTCCCCATTCAAATCTTCAATGTAATACATCATTATCTCACCTTTAGGTCTCACAGCCCTAACTTTAAAAATCTCGCGTGTCCATCCTTGCTCAAAACCCTTTGCGAATTTATTCCCGAACGCGACAGCCTTACATAATCATTGATTTTGAAGCGCACAGAGTGTGTGGTGGTGGTGTTCCATCTCTTCTGGGAGCGTACCTCTTTCTAAAACTTCGTTAGGTGTTGCCCCAATCGTGCGATGGTGTGAGCGGTTGTAGGATGATGCCAATGATTCCAGAATGTCTAGAAATCTGTATGTGTTTTTATGTGTAAAATAACGGTGCATGCGTTCCTTTATGGTGCGCTGAACTCTTTCAGCTAAAGAAGCCTTATGTATAGAATTGGTTGTGTAATAGCTGATATTAAACTCTGTCAACATATTCTGAAAAGCACGGCCTATAAACTCCTTCCCCATATCCGTACAAAAATAGCCAGGAACCCTTTTTCTTTTAACATTAGCGTTTTGGTGGCTTTAGCAACTGTTTCAGGTGATTTATTTTTCAGAGGAACTAGCCACAGATATCTAGAGAACATCTATTATGAATAGAATGTAGCGGTAACCATCGTTATACACAGAATATCTTTGCATGTCTGTTAAATCTGCTTGCCAAATAGAATCAATCGAGGAAGCCGTTGTCTTGGCTGTTTTAAACCTTTTTCTCACAGGCTTATGAAGCGTATAAGCGTCCTGCTCCCTCAAAAATCTTCAACATCTTTTTTTCCTACTCCGTAAACGTACAGTCTATCTACGCCGCCGTAAGAGGATGGGGTAGAAATGTCATAATAACGTTTAGTTAATACGTTAGCCATTTGCGTATTTTAGAGGCACGTGGGTAGGGTTGGTTTAACCTCTTCTTCTCCTCTTCAAAGGTGTTACCGCCGGGGGTGACGGCGCCTTCAATTGTGTCACAGGCGTTGCATGTTCCAAGTCTTTTAACCTGTTCAGATTTCCTATCACGTTTTAGGGACATTTATTTGTTGTAGTCTTGCTTTAATATGCTTCCATCCTGATGGTGATGGCCTATCCCACTTTCTCACCAGATCATGGACAATGTCTACGATATTCGATCCCTGTACCTTTGATCCTTCCACAATGATCTCCCTGTATCGGTCCATTGTATGGCGGGATCCTCATTCAATAGATTATAAAGACTTAAGCCTTTACTCCTCAATGTAGTGGGAGGGTTTTTTAATACATGTTCGATATGTTGTGTGGCTAATTTTGGTTGGTCAGCTGTATCGTCGGACAGTCCTATGTCGCCATCGTCCCCCGTGCTGTGCCTAATAACCACAGGAATCTCTGTCGGTCTTATAATTTTCGTACTCGTGAAGAAATTTCTGCAGAGCTTCTTGGTATAAGATTCTTTTCTCATCAGGTGTTTTTTCACTGTTTAATAGGGCTAACAATTCGCTTTCCATTCTTTTAAGTCTGCTTTTACGGGGATCTAGATCCGTGTCTGGATTCTTTGCAGTGAAGCGTACACCTCGGGGAATCACTACCACTTTCTTCATTATATTAATCTAGTCAGTAAAGGACCCAAAACTGAAAATAAGATGGGGAGAAATGACCCTCTGTTTGTACAATAATTCGTTTTTTCTTCCTACAGTTTGTTTTACGAGCGAGTGCACGTATTATGTTCTTGTAGCGGCGTAGGCGAGCCTTCTGATGGGTTTTCATTGATACATTGCAATTTATAACGTTAAGACAGATTTCACAGATGCATTTTAAAAAGTCGGAGTCGATATTTTTAATAAACATCTGCTGCATTGCCCGGGGCAGTCGATGATAGATTTTTATTAATTCATGGTATTTCTTTAGTCTCTTTGTCATTCTGGAATATACACCGTTTCAGGCTCGTTTGGAAATATATTCGTTCGCAGAAGCACTCTAAACGTGTTTCGCGGATGAAGGTCGCAAAGCAAATATCCGTAACGCGTGCTTGTAGCTTCTTTATAAACTTCCAAAAACTCCTTACGCTGATTCGGGAACATTTGATTGGCTAATACCCCAATTTGTGATACATCTCTACGTTGCGCGAATAAGACTAGATATTGCGTATTTAACGACACATCGCGCATGTATCTATTTTTGAAAAATAGATTCTGATTGATGAAGAACACGCTTATGTTAAGATGGTGGGAGAATACTGTAAATGTCTCGGCAAACGTTTTATCCATCTCCAACATGAGATCGTCAATTACAATGATTGTATGTTCAGTTCCCTTTAGCGAATTAACGTCATATACACCTTTGTGGAACAAAATATCATCTTGGTACTCGTTGAACACTGATTGATACGTCGAATAGCACCATATAACTTTATGCACAAATTTCGAGAACATCTCGCCCTTTTCTTTAATGATTTTAAGCATAAACACAGTTTTACCACATCCTGTAGGTCCAGATATAATACATGTGGATGGGCTCGTGAATCTGAATTTTTCTACAGAGTCCATTTCTAACACGTCACACTCCTAAGTGGGTCATTTACAAAATATTACAAATTTTGAGTGCTGATCCTTATATTTCTTCTCCCACAACCGTGAATGACGATGAGTAGAGCACCCATCATTACGGATGACCTCGACGACAGTGTAGTTGTGATCTCCTCCCCTGAACCCTCACCAGCGATACGGTAACACGTCCAAAGCGGAGGTATGAGAACCCACGTCAGGTATAAAGCGACCGAAATACGCGTCTGTTGCAGCGGTAATAGACCCCAACCCTCAACCTCTTACGCAACAACCCCAGCAGCACCTAATATATCCCCTTATCATCCGCCCCCCGTTCTGTTAAGTCTACAATAATAGAGCCCCAACCACCCTCCTACGCAACAGGGCCCCCATCAGCAGCACCTTAATATATCCCTAATTCCGCCCCCCCGTTCTGTTGAGGATGTATACGCGAATTGGTGCGATCCGCAGCCCCCACCCCAGCCTTGACTAGAAATCGGTATAGAGTCAGGGTCGACCCTAGAGTCATGTATAGCAATGGTATTGAGCGCGGATACGCGGGTGTAGAGCATATTATAGAGTTTGCTCTTCAGAATCGCGACGAGCGTGAGTCAGGACGAGTCTGTCCTTTGGGTTCGGGTCAGATGACGGTGATGTAGACGATTATTGGGTGATAGTGCCATTTAGACGTTTGGCTGCTGAAGATGTAGAATATATATTAGGGCGTATAATGCAAGCCGCCCAAAGTAGTATAGCCTTCAATATGGACAACTTCACGGTAAATATTGACCATGTACCGTGTTGCGGGTCATAGTGCCATACCGTATACTCTTAACTTCAATTCTCAAGCTATTTGACGGCATATAAACGTCGATCGTGGTTGCGGCTTTATAGCAGTACTCTTAGCACGTATGTTTACTGTACAAAATACACGACTCAAAAAATTTGGTTGCCTACAGTCGTGGAGCATGCCGTAAACTAGCTGTAGACTGTGAACTTGAATTTGACTGTAATATGGGTCCTGAAGAGCTGAGAAGGTAGAACAGGAAATGAATGTCCGCATAGTTGTTTGGTTGGATGATCGTCGTAGGACTGTGTATGTTTTTAAAAGCTGTGTGAGAGATCGTACAAGGCCCCTACTTATTTTAGGATTGTCAGGGACAACGTATCTCCCCATCCGTAATATAAGGTGGCTTTACGCGAGTTATGACAAAAGTCGAAAATATGGGAGACATCATGATTTGTGTAAGGGGTGCCTCGAGTTTGCGGATGATATAGTGAGACATTGTAAAGAATGTCACATGGTATGTGAGCAGTGTAAAAGCACCAAATGTGAAAGCCGTGTAGTTGAAGCTGAGAAGAGAGACTGTGATGTGTGTAGACGCACATTTTTCAATAATAGCTGTTTTGATTCCATAAATCAATTGGCACGTGCAGGAAAATGAGAATCTGTGAATGTGGTATGTTTCACACAATGGATAATTGGGGAAAATTTAAGCACAAGTGTGACGTAATTCACTGTCCTACATGCCAGGAGGAATATAAGGCGGATGGAGTAAAGCATGTATGTTATATGAAAGATGCTAAGCCTAAAAATAACCCTTGTATAACTGTATACTACGATATAGAAACATATACGAACGCTGAAACCAAAGAGGTAATTCCACATTTACTTGTGAGCCAGACTATCTGTGATGAGTGTATGGATATCGAATGTGACGAGTGCCCCAAATGTGGTAAACGGACAAACGTTTTTAAAACGAATGTCAGCGATAGTCCTGTGAAACTATTTGTGTCCTATATTGTCAAGTTAGCCGACAAGTTCAAAAAAATGACTGTGTATATTCTCGCCCATAACGGGGCAAAGTTTGACACGCAGTTCCTTTATAAGGAGTTGCTTGAACACGAATCCTCTGAGATATTTACAGGTGATCCATTGAAAAGAGGCAACAAATTAATACAGATGCAGATAAGAGGCAATGTACAATTTAAAGATACTTTATTATTCACACCTTGTAAATTAGCAAAGCTACCCAAGGTGATGGGAGTAGCAGCTGAAGTTTCCAAAGGATACTTCCCATACACTTTCCTCACCAGCGAGACTTTAAACTACGTAGGCCCACCACCCCCAAACATTATTTTGACTGCATGGATGAACGTGAAGACTTTGATCGATACTACGACAGTTTTAATGAAAGTAACCCTTATAATATAGCTGATGAATGTGAGCGTTATTGCGTGAATGATGTGCGTGTGCTTAGAGTATGTTTCCAGGCCTTTAGAAGGATGTACATAGCCCGTTTCAAATGCGATCCACTGCAAGTCGCAACCACCATCGCATCATTATGTTTTACGGTGTTCAAGAATAACTTCATGCCGAAAGACACCTTAGCCATTATTCACCGAAACAATCCCCGCAGTTACGGGCACAAGGCTATTTACTGGCTCATACACCTACAGCAACAGACAGGTGTATACATAAAGCACGCCCGCAACACGGGTGAAGTACCCATTAAGATTAATGGACGTGTTTTTTGGGTTGATGGGTTAAGTGAAAACCGTGTCACTGGTGTGAAGACTGTGTACTCCTTTAACGGTTGCTGGTGGCATGGATGCCCCCGTCCTGAGTGCGGAGTCACCGGAGATATCCACGGTAGGTCTCCTGCCGACTGTCTTGCATCGACCCGCACCCGCGATCAACTTATAGGATCACAGTTCACTCACAAAGTCTTGTGGGAGCATGAATATGATGCACGGATGGAGACAGACGAGGTGTACCGTGAGGAAAAAAACGATCAAGCGTTCAATGGTGCTGGATCCTCTCAAATGTGGTGATAGCTTGTTTGGAGGACGTACAAATCCTTTCAGACTATACTTCCCACCTACGGAGGGCGTGAAGCTCCATTACTACGATTTCTGTTCTTTATACCCATACGTGATGAAGAGCCATCCGTACCCCGTGGGCGCTCCTGAGAAACTGGGGCCTAGCCTACCATCCATCAATGAATTTTCAAAAAATTTGAATGATCGTTACTTTGGGATCTCTTTCGTAGACGTACTCCCCCCACGCAATTTATGGATGCCGATCTTACCTGTCGTTATCGACGACAAGCTCATGTTTCCCCTGTGCGTGAAGTGCGCGGAAGAGGATAACGGCGAATGTAACCATATACCCCACCAGCGTAAGATCAGAGGCGTATATACAAGTCCTGAGCTGGCCCTAGCCGTGCGCCATGGTTATAGAATACTGAAGATACATGAGGTGTGGAGGTTTCAGAAGCTACCCAACCTTTTCACACCATATATAAACACCTTTTTGAAGGATAAGGTTGAGGCATCAGGGTATCCGCGAGGAGTTGATACCGAAGATGAAAAGTCTGCCTATATTCAACGTTACCGCGACCGCGAAGGTATACAACTTGATCGTGTCCAAATTGTAAAGAATCCTGGCAAGCGCTTTAGTGCAAAGTTGTGTCTAAACAGTCTATGGGGAAAATTTGCGCAGAATACCGGCAGAGGGAGCATTCATTTGGCACAAAGTTATAGCGATGTCTGGGATTATGCCAATGCCCCGATAAAGAGGTCATGGAGATCGTAAATGTAGGTAATACTTACGTAATAAAGTACAACAACACTGAATTTGCCACAGATACCTCAAGGGTTACAAACATACCTGTGGCCAGCTTCACAACAGCCTACGCCCGTATAAAACTTTGGGGTCTATTGCATTCTCTTGGGCGGAGAGTATTGTATGCCGATACAGATAGCGTGATATTCACAGAGAGGGAGGGTGAATACATGCCCACTATTGGGGAGTTCCTCGGCGAGCTCACTGATGAGATCAAGGATGAGTATGGGGACAACGCATACGCCGACTCTTTTGCCTCAACAGGACCTAAGACTTATGGGTACGGGTCAGGGTGGGGGAGGAAATGAAATATATCGTGAAGGCAAAGGGTATTACGCTCAACCATGCGAATCGGGAGGTTGTTAACTTTGAGTCGTTGAAGGATCTAGTATGTTTGGATGAACAACCTCCCCAACTAATTGTAGGCACCCACAATTTTCGGGCGCAGAAGCTGGGGGCGTGAAGGAACTTAGGGGTACGATGGTGTGCCGTAACACCTATAGGAAACGTTACCAGTTACCTGGTACCTATGATACCGTACCCTTTGGATACCAATGATGCTTCTAACTCACACGTCTTGTATATAATCGTATCTTTGTATATATATATATATATAATATATATATATATATATATAACTTGATATCTCGTTTATTAAATCGTATTTGTAAATATATATAACTTGAATATCTCGTTTGTTAAATAAATCATGTTTCAAATAGCGTTTCACTTTCTCCTTTGTGTGTGTGTGTGTGGTGTGTGTGTGTGTGTTGTGCAGGTGAAAGTTCTAAGCTCCGCCCACTGTAAGACAGTGAGTCATGCTACTATCTGGGAGTCCCTGCGTGGTCAGTCGACCGCAGTAAGCCCGAGAGATCAGACGTGTATTCAGATCAGACGTGTATTCAAATGGCTACCTTTAATATTGCTTGTACAACTTTTACGAAATGGTATTCAGTAAAGTGCCAGGATGTGGTGGATACCGAAAAACTTCTATTCATCCCTCCTATGCCTCTTTTAAAAACACATTGGATTGTGCGAAGTTCCAAGATGTACAAATACTCTACGGATGTTCTGGTGAGACCGTGAAGGCTTTCGTTGCACAGACGATGTGCTGAAGTATACTGCAGAGCTAAACTTTATAAAGTCTCACATACACCGTGAAGTAAAAGAAACAACGCGTGCAGAAGAGAAGCAGCAGGTATGGATAATGAGTCTTGCTGATGGGTGGTGTGACAAGCGGTATTACGTCATGCTACACCATGTCGATTACTCATACCCTACGACTGGAAATGTGAATCTCGTGATCATGGACAATCTTAAGTATTTTTATCACTATATTAACGTATATCATGATGAGGTTCGTAGTGAGGTTGTGGCTAGTACCTGCGTGAATTTTTAACAGAGTTTAGAGACGAGTATCGTTTGATGGGCAGAAAGGAAAAATATGAACATATGTTCCTCTCAAATAGTGCGCGGAGTGTGGAGATATTTAGTAAAACATAAAATGTTCCTAGTTCTTATCCAAAATGTCTGGTGCGTAGGCTGGTAGTGATATTCTTGTACCGGTACAACAATTCGACTCGCGGAACAAGCCATTCACGTATCATCGAGTCAGCCGCCCGTCGAACCATTCCTGCCTACCTGAGTGCCTCACACGGCTCATAGTTATCTCAGAGCTTGAGCCGAGTGGACGTGCGCTCCTCGAATACGATGGAACTTCCTTTGAGCAGCATTCTCAACGCCTCGTACGATGTGTCCGTGACGAAATCGTTGCGCGTGTTCAGGCGTAATTCCGGTACCATTAGCTATGTACTGGAAAACGGAATGTAGACCGACAAACAAAACGGGTTTATTTAAGTATCGAGGAGATGAATAGAATCTTTGTGATAGTTGAGAAGTGGAGTGAAGATCGTTATAAAATACCTGCTAACGTAGGTACAAGAAGAGAGCAGATTAGTGACGCACCCTCATACGCCGTTGTATGTACGTTGTGTATAAATAACGATCGGCCGTGCATTGATATACGGTTGATGTGGAAGAATGCTTCTGATAATAACGCTCTTATTCCTACGCGAAACCGTTTCATCCTCGACAGAATGTTTGAAATCGTCGGATTCCGTAAACTGAAACCTATATTAGACGCGCGTGTTACGGATATGTTTTATTTTGATACAGTACTTGAATACGCATACACCGCTCTGCTCGATGGGTTTACCGAGTGTAGGGCTGGTGAGAATGGTCTAGTGCTGGATGTTTATTTAAAAAGTTTAGACTCTTTGAAATACCATGAACTTTGGTACAAAGCAATTGATCGGTACAAGGCTGAGCTCACCTACACCGTTCACCCTGAAGAACTATTTCTTTATATAACGCGCAGTGTCGTAACGATTTAGAAGATTATTTCAATTGCCGCTATGTTGAGTGAGTTCACGATTGAAAAGCTCGAGTCGGTAGAAATAAACCCTCGATTGGAAAAGCGTTCTTATAAACTTGTGTTTAATAATGTAGCTAACGATGAACTCTTTGTGCGTGCTTTTGATTGTATTCTAGACGTATTTAAAGATGACTTACCAACCGGTTGTAAAGTGGAACAAAATAGTACTAACGATATGAAATCCCTTCATATCGAATACAGGTTTCCCTATACTTTAAGCGGTGAAATATTATTAAGCCGCATATACTGCGTAATGCAGAGCAATAATGATGTAATTGTAAACTCGATTAAGACCGAGTTTAGTATTTTGAAAAAAAAGTGAATTGTATTTATATTTTGCTTGACATTTCTCCGTACTGATTATACGCATATTTCTATTGAAATGTATATTTATTTGAAAAGTATATTTATTTTATAATATATCCATAATGTGTGTGTGTGTATATTTCTCCTGTACTGTTATGTACATATTTCTATGAAGTGTATATTTATTTGAAATGTATATTTTATTTTATAATATATCCATAATTGTGTGTATATATTCCTTACTGTTATATGCATATTCCTCAAATGTATATTTATTTTCTATATATTTATAATAAAAAGAATGATGCAATGTGTTTATTAATTGTTATGCCTTCTACTACCGGTATTCGAAATAAATATGTATACAGTGGTATGCGGTATCTGGCAACATTTAAGCCTTCTAAGCCAACTGGCTGATTAGGCGTATATAATAATGTATACAATAATACTGCTTAAAAGAGGTATTCTGGCAACTCAAGCCATTTACAGCCAACTGGCTGATTATGAGTCTATAATAGTGTATACAATGGTATTGCGGTATCTGGCAATATTTAAGCCTTCTAAGCCAACTGGCTGATTAGGAGTCTATAATAGTGTATACAATGGTATCTGGCAACTCTGTCTTCGGAATACATGGCGCTATCTGGCAACTCATTTACAGCCAACTGGCTGATTAGGCGTATATAATAATAATGTATACAATAATACTGCTAAAAAGAGGTATCTGACAACCATTTACAGCCAACTGGCTGATTAGGAGTCTATAATAATGTATACAATGGTATCGCGGTATCTGGCAACTCAAGCCATTTACGCCAACTGGCTGATTAGGAGCCTATAAAACAACGCCAACTCGGCTGAAGTCTTAATGTGCACTTGGCTCCTGCCAGATGAACACCTCTCCTCCTCCTTCTTTCTCTTGGGGGATAACGCCGCCTCCAAGTTTTCCCCCACCCCCCTTTGCAACAACCCCACCCCCCTTTGCAACAACCCCCCTTTGCAACAAACCCCTCCCATTTTGCAACAAACCCCACCCCCCTTTGCAACATTACATAATAACCTGCAACATTCTTGCACTCTCCCCTTTTGCGGCTATACTACTGAAGTCGTCGGTTTCCGCAAGCTGAAGCCTATATTAGACGCGCGTGTTACGGATATGCTTTATTTTGATACGGTTCTTGAATACGCATACACAGCTCTGCTCGACGGGTTTACCGAGTTTAGGACTGAGCAAGGCGAGAATGGTTTAGAGCTGGATGCTTATTTAAAAGATTTAGACTCTTCGAAATATCAAGAACTTTAATACAAACGACTTGAGCGGTACAGTGCTGAGCTCACCTACACCGTTCACCCTGAAGAATTGTATCTTTATATAATGAGCAGCTGTCGTTACGACTTAAAAGATTATTTCAACTGCCGCTATGAATTGTGAAGATGAGTTCACGATTGAAAAGCTCGGAACGGTAAGAATAAACCATAGATTGTCAGAAAGAGATCAGGATGTTAATAAATCTCGGATTGGAACTTAAAAGTTACACTTAGTGGTTAGGATGAAGGAAATTAAGGATAAAAAAAAATTTAAATTAATTATATTTATAATGAAAACTATGTTACTAATTAAATGGGTATAACAAAAGGATATATAATTAAACTACACGGAAATTAACCTAAATGAATGGCTAAAGTGGGTAAATGAAATTGACTAAACATAAATAACTAAAAGAAATGATAAATGATGATATATAAATATGTGCAGGAAAGCCTATTGCTCAAGTTAGTATATAAATCAGAACTAGAGGCTAGAAAACCCCAAAATGGAATCTGGTGGATGCGGAAATGCAGACGACGGCCTCCAAGTGTTTTCTTTGCCGACGTGGTATCGGAGAGTACCAGCATTCAGAAAGAACCTTATAATAAGAATAGTGAGAATTATGAATGCAAGTTATATTGAAATTGAAAAAGACACATTTACATTACACAATTAAAGCAAACAAAAAAGAATCACAATAGTACAAATATCAAAACATCACAAACTCTAAACAATAAAAAGAATAAAAGTTACAAGACAGTCGGGCTGTACTCACCAAGAGGTAATGTATCTCAAACAGAAGTGAGGTCAGAGACGACTTGTCATACAAATAACACATCTCTTCCCCGGAAACAAACGTATGAACACATACATACTGATCGTTTAGGAAGGGTCAATGTGGGAGTAGAATTAAGTTGCAAATTTATAGTTTTAAGTTATTTTAGCTTTAATAGCTTTAATAAACAGGGCATTGAAAATGAACTGTTAAGGATAAATTCTGGCCAAGAAGAGTATCTTCTTGACAGTGTTTATAAACTTGTATTTAATAATGTTGTGGCTAACGATGGCCTCGTGGTGCCTGCTTTTGCTTGTATTCTATCTACGTTTAAAGATAACTTGCCAGCCGAATGTAAAGTGGGTACAAAAATAGTTTTAAACTAAATGAAGGCCCTTTACATCGAGTATAGGTATCCCTTTAACTTGAGCGGTGAAATATTGTTAAATCGTATTTATTGCATCTGCAAAGCAAAAATAATATAACTGTAGACTCGCTCACGTGAGAGTTTAGTGTTTTAGTTAAGCGTAGTAGAACATAAAGTGTATGCATTTTGAGGGTTTTGCAGTATATTTATTTTCTATACATTTAATTATTTAATATAAATGTGTATATATAGATTTCTCCTGTACTATTATTTTGATGATTATATTCCATCGTTTGAAACTGTATTTTTTATATTATTATTTTTTATTTTATTTTTTTTATTATATATATATTCCTCGATTAATGTGTGTATTTCTTATACTATTATTATTTTTTGATTGTATATATGTTCTTCGTTCGTATTTCTTATAGTATTATTATTTTTTATTATATATATTTCTCGTTTAAACTGTGATAGAATGAACTATCTTGATTGTATATTATTTTCTATATATTTCATGAAATTAATTCCAATAACTCGTCTAAATAAACAGAATGAAGTAATGGTGTTTTACTTAATTCTTTTGGTTGTGTATATATAAACGAAATTATTTAAATATATATATATATATATATATATATATATATATATATATATATATATGTGTATATATATATATATATATATATATATATATATATATATATATATATATATACAGTATATACCAAATGACTGATTACGCCGTCTTAACCGACTGGCTGCTTAAGACTTCTAAGCCAGTTGTCAAGAATATATGTTTTAATTAAATAAATAGCGAAATCTGGAAACTCAACCCTAATAATGTACACCTGAACAAGCCATTTACGCCTTCTATGTCAGATTAAGCCTTCTAAGCCAACTGGCTGATGAGGACCTTCTAAAGCCAAATGCGAAGGATGGTCTCTCTCTCTCTCTCTCTCTCTCTCTCTCTCTCTCTCTCTCTCTCTCTCTCTGAGAGACAGACAAACTGAGCGCGTTTAAGGCTCCTGGACCAGACCAGTTTCTCCCGTGTTGCGGGAGGTGCTCGACCAGGTGGCTCCCCACCTGGCTACAGTCTTCAACAAATCGTTGGAGACGGGCCTGATGACTGGAGGGAAGCCAACGTGACCCCTATCTCTAAGAAAGGGGATTACGAAAGTCCAGGGAACTATCGTCCCATTAGTCTCACTTCAGTTGTAGGTAAATTATTAGAGGGGATAATAGCGGATAGGATCGTTGACCATTTGGATTCCTACAAGCTGTTTAGGGACTCCCAACATGGATTTAGACGGCATAGGTCGTGTCTCACCAACTTGCTCGAGTTTTTCCACGTCATGTTGGGTGAGTATGATAAGAGTAGGGCGATTGATATACTTTATCTCGACTTTCAGAAAGCCTTTCATAAGGTACCTCACCGCCGGCTAAAGGCGAAAGTCCGCGCGCTGGGTATCGGTGGGGACGGAATGGGACGTTTTTGCGCCGACGTTCTGGCGCCGATGTTTTGGAGCCGCCGTTTGGGCGCCACCGTTTGGGGGAGGAGCCCGTTTGGCGCCGCCGTTAATTAGTTAATTTTTGTTAAAACTAACGAAAATATCACGACTTAACCTAACCAATCGTCAAGGGCGTACAGTTGACCTAACCGGGCAGTGACGATTGGTTAGGTTAAGTTGTGATATTTTTGTTAGTTTTAACGAAAATATCATGACTGGACCTAACCAATCGTCAATGGGGAAGATAACGGAAAAGTACCCATATTATATATACACCTTATAATACACTGACTCTTTTGCTCGCACCGCCAAAAAAGTAACGAAGGGTCGCGCTTCCTACATTTATCAAACACATACAAATATCCATTATGTGAAAACTTCTGTTTCCCTTTCTTACTTGATATATTTTCAGACATTTATGCTATTAAGGGCAACAACACAACTTATCTGAAAAGACAGACAGCACTTCAGGTTATTAACCAAGTATTACTAATTAATACTTAATACTAATTAACGGCGGCGCCAAACCGGCTCCGCGCCCAAACGGTGGCGCCCAAACGGCGGCGCCAAAACGTCCAGCGCCAAAATGTCGGCGCCAAAACGTCCTAGATGGCGGTGGGGAAGTAGATAGGTGGATTGAAAACTGGCTGAAGAATAGGCGGCAGAGGGTTGTAATTAAAGGGGTTAGTTCGGGTTAGGCCTCGGTCACTAGTGGGGTTCCTCAGGGTTCCGTTTTGGGGTCACTGTTGTTTATCATTTACATAAATGATATCGTCAGTCGGATCGTCAAATTCGCTGATGACACCAAGCTTGGGGCCAATGTTGGGACGCCCGAAGCGATCGAGCAACTGCGTGCGGACCTAGGTAGGATAGGAGAGTGGTCCGAAAAATGGCAAATGCCGTTTAACTTGGGTAAATGCAGCGATCTTAAGTTTACCAAACAGTGCGTAGAGGTGGAAAAGAAAGCCCAGAAGCTGTTGGGTTATATCAGGAGGCAATTTCAGTTTCGGAACAAGGAGATTGTGTTCTCTCTATACAATTCCCTGGTTCGGCCGCACCTGGAGTATGCTGTGCAGTTCTGGTCGCCCACCCTTAGGAAAGATATTGAGAGGCTGGAGCGAGTGCAGGCGAGGGCCACAAAGTTAATCCCTTCCGTTAGGCATATGGGCTACAATCGACGGTTACGCGCCCTGAACTTGTTTTCGCTGGAAACTCGGAGGCTGCGCGGTCAACTCATCGAGGTTTTAAAGTTCTTACGCGGGTTCAACGATGTCGATTTTAGAAGCATCTTTAGTTCAAATGATAACCCAACTCGCAACAATGGTTGGAAGTTGGATTTGAAACGGTTTAGGACTAGTGTGTGTGGGAATTACTTTACGTATAAGATCTGTGACACGTGGAACAGGTTACCTTCAGAAGTTGTGAACAGTTCCTCTGTGGATCATTTCAAGAAAAGGTTAGACCAAATCTTGCACACTATTTGAGTGTGTAGAAAATTTTCCATGGCACTCATTGCCATTGGTACCTCCTCGGTATGGGCCGCAAGTCCTTTTGAGGTACTTCTTTTCCTTGTAACTCCTTGTAACTCTCTCTCTCCTTCTTAGGTTAAGGCTTACTTTCTTAGGTTAGGATACCCATTTGGGGGGGTCTTGCAACAAAGGGGGGATGGGCTGTGCAACAAAGGGGGAATGGGCTGTGCAACAAAGGGGTAAGGGAGGGGTCTTGCAATATTTATCAACATTTGCAAGAAAATTGCAATTGCACTCTACCCTTTTGCGCCCTTCCTACTTATATACATTTCTTCCCAGCCTTTTGTATTTTAAAATTAAAAATCACTGCAGAGTATTATATTCGGGGATTGGGTGTTTAAGGGTTTTATTAGGTCGCTGATGTCAGCAATGGCTTCAGAGAATTTTGCAGCTCGAGTGTTCAAAGGTCTGTAGATGACTATTAGTATCACGTTAAGTTTTCAATTTTTACGGCTAAGAACTCCACGTACAGTGTAGCTGTTTGATTTGCTTATTATTGTCTCTACCATATGGCTCTCGTATGTATCATATATAGCATAGCCACCTTTTCGTCTTTCTGTTCTTCCACCTTGTAGTATGTTGTAACCATCGATTTTTATTTTTTATCTATGCACTATTCACAGTTTTCAGTCTCCTTGGTAGTCTAGTCTTTAAGATGTTTCTGTAAGGTATGAGATGTCAATCCTTGTTTCTTCCATAAATCCTTTCAGGTATGAAACTTCGTTTTTCTTGTGGTTCAGTCTAGCCCTTGAATATTTGCCAGGACTATATTTATGTTTCCTGTTTTGCGTTGTCCTTTGAGTATTTCAAATTCAATTTCCTTCAGTTTCGTGTGTTTTGTATTCCTATGGTCCTCCAAGAAAGTTCCGTTTCCGATTACCTGTTCCGGTAGTTTCTTGTTTTGTAACGGTTCGGCTTGGGGGTTCTCAGCTGTATCGACTGTATATGTTGTATTAGGCTTAGTGGTTGTATTGTGAATGCGATGTCGAGAAAATTTGCTTCGTGATTTATATTCATAGGTTTCTGCCATTTTTCCTATTGTCCTTTGAATTTGTTGGGAGGTGATGATAGTAGCTCTTCTTACCATATTAGCAGCGCCCCTGCCTTGCATAGTGTTTGTAAATGGTGGGGGTGATAAAATTTGCAGCTGTTACCAAATTTACAGTGACCGTTATTATAATAGAAATTACACATGGTGGGGTGCTCATAATATACACTGACCTTCCTTATATCTGCCAATGCCATTTGCATAGTATTTGCAGATAGTTCTTTCTATATTATCATTCGGGGTCTTTGAGTTTGTTGTTTGTTTCATTTCCTTTTTTTGGAGAAAACTTCAGTCTATTATTGTGATTTCTCTCTTCCTTTTTGCCATTTATTCACGCTGGTGTTTTCCGACTGAGTTATATGTTTCTTTTAGTGCTTTTGTTACAATAATTTTTTCGCTCTCTATGTGTGTCGGTACTCTCACATGTGACATGTTTGTGACATGTTTTTCTCTGCTCATCACATATATTTTATTTTGTTGCTTCTTCAGTAGCTCTTTCTATTTTATAAACCGTAAACGAATTTATTTCCGTTATACACTTTCACAGAAACATTTACTCCATTTAGTTGTTTGGCACTTGTTATAAGAGTGATGTCTTCATCTTTCCAATTCAGGCAGTTAAAATCAAAGAGAACTTGACAAAGATTACATCTAATTGCCTTTGATTCATCGGTTGCATTGTTGCAAAGCTTGTAATATTGTAGAAATCGGTTGCCCATTTCCGTGCTATTTATAAACAATAGTATATAAAGATTGGTGAACAAAAATTTACTAGGCAAGGAGAAGGTGAGGTGTGGGGATTTTGACAATAGGGGAATGAGGGAGAGTGGTCTCCGTTACTCCGGCGAATGGAGGCTGTCACTGGAGTGCATATGTCCACTGATTGGTGCTCGTGAGAGTGCCCTGGGGGATGTCAGGGGATGGCTGTTGGAAGTTTGGGGTTAAACAAAGTGCCTTGTTTCAAACGTATGAATGGGCACTTTTTTTTTTAAATGGAACTAATCGAGTAAAAATAACACTGGTTTTCCTCTCGCACGTCTAATTTTCGAGATGAGACCAATCCTAATATATATAATAAATATAATATATATATATATAATATAATACAATATATAATATATACAATATGCATATAACTATACATAATATAATATATAATACTATATATACAATATATAATATGCGTCCTTTATACATGTAGCAGAGTATTTTGTCGTTGCAGCTTAGGTGTAGGTTTTTGCTTTACCGTTTCTGTACCCTCATGTATGGCATTTTGTCATTTCAACTTAGGCTTTCCGCAGGTTGTTTTGTAGTATTTTAGGTGAGAGCAGTTGCTAGCCACAAATTTGCAAACGTTGCACATGTACACCCTTTTATTCTTTGGCGTAACAGTCACATGTCTAGTTGTGTGTTGTGTTTTGTTTTGTATCGCCCACTTACACATTTTATTTTTTTAGGTGATTTACATTAACCCACTCATCGATCATCATGCCTCGAAAGTGTAAAAATCACCCCGACAATTTCTGTTACGTGTAGGGCTCGTTCGCGACTAAATCACAACGGCGTACAATCACGATGGATCTTCGGAAAACTTACCGGTTATACTTCGGCTGTCCACTAGGTGACCAAGATAAGGCGTGGCGCCGGTTGTTATCTGTACTGCTTGTTCGAATGGATTACGTGACTGGTTGAACCAAAGGAAAAAGTCGATGCCGTTCGCTATACCCATGATATGGAGGGAGCCGAGAGACCATCATGGCGATTGTTACTTTTGCAATGTTAACGTAATTGAATTCTCCGTGAAGAACAAGCATAACAACGTTTATCCAAACGTAGACTCCGCGATCAGACCGACCCCTCACGATGACACGATGCCGATTCCGGTACCTCCACAGCATGGACTCGATTCTTTAGAAGACAAAAGGGAATCGGATGAAGGTGCGATTGTCGGAGATGCGGGACCTTCGGCCGATCTTGACTACACACCTGACGAAGAGCAATCGGAACCGGAGAGGCTTACCCAAAACGAGTTGAATGACCTCATTAGAAACCTAACCCTCTCCAAAGAGAAATCAGAACTTCTCTCCTCGAGACTCAAGCAGAAACACTTACTTGAGAAGAACGTCCGAGTGTGTCACTATCGAAACGAAACCATGATTTGGCGACATTCTTGACAGTAGACGGTCCACTCTGCTATTGCCATATCAATGGACTTTTCGAGAACTTGTCACAGGTACACACACACACCATCTGAGTGGCACCTCTTCATTGATTCCTCAGCGAAGCTTGAAAGGGTTCTCCTACATAACGGGACCTTAAAGCCGTCCATCCCGATCGCCCACTCCGTTCATCTAAAGGAGACGTACGATAACATGAATATACTACTCGAAGCAATCCAATATAGCACTCATCAATGGAATATCTGTGGTGATCTCAAAGTCATTGGTATGTTAATGGGCATGCAAGGAGGGTTCACGAAATACTGTTGTTTCCTATGCCTATGGGACAGCCGTGCTACCGCGGATCATTACATCAGAGGTGACTGGCATCAAAGAAGCACATACGAACCAGGAACGGGCAGTGTTCAGTGTGTTCCTTTAGTTGATCCAAAGATTTTCCTGCCACCTCTCCACATTAAGCTCGTCATAATGAAAAATTTTTGTGAAAGCGATGGGTGAGGCGAAATTGAGAGGGTTTCGATACCTTGTTGAGAAATTTGCAAAAATCAGTGCCGCGAAATTGAAGGAGGGAATCTTTGTGGGGCCCCAAATCAGGGAAGTTCTGCAGGATGAAGGCTTTGAAGAAAGCCTCAATGCCTTAGAACTAAAAGCATGGTAGGTTTTCAAATGGATTTGTGAAAACTTCTTGGATAACCACAAGTCTCCCGCATACAAAGATGGAGTTCAGAAACTGCTCAATGCATATCAAGAAATGGGCTGTCGCATGTCCTTGAAAATAAATTTTTTACATTCGCATCTAGATTTCTTTCCTGAAAACCTTGGCGCGGTGAGTGACGAACAGGGGGAACGCTTCGATACTTCCAGTCAATGGAAAATCGCTACCAAGGTTTCTGGAACGAAAGTATGCTGGCAGACTACTGCTGGACGTTGTACCGCGACGATCTGGACAGGGTTTACAAAAGAAAATCGTACTAGCAACGTTTTTAGGTTGGTGTACATTTCTTTTTATGAATAAAGTTGTACTTTTACGATAAAATGTGCTGAAATTAATATCAGTCATATTTCGATAACTAGATGTGCTGGAGGAAACCCGAAAACAGATTTGGAATCCGCGTACAAAACTGTTCTAGAAAAGTGTGTATACATCTTTGATGAGAGAAAAAAGTTCGATTTTGTCGACCAATGTAATTTGCTTTGTTTTACTTTTTATGGAATATGCTGTACTTTCACCACTTAAGAAAATATCACTTTGTGTGCACTAGATATTCACACAACTGCTGCACTTATCAAAGATAATTTACTACTGATTTACACTATTATTCAGCTTTTGTACGAACTTCGATCGAAACACGTGTTACCGCTCTCTCTCTCTCTCTCTCTCTCTCTCTCTGTATATATATATATATATATATATATATATATATATTATACAGGGTGATACATAAATGTGTTTCATAAATAGCAGGGTGTATTCTTGAGAAAAGGTAAGGAAAAGATACCATATAAACATTGGTCGAGAAACCCGTAGGTTTCAAGGTATAGCACGCGACAGGAAAATGAAACTCGTAAAGATTTTTTACATTTTATACAAATGCACAGTGCGATACATTTGCTTCATTAAAGTAAATGTTCGAAATTCGTTCCTTCTTCTTGAATGCATGCCTCAGCAGTCAGAACGTCACAAAATAGGATAGAGGAGAGATAGTTAAAGGGGGAAAATGAGTATGAACAAGTCATTTTCCTTCTTTCACTGTCGCGTGTTGTAGCTCGAAACCTCTGGGTTTCTCGATCTATGTTTATATGGTCTTAGATCCCTTTTGGGTCTTTTCCTTTGTAGCACTCCCAATTTCTTCATTTCACTTCGTAACAATTTTGACAAAATTAAAACTAACGAAAATATCCCAACTTAACCTAACCAATTGTCAAGGGCATACAGTTGACCTAACCGGGCATTGAATTAACCTAACCAGGCATTCAATTAACCTAACCGGGCATTTAATTAACCTAATTAGTTGGTTAATTTTTACATTTATGTCTCATTCTAAATTTGTAAGGCGGGATACTTTTGCTACCCGCATGAAGGGCAGGTTCTCTGCTAGAATATTTTAGGATCTTTTCCTTTTCCTTTCCTTGACGATTGGTTAGGTTAAGTTGTGATATTTTCGTTAGTTTTAATTTTGTCAAAATTGTTACAAACTGAAAAGAAATTAGGGGTGCTATAAAGGAAAAGATTCGGTCTTTTTTTCTTTACTTTTGTCTCAAGAATACACCCTGCGATTTATGAAACACATTTATGCAACACCCTGTACATATGAGATGAATTTCACGATTACATACATGAAATAAATAAATGATGTACTCCCCACAAAGAAAAATGAAAAGCGATTCCACGACTTTTCGTGTATTCAACAATGCAGTTCGTTCCCTGACGAGGTGTGCTGTTGAATACACAAACGTCTTTGGAATCGCTTTTCTTTTCATTTTCCTTGTGGGAGTGCATTATATCTATCTATCTATCTCTCTCTCTCTATATATATATATATATATATATGCTGCAAACCCACAAGGAAAAAGAAAAACGATTCCAAGGCCTTTCGTGTATTCAGAGCTACACCTCGTCATTCCCTGACGAGGTGTAGCTCTGAATACACGAAAGGCCTTGGAATCGTTTTTCTTTTTTCTTGTGGGTTTCCAGCATTCATTCATTTCACGTGTTTAATTGTGAAATTCCTCCCATATATATATATATATATACATATATATATATATACACCGAGTTGTCCATAAAAAAGTAAGCTATTGCTTTTATCAACTATTATATTTACTATTGTCAAGATTTGCTTGCTTTTATAACGATTTAAATAAATAATTTGCTTTTATATGTAACCCTTCTATATGTCTTTATAATACTTGTTTTTAATATACTCTATTTATCTTTGTTGCAGATTTAAAAAAAATATTTAATCACCCATCAAAATGCCTTCATATAGTCAAGATCTCATATTGATAAAACAATTATGTATTGAGAAACACTATGGTGCTAGAAAAATTATATCAATGTTCCAAAATAAACCATGGGCTCGTTCTGGTGTAGAAAAAAATATTCGTAAAATTGATAGAACTGGATGTGTTGCTAGAACCAAAGGTGGTGTCAGAAAAAGAAGTTCGCACTGATGAAATTGCCATGGTTGAGGAAATGGTTCTAAGTCAGGAAAAAAAAGCCTGGAACGCATATGACACCAAATGAAATTGCGGCAGAAACCGGAATTTTAAGAATTTCTTTACAACGAATTGTCAAAGAAGATCCGCAATTGACAGTTTATAAACGCTAGCCAGTGCACGTCTTGAGTGAAGTCAATAAGATGAACAGAATGGAAGCGTGTCAAGCTTTTCTTGAAAGATTTCCCAATGTCAATAGAATCTGGTTTAGTGATGAAAAATCATTTTCAATTCGATCACTTATCACCACTCAAAACAATCGAGTGCATTTTACAGCAAGAATCAAGAGAGAAGTAACACCGGAAAGACTTTTAATTCAACGGTTAAACTTTTCTAAAAACTAATGATCTGCTGTGTCTCAAAACTGGGTAAAAGTGATGTTGTTTTTGTTGAAAGCGGCGTTAAAATGAAAGCTGTTTATTACTGCAACAGTATATTAGAGAAACATCTACCAAAAATTCGCGAAATTTCGACGAATCGATATACATTTCAGCAAGATGGTGCAACAAGTCATACTGCTCATCTTACAATTGAATATTTAAACAAAGAAGTTCCTGACTACATAAAACCGAAAGGTTGGCCTGGCAACAACCCAGATTTGTCTCCTCTTGATTATTCATTATGGGATGAACTGAAGAAAGGAGTGTATAGGAATACTAATTTCGCTAACATTGATCAATTAAAAGAAAAGATTGTGGAAGAATGGAATTCGCTCCCACAAAATTTCATAAACAGGGCAATTGATAATTGGTGCCATCGTTTGGAGCTTTGTGCCCAACAAGGTGGTGGATATTTTGAGTATGATGTCATAATATTGAAAATAAACAGGAATATTTATTAACATGTATTATTTATTTTGTATTTCTTTCTATAAAACTGAAATAAAATCTTAAAAGCAATAGCTTACTTTTTTTCTAGGAAACCTGGTGTATATATATATTATATATTTTTTTTTTTTTATATATGTGTGTGTGTGAGTGTGTGTGTGTGTGTTGTGTGTGTGTGTGTGTAGAGACCGGCCGGAAATTCCTTTCGTCGCCGTTCTCAAACATCTGGGAATCCTCAAACAGCAATAAAAATACACGTGAGCCCAAGGAGAAGCAAATTTTACTGGGTTTTTTCCAAAACGGCCCTCGAAAAACTACGCGTCTTCCGAGCCTATATAAGCCTAAGTTCACTAAAATCGATCTCACTTTGCTCGTTGTTCCTTCTCGTGAATCTCCACTTTCACGTACCGCCATTCGATCTCAGCTGGCCTCAGTCCTTCAAGCAACAGTTCACCAACACACGAACTGAATCACCACTTGAGGCGACCTACGAGGGGCGGTCAGAAAATAAGTTTACAAGGCATATATTTTGGGTTCTTTATTTCCAAGTCTAATAACGACAGTGTAAATTTAATTGTACAGCTATTCCACTACTTTTCCACTTACTCCCCGCCACAATTGAGGCATTTATCATATCGTGGGATGATCTTTTCGATTCACTGTTGATAGAAGTCCGTGTTCTGTGTTCTCAGACATTCGTTGTGTTTTGTGGTCTTCTGATAGTGCTCGAGGCACCCAACGCGCACACACTTTGCGAAACCTTAATTCCTGAATGATCGTGACAACTGTTCCATGTGACAGATTCAAGTCTTGTTGCAGTTCACGCACCGTAATCCTTCTGTTATCGCGAATCGCGTTTTCCACGAGTGTCCTGTTGTCTGCAGTGTTTGCTGTTGTGGGTCTTTCGCTTCTTTCACAATCCTCCGTATTGACTCTTCCTGCACGAGAGTGCGCGCACCATTTTGCTACACTCTGCCGACTCATTACATCTTCCCCATAAACCTCCACCAGCTGGCGATGAATTTCTGCCGCGGACACATTTCTTGCATTCAAAAATTGAATAACTGCACGTACCTCGTGCTTGGACCACTGTTCCAGTCGAGCCGCCATGTTTAACTGACTCATATAACCAATGTACGGTAGATAGCAGCCGAATCGACGGGCAGTGTTGCCAAAAATAATTAACAAATTCACCTGATACAAACATAATCAATGTAGGTCCTTTAGTTACAAAATTATACGCCGTGTAAACTTATTTTCTGACCGCCCCTCGTACAATTTCATCCTGCTGGAAGCAAACATCACTCTGCTGGCGTCATCCTTCTGGCCCTGGTTTCACTCATCCTTCACCACAATTCGATCGGCGCCCTTTCAACAAGTCTATCAAAGGGGACTCAACACATCCTCCCGCTGGTAGGCCTGGACGTACTCAGACCATCTCCGTCGAAACGCAGTACGGTAAGCCTCACATAGGCCTCTTCAGTCTTCAGAGTTATCTACATCGAAACACAAGACGGTAATCTTCACGTAGGCTTCTTTAGTCTTCAGAGTTATCTAAGTCAAATCGCAGGTCGGTAAACCTCTTGTAGACTCCCACTCGGCCAACACTGTTTTGTTACGTCGTGATAGACTATTCCGGATTCAAAGCTGAAAAGTCCACAAACTCTGCCTAATCGAGTAGGCCCAAAAGTGTCTCCAAACAACCGGCAAACTAACTTTCCATTACGACTACAATAGGCCTGTTCAATTATTTTACCGTATTCAATTATCTTACCGTATTTGTATCCGCTTGTTTATTTGCTCATTTATGTATTTTATTTTATTTGCCTAATCCGTTTACTGTACCAACACCGTACTTTCATTACATCAGGTATTATGTGGCTTAATTACAGCAATCCCTCGATTAGTGCGGTTAATGCGTGCATGGAAAGTGCCGCACTAATTAAAATCGCACTAATCGAAAACAGTATTCAATACAAAATAGGGTAATTGATTCTAAGATTTTCAAAATATGTACTAAATTTTTAAAAATACATTTTTTAAAACTATTTTTCATTGTAATATGACTGCAAAGGACAATAATAATGTTTTCATTAGTCAAAAGTTTATTTGAAACAAAAGCATATGCATAAAAAAGGTGGCAGCTAATATCTTTCTCCAGGTTTCGGCGGACTTGCTTGCTTCGTTCGATGTTGGGATCACCATCCATAATTTGCTGCTTTAAAGTTTCAAAAGTGCGAAATATTTCGTCGAATTCTTTTAAAGTGAACTCCTTCGATGGTTCATTTTCATCTGCTTTTACAATTGTCCTCTTCTTCAAATGTACGCTGTTGTTCTAAATTAATAAGGTCATTATTACTGAGTTCTTCTGCATGAGATTCAAGCAATTCACGAACATTTTCAGTGTCTACACTGATTTCCAGCGCTTGTGCGTGCGTCGTTTGAAAATTTTAGTTTACATACAGTACTGTACTCTAAGCAGAAAACCGCACTAACTCGAATGTGGACCCGTATTATCTGAAATGTGGTCAAATTATAAAGCGCACTAACTCGAAATTCGCATTAATCGAAACCGCACTAAGCGAGGGATTGCTGTACTTATTATTGTGTGTTCACTGCCGCTTATCTCCTTAGCCTAACTGAATTAGTGTTTCTTGTAATTATTATATTCGCTTAACGCTTATATTGTATAAATCATTTCTCATGGCTAAGAATCAGCCATTGTAATATAGCACAATTATCGTATACAGAATTGTTAATCACTGTGAATAAATAAAATAATTCATTTATTATTCTAATTAAACACAAAACAACAAAGTAATTTCTCTCTCGGTATTAAATATTGTTTGTTTGGGCTGTGCCCCGACTGGTGACCCCAATGTATTTGTTTCAATTTAATTCCTAAATTATAGTAAGCCTACCTTCTAGGCCACTACAAATTGGTGAGCCGTAGGCTACTGTGTATATAGATGGGATGAATTTCACACAAACACGTGGCATGAATGAATGATGCATTTTATTAATAAAATATTAATCATGGCCCCTAAAGTGAGTGTAAAGTCAAAAAGAGCTACGATTACTATTCCAATAAAGCAAGAAATCATAAAGAAACATGAACGTGGCGTCAAAGTCGTAGATCTCGTGCGTGAATATGGTTTTTCACAGTCCACAATCTCCACCATATTAAAAAATAAACAAATGCTTAAAGAAATTAATGTGAGTGACGCTTCAACTAAAGTGTATAAAAATCGTACTTTAATTGTTGAAATGGAGAGACTCTTATTATTGTGGATCAGAGAAAAACAGATGAGGGGGGACTCTGTGAGCATGCAATTTACAGTATTTGTGAACGTGCCAAACAAATTTATGAAGATTTTTAAGTCCTGCAAGAGTGTATTTTCGAAAAATTTGCACCAATTAGGCCATTTACATGTTATAATGGGTTCGTGTAACGATTTTTTGGTGTAACGATGGTTTATTTTGGACCAATTACGATCGTTAAACGGGGGACCACTGTATAAAGTTTCAAAGAAGATCAAAACTTTACTCTCTCTTTCGCAAGTAAGAGAGAGTCAAACTGTGAAAAGCAAAATTCATCCATTATGTACATTTTACATTTTATTAGTAAAGAAAAAGAGACTAAGATGAAACAAAAGAATTTTTCAATTCCATAAATGTTCACTATTAAACCAAACGCAAAAAGTATTATCTCAGGATATGGAAAAGAAAGACATTCGATGATGAAGGAGAAAACTTTTTGCATTTTGACTTCACAATTGCAGCTCATCAAAATACATCCTAATAATTAGAATAATCGCTTTAAGAGAGAGAGAGAGAGAGAAACACATAAATAAATTGCAATCTCTTTCCTTTTGTTGCAGTTTTAGGCCACAAATCTGGTTTCTTTTATTCTTTTCATTTGAAATGGTAAACAGTATTGTTTTACAAGATCCATAAAATAGAAACGAATTTAATGAGCTTTTTGTAGACCTTTCTTTATAAACGAATCGGTACAGGAGGACAGCCAGTTACATATTCATCTCTCTCTCTCTCTCTCTCTCTCTCTCTATATATATATATATATATATATATATATATATGCTGCAAACCCACAAGGAAAAAGAAAAACGATTCCAAGGCCTTTCGTGTATTCAAAGCTACACCTCGTCAGGGAATGAAGATAAAAGGCGAGAAGCCCATAAATATATACAACGTACAGGAAAACCAAAACAATTAGCACATACTTAACAAGGGTTAATGAGAGGCAAAATAAATTTTAACATGATGTCGTCAATGTTATACGTCCCCGCACTGTTATTGAAATTGTTTTTAAAATGAATAAATACACATTCTAGAATATTTCTTTCTATTATATCTCTGTTTTTAACAAGCGCTTTAGAACTATCCCACTTGATGCTATGGTTACATCTATACATATGGTTAAATAAAGCATTGGAAGTATTAGCTGTTCTACACGCATATTTATGCTGTTTTACCCTAATATCTAACGTTTTACCGGTTTGGCCTATATATACTGAGTTACATTGTGTACATTAGGCCGTTTCGAAAAATCGAAATTTATGATGGCTCAACGCACACATACTAAAAAAGTAATATGTCATGAATAAAGACTTCATGCAAAATATTAAGACAAGTGCTTATTGTTATCCCACCCCTCAATGCATATCTATTTTACCCCTCATGAGAAAATTTTCATTTTTCTGGCAAATATATTTATTTATTTTGTGATGTCCTCTTAAATTTGGTATATAAAATTCATAAATAAAATTGGAAGATAAGTAGGTCATTTTCAGGAATGGTCCAGTAACCCCCCTATATTCTTTAGAGAGAATTCTAGAAAATTCTTCCTTCAGGATAACTATTCTAGAATTTCCATTTTTTCCCTTTATGGATTATATGATGTTTTATTTGCTTTTTCATCTATAATTACTGATATTTTCACAAGTTTACTGTTCTAGAAAGGTTACTTCATGTTACTTTACAACTTTCTTACAGTAATCAAGTCATAATATAATTTAGGTGAGTGATTAATGATTATATTATATTATTATTAAGACTAACAGGTGGTAAAACTTTTTCCCTCAGAATTATGGCAAAAACCAGAAACAAGTGTGAAGTCTGGTTGGTCGAACAAGTGCTGGAAGAGGGTTTTTCTGAGAAGCAGCTTCCAACTAACAGTGATGTCCTTAAACGTCTTTTTTATCACATTAAGGTGGGAAAGCAAAATGTCTCTGTAGCTTGCGCAACTGTAGCCAACGAAGTTATTGCTATGTGGGAAAAAGCCTCCTTAATTACATCCCACAAACCTTATATTGTCTCAAAGCTTAAAAGGCTTTACAATAAGCATGAAAGAATGAAGAATGAAGAATGAGAAGAATGAAGCAGAATTTGTAACCAGCTTAAAGAAGCTTTTCGATGTAGCTCATTCAGAAGTGGAAACAGAAATAAAATTGCAGGAGGATAAAGATTTTCTTAAGGATCAAAGGAACGATCGGAAAATGATTATGGGTCCAGAAGACAAGGAGTTTTCAAGAAAGGCAAAAGCACGACAGATAAGCATGGAAAGAATAGAAAAACTTCGCAGGAAATCAAAGGAAGAAATGAGGCAATTGACAAAGGTTGTGGATCTCAACCAATGTGAAAATTCCGGTTCAGGAGGAAGTGAAGAATCATCTGGTGATGAATTGTTCTACAGAGCACTCTCATCATCATCTTCAAAAAAGGAGAAGCTTGAACCAGGTGTAATTGTTAGGGATAAAAAGTTCTTGGCTGCTCTGGACCGCACTGGAACATCTGCAAGAGCTGCTATGCACATTGTGGCACCTGCCCTTTCAGCTGCTGGAGTGGAAATTGAAGAGATCACACTTTCATCATCCTCTATTTACAGGTCTCGGCGATCAACACGGATGCAGATGGGAGAAGACATTAAAGCCAGTTTCCAACCAAATACCCCTTTAATAATTCATTTTGATGGAAAGCTTCTTCCATCCATGCATGGGGGTAAGATTGATGTAATGCCCATTGTTGTGACTGGTGCAGGCGAATTAGAAAAATTACTGTCTATTCCAAAGCTTATTTCTGGAACGGGAGAAGAAATGGGGAGAGCAGTTTTAGATGTCTTGAAGCAATGGCCACAAGTAAATGAGTGGGTAGCAGGCCTTTGTTTTGATACTACTGCAAGCAATACAGGTATCCATGCTGGGGCTTGTACCATCATCCAAAAGGCCCTTCAGAGATCACTCCTTTTTCTGGCATGCCGCCACCATATCCACGAGCTTCTTATCACTGCAGTTTTTGACATGTTTTTCTCTTCTTCGGGTCCACAAATTCCCTTATTCAATCGATTCAGAGATTGTTGGGATAACGTTGATCAGCAGAATTACAAGCCCTATGAACCCAATGATCTCACCTCAGAATCTTTAGATCATTGGATCTTGAAGCACAGAGACAAGCTTATTTCTTTCATCAACTCCAAACTTCAAGAGGGCCACACTCGAGGTGACTACAGGGAATACTTAGAACTTGCACTTATCTTCCTTGGTTGTCCAATGCCTAAAACAAATAAAGGCTCTGATAGCAGATTCCACTACCCAGGAGCTTACAGCAGAGCTAGATGGATGGGAAAGGGCATCTATTCCTTAAAAATTTACTTATTTAGGAACCAATTCCTTCTCACCCCTCACGAAAAACAAGCTCTGATACGAATAAACGCCTTTTCAGTGACAGTTTATCTTCAAGCTTGGTATACATCTCCAGTTGGAATTGATGCTCCAGCAAATGATTTGGCCCTCCTCAAGATGCTACATATCTACAAGATCCAGGTTGATAAGGAAGTGGGTGCTACAGCCCTCAAAAAACTTCAGAACCATGGTTGGTACTTGAGTGAGGATCTTGTAGGATTTGGCTTTTTCTCAAACCTCGTGACTGAAGATGATAAGGTTCTAATGCTCCACAACCTTCACCACGCGCCTCCTCGAAAAGTGAGGGCAAGAAAGGTGGACCCCCGAATGTTGCAAAACCCCAATGACTTAAAGATTACCAGTTTTGTCACAACTCAAACACAAGACTTCTTCAAGTGTTTGAAAATAGAAATTCCCAAGAAACTTGAAGACATTGAGGAGCACCGTAATCGGGTCATGGCAGTCAAAGTAATCAACGACTCTGCTGAACGAGGAGTCAAACTGGCTAGAGAGTTTAATGAGAAGCTCACAAAGAGTGAGGAAGAGAGACAACTGGCCTTTCAAATCATTGAAAATCAGAGAAAGAAGGTCCCTCAGCCATTGAAATCCCTATATTCTTAATCAATATGTCTTAAATAGAATTTAAGTCGCTTTGTTTTAAAACATATTTTTCGTTCAGTCTTATATTTGCTCTAATTATCCATTAATGTAAAAGAAGTGCCATCTGAGGGGTGCCCTTTTATCATTCAAATAAAATTATATTTTCTCTATTTGTTTTTCTTCCTTTATATAAAAAACTAAAAGTGTGTGCGTTTATCAAAATTCAATTTGAAAAATTACCATATAATCGTGAAACGGTCTAGACTGTACATCCAATCGAATACACATAGCCAACAACATTATCAGGGCTATTCTTTATTAGGCGTGATTTAACAGTATTATTATACTTAAAGATTACATTAATGTCAATTGCTTTAAGTACAGTTGGAAGGTATTGAAAATTAACATGGTAAGGTAGGCTAAGGATATTTTTACGCTGAAATTCCTTTACAATTACATTATTATAATACCTATTCTTGGCTTTCTTAAGACAGTTATCTAAAAATGAAGTAGGATAACATAATTTAGTACCAATATTCATGATATTGCATAACTCGGAATCTAAAAATTCAGGACTGACAACTCTCAATGCTCGAAGAAACATAGCAGAGAAAATAGAGGATTTAATCGAAGGATGATGGTCAGAATAAAAATGCACATAAGAGTTATTATTAGTAGGCTTACGGTAGACTTCATATTTGAACTGATTAGAGCATCTCCAAATTTTTAGATCAAGAAAAGATAGGCTTCCATCATTTTCTTTTTCAACTGTAAACTTAATAGATGGGACTAAATTGTTTCGAAAATCTAAATACACTACATCTACCGCCCGATGATTATCGTAGACTTTAACCATGCTTTGAAAAAATTCTAAAAGATTAGTTAAGCAAGATTTGTTTCGCCTAAAACCGTGCTGCGTATTTCTAATCAAGTTATGCAATTCCACGTGTTCGACTATACGATCCCTAATTATTGATTTCAGTGGCTTACCTACAACAGACGTTGAACTGATTGGCCTATAATTCACCGCCGCACCTTTATCGCCTTTCTTAAAAATAGGTGTTACATTTGCTAACTTGAAATTATCTGGTACGCACCCCTCAGAAATAGACACATTAAAATTCTTTGTTAGCGGCACAACAATGTTATCTTTTAATTCTTTTAGTTGTATGGGATATATGGAATCCGGCCCCGGTGATTTACGCATTTTCATTTTATCAATATAGCGCATTACCTCCCTTTCACTAATCACAATATTATCTAAAGTATTACCATTGTCAAAAGGTATTATGTCTATGACCGTAGGGGTATTCGTTACATCTTCTACAGTAAAAACACGTAAAAAATTCGTTTAGCAGGGTAGCCACTTGCTTGTTTTCATAAACTAGCCCTCCGTCAGGATTTTTCAACGGCCCCAAGACACTCTTCCCTGGATTCCTATTATTGACGTGTTGAAAGAATCGCTTGGAGTTTTCTTTGCCATCACGAGCTATGGAGATTTCAAAATCACACTTAGACTTTTTTATTACGCTTTTCGCTTCACGCCTTAGAGATATGTAGTTGTTTCGTGAAACCACAAATTATCTTTATCGCACTTATGTAGCCTATAAACCCTATCTCTACTCCTTATAATATCCCGTACTCTAGACGTAAATCACAAGGGCTTGTTATTTACTTTCGCACGCTTAATCTTGTACGGTACAGATTCCTCATTTATAGTCCTAAATACTGTTTCAAACGATTCCCACATTATTTTTCCGTTGGAGATCCCCATTACGTTTGCCCAATTGACGTGTGACAATTCATTTCGAAATTTACCAAAGTCTGCGTGCTGGAAGTTAGGAATTTTGGTCGAGTTAGCTGGTTTCGAGGGACTTACTGAGAGGACAAACTCTACCATATTGTGATCGCTATTGCTTAACGGTTCTACTACTATCATGATTAGCCTATCGTCCGTAGTTATTACTAAATCTAAAATACTGTCCAACCTCGTAGGTTCCCAAACCTTTTGAATAAGATAGCTATCCTCGAGAAAATTAACTAAACGATTACCTACCGCGTCTCCCTGCATTGTATCGTAATCCACGTTGGCGCAATTGAAGTCACCCATAACTAAAGCCTGCTCACTACCTATTATTCTCTTAAGTTCACGATATAACGCTTCGTCCGTATCAGCTGTTTGATTAGGAGGCCTATATATAACGGCAACAACAAATTTGAAATCGTTCAATTTAAGTTCTGCAATAGTCGAATCTATCGGTTCTGGAATTCTGTGCTTCACTTCTATGACGTTCACAATATTATCTTTGATATACAACATAACACTGCCTCCTCGCCTACCTATTCTGTTTTTAACAAAAAGTCTATAACCTCTAATTTCATAATCTTCTACAAAGTCACGTGTTTCAGTGCTAAGCCACGATTCATATATCACATTTAAATCATAGTCTTTACAAGCAATTAAAGAAAAAAATTCGTTTATTTTATTTCGTAGGCTACGAGCATTTAAGGATAGAACTTTCAAATTGTTTGTAACCGCGATACCTTCGGCGCGCAATGGAATTTTAAGGAAATTACGCTGGGACCATTCGAGTTCCGACAGCCTGAAAAGAAGAGACAGTATTATGAAGTAATCTTCCTAAACGTGCAGCTCCAACGTCATTAAGGTGAACTCCACCTCCGAGGAACAAGTCCCTCCTGCCGTAGAAACTGCTCCAAAACTTCGCAAAATGCACTCCTTCCTGTTGACAAAGTGACTTTAGGGTATTGTTAATATAGGTCGCCTTGCTGTTGAACTCGTTATGTTGGATAATTTGAGGAAGTATAACTGTTGAAACAATCTTATTATTTTTTATCTTTAGTCGCTCTAGTAAGTCCCTCTACCTAGCCAGCAGCTCTTCCGATCTAGAATTTAGAACGTTATTAGTACCGACGTGAATAAAATACGTTGTGTCCTTAGAGGTTCCGTCTGTAAAAAAATCAACACTATTAGTGATATCCTCCACCCTTGCACCAGGGTAGCAGTAATGGCGTCTACGACGGGGGTTTCTCCTGCAGAATTTCTCGAACTGCCATCAAACAATGGAATCACCGACGAGTCGTATTTCAGGTTCACGTACGTCTTCGAAGTCTAAAACAGAAAACTTATTGTTCGTTAATACCGGTAAGTAGTATGACCGCGAAATGTATGAGTGCAATTGCATTGCAATGTTCCAAGAGCCCCAACCCCCAACCCCTTTGGTGGCACACCCACACCCCTATGTTGCAAGGCACCCCCACCCCCCCTTAATTGCCAACCCCCTTTGTGCAAGGGACCTCCCTTTGTTGCCAATCCTAAAATGGGGCTGCAAGGCGTATGCAACCTGCTGTTATCTCCCAAGCTGAACCCCCCCAAAAGGGAACACCAACCTTTGTTGTCAACCCCAAAATGGGGTTGCAAGGGGTATGCAACTTGGAGTTATCCCCCAAGCTGAACCCCCCCAAAGGGGCATACCTAAACTAAGGGAGCCTCTAGGGGGAGAAGTTGGGAAGGCCTCACCCCGCAAAGGGGCAGAAAGAGAAAGAGAGCGAGGAAGGTGGAGAGACGCAGAGGAAGGAATCCAGAGAAAGGGTGTTCGCTTGGCTGCCAGCCAAGTTCATATGACTCCTTCATCCGCCCGCCGCTCTCTTATAGACCCATTATCGGCCAGTTGGCTGAGTTGCCAGATAGCGCCATGTATTTAATTATTCCTTATATTCAGCCATTTGGTTGCTGAGGTGCCAGTTATCGCCATGTATTTAATTATTCCATATATTAATCTTGACTTAGAAGGCTGAGTTGCCAGATTGCGCCATGTATTTAATTTATTCCATATATTAATGTTGGCTTAGAAGGCTGAGTTGGCAGATTGCGCCATGTATTTAATTATTCTTTTTATTATTCAGCCATTTGGCTTAGATGGCTGAGTTGCCAGATAGTGGAATGTGTTTAATTTATTCCATATATTAATGTTGACTTAGTAGACTGAGTTACCAGATTGCGCCATGTATTTAATTATTCCTTATATTATTCAGTCATTTGGCTTAGAAAGCTGAGTTGCCAGATAGCGCCATGTATTTAAGTATTCCTTATATTCATTCGTCAGTTGGACTAGAAAGTTGGGGTGTCAGCTTCGTTACTTATCTATTTGAAAAATAGCAATTAATTAATTATTCTGAAAGCCGAAACAAGTGATATAATCATGTTCAAGGAATAAATAAAACCACAATACAACGTTCTGTTTATTTTAGCTGAATTAATGGATATACAATGGGATGTATATATGATCAAATAATAAAACGGAAAATATATAATCATACAAAGCATAGTATTAACAAAATATTAGTACAGGAAAAATATATTTATATATTAATTATATATAATCATACAAAACATAGTATGGTCGACATATTAGTACAGGAAAATATACATATACATTAAATTTTATTCAAAATATGGAAAACGTACAATCATATTATTGAAGGAAATATACAAAACGTGTAATCATATTATTACAGGAAATATATATATATATATATTGTCTTTACGTTCTCAGGTGCAAAACGCTAAATTCGCATAATATAGAGTCTATATCCACATCGGCATTACTTTGTACTCAATATAAATGGCTTTTATATCGTTCAATACTATTTTTGTACCCACTTTACAGTCGACAAGTTATCTTTAAGCACAGCTAAAACACAATCAAAAGCACGCACAAAAATGTCATCGTTAACCACGACATTAAACACAAGTTTATAATCATGCCTTTCCAATCGGGGTTTTTTCCTTAACGTCCCGAACTTTTCAATCGTGAACTCTTCTTCACTCGGCATAGCGGTGATTGAAATATTCTACCAAATCGTAGCGACACCTATCCACTATATAGAGGTACAGCTCTTCAGGGTGAACAGTGTAGGCGACCTCAGCTCTATACCTCTCAAGTGCTTTGTACCAAAGCAGAGGATATTTCGATGAATCTAAACATTTTAAATATGCATCCAGATCTAGACCGTTCTTCCACTGTTCATTTCTACATTCAACAAATCCGTCGAGCAGAGCGGTGTAAGCGTATTCAAGTACCGTGTTAAAATAAATCATGTCTGTAACAAGTGTATCTAATATAGGCTTCAGCTTACGGAATCTGACGATCTCAAACATTCTGTAGAGGATGAAACGGCTTCGTGTAGGAACAAGAACGTCATTATCAGCTGTGTTCTTCCACATCAGTCGTATATCAATGCGTGGTTGTTCGTTATTTACACTCAATGTACAAACAATGGTATATGAGGAGGCGTCACTAATCACCTCTCTTATTGTATCTACGTCAGCTGGTATTTTATAACGGTCCTCAGCCCACATCTCAACTACCACGAAGATTTTATGCATCTCCTCAAGACTTAAATAAATAACGTTGTGTTTGCTCGCATGCCTGCAGATCGTTTCAAGCACACAGTTAATGGTGCCGGTTTCTCGCCTGAACACGCGCAACGACTTCGTCACGGAGACATCGCACAAGGCGTTGAGAATGCTTCTCAAAGGGAGTTCCATCGTATTCGCAGGTTCACACGGTTCGAGATGACTATGACATGACAACCACTCGGCGCAAGCTCTGAGATGACTATGAGCCACAGGAGACAAGATCAGCTCGGCGGGTGGAATGAATTACCCAGATGAAACGTGAATGGGTTTGTTCGAACTCGTATGCTCCGTGATGAGTGAGTCACACCATAATCTAATGAAGCGTGTACGGCGCTGACCCAACATGAATCGTTGTATCCCATTATATTGGGCAGGTGTATTGAGAAATTTTCCGATACAAGAATTAATTTCGGTTTTAATGTTTTATCACTGCCACTTCCCTGAATACGCACCAAACATTTTCCTTCAGGGTAATTTTCACGAACTAAACACATTTTTAAATGTTTTATCTCTCCAAAACATCTTCACAAACCGGGGCGCTATTAGAGAGAAATATATGTTCATATTTATCATTTTTGTATAAACGGCGATACTCATCTCTAAAATCTGTTAAAAACTCACATAGCCCTTTAGCCACAACCTCACTACAAATCTCATCATGATATATATATTAATGTAGTGGTAAAAATACTTAAGATTGTCCATGATGACAAGATTTACATTTTCAGTCGTAGGGTACGAATAGTCGGTATGGTGTAGCATGATTTAATACCGCTTATCACACCACTCATCCACAAGACTCACTACCAACAACTGTTGTTTATATTCTGATCGTGTTGCTTCTTGTACCACGCGGTGCACGTGAGCCTTTATAAAGCTTAGTTCTATAACATACTTCACTACATCGTCTGTACTGCGAAATCCTGCAACCCCCTCGCCAGAATATCTGTAGAGTATTTAAATAGCCTGACCCTTCGCACGATTCAATGCAGCCTTAAAAGAGGCAACGGAGGCCGGTACAGGAAGTTTTTCAGTATCCACTACATCTACGCACTTGGCAGAATACCACTTCATAAATGTTGAACACGTGATATTAAAGGTGGCCATTACTATTTTCTTCTGTGCGAGAGAATACACGTATGAGCTCAAGGGTATACAGAGGTCAACTGAGAACGCTGGGATAGAGATCTGCTCAGGTTGCGGCGTGATTCACGTCGCCGGTCTTACAGTGGGCGGAGCTTAACTTTTTATTGTACACACGCACATACGCAAAGTAAAACGCTAGTTGAAACATGATTTATTTAATAAACGAAATAATCAAGATGTGTATATTTACAAATACGTGTAATAAATAATTAGCAGTAGGCATATCAAAGATTATGGTATCCAAAGGGCACGGTGTCATAGGTACCAGGCACCTGGTAACGTTTCTTATAGGTATTACGGCACACCTTTTTGCCCCTAAGTTCCTTCACGCCCCCAAGTTCCTTCACGCCCCCAGCTTCTGCGCCCGAAAATTGTGGGTGCTTACCATCAGTTGGAGCGTCCTATCACCCTCATCATCCAAGCACACTAACTCCTTCAGCGAATCAAAGTTGACGACCCGCCGATTCGCTTGGTTAAGCGTGATACCCTTAGCCTTCACGATATACTTCGTTTCAGTCCCTATCCTCACCCGTACCCCATAGGTCTTTGGCCCTGTTGACACAAACGAGTCGGCGTATACGTTGTCCCCGTACTCATCCTTGATCTCGTCAGTTAGCTCCCCGAGGAACTCCCCAAAAGTAGGCATGTATTCACCCCTCATCGCTGTGAATATCACGCTATCTGTATCGGCATACAAAACCCGCCGCCCAAGAGAATGCAATAGGCCCCAAAGTTTGATGCGGGCGTAGGTTGTTGTAAAGCTGGCTACAGGAATGTTTGCAACCCGTGAGGTATCTGTGGCCAATTCAGTATTGTTGTACTTTATTATGTAAGTATTACCTACATTCACAATCTCCATGACCTCTTTAATGGGTGCGTTTGTGTAATTTCAGACTTCTCTATAACTTTGCGCCAAATGAACGTTCCCTTTACCGGTATTCTGTGCAAATTTTCCCCAAAGACTGTATAGGCACAATTTTGCACTAAAGCGCTTGCCAGGATTCTTTACAATTTGGGTACGATCAAGTTGTATACCTTCATGGTCACGGTAACGTTGAATATAAGACGTTTTTTCATCTTCGGTTTCAACCACTCGCGAATACCCTGATGCCTCAACCTTATCCTTCAAAAATGTGTTTATATATGGTGTGAAAAGGTTGGGTAGCTTCTGAAACCTCCACACCTCATATATCTTCATTATTCTATACCCATGGTGAACGGCTAGGGCCAGCTCAGGGCTTGTGTATACACCTCTGATCTTAAACTGGTGGGGTGTATGGTCACAATCACCATTGTTCTCTTCTGCACACTTCACGCACAGGGGAAACATGAGTTTGTGATCTATAACAACGGGTAAGATCGGCAGCCATAAATCGCAAGGGGAGAGCGCGTCTACGAAAGAAAGGCCGAAATAGTACCCGTTCAAATTTCTTGAAAATTTGCTGATGGAGGGTAGGTTAGGGCCCACTATTTTTTCAGGCGCACCCACCGGGTACGGATTGTTCTTCATCACGTAGGGGTATAAAGAACAGAAATCGTAGTAGTGAAGCTTCACACCCTCCGTCGGTGGAAAGTATAGCTTGAAGGGGTTTGTACGCCCGCCGAACAAGCTATCACCGCATTTGAGAGGATCCAGTATCATTGAACGCTTGATCGTGTTTATTTCTTCACGGTACGCCCCGTCTGTCTCCATCCGTGCATCATATTCATGTTCCCACAAGATTTTGTGAGTGAACTGGGAGCCTATAAGTGATCGCGGGTACGCGTCCACGCAAGACAGTCGGCAGGACATCTGCCGTGGATATCTCCCACGATTCTACACTCAGGACGAGGGCATCCATGCCACCAGCAGCCGTTAAAGGAGTACACAGTCTTCTCGCCAGTGACACGGTTTTCACTTAGACCGTCAACCCAAAAAACATGACCATTAACCTTAATGGGTATTTCACCCGTGTTGCGGGCATGCTTTATATATACACCTGTCTGCTGCTCTAGGTGTATGAGCCAGTAAATAGCCTTGTGCCCATAACTGCGGGGGTTGTTCCTGTGGATAATGTCCAAGGTACCTTTAGGCATGAAGTTATTCTTGAACACCGTAAAACATAATGACGCGATGGTGGTTGCTACTTGCAGCGGATCGCATTTGAAACGACATATGTACATCCTTCTAAAGGCCTGGAAACATACTCTAAGCACGCGCACATCATTCACGCAATAACATTCACATTCATCAGTTATATTATAAGGATTACGTTCATTAAAGCTGTTGTACTATCGGTCAAAATCTTCACGTTCATCTGTACTCATACAATCATAGTTAAAGTAATGTTTGGGTGGTGGTAGTCCCACGTAATTTAATGTATCGCTAGTGAGGAATGTGTAAGGGAAGTATCCTTTTGAAACTACAGCTGCTACGCCCATCACCTTGGGTAGCTTTGCTAATTTACAAGGTGTGAATAATAAAGTGTCTTTAAATTGTACATTACCTCTTATTTGCATCTGTATTAATTTGTTGCCTCTTTTCAATGGATCGCCTGTAAATATCTCAGATGACTCGTGCTCAAGCAACTCCTTATAAAGGAACTGTGTGTCAAATTTTGCCTCTTTATGGGCGAGAATATACGCAGTCATTTTCTTGAACTTGTCCGCTAACTTGATAATATAGGACACAAATAGTTTCACAGGGCTATCGTAGGCATTCGTTTTAAAAACGTTTGTCCGTTTTCCACATTTGGGGCACTCATCACACTCGATCTCCATACACTCATCACAGATAGTCGGGCACACAAGTAAATGTGGAATAACCTCTGGTTTCAACGTTCGTGTATGTTTCTATATCGTAGTACACAGTTATACAAGGGTTGTTTTTAGGCTTTGCCTCTTTCATATAACATACATGCTTTACACCATCTTACGTTGCGTAAGACGTTGAGGGCTGGGGTTCTACTACTGGTGGTCTAACAACCGGCGCAATCCTGACGCGCTTTATACCCTCCGACGAACCCTCACCAGCGACACATGTAGCACGTTCAAAGCGGAGACATGATGAAGAGTCCTCCACGTCTTACGCAACAAACCCCACAGTAGAGCATTCCTCCAGTATAACCCCTTGTTCATCCTCCACAGCTGCACCCCGTTCTGTTGAGTCTGCAGTAATAGAGCCCCAACCCTCAACGGCTTACGGAACCAACCCCACATCATCTTCTTCCTCAAATACAACCCCTTATTCACCGTCCACGGCTGCTCCCCGTTCTGTTGAGGATGGTACAACGTTCGAGTTGGTGCGCACCGCAGCCCCTACCCCAGCCTTGACTAGAAATCGGTATATAGTCAGGGTTGATCCTCGATCCATGTATAGCAACGGTATTGCACACGGCCTACGTCGCGTTGTAGAACGTATTGTAGAGTTTGCCCTTCAGAACCGCGACCAGCGTGAAGTCAGGACGAGGCTGTCCTTAGGATTCTGGTCAGATGATGGCTCTGTTGATGATTTTTGTGTAGTAGTACCATTCAGACGTTTGGCGGCTGAAGATATAGAGTATATATTAGGTCGTATAATGCAGGCCTCCCAAAGTAGTATAGCCTTCAATATGGACAACTTCACGGTAAATATTGACCGTGTATTCCGTGTTGCGGGTCATAGTGCCACACCTTAAACGCTTAACTTCAATTCTCAGGCTATTTTTAGACGGCATATAAACGTCGATCGTGGTTGCGGCTTTATAGCAGTAGTCTTAGCTCGTATGTTTACTGTACTAAATACACGGACCACAAAAATTTGGTTGCCAACGGTCGTGAAGCGTGCCCGTAAACTAGCTGTAGACTGTGAACTTGAGTTTGACTGTAATATGGGTCTTGAAGAGTTGAGAATGGTAGAACAGGAAATGAATGTTCGTATAGTTGTATTTGGACTGGATGATCGTGGTAGAACTGCGTATGTTTTTAAAAGCTGTGTGAGAGATCGGACAAGACCCCTACTTATTTTACGACTGTCAGGGACAAGTATCTCCCCATCCGTAATATAAGGTGCCTTTATGCGAGCTATGATAAAAGTCGAAAATATGGGCGACATCATGATTTGTGTAAGGGGTGTCTCGAGTTTGCGGATGATATAGTGAAACATTGTAAAGAATGTCACATGGTATGTGAGCAGTGTAAAAGCACCAAATGTTAAAGCCGTGTAGTTGAGGCTGAGAAGAGGGACTATAATGTGTGTAGACGCACATTTTTCAAAAATAGCTGTTTTGAGCTTCATAAATAAAATGGCACGTGCAGGAAAATGAGAATCTGTGAATGTGGTATGTTTCACATGATGGATAATTGGGGAAAGTTTACCCATAAATGTGATGAAATTCACTGCTCTACATGCCATGAGAAATATAAGGCACATGGTGTAAAGCATGTATGTTATATGAAAGACGCAAAGCCTAAAAACAACCCTTGTATAACTGTGTACTACGATATAGAAACATACACGAACGCTGAAACCAAAGGTTATTCCACATTTACTTGTGAGCCACTATCTGTGATGATGTATGGAGATCGATGTGATGAGTCCAAATGTGGTAAACGGACAAACGTTTTTAAAACGAATGCCACGATAGCCCTGTGAAAATTTGTGTCCTATATTGTCAAGTTAGCGGACAAGTTAAAAAAATGACTGTATATTCTCGCCCATAACGGGCAAAATTTGACACAGTTCCTTTATAAGGAGTTGCTTGAGCACGAGTCTCTGAGATATTTACAGGTGATCCATTGAAAAGAGGCAACAAATTAATACAGATGCAAATAAGAGGTAATGTACAATTTAAAGACACTTTATTATTCACACCTTGTAAATTAGCAAAGCTACCCAAGGTGATGGGCGTAGCAGCTGAAGTTTCAAAAGGATACCCCTTACACATTCCTCACTAGCGAACTTTAAATTACGTAGGACCTCCACCAAACATTACTTTAACTATGATTGTATGAGTCAAGATGAACGTGAAGATTTTGATCGATACTACAACAGTTTTAATGAACGTAATCCTTATAATATAGCTGATGAATGTGAACGTTATTGCGTGAATGATGTGCGCGTGCTTAGAGTATGTTTCCAGGCCTTTAGAAGGATGTACATATGTCGTTTCAAATGCGATCCGCTGCAATTAGCAACCACCATCGCGTCATTATGTTTTACGGTGTTCAAGAATAACTTCATGCCTAAAGGTACCTTGGCCATTATCCACAGAAACAACCCCCGCAGTTATGGGCACAAGGCTATTTACTGGCTCATACACCTACAACAGCAGACAGGTGTGTATATATAAAGCATGCTCCAACACGGGTAAAGTACCCATTAAGGTTAATGGTCATGTTTTTTGGGTTGATGGTCTAAGTGAAAACCGTGTCACTGGCGAGAAGACTGTGTACTCCTTTAACGGCTGCTGGTGGCATGGATGCCCCCGTCCTGAGTGTGGAATCGTGGGAGATATCCACGGCAGATCTCCTGCCGACTGTCTTGCGTGGACGCGTACCCGCGATCAGCTTATAGGCTCCCAGTTCACTCACAAAATCTTGTGGGAGCATGAATATGATGCACGGATGGAGACAGACGGGGCGTACCGTGAAGAAATAAACACGATCAAGCGTTCAATGGTACTGGATCCTCTCAAATGCGGTGATAGCTTGTTCGGCGGGCGTACAAACCCCTTCAAGCTATACTTTCCACCTACGGAGGGTGTGAAGCTTCACTACTACGATTTCTGTTCTTTATACCCCTACGTGATGAAGAACAATCCGTACCCCGTGGATGCGCCTGAAAAAATAGTGGGCCCCAACCTACCCTCCATCAACGAATTTTCAAGAAATTTGAACTGGTACTATTTCGGCCTTTCTTTCGTAGACGTGCTCCCCCCTCGCGATTTATGGATGCCGATCTTACCCGTTGTTATAGATCACAAACTCATGTTTTCCCTGTGCGTGAAGTGTGCAGAAGAGAACAATGGTGATTGTGACCATACACCCCACCAGCTTAAGATCAGAGGTGTATACACAAGCCCTGAGCTGGCCCTAGCCGTTCACCATGGGTATAGAATAATGAAGATATATGAGGTGTGGAGGTTTCAGAAGCTACCAAACCTTTTCACACCATATAGAAACGCATTTTTTAAGGATAAGTTGAGGCATCAGGGTATCCGCGAGTGGTTGAAACCGAAGATGAAAAAACGTCTTATATTCACGTTACCGTGACCACGAAGGTATACAACTTGATCGTACCCAAATTGTAAAGAATCCTGGCAAGCGCTTTAGTGCAAAATTGTGCCTAAACAGTCTTTGGGGAAAATTTGCAGAATACCGGTAAAGGGAACGTTCATTTGGCGCAAAGTTATAGTGAAGTCTGGGATTACCAACGCACCCGATAAAGAGGTCATGGAGATTGTGAATGTAGGTAATACTTACATAATAAAGTACAACAATACTGAATTGGCCACAGATACCTCACGGGTTACAAACATTCCTGTAGCCAGCTTCACAACAGCCTACGCCCGCATCAAACTTTGGGGCCTATTGCATTCTTGGGGGCGGGTTTTGTATGCCGATACAGATAGCGTGATATTCACAGCGAGGAGGGGTGAATACATGCCTGCTATTGGGGAGTTCCTCGGGAGCTAACTGACGAGATCAAGGATGAGTATGGGGACAACGCATACGCCGACTCGTTTGTGTCAACAGGGCCAAAGACCTATGGGGTACGGGTGAGGATAGGGACTGAAACGAAGTATATCGTGAAGGCTAAGGGTATCACGCTTAACCAAGCGAATCGGCGGGTCGTCAGCTTTGATTCGCTGAAGGAGTTAGTGTGCTTGGATGATGAGGGTGATCGATCGCCCCAACTGACTTTAGGCCCCCACAATTTTCGGGCGAAGAATCTGTGGGGCGTGAAGGAACTTAGGGGCACAAAGGTTTGCCGTAATACCTATAAGAAACGTTACCAGGTGCCTGGTACCTATGACACCGTGCCATTTGGATACCATAATCTTTGATATGCCTATTGCTAACTTATATATTACACGTATTTCTAAATATATACATCTTGATTATTTCATTTATTAAATAAATCATGTTTCAACTAGCGTTTTACTTTGCGTGTGTGCGAGTGTAGAGTAAAAAGGTAAGCTCCGCCCCAACCTCAGCAGATCTCTATCCCAGCGTTCTCAGTTGACCTCTGTATACCCTTAAACTCAGACGTGTATTCTCTCGCATAGAAGAAAATAGTAATCGCCACCTTTAATATCGCGTGTTCAACATTTATGAAGTGGTATTCTGCCAAGTGCGTAGATGTAGTGGATACTGAAAATCTTCTTATACTCGCCTCCTTTGCCTCTTTTAAGGCTGCATTGAATCGTGCAAAGGGTCAGGCTATTCAAATAATCTACGGATATTCTGGCGAGGGGGTTGTAGGATTTCGCAGTACAGACGATGTAGTGAAGTATGTTATAGAACTAAGCTTTATAAAGGCTCACGTGCACCGCGTGGTACAAGAAGCAACACGATCAGAATATAAACACCAGTTATTGGTAGTGATCTTGCGGATGAGTGGTGTGATAAGCGGTATTATATCATGCTACACCATACCGACTACTCGTGCCCTACGACTGGAAATGTAAATCTTGTCATCATGGACAATCTTAAGTATTTTTACCACTACATTATTGTATATCATGATGAGATTTGTAGTGAGGTTGTGGGTAATGGGTTGTATGAGTTTGTAACAGATTTTAGAGATGAGTATCGCCTGTTATACAAAAAGGATAAATATGAACATATGTTTCTCTCTAATAGCGCCCCTGTTTGTGTAGATGTTTAGGAGAGATCAAACATTTAAAAATGTGTTTAGTTCGTGAAAATTACCCTGAAGGAAAATGTTTGGTGCTTATTCGGGGAAGTGGCAGTGATAAAACATTAAAACCGAAATTAATTTTGTATCGGAAAATTTCTCAATACACCTGCCCAATATAATGGGATACAACGATTCATGTTGGGTCAGCGCCGTACACGCTTCATTAGATTATGGTGTGACTCACTCATCACGGAGCATACGAGTTCGAACAAACCCATTCACGTTTCATCAGGGTAATTCATTCCACCCGCCGATCTGATCTTGTCTCCTGTGGCTCATAGTCATCTCAGAGCTTGCGCCGAGTGGTTGTGTCATAGTCATCTCGAACCGTGTGAATCTGCGAATACGATGGAACTCCCTTTGAGAAGCATTCTCAATGCCTCGTACGACGTCTCCGTGACGAAGTCGTTGCGCGTGTTCAGGCGAGAAACCGGCACCATTAACTGTGTGCTTGAAACGATCTGCAGGCATGCGAGCAAACACAACGTTATTTCTTTAAGTCTTGAGGAGATGCATAAAATCTTCGTGGTAGTTGAGATGTGTGCAGAGGACCGTTATAAAATACCAGCTGACGTCCATACAATAAGAGAGGTGATTAGTGACGCCTCCTCATATACCATTGTTTGTACATTGAGTGTAAATAACGAACAACCACGCATTGATATACGACTGATGTGGAAGAACACAGGTGATAATGACGTTCTTGTTCCTACACGAAGCCGTTTCATCCTCGACAGAATGTTTGAGATCGTCGGATTCCGTAAGGTGAAGCCTATATTAGATGCACATGTTACAGACATGATTTATTTTGATACGGTACTTGAATACGCTTAAACCGCTCTGCTCGACGAATTTGTTGAATTTAGGAATGAACAGTGGGAGAACGGTCTAGATCTGAATGCATATTTAAAAGGTTTAGATTCATCGAAATATCCTGTGCTTTGGTGCAAAGCACTTGAGAGGTACAGAGCTGTGCTCGCCTACACTTTTCACCCTGAAGAGCTGTACCTCTATATAGTGGATAGGTGTCGCTATGATTTGGTAGAATATTTCAATCACCGCTATGCCGAGTGAAGAAGAGTTCACGATTGCAAAGTTCGGGACGTTAAGAAAAAAACCCCGATTGGAAAGGCATGATTATAAACTTGTGTTTAATGTCGTGGTTAACGATGACATTTTTGTGCGTATTTTTGATTGTGTTCTAGCTGTGCTTAAAGATAACTTGCCTGCCGAGTGTAAAGTGAGTACAAAAGTAGTATTGAATGATATGAAAGCCACTTATATTTATTATAGACCGCCGCATCAGTTAAACGGTGAAGTGATGCTTGGACGGTTTTACCACATCGTACAAAGTAATGCCGATGTGGATATAGACTCTATAATATGCGAATTTAGCGTTTTGTACCCTAGAACGTAAAGACAATATATATATTTTTCCTGTAATAATATGATTATACGTTTTGTATATTTCCTTTAATAATATGATTACACGTTTTGCATATTTTGAATATAATTTAATATATATGTATATTTTTCCTGTACTAATATGTCGACCATACTATGTTTTGTATGATTATATATAATTAATATATAAATATATTTTTCCTGTACTAATATTTTGTTAATTCTATGCTTTGTATGATTATATATTTTCCGTTCTATTATTTGATCATATATACATCCCTTTGTATGTCCATTAATTCAGCTAAAATAACCAGAGCGTTATATTGGTGTTTTATTTATTCCTTGAACACGATTATATCACTTATTTCGGCTTTCAGAATAATTAATTAATTGCTATTTTTCAAATAGATAAGTAACGAAGCTGACACCCCAACTTTCTAGTCCATCTGACGAATGAATATAAGGAATAATTAAATACATGGCGCTATCTGGCAACTCAGCCCTCTAAGCCAAATGGCTGAATAGTATAAGGAATAATTAAATACATGGCGCAATCTGATAACTCAGACTTCTAAGCCACCATTAATATATGGAATAAATTAAATACATGGCGCTATCTGCCAACTCAGCCTTCTAAACCAACATTAATATATGGAATAAATTAAATACATGGCGCAATCTGGCAAATTAGCCTTCTAAGCCAAAATTAATATATGAAATAATTAAATACATGACGATATCTGGCAACTCAGCAACCAAATGGCTGAATATAAGGAATAATTAAATACATGGCGCTATCTGGCAACTGAGCTAACTGGCTGATTAGGGGCCTATGCGAGAGCGGCGGGCGGATGAAGGAGTCATATGAGCACGGCTGGCAGCCAAGCGAACACCGTTTCTCTGGATTCCCTCATCTGAGTCTCTCCACCTTCCTCTCTCTCTTTCTCTTTCTGCCCCTTTGGGGGGGTGAGGCGTTCCCACCTTCTACCCCAAAGAGGCTCCCTTAGGTTAGGTATGTCCCTTTGGGGGGGGTTCAGCTTGGGGGATAACTCCAAGTTGCATACCCCTTGCAACCCCATTTTGGGGTTGGCAACAAAGGTTCGCACTCCCCTTTGGGGGGTTCAGCTTGGGGGATAACTGCAGGTTGCATACCCCTTGCAGCCCCATTTTAGGGTTGGCAACAAAGGGAGGTGCCTTTCAAGAAAGGGGGTGGGGGTTGGCAATTAAAGGGGGTGGGGTGGGGGGGTGCCTTACAACAAAGGGTTGTGGGTGTGCCACCAAGGGGGTGGGGGTTGGCACTCTTGCAACATTGCAATGCATTTGTACTCATACATTTTGCGGTCATACTACTCCGGTAGACAAGTTTTCAAATGTCTCAGTGAGGCTCCATTATGCACTTGCACGAAGGGTCGGGAACTAAGGGAAGAGAGAGGGCTATCAGTATTATTTATATCATTAGTAGAAACTGAGGCAGGAAGGGCCGTGACTGAAGAATAACTTCTCTCAGAAGGCCCAAGGGATTCTAACTTTGCCGTCAGGAGCACCACCCTTTCTTCAAACCTCACTCTGGCCTCCCTCTCACGCTGTAGCTCGTTCCTCAGCAATTCCATGCTTGAGCACCACCTGCAAACTAACTGATCATTATTATTAGCCAAAATAAACGCGTAAGCGGCAAACTTTCCTTTACAGCGACTGCAAGTACTTGACGGGGGTGCCATGCTATTAAGTAATTAAAAAACGAACGTTTGGAAATTAATATTGAGTTAATAATAACACAGGTCAACAAAAAAACTTTTTTTTTTCGTTGCCAAGGAAATTCGTACGAATTTAGGGTATTTTGGGGTTGCTGAATTCCAAAATGAAAGTAGTTTTTCCGATTTGGCTCTAGTTCTTGAGATAATGAATACCCTCAATTAATAGGAAACGTAACCATAACGCGTCCATATGGGAAACTACCGGAACATTCTAGATGGTGAGACCGAATAAAATGTCATTATGTATTTCATGTGTTTACTTTTGTATGATTTGAGAGAATTTCAATGTGATTTGTAAGTAGGCTCCGCCTGAACATTAAATTTTTTGCATTTTTACGTGTTTCAATGGGGTACCAATTATCTCATAAATTAGAGCCAATCTAGCAAAACCGATGTCATATTCGGAATCAGCACCACAAAGTTACCCCAAAATCACTCTAATATGATTGGCAATAAAATGAGTGTTGACCAGTGTAATCTAATAACGGCTTAAGTCTCCTACAATAAGTAAGGACCAATTAATAAATAAAACGTAGGTCTACCGCGTGCTTATTGTGAAGTCACCTGCGTATATATATATATATATAATATATATATATATATATGTGTGTGTGTGTGTGTGTGTGTATATATATATATATATATATATATATATATATATATATATATATAAACGACGGTAAATTTTATAGAAGAGTGTCTGGAAACTTTCAGCCCAATCATTTTATATATACAGGGTGCAGCGTAAGTCGGTTTACCAAGAATAATAGAATCACCTTGTGAAGAATAATATTTATCATTTACTACAGAAATTATTCAGTGTCCTCCATCATGTTCAATACATACGTTGCATCTTTGAACCACTGAACAACAAATAGGGCAGCACAGTTCTTTGTTATTATTCAACGTCTCGAACTCTTGGCGTATCAAAGTCTTCGTGTGATCGAAGTTCTGAGGTTTCTGGCCGTAAACGCTGTCCTTGATTATACCTCACACTGAATAATCACTGTGATGTGATTATTCAATGTGGGGTATAATCAAAGATATAGTCAACGGCAAACGACAGAGCATGCAATGGAAGCATCCAACATCTCCCGTTGCAAGGAAGTTCAAAGCGCAGCCGTCAGCAGGTAAAGTTATGCTAACACTGTTTTAGGATACACGAGGCCCTATCCTTGAACATTATCTAGAGCGTGGAACTACAGTAACAAGTGCATCGTATTCTGACATGCTTCGGAATGAGTTAAAGCAAGCAATTTGCACAAAACGGAGAGGGAGATTGTCGGAAGGTGTTATTCTTTTACACGACAATGCGCGCCCTCATACCACTGCACAGACTAGAAAATGCCTTCAAGTACTTAAATTTGAAGTTCTCGACCATCCAGCCTACAGTCCACACCTGGCACCTTCGGATTTTTACCTGTTTGGACCACTAAAAGACGCTTTGAGAGGTCAGCGATTCCAAGGCGATGATGACCTGAAGGAGGCGGTGCATGACTGGCTACGCACACAGCCAAAAACATTCTTTTTTGATGTTATTAGGAAGCTAGTAGATCGCTGGACTAAGTGTATCGAGAAACAGGGAGACTATGTTGAGAAGTGATGTGTTTATAATCTATCAGATGTGAAAATAAAATTGTGAAAATAAAAAGGGCGGATACTTATTGAATTACCCTCGTATATATATTAAATCCTCACATAACACATCTTCAGAAGACTTGAATTCGCCAAGACGCGGTATACATATCCCTGCCAAACCCAGGAGATGCGGTGGTTCGCCCAGCTAAGACGCAGTTTGACAAGCCAAATTTAAAGTAAACAGGGTGACATTCGATAATTTGACTTGGCAATTCTGATCTGAAATACTGTTAACTATTTTCAGTGTCCAGTCAGATTTGTCCTTAACCCTTAACTAGTCGCGTGGGGTCATTGTGACCCCACTGATAATTTTGTGGCTAATTTAAAAGAAATGGGCAACTCTGCAAAAACCTCGATCAGGCTAGCTTAATTTATGACCCAGATGTTTATCTTTCAGTTGAAATCGGTCAGCTACAGTGAAAGGTTTACACGTTTGTATTGTACACATTGACCCCACGCGACTAGCTACGTGACAATATAATGGATACACTGAAAATTTATAGAAGGTAAGTTTTGTCGCCACATGATACGGTTTTTGCTCATTTTCAATTGAATATTAACAATATATGTCTCTTTAATCATCCTTTGTGTTAGAGTGTGGAGTTGAACTTTATTAATAGTTAATAACAAAAAAAGTAAACTATGCGGTCATAATGACCCCACGCGACTTCTTATGTTATTTTCTCTAATGCGACTAGTTCAGGGTTAATCGGCTTGTCTTTGTCACGACGCAAATCCCCTGTGCCTCGTTTGTTTGTTTGTTGTACTTACATCATGACTTCCACTTTTATTCAGTGGATATTCTTGCCATGATCAGTACGATAAGGAAAGAGGCATTAGAGAATGGAGGCAGGCCGCAGGGACTTTTTTAACATATATACTAGTGGGCTAAATGGCCCACTTGCCCTTGTATTTGGCCCACTAGTCAATTTTAAGCTTTGGAGTAAATATATTGATTCTAGCAAGGTGTCCCAACTGATCCAAGATAGTATGGTAAAACTTCACACTTTAAAATGTCAATCTCCTTAAGGCTGCTCTTGTTACACTATGCAATAGTAACACTCGCACAAAATTTTGAGCAAAATTTTGAGCAGATTTAGAGGTCGCTACAAATTGAAAAATTTTCATACTAGAATTATATTGGTTTGGGTAATTCCTTGTATATGTGTGTATGTGCGCATATGTGCGAGTATATATGTATATATATATATATATATAGGTTACGAGATAGCTGTAAAGAATACACAATATGCAGGGTGTTCGAAAAGTCCCGTCACCCCCTACAAAATGTACATATTGTAATACCAATTTTATTTTTGTGTGATTAATTGTAATTATATATGGTAGGTGTAATTTAAGAAACAAGTCACTAGCAACAATTACTTCAATTACAGTAAATACAGTTACTAATTACAGTTACTAATCAAGAATATCTGTGTGTGACGGGCGGTATGGTTTCATGCCGAGATCTTTTGTCAAGTGATCTCTCATTGTGACATGGGGACTGCAAGTTCTTGTGATCGTTTCCGAAGTGAATTTTTCGGTGAACGAGCCACCGATGCAATCACACCTTCACATTGTTCTGCTCTTCTTGGTCTTCCCGACCGTGGTCTGTCCTTGATGGAGGCAGTTTCAAACAGCTTTTTCTCCCAGCGTCATACCGTCTTGTTTGGTGGTGCAGCCTTATTGAATCTTGTGTTGAAATTATTCTGGATATCATACATCGCTTTGCCAGTATGTGACGTTTCATGAGTCGATGTGCTCATAACTATCCTTTCCTCCAGAGTGTAAGTGGACTGGTCTGCCATTGTTCACACAACTCTAATACCTGGAAAAGAAAAAAAAGTCAATAAATCGCATATAAATTAAATCACACAAAAATAAAATTTGTATTACAATATGTACATTTTGCAGGGGGTGACTGGATTTCTAGAACACCCTGTACAAAATTATACATGTACAAAACCCACATATTAATTCATCTTGGGATGAGTGACCTTGAATCAAGCACTGACTTGATTCACACTAAGTTTGCAGATTTTAACAAACAAAGGCTGGAAATGTGGGGCCTCTTAATGCAGTGTGTAGTAGGCAGCTGTATGATGGGGGTGAAACATTGATTTCGTGATAAAGCAGAAATAAACTTCGCATATTTTTGGTAAGTAAAAATCTCATTAAACATATAATGTGTATATAAGGGTTTCCAAAAAACCTTAGTCCCCCCATTTGCAGCTTACATGTTTACTTATATCGAAATAGTTTTTAGTGATTATAAAAAATATAAAATGCTTTGTTTATTGCAGGTATTAAAATTACTCTAGTTGATAAAGTGATAATATAATGGCTTCTCAATTAATTGGTGATTCGGAGAGGCAACGTGTGATAGATCGCATACGAGCAATAACATTTCGGGAAGCTTGTGATGCTGGAAGAAGTGAGGAGGAAGTGAGGACTTCGTCAAAGGCAAGGTTTAAAGCCTTGGCATGAACTTCCAAAGCCAAGAAAAACTCAACTTAACATCGATGACAGAATGTGGTTTGCCCATTATCTTGAAGATTGGGATGTGGATGATTTCATGCATTTAGCTGTCTCCGATGAATTTTTTGTTTAACTAACACGTCGGCCTAACTACCAAAATGATGGAGTATGGGCCACAACACCAGATGAAATCGATGACAATGAACATTATCGCGAATTATTAAAAAATCCAGACTGTGTTGGTGTGTTTGTTTTGTTCACTGCAAAGAAGCTCATGTGGGTGCTGAAGCCAAATGGTCAGAGTTGGGATGGACAGTATTTTCGTGATACTATTCTATCCAGCATGTCATTCTTTTTCTAAGAAACCCAAACAATGTTATGGATGTTGATCAGGTCACACTTCTGCACGATAAGGGCCCCTGCTTTAAGGCATTAGCCACTCAACAGTTGTTGCGGAAACATGAGATCGATTTCTTTGGAAATGAAGAATGGCCAGGAAATTCTCCTGACCTGAACGTCTGTGAACACATTGGATCAGTTATAAAGGACAAGGTTGAATGTCTCTTGTTTCAAGAACCGGCAACAAATCGATTTTCGAAGGATACAATGACGCAACACATTGCAACTGTTTTAGCAAATTTGCGTAACGATCAAGATCTATTCACGTCACTTTTGGCAAGCTACCCAAAGCGAATTCAGGCTGTCTTGGAAGCCAATGGCGGGAACACCAAGTTTTAATTGTTTCTCATTAAATGCAGGACTAAATTCTCTTTTGTAAGGTATGTTTAGTTTTACTGTACCTCTAATGGTTTAGGCCATGGGCTGGGAGGCTGAGGTTTATTGGAGCCCCGTATACGAGGGCCACTCAATATATTTTGCTCCACATCTTTTTTTTCTTCCCAAGTTTCCTTGTAAGTTCCAGAAATTTTGTACACAAGCAGTTACGTATCTTTTTTACAATTTTATATTTTTCTACATAGTCTCCATCCATTTCTACGGCTTTCCTCCACCTCGAAACAAGGGCCTTTATTCCTTGCTGGTAAAAGTCCACTGGGTTCCACTGGAGCCACCTCTTAACCTCCTCAACAACCTCATCGTCACTCGGAAACTTTCTTCCAAGAATAGCATCATTCATTGGCTCAAACAAATGGAAGTCTGGAGGTGCCAGATCCGGGCTGTATGGAGGGTCGGGTAACACAGTCAAGCGCATTTTTGTGATGGCCTCTTGTTTGCAGACTGTTGTGTGGTCTTGCGTTATCGTGCAAAGGAAAGACATCTTCCAGTTTTCTCTCCGGTCGAACTCGCTTTATACATCTCTGGAGTCTCTGTAGGGTAGAAATATATGCCTCTGAGTTGTTTGTTTGTCCTTTTTTCATAATGTCCACCAGAATCACCCCTTTCATGTCCCAGAAGATGGTGGCCATAACCTTTCCTGCAGAGGGAGCCATTTTGAACTTTTTGTTGCGTGGGGAGTCTTCGTGATGCCACTCCATGAATTGACGTTTTGTTTCAGGTCGTAAGTGGTGTATCGAACCAACGACTCAGAAGCGATTTCTTTTCTTTGGGCTTTGTGATCTTCAGTCAGCTCGCGAGGAACAAACCGTGAACACTATTTTGAGTATCCACACTTCCTTCACTAATTCCTAGCTACAGTGATAGCTCCTTGTATGTGACGAGCCGATTTGATCGAATGATGCTGCTAGCACTTTGCACAGTGCGAGATGTTACAGCTGATGCCAGGAGACCGCTGCGTGGCTCATCATCGATGCTGGCTCTCGCTCTCTCCGATGATCTCGCATGTTTAGACCAGCGTCCAACTGTGCTTCGATCAATAACAGCATCTCCGTAAACGTTTTGTAGACGTTTGTGAATATTTCCAACTGTTTCCTTCTCTGCCATTTCGAAACTGCGTTAACCATTAGTTTTATACAACGAGGGGAGGTTTAAACTGGAAAAAATTGGGTTATGTGAAGCGCAGAAAGTTCAAACTTACTGCCCAAAAGACATTTCAGCCTCATGGCTAGGCTGACCATATTTCCTTGAGACAAAAACGGGACATTGGGATGGCAAAAAAGGGACGGGGGTTATGTAATATTCTGTATTCATGAAAAAGTAAGTACATAAACCGGGACAAAATTGACATTTTTATTAAAACGACGGGACGGCCAGGAAATATAAAACAAACGGTACGTATGGTCAGCCTACTCATGGCCTATTATTTAGCTAAGAAAAAAGGGTGGGGCAAAATATATTGAGTGCCCCTAGTAAATGTTGACTATTCATATTATGAATTATTTTAGAATATTTAGGAGCTACAAAGCTGCTGCATGCATTTATACTGAAATCTATATAAACTATAAATTAGTGTATATATTAAATATTCTTTGCATATAATTACATATTATAAAATATATGTAGCGTATCCATATATAATATAGTCTTATTATGTACATTATACAATAAATATACATATGAATGGACGGAGCCGCGTTTAAAATATGCGATTTTAGATGAGGTTCTTTTCTTTTCATTTACATATCTCATTGTATTGTAGGAAAGAGACTGATAAATTATAAGTTATTTATTAGATAGTTATAAATGTAAGTTATTAAAATATTGATTTGTTTTCTGTTTGTTACAGTTACTCATCGCCATGGTGAACGCTAAACGGCAGACCCGAAGTTCTGCCAGTACCTGGATCAATTTAGGGCGGGTCATACTATGCATTTTTTTAAAATCAATGGAGAGGGGTGTTCAAATGACATATTTTGGTGTATAGAACACAGTTCTGAAGAAAATATTTAATTCTGATAACCCTAACCTACATCATTTTGCAGTTGATTATTATTAAATTGTTGATCATTTTACTATTGTAGTTACCCCAGAATATGTCTTCTCACGTTTTCTATCATGGCTGCTCACGTTATCTCTCATAGAGCATTGTTCTAACTAATTCATATAAACACATATAATGTAATTCATATAATAATAATAATATTTAAGTACTCAAATAAAAAGGTGTGCCATTCCACTTAATTGTAATTATCATACAGTTTGGTATATGAAATATTTTGACGGTTTTCTGCCGCGCATAAGGCCATTTTCTGAAAGAGAAAGAGAAAGAGAAGGTTGGAAGTAAGGGACCCCACCAAATAGGGGGTCCTGATCTACCAGACCACAAGAGACAGGTGAGGACATTGAAAAGGCAGTGGATGGAAAGGAAGGCAGAGAAAAAGAGAAGGAGCAAGGAGGAAAGTGCTGCAGTAGCAGAGAAGGCAGACAGGAAGGATGTTAAGAGATTTTTGGCAGATGGTGATGAGGATCTGGAATTGGAGAGAAGTGGTGATGAAGATGAGTTTGTTCCTGAAGTTGAGCTCTTCCCTCAAACTGACCCTGAGCCAGCAGCTTCGGCAAAGGTACAGAAAAACTATGATGAGATTCAAAACATTGCCCTTGCTAGTGTAAGGTATGGCATAGAGCTGAGGCCAACTGCAGCGATAGCAACAGCAGCTCTGATTGACGCAGGAATCATCACAGAAGACAATACAAGTAAAGTGATTGATAAGAGCAAGGTCAAGAGAGCACAGGAGAAGTTGATGAGAGAGCTGGAGGAACAGTTCGAGAAGAAGTGCAGGGAGGAGGGGGGGATCTCTTGCATCCTCTTTGATGGGCGGATTGACCTGACCAATGTGATGATGGAAGCTGAGGGCAGTGACCAATCTTTTCCCGCAAAGATCAAGGAAGAACACTATAGTGTTGTTAGTGAGCCTGGCAGCTACTATCTGTTCCACTTTACCCCAGAGAAAGCAACTAAAGAGGAGTCACATGCGGAGAAGATTGCTAAGGTCCTGTTTGCCTGGCTGAAAGAGAGGGGTTATGATAAGACCTTGTTGGCCATTGGAGGAGACTCAACAAATGTCAACACTGGTGTGAAAGCTGGAGTAATGCGGAAGCTGGAGCTGCACCTGGGGAGAAAGCTGGTCTGGTTGGTGTGCAACCTGCACACTGTTGAACTTCCCCTGCGCCATCTCATTGTTGACCTTGATGGCCCTACTCTGTCAGACAAAAAATTATCCGGGCCAATAGGAAAGCTCCTTGATTCTGCTACAGACTTTGATATCAATCCAAACTTCACCCGAATCTCTGTTGGCCCTCCACTGATCAAGCTTCCTGACAAGGTCATTCAAGATCTCTCAACTGATCAATACTATGGCTATAAAATTGTCTGTGCAGTCAGGGATGGAGTACTTCCTGCAGGGCTGGCTCTGTTAGAGATAGGACCAGTAAACCACAGCCGCTGGCTCACCACAGCGAACAGACTTCTCAGGCTCCGGGTGTCAAAGCACGGACTTAAAGGAAAGAACCTGAAGATTCTGCAATTCATTGTGGAATTCATCATTGGAGTGTATTACCCATGTTGGTTCAACGTGAAGGTCAAGCACTCCTGGATCGAAGGGCCTAGGCACATCCTCTTTCAGCTGGACTGCCTCAAGTCCCAGAGAAAGGAGGTGCTGGATATTGTGATGCCAACTGTGAGAAGATCTGCTTGGTATGCCCACAGTGAAGTCATCCACCAAACACTACTCTGCTCTGAGGATCAGAAGGAGAGGATTGAAGGGGTGGAGAGAATCCTGGCCATCACGGGAGAGGGGGACCCGGACACTCAGCTGGGGGACTCCTCTGTTAGGAGCAGAAGGACACCTGACATCAATTGTGATGCTTCCAGCATCGGTCACTTGATCAGCTGGTCAGAAGGTGTGTCAGAGCCACCTCTCACCTGCTCTCTAAGCACCTCAGAGGTGAAAAACTTCATCAACACCCCCATGGAGGTGCGCAACTGGCCTTGCCACACACAAAGCATTGAGAGGATTGTTAAAATGGTGACTGAGGCTTCTGCTAAGTACTTCTCACAGGAAAAGAGGGATGGAGGGATCAGGGCTCAGGAGACCAGCAGGAAGCTGATGTCCAAGTCTGAGTCAAAGCAGGATTTGTGCAACCTGGCAAAGTTCAAGATGTCAGGAGAATGATCTTTGTAATTATATCCAGTGATATACATGCAGTTCACCTATTAATAAATATATGTAAAGTTGATTTGGCCTTGTCAATATAAATGATTTACCTTATATCTTTTAATATATTATAAAGGGGTTCAAAAGGGTAAAATTGGCAATTTAGAAATACAAAATGATTTAGGTTAGAGTTATCCTATCCAAAACAAAAGCTCATATTTGAATTCCCCATGTAAAAACACATAATGTAGACACCCCTGATGGTAGGATTTCCTTCAGATTCATGTTGTCACCTGAGTACGACCCGCCCTACTGACTCATTAGAAAACCTACAAAAGATCTTCTAACCTCGCGATTACCTTCAAAGCGTGAAGTGTTAAGCAAGTTCTTATTTCATCACATCGAGGAAAAACGAACAGTCACTGCAAGTTTGAAAGAGACTGTCTCTGCCGTTCTTTATATCTGGGATAAAGCGAGGATTCCAACTCAAAGATCGGACAATGCTGAGAGGAAAAGAGGAAGTCATCCTCAGAAAGAATACGAATGAATGTGGCAGTATTCAATACTGATCTTAAAGACATTTTCGATGTCGCCAGAGCAGATGGCTTAAAGATAATGACTAACGAAGAGGACAAAGAATTCCTTATCAAGCAGAGAGAAGATCGTTCCTGCGCCAGTTTTGGAGGCATTGATCGAGCCTTGGCTAAAAAGGAGGATCGGAAGAGGCAACGAGAAGAATCTGAATATAATAGAAAAAAGCGAAGCGACGATGAAAGACAAAAGACACATCAACTTATGGCATCTGACAAAGTGATAACTGATGTGGATTCTTCCTCCTCGTCCACGGATTCTGATGCATCGTGTCGTCCATCTACATCATCGAACCCTCCTTCCAAATGCAAGAAAACAGTCATCTCAGATGAGGTGGCCCAGGCACTCGACCGTGTTAATCTAAGCGATCGCAATGCAGCCTTTGTTATTGCAGCATCAGCTAAGTCTCTTGGCCATGTTCTGGGTTCAATGTCATTTTGTCGATGTACAATTCGTCGATCTCGAATTAAAAAGCTCGTGAAACTATCGCAACTGCTGAAAAATCAAGCTTTTCTCCGGACACTCGGCTTCTGCTTCACTGGGATGGGAAAATGCTTCCTGATATAACAGGGAGACATGAAAATGTGGACCGCATCACAATCGTTGTTTCAGGAGAAGATAAACTACTTGGTGTTCCACTCATCCCTCACGGAACGGGACAAGCACAAGCTGATGTCTGCCTCAAGATGTTGGATGAGTGGGGCTTGAGAAACCAGTTGCAGGGGCTTATATTTGATACAACAGCATCAAATACTGGGCTGATGTCTGGAGCTTGTACCCTGATAGAGAGAGCTGTAGGTCACTCTCTGACGTGGATGGCATGTCGTCATCATGTGTATGAAGTCGTTTTCGCTAACGTATTTTCTAGTATTCTTGAACCTTCGAAAAGACCACAAGTCTCATTGTTTAAGTGATTCATGGCACAATGGCCAGTTATCAATAAAGAAAACTTTATATCAGCAGGAATGGAACTTTTTGAAAGAAACTTGTGGGAACTTTGTCAAGAAATGATACAGTACTTCTCCGACGTCCGAACTTCGTACTTCTTCGAACAGCAGCTTCTCAAGAGATGACTGCAGTGAATTCCTCCATCTTTCTCTAATTTTCCTGGAAGGAAGTTTGCCTCAGAAGTACATCAGAGCTCCAGGAGCTCTTCATCAGGCTTGCTGGATGGCAAAAGCTACCTATGCTTTGAAGATCTTTCTCTTCCAGGAGCAAATGAAACTTGCTGCTCATGAAAAAAAGGGTCTGAAAGATTTTTCTCTTTGTGGCACTTGTTTATAGTAAATATTGGCATGAAGTACCCTTGGCAGTGAGGGCCCCTAGAAACGACCTAGCTTTTCTAACAGTTATGGAGACTTATCCAAACAGGTTTTTGGCTGAAATTTCATTCAAGGCATTTAAGAGACATCTCTGGTACTTCTCGGAAGAGCTGATTGGACTGTCACTTTTTGACGATGGGTTGGACAGCAAAGTAAAAGAAAATGATTAAAAAATTATCTCGTCTTGCAAAAGTGAAAGGTCTGAAGCGCCTCGATTCAAAGCTGTTCAATACAGCAAACCCATTGGAAACTTACGTCAGCGAGAAGACGGCTGAACTCTTCGATGTACTAGATAAAACGGAAAGAAGATTGCTCAAGAGTTTCTTTCGAAACCACCAAGTGATTGGCCAAGTAACGACAGCTACGAGTTCTTGAAAGAAAGAGCATTGAAGATGAAGGTTGTCAATGACTCTGCAGAGAGAGCGATTGCTCTTATTTAACGGTACAATACAACGCTTACCAAAGATGAGGAACAAAAACAATTCCTTCTTCGCATTGTTGAGACCCATCGACGAACATTTCCTACCCCCTCTAAAGCGTCTTTGCAGAACTAAAAGCCATTTGCATATTCTTTTGTCAAATTTCGGTATTTTTTCATTTAAGAGAAAATTATTCATTTTGTAGCGACCTCTAAATATAGTCGGAATGAGCTCATTTTTTGTATCAATTATCCTTTTATGATTTCAAACAAGGACAGCATTGAAGTACAAATATAAAACTTTTATTTCTTGGACCACCCTAATATATATATACCGTATATATTAGGGTAGGTTGATTTTGGAACTGTGATCTTGGACTAGTTTAGATAGAAAGGTATTAATGTATAAAAAACGTTGCACCAACTCATATTTGTGAAAATGATTGTATTTTTTGAGGATTGTTAACCCTTTACCGCACTGTGCGTCGAATACGTAACGTTTCAAATACACACATTTAGACTCAACCCGACACAAAAAGTTCGGCCATAAAGGGTTAATTATTTTTAAGTTGTAAAATATCGCGCGCGCGGCATTCGCGCAATGTAAACAAACAAAATATCGGATCTTATTTCAGCAAAATAATCAATTAAAATTCGGCATTTTTAACAAAACGATGCTTGAAACTTATTGTAAAAGCATTATAGATGTTTATTAGTGTATTATTTTGTATTTTTTAATGATATTTACCTATAAAATGTGTATTAAATTAAGTTATTTTAGGATGCGTTCATTTAATTGTGTTTATTTTCAGATATTTCATAAAAATGGGTAAAAAACGGAAGTCTGCTGTGTTAACTCGAAGTGATAGTGCCAAAAAATTCAGTGGCCAGCCTTCCCCTTTGGATAAAACAGAGCCTCCTACCCTCCGCCAAGTTATTCAGTGCAGTTATTTCCTCCAAAACAGTCACCCGGACTTGAAAGACTATGATATTGCTAAAATGATAGCAAAGGATGTGATTGAGATCTGGCAGGCAGTGAACCCGCGGCTGCCCCTGTATGAGGAATATTATGTAGTGAAATTGGTGGATAAAGTGTGCTTCAAGAAAGCAAAAGAGATAAACAGGAAATCTCTTTCTACCGTCCAGGAGCAGAATCTGGAGGAAAAGCTGGATAAACTTTTTGACATTTCTGTTTGCACCTGTAAGCTACCTGTTCGTCCCTGTGATGATAATGCTGTGAAGTGCAAGAAAGAAAATTGTCAAACACAGCACATAACACTAGGCAACAAAGATTTTGTTACAGAAGACCAAATAGGTGCTCCTAGCTAATTTCGGTATGCTGATTTCAAATCTATAATTAGATTTTTTCTATCACGTCTAGATTTTGTGTAAAATGCAAATCACTTTTAGTAAAATTTTCTACCACGTCCAGATTTTGGTTTTAATCGGCTTAATGCCAGTAATATGAAACTTGCTTTTCAAGGTTAAAGCAATTTTTTTTGCCAACTATATACAAATTCGAACAATTTTGATAAATAAAATTTATCCCGAGTTGGCAACACTGAGTCAAGAGCATAGTAACGGGCAACGGCCCAACGGTCAGTCGCTACGTGACAATCAAGCAGAACGGTTGTTGAAGCTCTCTGCTGATGAGCAAGTGACAGGTTGTGGTGACTTGTGTGTTTTTATAGCATTTGTTTTGTACTACGGTGTGTATTTCTTTTTATTTTGCACATCGTAATAATTACTTTCTACGTTTTTTCAGATATTGTATGGTAATTCAAAATGGCATCAAATAGACGTGCTTGTGTAAATCACCCAGACAACTTCTGCTTTGTCTGTGGACAATATACACCTAAGCCACAACGTAGAAACATAACAACGAAGATTAAACTTGCCTACAAGTGTTATTTTGACTGTAAGTTAGGAGACCAACAGAGGGACTGGGCACCACATATTTGCTGTGCACAGTGCAATGCAATGTTAATAGCTTGGATGAATGGTAAAAGAAAAGCTATGCCGTTCTCAGTCCCCATGGTTTGGTGTGAGCCGAAAAATCACTTCAATGATTGTTATTTTTGTTTGACAAAGATTGCTGGTTTCACAAAGAAAAACAAATCAAAGATCACGTACCCAAACTGCGAATCAGCAATGAAACCAGTACCACATGATGAAACAAATCCACCACCAGTTCCACCAGCAACGATAACAGACAGCAGTTCATCTGAAGATTCTGCTAGTGATATAGAAACAGGGAAAGATGGCATATATGTTCCAGATGCAAATATTTCCCCACATTTGTTAAGTCAAGCGGAGTTAAATGACTTAGTGCGCGATTTGGAATTACCAAAAAAAAGGCAGAGTTGCTTGGTTCAAGACTTCAAGAATTTAATCTTCTCCAACCAAACACCAAAGTTTCCCATTTCCGCCATCGCCATTTGCAGTTTTCATCATTTTACTTACAGGAAGAAAACGTTTGTTTCTGCCACGATATCAGTGGTCTGATGCAAGGGATTGGCTGTCGCTATGATCCAAAAGAATGGAGACTGTTCATTGACTCTAGTAAAGCTAGCCTTAAAGCTGTATTACTGCACAACGGCAATGAAAAACCTTCAATACCTGTAGCACATGCCACTGGCCTTAATGAGACTTATGAATCGATGAAACTGCTGCTAAGACTCATCAAATATAAGGACCACACATGGAATATTTGTGGCGACCTTAAAGTTGTATCATTACTTCTTGGGTTACAGTTGGGCTACACAAAACATATGTGCTTTTTGTGTCTATGGAACAGCAGAGATGACAAGAACCACTACAAAAAACATGATTGGCCATCTAGAACTGAACATGTTGTTGGTAAATACAATGTGAAACACCCAGCACTTATTGACCCCCAGAAAGTACATCTTCCACCACTTCACATTAAACTTGGCCTTATGAAAAATTTTGTGAAGGGTATGGATCATCAAGGTAGTGGTTTCCAATATTTAAAGGATAAATTCAAAGGAATATTGACAGATGCTAAGCTAGAAGCTGGAGTTTTCACTGGACCACAGATCCGCAGTGTCATCCACGACTCATCGTTTCCATCTAACCTAAATGAGAATGAACTAGGAGCATGGACATCTTTCGTTGAAGTTGTCAAAAATTTTCTTGGAAACCACAAAGCTGAAAACCACCGTAAACTCGTAGAAAACATGCTTAAATCTTATGAAATAATGGGATGCAGAATGTCTTTGAAAATTCATTTTTTACATTCTCATCTTGACTTCTTCCCGGCCAACCTTGGGGCTGTAAGTGACGAGCATGGTGAGCGCTTCCACCAACAGATCTCAGTTATGGAAAACAGATACCAAGGTAATTTCAACCCAAATATGATGGGAGATTATTGTTGGTTCCTGCAGAAGGAGAGCTCGTCATCCTACAAGCGACAAAGGAAGAGGACACACCAAAGTTTCACTTAAGAACAGGAATTTGCCTTTCAGTAGTAACAACAAAATACTAACGCGCTTTGGGTGGATGGTTGGGCGCAGGGGTGGTAACTCCGCCAGCGGAATTCCGCTGTCTGTCTTAAGCCAGAATAAAGGAGGAAAGACATCCCTGTTCACTAATTATTTAAGTATGCTTAACATAAAACGTGGCACGGAAAAGTAGCTTAGACGGCTTTCGTAATAGAAGCGGGTGAGGAAAAAAATGAAAAATAGGGGTTTTCGGTTACACAAAATCTGGACGTGATAGAGAAATTTTGATATCAGATCTGAAATCAGCATCAGCGCTTTAGTAGGAATCAGTAGTTCACGTGTCTGTAACAAAAAAAAAGTTGAAATTTGTTGCCTAGTGTAATCTGCACTTGTCCTCCCAGTAAGAAGGTAATGCTATTATTTTTTAAACTTTTAACTGGCCTAACTTAGTGCGATTAGGTGCCTTTTAAATGGAAGGAAATTTAATGCTTGTAATTGAAAAATATCCGCATTTTCCTCCTGTAATCTTTCTTTTCCCCCCCTGGTAATAGAAATTAATAATCAATTTTTTTTCAGGATTTTATCTCTTATTTTAGATCCGCTATTTAATATATTTTAATATTTCAGGTTCCAGTAGAGGAGAGGGAACACTTGAGAGATCAGACGGCCAAAATAGGACCCAAGGGCTCTTTCCAGCTGGGATCTGTGGATAAAGCTGCTGTGAAGAGAGACCAGAGGGCTGCAGCTGAAGCAGAAAGATTACAGAGCCATATTCAACAGCAGCAGGAAATGGATTGGCCACTTTTGCCTCCACACCTTCACAAGATATTTCTTTTGAATCCAGCTCAGGAGAATCAGGAGAGGTAATATATTTTTTATCTTATATCTTATCCCATTTTTTCCCCCATTTTCGCTCTAGTAATTTATTCTTTTTTTCGCCCATTTTCGCCGACTTTTTACCTGAATTTTTACCCATTTTTCCCCCCCTATTTTCCCACTTTTTCCCCCCATTTTCGTTTAATTTATTCTTATTTCCGGCCATTTTCGTCGATTTTTACCCATATTTTTCCCTACTTTTTCCCCTATTTTCCCCCATTTTCGCTTTAGTAATTTATTTTTTATTTTCATTTCAGCCATCTGGTGGTGAAGCTGAAGAGTTCAAGCCAAGGAGGCACCCAAGTGTAGGTTACAGCTTTTTGAAAACCCCCAGATATGCCATGGAACTGATCAGGGGTGATGTTTCTTCCAATCTTGGGGCAAGTCTTGCTAATGCCTTCCTCCAGGACTTACAAGCTATGGACCTCCTTAAGCCTGGCCTTGATGTGAAACAGACAATAGTTGATAAATCGAAAATGGACAGGGAAAAAGCTAGAATGAAAGTGAAAAGTGATGAAAAGCACAATGAGGGTCTGGAAAAGTTAGTCTGTATTGGGGTTGATGGGAAAGTTGACAAGGACACTTTGCTGTACAGAGTAGTTAAGGATGAAAATGGGGAGACTAAGCTGAAGAAAGGAAAGGGACAAGAGCACCATTTGACTTTCACAAAGGAGCCGGGAACTGAAAGTGGAACATATCTTACTCACAGAGTCATCCCAATTAAAGGTGCGACTGGAGTTCTTCTTGGTGAAGAAGTTGCTAGTGTCTTGGAGGAGTTTAACAGTGTTCATACCCTGAAAGCTGTCCTCCTTGACAACACAAATACAAACACTGGCTGGGAGGGAGGCCTTGTAACAGCTCTGGAAAATAAAATTGAGCGGAAATTGCACACCATTGGCGTTCACTCCATTAGAATGAGCTTCCTTTCAGAGCTGTTTTCAAGCATCTTGATGGCAGTACCAAAAGTCCCACTGCTTTCACTGGTCCGCAGGGAAAACTCTGTGAAATTGACTACCAAGATCTGCCACAAGTGGAATTCACCAAACTCAGTGGCCCCCTGGATGACATGGAATTTGCTGAGGAGACACTGAATGATCTCAGTAGCGACCAGAGGCTTCTTTTGGAGTATGTGCTTGGAATTTCCAGGGGCAAAGTCAACCCAAGATTTGCTGCCTGAAAAATTGGACCATTAAACCATGCAAGATGGTTGACTTTGGCAATTAGATTGATGTGTCTGTGGACCAGAGGTGCTTACCCTCCAGAATTACAGGATAAGCTTTACCAGGCCATCAAGTTCATTGTGGAAGTGTATGCAGTCAGTTGGTTTGAGATCAAAAGGGACAGCAAGTTCCACAATCAGCAGCTGTACATCTTCAACATGATCCAGAGGATCAAGCAGCAGTCTGAAGAAATCCAGGGTGTTGCTTTCAAGAACCTGAAGTACAATGCTTTTGCCTTGCTGGCCGAGAATGTGCTGTACTCCATGATGAAGTCCAATGACTTGGAAGTGAGAGAAGTTGCTCTCAAGAAAATTCTGTCCATCAGGCAAGCATTTATTAATTTAAAAAAATGTAAAAAAAAAATTTGATTATGGGGATTTATTTAATAAAAAAAGGGCCGAGTTCTATAAATCCCCATAATCGAATTTTTTTTCACATTTTCTTATCCCAATTCCCCTCCTCCCCTCTGATAATGGAAATAATCTTACCTTCTTTCCGAAAAAAAATTCGATTATGGGGATTTATAGAACTCGGGTTTTTGTTTGTTTTAATTTAAGTTAAATTAAATCAGCAATTCTGAGACTAATAGGGATTAAATCTTAAACTGGAATAAAAAATAAATTAATTATTATTCTTTCAGAAGTGGGAAGCCAGCCAAGAAGAGGCTGAAGAAGATCACAGCCATCAACATTGAAGCTACCCACTGGTCAGAACTAATCAACCTTTCTCAAAGTGTCATCTATGAACCTGCTCTCACAGACTTTTCTAACCAGGAGCTTCAAGAAGCATTGCTGAATGGCACCAAGCTGGAGCTGCCTGATCTGCCTTCACATTCTCAGAGTGTTGAAAGGGCCGTGAAGCTGACATCTGAAGCTTCCCATACTGTTTATGGACTCGAAACAAGGCACAAACACATTCTGGCCAAAGCCCTAAGCCGCCAGATGAGGCCTTCCTTTGCTTCTAAGGGCTCTTACAGTGAAAATTATGATGATCTTGGGATCTAAATGTCTATTTGATTCTGTACATGTTTTTTTTACCTTTTTTCAATAAAATTGTAACTTTTTTCAGGATTTTTTTTATGAAAATAGCGTTTTTTTCTGCCGAAAATTGCGAAAATGCGATATTTTTCGGTACGATTTTTTGACGATTTTGGAAACGGTTTCCTCAAAAAACGGTTAAAGCTAGGGATCTGAAATTGTTTGTCAGTTATTATCATATTAAGCCCTGACTCTCTCGACTAGTCCAAAGTCGATATCTAAACAAATGCGGAAAATCAACCTACCTTAATATATATATATATATATATATATATATATATATATATATATATATATAATATATATATTATATATATATATATGTATATATATATATATATATATATATATATACATATATATATATTATATTAATGAATCACACTGTGAATAAAGAAAACAAATTTTTTATAAACTATTAAAAGTTAAAGAAAAATAATTTATTCGTGTTATGTACGGGACGGTATAATACATGCCCGTAAGTTCCCTGCAAGGACAGAGTGTCAACACCTTTCGGCACCATCTACAAATAGAACTGCCCTCAGCATAACCCGAATGTTAAGTAAACTTATCATTACATACCCTATCATTACACTGGGGAACAAATTTCAACCTTTTGTCTATTGAATTAGATTTGACAGTTAGTTCTAGGTAATTTGGGTGCGCTGAGCACGAATTTTTACTCGGTTTTGCTCTATCAGGTCCTGATTTTGCTCAACACCCCTCCTCTTTCGTCGTATTCATAAAAAGGTTTTTTTCTCAATACTCGCTGTCTTTTTGCAGTTACACATTATGCAACTAGGTTTTTATCTAGGTATTTGTACCTATTGTTATGGTATTGTTGTATTATGTATATTTTTATATGTAACACCCTAAAAATATTTTTAATTTTGTAATTTTTAACCCATTTTAATATTAGTAAATTAAGCTAAAAATATCATAGAATTCTAAAATTTTCTCGAGCGTTCCTGTTCTCTGTAGAGTATTCTAGAGGGACAACTAAAATATATAAAAGCGACTCGTTTCCAGAGTTAATCAGTCAATTCAATCAGTCAGTCAGTCAGTCAGTTGAGTTAGTTAATTAAGTTTGGGCATTAACATAATTTTGAATTGGCATATGATTTAGTGAGTAATTTTGTCATCGTGATTTAATATAGTTGATTTAATTAGACGTAATTTATATTGTACCTACTCATCCGTGTTTCTAGTTTAATTTCATAGATTGTAAGTACCTATTTCATAATAAGTACCTATTTAAACTAATTTTTGTGTTTATATTTCAGATTTTCTTAAATTTATATGAATTAAGGGCTTTAAATACCTTTACAAATTGGCAGAACAATCAAGCAATATGTCATCAAGCACTAGAAAGTTCAAATGCAAAAACAACCCTGATTCCTTCTGTTATATATGTGGAAATTTTACACTTCCACATCAACGAGCAAATATAACTGACTTCGTAAAAAGAGCTTACTTAGCTTATTTTGGCATAAAACTGGGGGACCAAGATAAATCGTGGGCTCCACATAAAGCCTGCACTATATGCATTGAAAGACTGCGACATTGGACGAAGGGTTCGGATTCAAAAATACCTTTTGGAGTTCCGATGGTAAGTTTATGATTTCATAAAACTACGTAATTTAATCACTAGTATACTGTAACTTACCTAAATGTAATTGTAACTTAGGTACATAAACAAAAATTTACAGAAAATGTTTATAAGAATCTCAAATATTGCATAAGGTTGAAACACATAGAAATGTTAAATGTTTGGGTGATAACTTTTGATAAAATTCATAAAAACAAGTCTCTCGTCGCTTTTGTTAACGCTTTACAATTTTTTTTCCATATCAGGTGTGGCGAGAGCCTACTAACCACGAGACCGATTGCTACCTTTGCTTTGTCAAAACTTCGGGCTTCACTAAGAAAAATAAACATTGTATCGAGTACCCAAATTTCGACACCGCGATACGACCTGTGCTACATTCAAATGAGATCCCCATTCCAAAATTTAAGGGTCTGCCAACTCAAGAATTAGTTGAAGATGTTCCTGAAAATATTGTTATGCACTTTGAGGAGTCAGACACCGATTTTGACCCCAGCGTATTTGAAAGTCAAAACGATCCGCAAAAGTTTAACCAGGCCGAGTTGAATGATCTTGTAAGGGATCTAAATTTGCCAAAAAAGGCTGCGGAAATTTTAGCTTCAAGACTTAAAGAGAAAAACTTGCTTACTTCAAACACATACATTTCATTTTACAGAAAAAGAGAAGAAGAACTTGTTAAATATTTTAGAACAGAGGATAGTTTAGTATATTGCTGCGACATAGTTGGTTTGTTAAAGAAGATGGGGGTTGAGTCTTACGATGCAAATGATTGGCGCTTGTTTTTAGACAGTTCGAAAAGAAGTCTTAAGTGTGTGTTGTGCATAATGGCAATCTATACGGCTCGATACCGATTGGGCACTCAACAAAATTAAAAGAAAAGTATGAACATATAGAAAAGGTTTTAAATCTTATCAAATATAGGGAGCACGAGTGGATCATATGTGTTGACTTAAAAATGGTTAATTTTCTGCTAGGACAACAAGGAGGGTATACTTAATATCCCTGCTTCCTTTGCTTATGGGACAGCAGAGCCAAGGAAGAACATTATTTCAAACAAATCTGGCCAGCACGAACATCACTTACTGTCGGAGAAAAAAACGTAATTAATCCACCTTTAGTGAGTAGAGATAAAATCATATTTCCTCCTCTGCATATAAAACTAGGCCTCATTAAACAATATGTAAAAGCTTTAGATACGAACGGCGAGTGTTTCAAATACATAACTTCAAAATTTCCAAGTTTAAGTTATGAAAAAATCAAGGCGGGAATTTTTGACGGTCCACAAATAAGAACAATGATTAAAGACAGCAATTTTCCTAATGTCATGAATGAACGCGAAAAAAATGGCTGGTTCTCATTCGTGGACTTGATAGAAAACTTTTTAGGCAATTATAGGGCAGATAACTACGAAGAAATCGTAAAAAAACTTTTAAGGGACTACAAAGAGTTAGATTGCAATATGAGCATAAAAATGCATTTTTTGAATAGCCATCTTGACCAATTTCCAAGTAATTTAGGTGATGTAAGTGACGAACAAGGGGAGAGATTCCACCAAGATATCAAAATTATGGAGGAACGGTACCAAGGCCGCTGGGATTCCCACATGATGGCTGATTACTGCTGGTGCTTGAAAAGAGACCTGCCATCAACAAGCAAATACGCTAGAAAGTCTTACAAAAGAAATTTTTTGCCACAGTGAAAGCTTCATATCTGTTTGTTTTTTTATTTTAAGTCATTTCTATCGTTATAATGTAATTTTACTGTAGTTTGAACTGCCTTTATTCATGAAACTTGAAAAAAAAATTTAACACATGACTTAATTTTTTAGTCCTAATTTGAAAAATCTGGAAAATGGCACATAGGCTGTCGACAAGAATCAGGACCTGATAGAGCCAAACCGAGTTGAAATTCGTATTCAGCGCACCCAAATTACCTAGAATCAAGTGTCAGATATCATTCAATAAAATACGTGTTGCCCAGTGTTATGTATCATTTCTCTTGTATAATACTAATAATAATTAAAAAAAAATTATAAATTTATGTTGTCTTAAAATGTTATAATTTTATAATCCTTATAATCTCATAATTTTGCTACTCTTATCGTCCTTCAAATTCTGTAAACGTTAATTTTAAGATTTTTTAATTATATAATTTTTAATTCAATTTTAAATTTTTATAATTTTATAATTTTCGAACTTTCAACTCTACAATCTCCCTGTGGATCTATATATAATATCACGTTCTTACATATGTTCTTGCTTTACTACAAACACTTTTTATTTAATTTTTTTTTACATATTCGTATACTATTGTGTGTATATATATATATATATATATATATATATATATATGAAGATAAAGACCAAGGCGATTGTATAAAACATTTATTCCAGTAGAACGTTTCGAATCTAGCTAGGTTCATCATCAGCTATTCTAAAAACGAGAGTATAAATAATTACATAAAAGTAATAAAAACAAATTCAAACAAAGTTATAAAATAAATGTCACAAACGGAGCGAAACTCACCGTGAGGCGCACGAGACAAAAAAAAAAAAAAGAATAAAAAAAAAAATCCCTATAGACCAACTTGGTTGGTTTACACAATATTTAATTTACAAGCTAGTTGGTTTATACAATATTTAATTTTATGAAAACAGTCAAATCATTAAGGGACGGACAGAGTTGTTTAATATGCATAAATTCCAATACTCTTAAATCAATAACATTAACAGAGGATGATAAAAATTGTTAATTTTAAATGGATGATTGCAATTAACAGAATGATTACGTATGGCTGAGAATTATAGACTATATATATATATATATATATATATATATATATATATATATATATATATATATATATATATATAATGTTTTTGTGTGTGTGTGTGTGTGTGTGTGTGTATGCTATATATATTTTTTCTTACTCGTTATTTTTATTGCCGTATTATTTAATCTTCACATCATGATGAACACTTTAAATACTCTTAAATACTGTAAATGAAATTATTGAATCTGAAACGTAGTCAACTCCGACTATATCTCAGTAGACAACTTCTTAAATAAGAAATACAACAGTGGTAACCTGTCTTTCCTAAACTTAAACATTCCCAGTCCCCCAAACCACTTTCACGAATTGACCTAAACTTATGACAACATATGTAAAAACAAAAATTGTAGAACTATTTTATCAATAAAGGTTATTCAGTTCGATTCATTTCAAAATTCCAGGTACACAAGCTACCATGTATGTAGGGTTAACAATAGGGGAGGAGGTGTAAGTATATTTGGAGACTCAAACTGAAGGAGTAAAAGTATCGAAGAACTGACAAGCATAAGCAATACCTCAGAAGTACTTTTAATTGAAATGTTTATTCATAAGACCCAGTATTCAGTTTTGGGCATGTACCGACCGCCAACTAGTAACGTACCAACTTTTATTATAAATATCGATAGAATCCTAACCTCCAATTAAATTGCTAACAATTGTGTTATTACGGAAGATTTAAATATTGATCTCACAGAGAACAGTCAAATAATAACTGTAGCTTCCTTCACAATATCATGAGTGCGAGTGGTTTTAAATTAGATATTACAAAGCCAACGAGACATCACAATGACATTAGAAATTCGACTCTGCTAGATTAGATCTGGGTGCGGTCCCTCTTGACTGCATCTTGAGTATAATTATATTAAATATCACAGCTCATTTGCCTACAAACACCGTGCTAATCACCCATTTCTCAGCAAAGGAAACTATAAAAGTTAACTACAGATCTTTCGGCTATAATAACAAATTAAAGTTCCTGAGAGAAATAACAGCTTTTGACTGGATTTGAATAACCGAAAGTAACCATGACATTGGAACAAAATTTCAAGCATTCTCAGACACACTAAGTCAACAAACTTTACTCTTAAATCAAAAATAACATCTAAAACTGGTAAAATTGCAGTTTAGCACCCAACTGGTGACTCCTCTTTGTAGTTTTGTCTCCTCTTTCCAAATACGGGATTCAAATTCGTCGCAAATAAATAATAAAAAAATTACGGCTATTTAGAGTTTACCTAACCTAGACTACCCTAACCTAATTTAGTATGACCTATCAATATTAAAACCTCACCTTTTATGGTTTGTAGAGTTTGGAGATTTCCAAGATGAAGTCGTGAAGCACCGTCTTTTTGTCAGGATGAGCTGCTCTGAACAAGTACCTACAAAATTTTTATTTGCGACAAATTTGGATTCCGTATTTGGAAAGAAGAGACAAAACTGCACTAGAAACCCCGCCAAAAAAATGGGGTCACCAGTTGGGTGCTAAACTGCAATTTAACCCTAAAACTAAATACAACCAATGAATCACCTCAACACTCATTGTGAGTATTAAACGCAAGTATACTCTCTTTAAGTTATGGAAAACTGATATTATTTCCGAACAGATATACAAAAATTACTGTAACAGACTTAATGCAGTCATTAAAAAAACAAAAGCAAGTCATTATTTTTTAACAAAACTAAATTGATGAACAAAACTACAATCCAAAGAGGTTATGGAACATACTGAAAGAGTTAATTAACAAAGATGATTAAAACAAATCCCTTGTCCTCCCTCACACAGGCGGAAATTCTTAGTGACGCCAAAGACATAGCCAATTTATTAAATAACTTCTTTGCAAATATCGGCTCCAATACTGCAACCTCGATCCAAATTACAGATATCCACTACCAACAACACATACCACAGCCTAATCCAAACTCATTTTTCTTTGATCCAATCCTACCATACGATATCTCTTTTGCAATAAAAATCTAAAAAATAAAGATTGACATCAATACGATCCCAGAATAAATATACGAACTAGTATCCAATGAAATTGCAATACCACTCAGTAAGCTAATAAATGAATCAGGAACACTAGGTATATTCCATGACAATCTAAAGGAAGCCAGAATATGCCCTGTATTTAAGTCGGGAAACCCAAACACTCCATCCAAATATCGCCCCATTTCCGTATTGCCAACTTTCAGTAAAGTATTTGAAAAAAATTGTGTATTTACTAAATTCTTAATCAAATACGATATTTTAATTAAAACACAATTTAGGTTTAGAGGTGGACATACAACGGAATATGTCATAAACATGCTATTAGAGAATGTGTATCAGAACCTAAACAGCAAAAAACGCACTGCCTTGATCTTCTCGACTTGTCAAAAATATTTGACACATTTTCGTATGAAGTCTTATTGAATAAATTTCATATATACAAAATAAGAGGAAATAGCCTCGATTGGTTTAAATCATATCTGTCAAATCGTTATCAGTACATCAGATAAAGAGATAATTTATCCGACAAGGCGATGCTAACTAGTGGAGTCCCACAAGGAATTATTCTTGGTACATTACTATTTCTAATTCACCTCAACGATTTTCATCTTTCTACCGCATAAAATTGTGTACAATACGCAGATGATACCACATTTACTTCTTCCCATCATAACGCAGACTTTCTGATTAATGAAACGAACAGACAATTAGAATATATGTATAAATGGGTGTGTGCTAATAAACGTTTATTGAACCCGACAAAGTCATCTGATATGATTATTAACACAAAACACATTAATACAAACTGTCAAATAAAAATTGTGAATACCACTTTTGCAAGGGTGAATGAGGTTAAAGTGCTTGGCATTAAATTCGACGAAAAACTAAATTTCAAAAGTCAGGTACAACATATCAAATCCAAAATATCAACATTTCTTTTCATATTATTTGATTTAAAAAAGACCCTTCCTCAAAACGCACTCCTTACCCTATATTATTCTTTCGTTCATCCACATTTATTATATAGCATCACAGCATGGGGTAGCGCGAAGAAATATATAAAACATCCTTTCGAAGTCAGTCATGAAAAACGTCTGCGAACACACTCGAATAATGACAACAGACAAAGAGACAAAGGCACAATTCCCGTGTTTAAAGAGCTAAAGATTTTAAAACTAAATGACTTACAGAGTTTCAATGGTGTTCTCAATATTTTCAAAGTTATCAACAAAAAATCGACGTACATCACCCATTCAAAGAGCAATCACTCCCCGTCTGTTAATTTCATTAAGCACTTTTAATTTCGTAATTTATTCTTTTGATATTTTATATTAAACATCATTTATTTTCTACTAAATATACAGTAACTCATTTAATTTAAAATTATGTAACATTTTGTAAATTTCATATTGTTTTATTGTTATTATTTTAATCATTATTATTTTTATTTGTTATCACTATTACTATCATTTGCAACTTTCATTATTTTTATGTAATAAATAAACTAAATGCCATTAATTTTGCCTAAAAAACCTCCATGCTTCCAAGAGCATATTCAGATTAGCTTACTGTGAATTTATTAATGTTATATCAAATATCTAAAAATTATAAAACTCTCTCACTCGTATTCTTTTCTGAATAAAGATTTTTGAAGTTTGAATTTTTAATTTTTGAATAATGGTGAATATTCGGTTTGTAAATTTTTTAGAATTCAACTTTGAAACTAAGAATTACTCGAGTTCTTTTGTAGCATTTAATGCCTTGTAAGGCATTAAATGCTACAAAAGAACTCGAGTAATTCTTAGTTTCAAAGTTGAATTCTCAAAAATTTACAAACGAATATTCACCATTATTCAAAAATTAAAAATTCAAACTTGAAAAATACATTCATGGTATCAACTGAAAAAAAGTACCGAAGACAATTAATTGTTTTCATTCTTCTCTCCACGCCCAAACTTCCTTATTAGACACCAGAGTAACGCGGGCTTCACATATTGCCAGCGATTTTCCAGATTCATTACTGTAGAAAGTCTTTCTCAGTTAGGCCTCAGTAACAGAGTAATCGAACAACTGAATCGAACATCTAGTAAATGAGTCCAAACACTAATTGTGGGTGACAATAGATAAAGAATGAGGCTGGTTTTGGCCCTTTCACTTAATTATTACTGAATATAATGATTTTAGTTTTTAACTCAATTATCAAATTTCCATAGAATTTTTATATTGATCCGCACTGAAAAAGATTTCATTAAGAGAATTGAAACCGCTCAATTATTTTTTAATTTATGCGGAAACTGAATTTGAAAAATAAATATTATTTAATTATTATTTAAGCAAAAGTTACTTTGAAACGAAAAACCAAGTGAATATTTATTATTTTTTCTTTACAGGATTACGGGTGCGTCCTACGTACGGAGACATCGGTTTACGAGAAACCGCGGATTATTTATTCTTTGAAGGGCATCCCACATAACCGGTTCACGCCATTGTCACCTTAAGCCTATTAAGTAGTGTCTTAAACAAGATTAACAAAAGGTGATAAGCGGGAAATTTAGAGCTAGTGAGGCTCGAACCCGTGTCGCGTGGTTTCAGAGTTAGTATCTTGTTCTGGATGGCTTGTTCGGTCGGAGCGCCGACTCTGAAACCACGCGACGCGAAGCGGATTCGATTCCCATTAGTTCCTAGTTATTGCACTTAAAATGTACTTAAAATAACTTAAATTCCGAACTAAATTTATTAATATTTGATTTCAAATGACAAATTTATTTAAATTAATTTAAACTTTATTAAAGTGACGAAAAATTAACCTGAGGAAAAATTAATAAAAAACTATAATATAAAATAACCAAAAAATTTAGGAAAGTAATTTAAATTTTAAAATAAATTATTATTTGCAGTAAAAATTTAATTAAATGAAATAAAATTAATCCATTAAATTATAGACTTATAAATGGCATTTTGTATTTGCTAATTTTAAAGAACCTTAATTATTTTTATTACCGAAATATGATGATAAAAACACTGGCCAACAAAATGAAACGTTTTTTCTCATCACAAACATGATCACACTTTTCTTAATGCATCTTTCGCGCTGATTCCGAATCTGGTTTTATTTGTTTTCTAGCACGTATAGTTATATAGATACACTGGTTTTGATATTTTTAAGTTTTTGATATTGCTATAAGAAAATTTATGGATGTATAGATCACACTTCGGAATGCTAAACAACAAATACATCATATACCTTATTCAATGTACTTATAAATAAAGAATATATACACATTATTTTATTAAAAGCGCTGTGAGTGTGATTTCCTTTGGTAAATTTGGCCTGGATTGTCACGATACAGCATCCAACAATGGTCCGCCATCAAGCTTTCATTCCAATATCCTTGGTAGCGTTTCTCCATCATCTGAATATCTTGATGGAAGCGCTCTCCTTGCTCGTCACTCACTGCACCAAGGTTTACAGGAAAGAAATCTAAGTGGGAATGCAGGAAGTGAATTTTTAACGACATTCGACACTCCATTCTTTCTTGAAGGCATCAAGGAGGTTCTTGACTCCATCCTTATACGCAGGTGACTTGTTGCTTCCAAGAAAGTTTTCACATATCCATTTGAACGCCAGCCAAGCCTTCAATTCCAGCGGACTTAGGACTTTTTCAAATTCAGTGTCATTCAAAACCTCCCTTATTTGTGGCCCAACAAAAATTCCTTCCTTCAATTTTGCTGCAGTAACCTTCGGAAATTTCCTTGAAAGGTATTGGAACCCTTCAGAATTGACTTTACCCATTGCTTTAACAAAATTCTTCATTAAACCAAGTTTAATGTGAAGAGGTGGCAGATAGATCTTTTGGGGATCCACTAAAGGGACAGACGGGACATTGCTTATCCCTGGGACATATGTATACCTAAGTGGCCAGTCACTTTTGGTGTAATGTTCTATAGTGGCGCGACTGTCCCACAGGCAAAGGAAACAACAAAAATTTGTGAATCCTGACTGCATACCCATAAGCATTCCTATAACTTTTAGATCTCCACAAACATTCCATTGATGACTGTCGTATTTGATTGCCTTAAGTAGTATATCCATATTGTCATATGTCTCTTTTAGATGGACGGAATGGGCAATGGGGATGGATGGCATTATATTACCATTATGCAAAAGAACTACTTTCAGGCTTCTCTGCGACGAATCAATAAAGAGGCGCCACTCAGATGCCACATACGTCTGAGATATGGCTGTAAATAGTCCATTGATATCATGGCAATAACAGAGAGGACCGTCTACTGAAAAGAATGCTGTTAATTCAAAATTCCGCTTTCGGTAGTAACTAATACGAACATTGTTCTCAAGTAAATTGTTCTCCTTTAGTCTTGAGGCGAGAAGCTCTGATTTCTCTTTAGACAGCGATAAATCTCTAACAAGATCATTCAACTGTCCTTGGATTAACTTTTTAGGCTCTAAATGTCTACCTTCAAAAGTGAATCACAATGCTGCTAGACGTAAAAGCTCACACCTGAAATACATAAGATGTATAATTAAGATAATTGAAATAAATAAGATGAATAAACTAAAAAAACACAATAAAATAAACACAATCAAATGTTGAAATATTAGTATTTTGCCTATTTAAAATGGTTAAATCTGTGTAGTTATATATATGCCTTCATCTTGAAAACTATACGTGCTAGAAAAGATCTGAATGCAGTTTTGGAATCAGCGTGAAAAATGCTATCCAGCCACCACAAATTTTACTCTGATGAAAAATCTTTGTTGACCAGTGTAATCAGTGAAGACGGCCAGGAACTGTCATAGCGCTGAAGCCAACAAAAGCGGCCTATTGCGCTAACTCCCGGATTATTATTACCAGTATCATCTGGGCTCGAACCCCCGACCCCAGTATTAAGTACCAAGCTACGAAAGCTGGCTACTGAAATATAAAACTGGTGGTACATTTTTCGGTCGTTCGAATCACGTGATCTCAACTAACCAATCAGAGCGTGTAGCCAGTCCCGCTAGGCCTGTTCAAAAATCAACGTTTTCTTATTTTCATAGGTTTCTGTACATTTTCCCATGCTGTTTGACCTGAAAAAGCCGAAAATCACAACTATTTTGGCCTAGGATGTTGGGAAGCATTGCCGCATGGAGCTTTAAATTTTCTGCCTTGAAATCGGCCAAAGCGCCAATTCCGGGGTCCCTTGAATTATGTTTTGCACTTTAACTTTTGATCTAAACAAGATAGAGCAACAAATTAGGTATCAAATGAAAGAGCATAAAATTAATTAATAATAATAATAATAATAATAATAATAATATAATATAATAATAATAATAAATAATAATAATAATAATAATAATAATAATAATAATTATCTATCATTTTTCAGGAAACAGCAGAAACTCAATCAGAATCTAGAAAACCATCTACAAGTTACAACTTCACAATGGCATTAAGCAAAGAGCTGAGGGAGCTCCGTGGGCGCACAGTTGATATCTCAGAACCTCCACGTACTGTCCACAGGCAGGTGTCAACTGGGCCATCTACCAGATCTCTCACTGAAACTTTCCTGGTTGGATACCCTTCAGCTTTTATCAGTGGTTCCCAGCTTCCCACCAACAGACAGGCGTTCCAGTATTTCCTTAATCTTCAGAATTTACCGGAAAATGCAGGGAGGCCCATGGTTCAAGACCTTGCATATGAAACAGTTGAATCTATCATCCCATTCTGGCAGATGGCTAGGATCAAGACAATGACCAAGTACAACGCAATGAAGCTCTTCATGAAACTACATGAGAAACATCGTGCTCTGGTGAAAAGCAAAGGAAGAGCAAGTAACCCTGGAGGAAAAAGAGGAGCATTTGTGCTGGAATTAGACAGCCTGTTCGATATAGGAGCTCCAGATGCAATCCAGGAAATACAGAACAACAGACTGTTATCCAGAGAGAAGAAAGATGAGGATATCAGGTTCTACGAAGACCAAAAGACTGAGAGGAAAGGTCATATGTCTGGTCATGACAAGATTTTTGAGACAAGATCCCTGCAGCAAGCAGCGAGGAATGAAAGACTGCAGCATAGACAAAACAAGGTAAAACTAATTACTTTGAACGTTACAAAAAGTTTTAAGTTTTACTCCATTACGATATTTAGCATGTACTTAACAATTACTGTCTTAACATGTTGTACTATTTTACAGCTGCAGCAGAACAAGAGGCAGTTGTTCATGTGGATGACATTACCTGGGGTGACTCAACTGACAACGACGCTAACACAGAGGACATGGATTACCATCAGCCTCGTCCTGGATGTTCTCACCATCAAGACACTGTGACTAGTGTGACTTTGACGTTTCCAAGGAAGGTCATGGAATGTGATGTCATCTGCAATACAGCTGATCGTCTTGGTTTATCAGACAATCAAGTTACTGCCATGGTTTCTGCCACCTTGAAAGCTGGAGGGGCTGATCTGGATAACTTCGTCATCTCAACCTCAACAACACGTCGCAACAGAATGCTGTCCAGGTATAATATCAGCCAGAGTCACATGTCCACGTTTTGTGAAAACCCCCCACAGTACGCTGCCTTACACTGGGATGGAAAGTTGCTCAAAGATGTCTTGGGCAGTGAATCTGGAAGTACCTCAGAGACTTTAGCTGTGCTAGTGTCTGGTCCACCTTCATACACTGAAGGAAAGTTAATGGGAGTACCTGTCATCGACAATTCTTCTGGCACAGCTCAGGCTGAGGCTTCAATGGATTTACTGGAGACATGGGAACTTACGGATAATGTTACTGCCCTTGTTTTTGACACTACATCCAGTAACAGTGGAGTTCACAGAGGAGCTGCCAAACTGCTAGAGAAAATGCTGAACAAAAAGGTGTTTTATCTGGCCTGTCGACATCACATCCTGGAAATCCTAGTAGGAGCAGTTTGGGAGAAGCTGTTTGGGAAGGTGAAGGGGCCAGATAATCCCTGGTTTGAGCATCTGAAGGATGTTTGGACGGACTTGTCCAAGGAAAACCCAAAGATGCTGGCTATCAACAGCAAATGGCTGAAGGAAAAGAAGAATAACAGTGAAAAAATACTCCAAGACATTCTAAAAGCAGAAAGGCTTCCAAGAGCCGACTACAGGGAAATGGCTGAACTGACAGTCATTGTTCTTGGAGGAACGCCTCCTCGAGGAGTATTCAAGTCGACCAGGCGCCATTCATCAGGCCAGATGGATGGCCAGAAACCTGTACTCCATGAAAATGATGTTTGCAGATCAACTTGAGTACGACGAAGACACTGTATCAAAGCTGGAAAGACTCAACACCTTCCTTGCGCTGTTCTACACTCCTGTATGGATGATGTCAATGTCTGCTGCAGATGCTCCCGTGAATGATCTAAGTCTAATCCAGGACATGTTGAAGTACAAGAAAACTGACCCAGAGCTTGCTGATGCAGTACTTAATAAGATGGAAAACCACAAATGGTACCTGACGCAGGAAGTCGTGCCATTTGCCCTGTTCAGCAGTAGATTGAGTGACACATTGAAGCACGACATTGCTGCCCAGTTACATGCCACTGAGAAGCCAGACAGCTTCAGAACAGGAAAGCCTCTATTCCAGAGAGTCACAGCTAAGACCACCCTGGTTGATCTCATTGGCCCAGAATCACATTTCCTGCTGGACACACTGAACATTGGATCCGAGTGGCTTCTGGAACTTGTCACGTCTTGGCCACAGAATGAGGACTACAGAAAAGCGTTGGACTATGTTAAGAATCTGAAAGCGGTGAATGACATTGCTGAACGTGGTGTCAAGATGATGAGCGACTTTGCAAATGTCATAACAACAGATGCCAAGCAAAGGGACTATCTCCTTCAAGCTGTGGAGTTCAACAGACGCCGCTTTGACAGCTTCAAGAAACAAACTCTCAACAACTGACTGTGTAAATGTCATTATGAAATTAATCATCATGTAATGCTTTCACTTCTTGATCGATTAGACTTGTGACAAAATGTTAATCTCAAATTTGTGTCATGAATAAGGCGCCTTGTCTGCCTTGAGTGTGAGAAAACGAATTTTGTGATATTTCTGAAATCTTTGTATGTACCAATGTGCCATTTCTTGTTCCAAGACTATCATAATTGTATAAGTTAGAAAGAGGATTAAAAACACTTTAATTTGGTGCCTATTTTGTTGCTCTATCTTGTTTAGATAAAAAGTTATAGTGCAAAACATGATTCAAGGGACCCCGGAACTGGTGCTTTTGGCCGATTTCAAGGCAGAAAACTTAAAGCTCCATGCGGCAATGCTTCCCAACAACCTAGGTCAAAATGGTTGTGATCTTCGGCCTTGTCAGGTCAAAAAGCATGGGAAAAAGTACAGAAACCTATGAAAATAAGAAAAAGTTGATTTTTGAACAGGGCTACAGTCCCGCCTTACTCTTTTTACTGAAGGTTTCACGATCAAAAACTACTCCATTTCACAGATTCTTCTCAGGTTTTTTTTCCCTTCAGAGTCTTTAACCAAATGTTTTGTTGAAATGTGAATTTTGATTGATGGAAATGTTGGAAAACAGAATTTAAAATTCTTCATTTTTATTTTTGAAAAGAAAATAGCGAATTTCATGTCCAAAATTTCTAAAATTATTAATATGAAATTGATCATTTTGATATTCAAAAGGTTTTCTAATTACATTTTAAAAATCAATTTTATTAGTACTTTTATTAGCTGAATTTGCATTTAAGTTAGGCTGTGGTATGAAAATTTAAAATTCGTGAAATACAGGGTGTCCAAGAAAGATATAAAATAAAAACTCTTATCTCTTTAACAAGTTGACTTACAGTAAGTACAAACGCTTCGCGACAACTAATAGTCACACTCAAGTTTATGGTAATTATATATTTAAGTTTAATAAATTAATTAATTATTACTAATGGGTTGAAACCCTTCTCTACTTTATCTTTAACCCTTTAAGGCCGGGATTTTTTGTAGGGTTAAGTTGCGTGTATTTGAAACGCTACCAATTTGTACCAGTTGTCCTGAAAGGGTTTATTAACCTTATCTATAGAAGTAATGTTTACTAAATTTTTTGCATTTATTATTTTAAATAAATTACTTAAATTATTTAAAATTAACAGAAAAGATATAGGACAAATATCTGAGGTAATTTCTGATATGGCAAAGAGCAAAGCTAAAATAATTACAACCTGAAGTACTAATTAAATTTTCATAGATAAACTTAATTAAAGATAAGCTTTGGAACGTCTTAAACGCATTGTTAATAACTAATAAATAATTAATTCAGTAAATTTAAATGAAAACAAATATTAACAAGAAAATTTGTTGAGTCTGTCAATTATACGTGGCAAAGGAAGGCATTTCTGCTTGGTCAATTTGTTTAAAAGATATCAATTTTTATTTTATTTCACACCTTTCTAATACTTAAGTACAACGATTATCATTACTTTACACTGTAAGCCTGTGCGATTAATCGAAAATGCCGATTCGGGTCGATTCAGTAAAAGAATCGAAACCCGACCCGACTTAGATCTAAAAAAATTCGATTCTTCGATTCGCTAATTGTAACCTGTCGAGACGATAAACTGGCACTACCCCAAAACCATGGAATGTCGAAACCGTGGAATAACAATTGAGAAAATAAATATATATATATATTATGCACTTTGTGTTTCCTTTTCCCTGTGGTTGTTTGCTATATATATATATATATATAATATAATAATATAATAACGTTATAAAATAGTTGCATATTTGAGAGATTAAGCTTTTATAAAGATCTGAGTGCGTTCAATGCGCATGGTCAGCTTTTGATTTTGTGACGTCATAGAATCACGTGCGCGCGCCTTGCAGTGTGACAACTTTGGACCAGTTCTTTGGGTTCAGTTGTTTATTACGCTTTTCAGTATGTTGTTGCTGGTGCATGTATGTTGTTCTGTTGGTGCTGGTGCATGTAAATTGTAAAGTATAGGTGAGTGCAGTGCACAGTCGCAGTCGAATCAAATCGAATTGAGAATTGAAAACAAGTGGCCGAATCGAATCGAAAATCGAATCGAAATAAAAATATCCGAATCGCACACCCTTACTTTACAGTCACCAGTATTGCGTAATTACAGGCCCTCTCAGAGGTCCAGAGAGGCCCGGGCCACTGCCAGCTTTTGAGGCCCATAGCTAATCCCAATTATTACTTTCACTGCAAAACATTATATTCAAACCTGAAAGTTTCTAAATTTGAGGCCCCCCTTAAGCTTGAGGCCCATGCGAAATGGCCCTCCTAGCCCCCCCTTTGATAGGACCTGCGTCATTATATCTCATGAGATTACTTCATGATAGGCTAGTTGCGTGGGACATCATTTTGCCAATGACTAGATTAACTAATGACATCGTCAAACTAAAATGTGAAATATTTAAAATATGCAAGTAATTCGACATATTAATTCTTTCAGGACGACTGGTACAAATTGGTATCGCTTCAGATCTTTGTATTTATAACTTAATCCTACAAAAAATTTCGTCATTACAGGTTAAAATACAATTTTGTGTGAGGAAAATAGATTTTAATTAAACTTCAAAAATTATATCGCCATTTATTAAAAAAGAAGGATCACCTGAAGATCAAGGCCCCAGCCTTCTTTAGTTAGCCTTCTAAGGCTAGTATATATATATATACACTAATAAACAGCTTTTTACCAACCACCCGTTTTAAAACGTCTGATGACGTCATATATACAAACTTTCACGATTTAGTAAGACGTTTTCTAATACTTGAAAGATTTAATTTTTAATTGAGTATTATTCATTCTTTTCAAGTCTGTTAATCACTCTTTGCGGAAAACAAAAACCTTTTTTAATTGAGGATCTTTTACACGAGGAAATGTCGCTACATCACCTTATTTTCAAATTGCAGAGTTTAAATACATTGTAATTCTATATATACTTCAAATATTATATGTATCATAATAGAGTGAGGATCTTGCTTTAGGCATCTCGCGCGTAGTTGGGACGATAAAGAATTTAATTACTTCACTTTGGAACAGATGTTCGCCCAAAATTACATTCAAGTAAAAAATATCGAAAACTTTTAGTTTAAAAATGAATCTTAATTCGTTCGCGTCTTCAGGCGATTATACAACTTTATTCTTACGAGAATATTATGCATGTGTATAGGAAAAATAAAATATAGCAGGTTAATTCATGTCCTAAAACCACTCTTTACCTCCTTACACTGAAGATGGAACAATGGCTGTGACGAAACGTGGGTGTTTCTTTTAAGTTTACCACTATACTGTATGCTTAATATTCACGTAGGATCAAAACAATGCTCGTCTTTTAAGTGTTGTAACTACAAGCTTGCGTGTCATGTAGATCATGATGAATTAGGCAGGCAAATTTTGCGCATGCATTGAGTATTTCTTGGTGGAATGGGTCGTACATCGAATGCGAAGATTGCTCTGAATGTGATAAATCATCCGTTACTCTTATTAGTAATAACACTGGTCAACAAAGATTTTTCAGCAGAGTAAAATTTGTGGTGGCTGGATAGCATGTTTCACGCTGATTCCAAAACTGCATTCAGATTTTTTCTAGCACGTATAGTTTTCAAGATGAAGGCATATATATAACTACACAGATTTAACCATTTTAAATAGGCAAAATACTAATATTTCAACATTTGATTGTGTTTATTTTATTGTATTTTTTTAGTTTATTCATCTTATTTATTTCAATTATCTTAATTATACATCTTATGTATTTCAGGTGTGAGCTTTTACGTTTAGCAGCATTGTGATTCAGGCAACAACGCCGTGCTTTGTGTGCCAAAGATCAGTCCAGTCCAAGAACTTGTTGTGTCAAGTTGGTGTACATTTTTTTTTAATTTATAGTTTGCTCAGGTCAGTCAACATGCCTCGACAATGTAAGAATGACCCCGACAAGTTCTGTTTCGTATGCGGCCAGTTGACAACTAAAACACAGCGACGAAGTATTACAACCGACATTAAGAAAATATACAGTACAAGCTATACTTTGGTTGCCATCTAGGTGACCAAGATAAACCATGGGCGCCACATCAAATCTGTTCTGGCTGTTCAAATGGATTACGTGATTGGCTTAACAAAAAGAAAGCTTCAATGCCATTTGCCATACCCATGATATGGAGGGAGCCGAGAGATCATCATGAAGACTTATTTTTGTAGTGTGAACTTAATGGGGTTTTCTGCCAAGAACAAACACCAGATTGTATATCCAAACTTGGATTCAGCACGTAGACCAGTAAAACATGATGAAACATTGCCCATTCCAATTCCCCCAAGTGATAGGCTAGATTCTATCATAGATGACATGGAAAGTGATGAAGGTGCAACTGGCGTTTCCGGACCATCTACAGAACCAGAGTACACTTTTGAAGGTAGACATTTAGAGCCTAAAAAGTTAACCCAAGGACAGTTGAATGATCTTGTTAGAGACTTATCGCTGTCTAAAGAGAAATCAGAGCTTCTCGCCTCAAGACTAAAGGAGAACAATTTACTTGAGAACAATGTTCGTATTAGTTACTACCGAAAGCGGAATTTTGAATTAACAGCATTCTTTTCAGTAGACGGTCCTCTCTGTTATTGCCATGACATCAATGGACTATTTACAGCCATATCTCAGACGTATGTGGCATCTGAGTGGCGCCTCTTTATTGATTCGTCGCAGAGAAGCCTGAAAGTAGTTCTTTTGCATAATGGTAATATAATGCCATCCATCCCCATTGCCCATTCCGTCCATCTAAAAGAGACATATGACAATATGGATATACTACTTAAGGCAATCAAATACGACAGTCATCAATGGAATGTTTGTGGAGATCTAAAAGTTATAGGAATGCTTATGGGTATGCAGTCAGGATTCACAAAATTTTGTTGTTTCCTTTGCCTGTGGGACAGTCGCGCCACTATAGAACATTACACCAAAAGTGACTGGCCACTTAGGTATACATATGTCCCAGGGATAAGCAATGTCCCGTCTGTCCCTTTAGTGGATCCCCAAAAGATCTATCTGCCACCTCTTCACATTAAACTTGGTTTAATGAAGAATTTTGTTAAAGCAATGGGTAAAGTCAATTCTGAAGGGTTCCAATACCTTTCAAGGAAATTTCCGAAGGTTACTGCAGCAAAATTGAAGGAAGGAATTTTTGTTGGGCCACAAATAAGGGAGGTTTTGAATGACACTGAATTTGAAAAAGTCCTAAGTCCGCTGGAATTGAAGGCTTGGCTGGCGTTCAAATGGATATGTGAAAACTTTCTTGGAAGCAACAAGTCACCTGCGTATAAGGATGGAGTCAAGAACCTCCTTGATGCCTTCAAAGAAATGGAGTGTCGAATGTCGTTAAAAATTCACTTCCTGCATTCCCACTTAGATTTCTTTCCTGAAAACCTTGGTGCAGTGAGTGACGAGCAAGGAGAGCGCTTCCATCAAGATATTCAGATGATGGAGAAGCGCTACCAAGGATATTGGAATGAAAGCATGATGGCGGACCATTGTTGGATGCTGTATCGTGACAATCCAGGCCAAATTTACAAAAGGAAATCACACTCACAGCGCTTTTAATAAAATAATGTATATATTCTTTATTTATAAGTACATTGAATAAGGTATATGATGTATTTGTTGTTTAGCATTCCTAAGTGTGATCTATACATCCATAAATTTTCTTATAGCAATATCAAAAACTTAAAAATATCAAAACCAGTGTATCTATATAACTATACGTGCTAGAAAAAAAAATAAAACCAGATTCGGAATCAACGCGAAAAATGCATTAAGAAAAGTGTGATCATGTTTGTGATGAGAAAAAAAAGTTTCATTTTGTTGGCCAGTGTAATTGTAGTTAATGCATAACCTTTTCAGTCCTTTCTCAAACGTTGTAAATACCTCGTTTGAAGCATTTTCAGAATGTGTTGCGAGAGTTGTATCAGAGATATTCAACATAAAATAACTTTGATTTTTATATCATATCTTCAGCAAAATATGTTCATATTATCAGGCATCACGCAAAAACTTCATAAATTCACAGGAAAAGTGTAAATTCTGAAAACGAAAGTGCGTTTAAGGTACGAATTTGGATTTCTCTTCAAGTCTTTTTCGAGTTCTGTTTACCTTTATTCTTTAAAATAAAGGAATAATGTAGGTGTTTTATATATATATATATATTGTTAAAGACAACCGTATTAAATTCCTCTTTCACTGTTATTTCAAGTGTTGCGTAAACACCTGTACAGTATGCCGGTGCGTGTTCAGTTTTCTTGTACGAGGAACTATTATTAATAAGAGGAAATAATGGAAGAAAGGATTGGTGTACTATTAGGGGATATATGGCCCCATTCTCTCTCTCTCTCTCTCTCTCTCTCTCTCTCTTTCTCTCTGAGTGTCAGCTGGGGAAACATTTTGACAATGACGAAGCAAATTGGAAATACGGTAAAAAGATTTTTAACTTTAATATTTGGTACGTTAATCTGAAAGCTTCGGAGACTGGTTCCTTTGATATTAAGATTAATTTATTATCTGATTATACAAACGTGTAACTAACGTTCGAGATTAACGTTAGACGTTAAATAAAAATTGTACAAAGGAGGAAAGCAATTTTCCCCCTTAAGGCGAGTGTACATAAAATCCAAAATAAAAAATAATTACCTGAATGTGATATTTCGAGCATTAATCATATGATATAAAACGACAATTCTCTCTTGAAAACACATTGCCAAGAAACACTTTAGAACACGAATATTATTCACATATTTAAGATTTTTTTATAAAATTATAAATTTTTTCGATAATATTTTTTAAATAAAGTTTATGGAATTTTTTAGATATTCTTTTCATATTTCACATACGCTTTTTTTACTTCTAAAAATGTTTGTGGAGTGAATTATATTTCGTTGTTATTACGGGTACTGTTGTTAGTATTATTACTAATTAATGTTAGTAGTAACAGTGGTAAAATTCCTTTCCTATTACTACGACAATACTGTCAATTAGGATTATAATCCTATATCCTCACGCGGCAGAAATGCAATGACGACTCCACTCGTAACATGAAACCACCTTTTTTACCCTACAACCGTAATCGGACCCGACAAAAAGTTCCCAAAAACGAATAAGTGCTCAAGGGAGGCGAGTGATAAATCCAATAAAGATCCAATAATTCGATAATTCTGTTATCCATTTTGCCTCCGCGAATATCCACTCTTTCGATATCAAATAATCCATCGTCATTAATTAAAAAATGTCAGACGCATTTAGTTGTTGATCTTTTTGCCGTTCAAGTGTTAGATTCAGTTGGGATCGAGAACCTATTTTCAATACATGTTCGGAGGTTTGTTTTACAACACAAGTTCTAATGTGGATTAGTAAAAATAAATTATTTGTCATCAAAGGACGAACTATATATATATAATATATATATATATGAAAATTATTTCACGAAGGTAACACGTGAAAAATATTTATGATGAATAAAACCACGAAGGAAAGGAAACACAAAATGGTGCTCAAGCGCTTTCGTCTAATGACATCCTCAGGAACACTGAAGTATATAAAAAGGTTAAGCCTATATATAGGTTACAGAAAGAAAAAAGAAAAAATAAATAACATACATACACACAAACACACATATATATATATATATATACATACATATCTTTATACAAATACATACATACATACATACATACATATATATACAATAAACAGAGAAGTAAAAATAATAAAAAATTATTAAAAATTAAAACCTTAAAGGATTACCAATGAGGCGTACAGATTGTAAGGAAAAATATCGATTTTTAGCACAAGATCAAATGGATTATAAAAATACAAATTTATACTGGAACTCTGCCGGGTTTTAGCACAATGCTGCCTATGGTCAGGTTTCGATATATAAAAAAAAAAAAAAAAAAAAATGCAAATTAAAAGTTAATCGATTTTTAGCACAAGATCAAATGGATTATAAAAATACAAATTTATACTAGAAATCTGTCCGGGTTTTAACATATTGCTGCCTATGGTCAGGTTTCGATATATATAAAAAAATAAAATGCAAATTAAAAGTTAATAAAGTAGAAGACAAGTTTACCAAAGATTTAATGTTTTACACTTCTTATCTAAATCTGCTTTAAAGGAATTCAACATAACAGGATCGAGTTGAAAAAGACCTTTGCTTATGTTGAAGTTATTTGAAAGTTGGATAATGGCAGACTCAAGAATATTTCTATTAACAATGTTGCTTGTATGGAATAAAACTGAAGCATTATTCCACTCAATACAGTGGGCTAACTCTGACAAATGGACAAAAAGGGCACTGGACAACTGTCCTGTTCTAACGGAATATTGATGCTGTTTTATACGTGTGTGCAAATCCTTTCCCGTCTGACCTATGTAAAAGGAATCACATTGTTTACAACCAATTTTATAGATAATGCCTGAATTATTGGTAGGGCTATTTTTTACTATGATATTTTTCACAATATTGTTATATGAAAATACTACATTAATATCCAAAAGTTTAAGTACATTAGCAATGCCTAAAAAGCCCGGGAAAAATGGAAGTACTAAAATATTTTTTGACAAAGTACGAGACTGTAAATTTACTTTCAATAACGAGTATTATCAACAAGTTTTTGGGATGGCTATGGGCAACCCCTTATCGCCCCTCCTCTCCAATATTTATATGGAGTTTTTCGAAATTACCTATATTCCGAGAATCCTGGGGGTTGGCATCCCTTGGTTGCGGTACGTCGACGATATTTTGTGTATCTGGCCCATGAATCGTGACCTGGATAGCTTCCTACTTCAGTTAAATGATCAAGTCCCCTCCATTAAGTTTACTTTAGAAGTTGAGCAAGACAATTCAATCCCATTTTTGGATGTGCGTGTACATAGGGAAAGCCCAGGTTTTAAGTTTAGTATCTATCGGAAAACGACAAACAATTTGTCCTACGTACACTTTTACTCGGGACATGATACCCCCATTAAGAAGGCCATATTTTCATCAATGTTTCTCCGCGCCCTTAGGATCGCCAGTCCGGAATACATCGATGCCGAATTGGAAAAAATCAACGGTATTGGAAGTGATTTGTGTTATCCATCTGCGTTTATGGAATCTTGTCTCAACAAGGCAAAACGAACTTTCTATCGTGTCAATATTAACACTCGTACTTTGTCAAAAAATATTTTAGTACTTCCATTTTTCCCGGGCTTCTTAGGCATTGCTAATGTACTTAAACTTTTGGATATTAATGTAGTATTTTCATATAACAATATTGTGAAAAATATCATAGTAAAAAATAGCCCTACCAATAATTCAGGCATTATCTATAAAATTGGTTGTAAACAATGTGATTCCTTTTACATAGGTCAGACGGGAAAGGATTTGCACACACGTATAAAACAGCATCAATATTCCGTTAGAACAGGACAGTTGTCCAGTGCCCTTTTTGTCCATTTGTCAGAGTTAGCCCACTGTATTGATTGGAATAATGCTTCAGTTTTATTCCATTCAAGCAACATTGTTAATAGAAATATTCTTGAGTCTGCCATTATCCAACTTTCAAATAACTTCAACATAAGCAAAGGTCTTTTCAACTCGATCCTGTTATGTTGAATTCCTTTAAAGCAGATTTAGATAAGAAGTGTAAAACATTAAATCTTTGGTAAACTTGTCTTCTACTTTATTAACTTTTAATTTGCATTTTATTTTTTTATATATATCGAAACCTGACCATAGGCAGCAATATGTTAAAACCCGGACAGAGTTCTAGTATAAATTTGTATTTTTATAATCCATTTGATCTTGTGCTAAAAATCGATTAACTTTTAATTTGCATTTTATTTTTTATTTTTTTATATATATCGAAACCTGACCATAGGCAGCATTGTGCTAAAACCCGGCAGAGTTCCAGTATAAATTTGTATTTTTATAATCCATTTGATCTTGTGCTAAAAATCGATATTTTTCCTTACAATCTGTACGCCTCATTGGTAATCCTTTAAGGTTTTAATTTTTAATAATTTTTTATTATTTTTACTTCTCTGTTTATTGTATATATATGTGTATGTATGTATGTATGTATTTGTATATATAGATATGTATGTATATATATATATATATGTGTGTTTGTGTGTATGTATGTTATTTATTTTTTTTTTTTCTTTCTGTAACCTATATATAGGCTTAACCTTTTTATATACTTCAGTGTTCCTGAGGATGTCATTAGACGAAAGCGCTTGAGCACCATTTTGTGTTTCCTTTCCTTCGTGGTTTTATTCATCATATATATATATATAAAATGGCCTAGAAAGTAGGCTTACTATAATTTATAAATTAAATTGAAACGAATGCTTCGGGTTACCAGTCTGGTAACGTATAATAATGTAGATAGAAATGACTTTGTGGTTTTTTGCTTAATTAGAAAAATAAATGAATCATTTGTTCACATTAATTAACAATTATGTATACGGTAATTGTGCTGTATTACAATGACTGATTATTAGCAATAAGAAACGGTTTATCAGTACAAGAGTTAAGTGAATACAATAATGAGAAGACACACTAATTTAGGTAGGCTAATGAGATATACGGCAGTTGAATGCACAATAATAAGTAATTAAGCCAATAATAACTGAGATAATGAAAGTATGGTGTTGGTACAGTAAACGAATTAGGCAAGTAAAATGAAATGCATAAATGAGCAAATAAACAAGCCGATACAAATACGGTAAGATAATTGAATACAGTAAAATAATTGAACAGGCCTATTGCAGTCGTAATTGGAAAGTTAGTTTGCCGGTTGTTTGGGGACAGTTTGAAGATAGCCAATTCGCTATGCTGAGGGTATACACTGAAGTTATGTAGGCTACGCGGGAATTACTTAACACGAAGGCAGAAAGGTAAGCCAAATGTGCTTGTGGCCTACGAGGTTTATGGACGTGGGCTTCGAAGTAGATGCATCTGAAGGCGGACTGGCGTGCCGGCGACAGGATGAGTGTTGAGGGCCGGTTGAGACTTGTTGAAAAGGGGGCAAGCGGAAACTCCTGAAGCAGTGATGTTGCTTCTTGCGTGATGAAATTGTAGAGGGTCTTACTTGATGATAGAGTTCGTGTATGTTCGACCGGAGCCTTGAAGGACGGCGGGCGGGTTGGCGTGACGAGTGGCGTTACTGATAAAGGAGCTGAGGGCGAGATGTGACGACAAACGCGAGAATAGGGCAAGTGAGAGTAATTTGAAGTGAACTCGCGTTTATATAGGCTTGGAAGACGCGTAGTTTTCGCAGACATTTTGGAGACACAAAATAAAATTTGTTTTTGTCGTTGCGGACGGTTAGTGCCCACGTGGGGTTTTATTGTCTTGTTGAAACAAACAGGCGAGAAAGAGGAATTTCTTTTGCCTCTCTCTCTCTCTCTCTCTCTCTCTCTCTCTCCGCAGGGGGTATAAACTCCGCAGGGGGTATAAAGGTTATGCACATTTCTTCTGGATGTAGTAAACTTTATACTTGGGGTGTGACAGTCCTCCGGTCCCGAGTCGTGGGATTCTAGAGGAACTGGCTGCCAGTTCCTTTAGGTTTCTCTCTCTTTCGGGAGGGCGGGTGAAGTATTTTGCACAATCCCGTCCCGTGGGTTACTAGGACCCCATCCCATCCCTACTCTGTCCTTTTAGCTTATTAAGGTTGTTCTCCTCTGACTGAAAAAAAAAAAAAAAAAAAAATTCTTTTAGTATTAAGTCTTTTTCTTCTTTTACTATTAGGACCCTACTGCTACCTCATGCGTGGGAAGAGAGGCTTTGGAACCTCTATAAATAACACCATTTAACGCTCGTAGGTTGTGAGAGACTGGGATGGAGGGGTCCCAGGCGTAGGGGCGCGATGAATGGAGTGTGGCTAGTGCCCCGTTAAGCCCATTCCTAACGCGTAATGGCCTGACCAGCCCCCTGCGACCGTTCTTTGGTGACCAATTGATGGTGCTTGGCTGTACTGCTCTGAGGTGAGAGAGCTTTACTGCCCAGCTGGCTGCCAGGCCAGCGTAAAGTCTCGGGCGTAGCCTCTGGGTCTGGTGGGATATCCCTTGAACACTGGATTCTAAGAGTCTGGCCGCTTGTGAGTGACTAGTAAGACTTAGTAAGGGGCTGCATCTCGCTGTCGCTCCTGGCGGAAAATCCGTGACGCTTGCGTCGCGAGTGTTTGTCAGTTGGTAGCTGCGACACGTTTGGGACGGTCCGGCCCTGGGGAGACCTTTGGTCGGTGCGGCAGCAGGAGAGGTGTAGTCTTCTGGAAGGAATGAACGTCACTTGCAAAAAGGCGGATGCGTCTACGCGCGGGATGAATTCCCCCCCCCCTTTTTTATATACTGGTCAGAACGTTTTTGGATAGTTTTCATTGCTAGAACGCTTTATCTTATTCAGAGTATTCAGAAAAAACAAAAAAAAGAGAAAATATGGCAGGGCCAGCTAAATTGAAAGCAGAATGCTTTAAATGTAAAGTTAATCATTGGTGCGTAGACTTCCCTGAGGGTAGTATCAGCGATATCACATCCCTTAGTGTATGTTTGTTTTGTAAACTTAGAGACAACCACGAAAAGGAAGTTAAAGAGCTAAAGGAATTAGTAAAAAAGCTTGAAGCTAGGGTCGTAGCACTGGAAATCCAACCCAGTGGACAAGATCAAATTAAAAACACACCAGCAGATTCAAACTGTAAGATTAAGTATCTAGAACAAAGGGAGGGCTCAAAGAAGGGGCTGATAGAGAAGGGTGGGAAGGGATCGATAGAGAAGGGTGGGCAGGGGCCAATGAAGAAAAAGGGTGGGAAGGGGCCTGCTGATGGCCCAAAGAAACCGAAGGATGTAGCTACCTGTCGGGGTGGGTCGGGTGGTGTAACTGCGTGTATGGGTGGCGACGGGTTTCGAAAGGTCTCGGGCAAGAAGGCTGCGAAGCCGAAGCCTGAGACCCCAGTTGCCCCTGTCAAGACCTCTAACCGCTTTAGTCTCCTGTGCTCGAAGGAGGAAGACACCGTTTTGATTGGGGACTCGCAGATCAGGGGCCAGGAGAAGTACTTTGCTTCTGCAAACCGGGATGGGAGGAAGGTAAGGTGCTTACCTGGGCGGGGAACGGCGCACTTAAGGAAGGAGGTAGAGAAGGTGCGCGTGGCTAGTCGGAGGACTGCGATCGTTGTCCACGCTGGTGGCAATGACCTGTTCCTCAAAGGCGGTGGGGTAGGTCTTACAGAAGGGATCATCACCGAGATCATGTCTCTTGCGGATGATCTAAAACTGAAGACAGACAGGGGAATGTTAATGGGTATTTTACCGCGAATGAATGCCAGTGACCACGCGCTCAGTAAGGTCATTGGCATCAACGAGAGGGTACAAGACTTGTGCGTTCCGCTGGGCGTGAAGTTTATTGACCCCTTCGATGCATTTTCGGGTAGGTGGGACCTTTACCAGAGGGATGGTGTCCACCTCAATAACAAGGGTAAAGGTGTGCTAGGCGCGCTGCTCGACCGGCACCTATACAGAATGGTGAGGTCGAGTCCGGGGAGAGATGATGGGCCCCCACCGGGGAGAGATGAGGATGAGCCGGTGGCGGACGTACCTTCAACTGAAGGGTGCGTCGAAGTACAGGTGGGTGACCCTCCTCCTACGTTGGAGGGGGCTCAGTCTCCTGCGGAAGTTGCCCCCTCGTTAGTGAGGGGCTCTTCAACTCCCGACAGCCCTGGCTGTTCGGGAAACGGGTCGTGCTAGGGGGCGGAATAGGGAAGGCTCCCTCCGTGCAATGCTTTTTAATGCTAGGTCAATTAGGAACAAGTTTGCGAGCTACGGGCGCTCTTAGCATCAGAATACCAGGATATCGTTGCTATCACCGAGTCCTGGATTCATACTGATCGTAGGGACTACGTTGGGGAGTTCGAAATTCCCGGGTATAGAATGTTTCGCAAAGACCGCACCCGTGGGGAGGGGGGTGGGGTACTAATATACGTCAGAGACACGTTGAGTCCGGTTGACTGCCAGTTCCGGTCGGAACGGGAGCTGCTTGGCGTCGATCTGAACGTGGGAGGGACGAACTATAGGTTAATCTTGGTGTACAGACCTCCGCATCTCCTCCTCGAGGAGGATACAGCCCTGTACACCGAACTCAGTAGCCTGCTAGGGGATAGGGTGTGTGTAGTTTTAGGAGACTTCAACTGTCGCGGCATAAAGTGGGAAAACAGGACTGCCGATGCTGAAGGGAGGAGGCTAGTTGACTTTGCTGATGAGAACTTCCTCACTCAGTGGGTCAACGAGCCTACACGAGGCGAAAGCGTTCTAGACTTAGTATTCACGACCGAAGACAACCTCGTCACTGGCCTCACCGTTGACGAATCGTTGGGCGGGAGTGATCACGGTCTTATTAGGTTCCGTGTGTGCGTCCCTCGGGTGAAGGCAGCGGGCGAACTTTGTTAGCCTCAGGGATAGCGTAGGAGATATGGGGTTAGAGGTCGGCGGCGATGTTGAGGGAGTGTGGAGTGCATTCCGGGATGAGTTTATGGTGCTGCAGTCTGCTGCCATACCCTCAAAACCGGTCACCCCTGCTTCAACGCAGCCTAAGTGGTTCAATCGTGACATCGCTTCGGCTATCCGAAATAGGAAAGTAGCGTATAGGAGGGCGAAGGCCAATCGTTCCCACGAGAACACTGAAGCGTATGTCCGCCTGTGTAGGGAAGTGAAGGCGAAGGTTAGGCTAGCGAAACGTAACGAAGAACTACGGGTGGCAAGCCTCTGCAAGGGGAACCCTAAGGAGTTCTTCAGTTATGTTAATAGTAGAAAGCCCATTAGAAGCATGATAGGTCCGTTAAAGGACGGAAGCGGCGTTCTGCGGACCTCCGACGCGGACATCGCTAATGTGCTTAATGAGTACTTTGCGGGAGTGTTCACCAGGGAGGATACCCGCGTCATCCCCGAGCCAGGTGTGAGGCACGAAGGTGCTGGCCTGGATAGTGTTAGATGTACCGCGACAGTCGTTGCCGATAGAATAGACAAACTGAGCGCGTTTAAGGCTCCTGGGCCAGACCAGTTTCTCCCCAGTTTTGCGAGGTGCGCGACCAGGTGGCTCCCCACCTGGCTACAGTCTTCAACAAATCGTTGGAGAGGGCCAGGTGCCTGGTGACTGGAGGGAAGCCAACGTGACCCCTATCTTTAAGAAAGGGGATCACGAAAGTCCAGGGAACTATCGTCCATTAGTCTCACTTCAGTTGTAGGTAAATTATTAGAGGGATAATAGCTGATAGGATCGTTGACCATTTGGATTCCTACAAGCTGCTTGGGGACTCCCAACATGGGTTTAGACGGCATAGGTCGTGTCTCACCAACTTGCTCGAGTTTTTCCACGTCATGTTGAGTGAGTACGATAAGAGTAGGGCGATTGATATACTTTATCTCGACTTTCAGAAAGCCTTTGATAAGGTACCTCACCTCCGGCTAATGGCGAAAGTGCGCGCGCTGGGTATCGGTTGGGAAATAGGTAGGTGGATTGAAAACTGGCTGAAGAATAGGCGGCAGAGGGTTGTAATTAAAGGTGCTAGTTCGGGTTGGGCCTCGGTCACTAGTGGGGTTCCTCAGGGTTCCGTTTTGGGGCCGCTGTTGTTTATCATTTACATAAATGATATAGACGGTGGCATCGTCAGTCGGATCGCCAAATTCGCTGATGACACCAAGCTTGGGGCCAATGTTGGGACGCCCGAAGCGATCGAGGTGTGCTAATTAGCAGCGACCTTAAGTTTACGAAACAGTGTGTAGAGGTGGAAAAGAAAGCCCAGAAACTATTGGGTTATATCAGGAGGCAATTTCAGTTTCGGAACAAGGAGATTGTGCTCTCACTGTACAATTCCCTTGTTCGGCCGCACCTGGAGTATGCTGTGCAGTTCTGGTCGCCCACCCTCAGGAAAGATATTGAGAGGCTGGAGCGAGTGCAGGCGAGGGCCACAAAGTTAATCCCTTCCGTTAGGCATATGGGCTACAATCGACGGTTACGCGCCCTGAACTTGTTTTCGCTTGAAACTCGGAGGCTGCGCGGTCAACTGATCAAGGTTTTCAAGCTCTTACGCGGGCTCAACGATGTCGATTTTACAAGTATGTTTAGTTTAAATGATAACCCAACTCGCAACAATGGTTGGAAGTTGGATTTGAAACGGTTTAGGACTAGTGTGTGTGGGAATTACTTTACGTATAAGATCTGTGACACATGGAACAGGTTACCTTCGGAAGTTGTGAACAGTTCCTCTGTGGATCAGTTCAAGAAAAGGTTAGACCAAATTTTGCACACTATTTGAGTGTGTAGAAAATTTTCCGTGGCACCCGTTGCCATTGGTACCTCCTCGGTATGGGCCGCAAGGCCTTTTGAGGTACTTCTTTTCCTTGTAACTCTCTCTCTCTCTCTCTCTCTCTCTCTCTCTCTCTCTATATATATATATATATATAATATATATATATCGGGTGGCGTAGTAAAAACGCGTCCTGTTTGAAGAGCCGCTGTTTCGTTAATATGACGAGTAGACATCTGAAAATTTTGCAGTTAAATAAGAACATTCAAAAAATTTAATTACAAACAGAGTTATAGCTGTCTAAACTGAAGGTTCAAAACAATGGCTTTCCGCATTAAAACATCAACTTTCACTGGAAACAAACAGATACTAGTGAGACATTTATCTAGAAATAAAATAGAATAACATCATTTAGAACCAGCATTCATGATATTACATAACTCAGAATCTAAAATTTCAGGACTGACAACTCTCAATTATCTAAGAAACAGAGAGGAGAAAATAAAAGATTTTATGGAGGGATGAGTAGTATACCGAAAAAAGGTCGAGTACAATTGCAATGCAACATTGCATGCAACATACTGAGTGTGTTTAACCACCCCCAACCCTCCAAGTGTGGCGTATGCAGCAACAACCCCGCACCAAAATTATATATATATATATATATATGTATATATATGTATATATATATATATATATATATATATATATATATATATATATATAATAAACAGGAACACCAGAGAAAAAACAAACATCCTTCAAGGTTTAATTGTACCAACGTTTCGGAATGCACTAATTCCATCTTCAGGGCTAAAACAATAAAATGCAAAATCATACAAAATACAAATTGCTTAATAACAATTTAAAATAAACTTTAAAAATTATAAAAAGTAGCTAAGAAAATTTAAAACATTAAAACTAAAACGTAAATAAATGTGAAGTTAAAAAGTTACAATTATAAAAAGTAAAAGCATTAAAACTGAAAGGTAAATAAAATAAAATAAACTAGTACCTTAACCAAAACATAGCAGATCTATCGATGATTCGTCAGAATTTAGGTCTGGTTTTAGTTCATAAATAAACAAAGACTCCATAATTTTAAGCTTAAGGTCAGAGCTTCCGGCAACAAGCACGGCGAAATTAGACTGTGAAATTGGGTGGTTATTGTTGTGCGAGTGATTATGCATGAGAGAATTAGGTGGTTTATTATTAAACTGCGTTTTCCGCGCCACCAATCAATAGCCGATATATGTATATATATATATATATATATATATATATATATATAATATATATATATATATATATATATATATATATATATATATATGTATATAGTTACCAATTTATGAATATGAATTGAATTTTAATGGCCCGTTTGTAGCCATAGTTTAGATGCGTAAATAGGTACTATAAGGAATGATGTAATTAGGTATTAATTAAGTTATTAATTAGGTTGACTGATAGATTCAGTTTTCTTCCTTTATTTTACATATTACACATTATTATCATTATTGCATCTACTTTTGCATATTGCTAAGAATTTTACTTTTGGAAAGTTTTGAATTTTCTATACTTACGTTTATATTCACATTGTTATAGTTAAGTAATTGAATACTAGTGGTTTTTAGCGATTTAGAAGTTTTCATAGCGTGCCGGCTTAATTTAGCTTAAACTTGTGACGGTTAGCAACTAATTTTTAACTGCGCGATGCCGTCGCAGAAAGCGTCGTGTGTTAGGTGTAGGGTAAACCGGTTGTATTCGGAATTTAAAGATTATAACGGCGGTCCTATGGCGATTACGGAGAGATCAGTTTGTTTCTTTTGCGAGTTAATGGAGGAAATAGTTGACATAAAACGCATTGTACGTGAGGTAACGGAAAGACTTCCAACGCTTGATGAGGGCAGGGGTAAGGCTACGGTTGACGAAAGCCGAACCAATACTAACGTTGAAGACGTTAGTAATTTGAAGGGTGAGGTGCGTAACCTAGTTTCTAGTTTAGGTAGCTTGTCGGGAAGGTTGGATAGAGTTGAGGAAGGGGTTAAGGTTGGGCCGAGAGTAGTAGATGGGGAGGGATTTAGAGAAGTTAAGGGTGGAGCTAGGCCGCGTACGTTAGGTGATAGGAATCCCCCCCTATCGAGGTTTCGAACCCTTTCGCCCATTTGGAAAGGGACGTGAATGAGGGGGAAACTATTTTAATTGGGGACTCTTTAGTGCGCCACATGGACAAAGAGTTCGGTCTGTCTCCCAGTGGCCAGGGTTGAGAGAGTTCGAAACGAAGTGGATAGGATTGACGTTGCCTCCCGTCACTCGATGTTGGTGACGATAGTAGGAGGCAACGACTCGTATTGGCCCGATACGAGAGTGCCTGACCTTTCGAGAGATATAGGGGGTTAATTAGGTCCCTGAAGGCGAGGTCAGATAGGTCTTTAGTTCTAGGTATTACCCCTAGGCACGGGTTGGGTCTTAGGATTACGTCAAAAACAATATTTTGGAATAATAAATTAGAAGAGATTTGTGCTGAGGAAAATGTACCCTTCGTAAAGCTGTGGTCCGAATTCAGTGATTCCGGCCTTTTTATAAAAGATGGGGTGTATTTTAATGAAATAGGTAATGCTAGGCTAGGTAGGTTAATAGACGAAAACGTGAAAAATAGTTTAAAACGGCGGCCCGTGGTAAAAAATAATTTAAACGTCTTTTATTGTAACGCGCGTAGTATTAGAAATAAATTAAACGAATTTAAGGTGATAATTTATTCCGGCAACTAAGATATAATTGCGATCACTGAAACGTGGTTAAATACCGTGACTCGGGACTTGTTGGGGGAACTTGATATACCGGGTTTTAAACTCTTTACTAACGATAGGTTACATAGGTTGGTGGCGGCGTTTTGCTGTACATTCGTAATTCCCTTAGGCCTATCGAGGTTAAGATAGATTTTCCCGCAGCAATTAATGCGATATGGGTTGAAGTTAGGGCGCGTAGTATTAGTTTTAATTTTGTTGTTATTTATAGACCTCCCGTTCAACCCTTCGACACCGATACTAGATTTTACTCACTTCTTGGTAACTTTATTGATAATCGGAATAGTATAATTGTCGGAGACTTTAACTGCCCTAATGTTAATTACGAGACTTTTACTGGTAATGAGGAGGGTTTGAGATTGATTGAGTTCATGGAGGATAAATTTTTACGACAGATAGTTACCGAACCAACGCGCGGTGACAATATTTTAGATTTGGTGATGACGAACGGCGAAAATATAGTCGATAGTTTAGAAGTAGGCGAGAGTTTAGGATGTAGTGATCATCAAATTCTTAGGTTTAAGTTATGGATAGAAAACACTAAGGTTAGTAACGTAATAGAAGTCTCTGATTTTCGTAGGGCTAATTTTGATAGTTTTGCGGATAGGATGAGAGTAGTGGACTGGGATAACTTATTTATGGGTAATGACACAAATTTGCATTGGGAGGCTAGGGTGTGTCGAATTTTTCAACTTTCAAATTCCAAATATGAGGGGTGCTAAAAAGTTGCAGCATGACTTAGGAATTCTAAAGATATTTTTGTTAATTTAATATAATTTAGTTTTGCTTGGTAAGAAGCTACATAAAAATAGTGACTTTTTTGATTTTTTTGTGGAATTATATAATAATTATTATATTAATAATTATATATGCTGTATATATAATGCACTGCTGTTTTTGCTTATTTCACAGGTTGAAACATATTCATCAGTGTGCTGAAGATTACTTGTCCGTCAGTGCTACCATCCTAACCAGTGGGAATTGACCTACAATGGCTTCTAAAAGGAGGACAAGACTGGGGACATTCACACATATGAGCAACCTAATTGGAACTGGTAGAGAGTTGTTGCCCTCTGAACTCCCAACTCTGCGAGACGTTCTGAAATATGGGCTACTGCTAAGAGAACAAAGTGGTGAGGATGTGAGAAACTACCCAGCAGCCAGTCTTGCAAAGGACATTTACCTAAAGTGCTTGAAAAGTGGGAACGAGCAAACAGTTCTTTTGTAGCCCCCGTTTAAATTCACGAGTCACAATCTTAAACAAGATCCAAGAGAGCTGGGAGCAGGCCAAAAACATATCTCTTGGGAGAGGAAAGCTACATGTCAAAGAGGCTTTCATTGCAAAACTTGACAAGCTTTTTGACATCCTCAGTTGCAAGTGTAAAATTGTTCTCTGCTCTGAATTTGGCTGCCTTGCAGATGCTGGTTGCAAAAACGAAACTCACATTAACTGTACATGCCCTAGGGAGATGAAGATCCCTGTGAAGGAACTTGCTTTCATTAAAGGTCAGAGAGACAAGTCTGGTTCTATTGGACCATATCAGATTGGCTTGCCAGATCAACCTGAGCACAACAGACAAGTCAAAAAGCAGAAGCGGCAAGAAGACGAAAGAAGAAGGCTTGCTGAATATAAGCAGACAAGTAAGCAGGATGTTTCAATGCCATCAAATGAAATAATTTTCTCTGATGATGAAAATGAAGAACAAATAGCTGATGCTCAAGATGGAAAGGATGGACGTTATGAAGTGACATTAGAAATACCAAGCACGTCTTCAACTTCCAATAAAAAGCCAGAGTACAACACATTAGAAATACCTAATGTTGCTATGCATAGCATCAGATATGGTGTTGGCCTGCGTGCCACAGCTGCCATCACCACTGCTGCCTTTATGGATGCTGGCTTGATCACTGAAGAAGACAAGAGACTTGTAGTTGATCACAATAAAGTCAAGAGGGCCCAAGAAAAAGTTATGAGATCCCTGGATCAGGAATTTGATGATCTTTGTAAGAAGGGTGAAATTGACTGCATCTTCTTTGACGGCCGTCAAGATACAACTAAAGTTATGCTGAAAGCAGACAATTCAGATCGTCAGTTCCCCAGCATCATCAAAGAAAAGCATTATTCAGTGTGCAGTGAGCCAGGTGGAAGATATCTCTACCACTTCACTCCTGAGAAAGGCTCAACGAGAAAAAAACCTGCTGAAGTTATTGCTGATAATCTTGTAGATTTCATGAAGAAGAAGGGCATTGATAAAAGCCTGCAGGCCATTGGAGGTGATTCTACAAATGTTAACACTGGCTGGGAGGGTGGTTCCATGCATTGGGTAGAGGTCAAGCTTTGCCGTAAGCTGATCTGGTTGGTTTGTGCCCTCCACACTAACGAGTTACCCCTGCGACACTTCATCACAGCACTGGATGGGAAGACCTTGTCTAACAACAAGTGGACAGGTAACATTGGCAAGATGTTAGACACTGCAACCGAACTTGAAATTGATCCTTCATTCACCAAACTCTCAATTGGAGAGCCTCTTACTTCACTGAGTGACAATGTCGTAAAGGATCTCTCTACTGATCAAGCGTACGGGTATAAGATCACACAGGCCATAAGGACAGGAGAACTTCCCACAGATCTGGCCCTTCTTGAAATTGGTCCAGTGAGCCATTCAAGGTGGTTGACAACAGCAAACAGGCTTTGTCGCATATGGGTTTCAAAACATGGCCTTAAAGGCAAAACCCTCAACAACTTAAGAGTGATAGTGGAATACATTGTTGGTGTCTACTACCCCTGTTGGTTCAACATCAAAGTAAAACACTCTTGGGTGGAAGGCCCACGCCACATCTTATTTCAGCTGCGGCTAGTTAGGCTGCAAAAGAAGGCTGTAGTGGATGCTGTTATGCCAACCATCAAGCGCTCAGCATGGTATGCATTCAGCGAAATGATAATCCAGACACTCTTGTGCTCAGATGACAGTGAGGAGAGGAGAGCTGGTGTCCAAAAGATTGTTGACATGAGGGGTGGAGATGATGACACACTTGGAGATCTTTCTGTACTTCCCAGGAAGACACCTTCCATCAACCCCAGTGCTTCTTCCGTGTTGGAGCTGACAGACTGGTCTGACGGGGTATTTGAACCTCCTTTGACATGTAAACTGACTACAGCGGAAGTAAAGAAGTTCTTTGACAAGCCTATGCAAGTTCCACAGTGGCCCTGTCATGCTCAGTCAATAGAGAGATGTGTGAAACAAGTCACAGAGGCAGCAGGCAGGGTGTATACACATGAGAAACGTGAGGGCTATATCAGAGGCCAAGAAGCAAGTCGGCGGCTGATGTCCAAAAACGAATCAAAGCAAGACTTGATGAAACTTGTTTAAATATTTTTTTTTACTGATGTCATTACTTTCTAATGTTGTTTTATGATTACAAGGATATGTTTTATGATTACTAGGATATGTTTTATGCAGAGAAACTAAAATTTTTATAGAATTACCTGACATTTTGAGAAGCTAAAATTAATAAATGTTGTTTTCCGAGAGCAATTTATGTGCTTTTTAATCAAACGTAGATTTACCAAGCTAAGTGTTGAGCAATCACAAAAATAATAGCAGATTTGAATTCTTCACATCCAAAAACATTTTTAAAACCCCTCAGTGAAGGAATTGGCAAAAATTAATTTTCACCTCCCAAATTGACACCCTATTGGGAGGCGTTTAAAGAAAGTTTTATGAATATTGAAAGGGAGTTTATTCCTCTTAGGCCCAAGCGCGCTAGAAATCATGGTAGGCCCAAGTGGTGGACTAGGGAAATAGGCGAGTTCATAAACGAGCGTAACAGAGTGTATAGACTTAATAAGCGCAATGGCACGGCAGCTAACTTTAATAGATATATCGAGCTTAGACGTCAGGTTAAAAGATCAGTTAGGAATGCTAAGCGTAATTTAGAGATACTTATAGCTGCGGATAGTAAACATAATCCAAAAATGTTTTTTGAATACGTCAATAATCGTAAGCCGATAAAAGATAACCTAGGCCACCTAGTGTATGTTAACTGCGCTTTGGCTTCTGACGCTCAGGCGATGGCGGGTATTTTCAATAACTTTTTTGCGACAGTTTTTACCGTAGAAGACGTAAATAATGTCCCCAACGTGGACGATATCGTTCCATTTAGTAGCGAGACTATTTTGGATGAAATAACTGTTTACGAGGGTGAGATTGCGCATTATATCGATAGGCTAAAAGTTAGCAAGGCTCCAGGCCCTAACGCTTTTTATCCCAGACATTTGAAAGATTTGAAAGACGTTATCGTAGGCCCCTTAACGAAGATTTTTAATCAGTCACTGGAAACGTGGATTATTCCTGAAGACTTCAAATTAGCTAACGTCACGCCCATTTTTAAAAAGGGTGAACGCAAGGTACCTAGTAATTATAGGCCCATTAGCTTAACGTCAATTGTCTGTAAACTTTTGGAATCCGTAGTTAGGGATCGTATCATCGATCACTTAGAAAGTAGAGATTTGATTAATAGTAGTCAGCATGGGTTTCGACGCCAGAGATCTTGTTTGACTACTGTAATTTTTTAGAATTTTATAACGAAATAGTGCGCGAATACGATAGGCATAGAGCGGCTGACGTTATTTATTTAGATTTTAAAAAGGCGTTCGATACAGTTCCGCATAGAACATTAATTGCGAAGGTTAAAGCGCACGGTATATACGGTCAGGGAGCTAACTGGTTAGAGGAATGGCTTCGTGCTAGGAGACAGAGGGTCGTTGTTAATGGTAGTGAATCGGGGTGGTTGGATGTAGGTAGCGGTGTCCCTACGGGTTCAGTGTTAGGCACAATGCTATTCGTAATTTACATTAACGACATAGATATAGGATTGACTAGTAACGTGTCAAAATTCGCGGACGATACTAAAATATGCGGTAAGGTTGTTAACGAGGACGATAGAAATAGGCTCCAAGACGATGTAAATAGGATTATGGAGTGGATAGATCAGTGGCAGATGCAATTTAACGTAGACGAATGTAAAGTTTTGCATGTAGGTTCTCGTAACAATAATTAGACGTACACGATGGATGACAGAGAGTTAGCGAGCGTTGACGAGGAAGTAGATTTAGGCGTACGCGTATCTTAGGATTTAAAAGTTAAGAACCAGTGCCTGGAGTCTTGCGCAAAAGCTAATAGGATGTTAGGCTTCATAGCGCGTAATTTCGAATTTAAATCGAAAGATATTATATTGCCCTTTACAAGTCCCTAGTCAGGCCTCAGAATATGCCGTTCAGTTTTGGTGCCCGTATTTGCGTGAGGATATTGATAGGTTAGAAAGGGTTCAGCGTCGTGCCACGAAACTAATTTCGTCATTTCGTAACAAGCCTTATGAAGATAGGATTGAAGAGTTAGATTTGCATTCACTCGAAACTAGAAGATTAAGGGGGTTGCTTATTGAAGTTTACAAAATCGTTAATAACATCGATAACGTAAATTTTGACAAACTGTTCACTTTCGATAATAGCAATACTCGTAACAACGGATTTAAGATGCGCGGCAGACGTTTCATTACTAATATCGCTAAAAACTTCTTTACGTTTAAAGTAATTGATAAATGGAATAATCTTCCCGCGTCACTCGTTAACTCTACCAGCGTTAAAATGTTTAAGAACCGTTTAGATAGGCATTTTAAAAATATTAACGTTGTTTAAAATAAAAAAAAAACAATTAGCAACAGGAGCTCTGGGGGTGGTGGTCGAGGATGAATCTGTTGACGATTAATGCCAGCTTGTGACATGCCAGCGTGTGATATGCCAGCAAAAAGAAATTATATAAAAAAAAAAATTAGACTAACATGAACGTAGATGTAGCTCGTAGCGTAAACTAACCCACTTTTTGTTTAACTTTACCTACTTTTTTTTCTTATCCTCTCCTTATTTGCATGTCTGTAACTCTTTACTTGCATGTCTGTAGTTTGCATGGTATGACAGTGAGTTACGACTGTGTTTGCATGGTTTGTAGGTGTTCTTATTTTACTTCTTTTCATCTATCACCCCTCTCCTATTCTCTTCGACTATTTTTCTGACTTGTCGGCAGTGGCCGGCGGATGATGATGGTGAGTCTTTTTTCTCTTTTCTGAATGAATGTTAACCCACGAGTGATTGGTGTTGCTACTTACTTAACCCCTTATTCTCTTCTCTTAACCCCCTACTCTTTCCTTTCTCTCGGGCTAACCTTAGAGTAGATCTTAGGGTCTTTGTTAGCCTTAGCTTCTGTAGATCTGTAGATTTAAGAATGCGACTGAATTGTTGATTGTTTACATTGTAAATACTGGTAATGTGTACACTTGAATTGATGCTTACAATATGACAATTAATAACGCGCCACAGATTGATAGATTCTTTATACATATAAAGTTAATTGAGTGATATTAAAAGGCCAATGGGGCCTTGCACGGTGATGTTTACATGATGGTAATGCGTGGGTCACTAAATTGCCTTCGAAGAGAGAGACGAGGTGGAGGCATCGGGCAAGGCAACGAGGTCCCGCCTTGAGTGATCTCTGGTGATGTGACGTCATCTTTTGAGCGTTTGGTATGACGTCATCTTTGTCGAGTTTGATTTGATGAGATATATCGCATTGTTGATGGCATGTTGCTGAAAGTTGCAAAGATGATTGCAAACGTCTCAGTTGTCCACTATATATATATATATATATATATATGAGATGTGTATATATGTGATCTCCAAGGGTATAGATTAACCTAACCTGGCTGCTCAGGCCAACAAAAATGCATGAAATCTATGTATGTGGGTGTGTATGCATGTATATAAAAGACAAAGCTTCTGTTATATATATATATATATGAATTGTATATATATATATATATATATATATGTGTGTGTGTGTGTGTGTGTAGCGGAGGGCCGGGGGTTAGACCCCACTTCAAAAGTAACTAACCTAAAATAAAACACAAGAAGGAGGAAAGAAGACCCAGTCATTCGTAGCCATGGCTCATCGCATAATGGCATAATGGTGACTTCAGCATCACAGCCATCTCGCTTAGAAGGCAGCCAACCGTAAATGTCTCACAGCCAGTCGTATAGGACGTACACAGTTATTTCCTTGTACGTACATATAAAGGAGAATTCGCATCGTTTTGCCTCAAAAACACACGCACATCGTATATGACATAAAGGTGAATTATCGTAATTCTATCCCAAAAAATACACTTAAACCCTGAGAATACCTCACATTTCCCTTCACACATAGCCCATGTAAAAAAATTAACCAGACACAAGCACATAATTAACAGACGTAAAGGAAAATTTACGCAGTTCTATTATAACAAAATAGATGCGAACCCTTAGATTACCTTACAAACCCCTTCATACACAGCCCCATCTCAAAAATAACAAAATACATGCGAACATGCCATACCTCACAACCATAGACAGAACCCCCCCCCACCACCACCACCACCAGTTTTATAATAAAACTAGATTTTTTTTAGGGTAACTTATTTATTTTTCTCCTTTTACACAGCATAAAAGATTCTATCGAATTATTTGAAACAAGTTTTGTATTAATATACAGTAAACCCTCGTCTAACGCGGGGGTTAGGTTCTTCGAGAACGGCGCGTTAGGTAAATCCGCGTTGGACAAACTTAATACCTTATGGGAGAAATGGGGATACGTGAACGCGGCCGCGTAAAGTCTCCCATTAATACTTAGATACGTAAATTGTTTATTCACACATAAATGAATTTCCCTACCTATATTGTATATGAAATAAGAACATAAAATTATAAGCATAATGATATTTACATATGATAAATAAAAATATATTAAATTAAAATAACACGTATCTTTTCTTCACTCTTTCGGATGGTGCGTATGGTAGACTCATTCACGTGATACTCGCGGCCAAGTGATGTTATGCTCATACCACCACGCAACATATCGAAAATCTTTATTTTTCGGCTAATGTCATAACCTTACGACTTTTCTTCTCTTCACTATCACTTGCAGATGCTTTACGTTTAGGTGCCATACTGCTGTCTAAGGGTAATAGCAAAGTACGACAAAAACAATCCAACACAACTTCACTGAACTTAACGCAGTAGCTGGACTGAGACAAAGGTTGATGCGAGGGTTGACGCGAGAGGGAGGGAGATGCGGGAGTGTTGGAGAGTGTAGGAGAAAACACTAGAGCGGGCATTGGCACACGTACAGTAATACTGTATTAGTGTAAGAACACAAAGAAAGCAGGCTAACCGTTTGCTGGTTTCCAGCGCCGGCAGTCAGCGCTGGTAGGCGGACACAGAAGACGCAGGTTTATCTTCGAGTTGTGGTCGAACTGTCATAATTTACCAGTTTCTCCGCCTCAACAACACGTCTACTCGCGCGGGCAAGCTAGAAAAGAATGTTTTGTTCATTCCGGTTAACTTGTCAGGGCGGGTAACCAGCGCCGACAAATTTGAACATCCTTCTACTATATGCGGCTGCGCTTGATAGCATGGTCACATCCATGACGCTTGTCAGCACCTGTCGGCGCTGGTAACCCGCAAGCGGGTAGCCTGCTTTCTTTGTGTTCTTACCCTTAGAGCGTTTTTGGCGGACCGTGTATAATCAAATTTTTCGCTTTTGGCAAATAATTGTTCGCATTTATTTTTCCGTGTATAAGCAAATTCGCGCTGGACAAACACGCGTTCGACGAGAGTTTACTGTATAGAAATATTACTTCTAAGCATATTATAAAAAATATTAATTTAATTGTTAAACCAGATTTTGGTTTTAGTGGTAACTTATTTATTTTTTATAAAAATCTCCTATATTTGGGCGGAACCTGTTTTACTATATAAAAAGTTGGGGAGTAGCAGACAATTAATCTCATACATCGGAAATAAATACAAATCAAATATATAGTATACAGGGAAAATATATAAATACATTTCTTTAATTTCTTTAGTAGTTTGTATCACGAATACAAGAACAGAATATTAAATGTCCATTCTTTTACAGGCAAATCTGGCAGCCTTTTCAGCAGCTTGTGTAAAAGTTGCCAGCGCTCCCTTTTAAGACAAAAAATATTTTTCTAAACTTTCTTTATGGAGACACGGAAATTTATTTATATGCTAATGAATTTATGTAAATCTATCAAAGCATTTTATATACTGTACACGGGTGGTTATAATTTACCTATTTACTGTTTTTCGCCACAAAGTTATTCAATACTCAAACTTCATCAGATCATTTGCAAGATGCTCTTGTAAAATGGATCCAGTGAACTGTTTCTTTGACAGAGTTCTGCCAGATTACTGGGTTTGTCACTTGTTCAACCAATAGGCTGCGAGAGAATAGGTCACATCATGTCACACATCTATTTTATCAAATCATGTATTTGTAAACAGTCTTAGTGTTGAAATAGTACTTGAAATAAATATTAAAATGATTTATTACTGTTAAATGGATAACATAAGTTAATTAAATAACAAAACATTTAGGAATTTGGGAAACACATAATATAATGCATTTAAACTTGTTTGTAAGTTCCAGGATCAAATGGGAAAAAAATGAAAGAACATATTTTAACCAATGCAAGGGGAATATCTAAATTCGCAATACTGGAGGGAGAAAGAATGTGCAGAAGAAGACTGGAGGATAGTTGGTACAGCCAAGCAGAGGTAGAAAAGTAATCAAACCATTCCTCAGGTAATTCACAAGCATTTCCTAGAGAGTCAATGATAAAGTTCAATCCAAGCCAATTAAGATATTGCTTATATATATATGTTATACACAAACCATCGACTCGTGCGACGCTCCCCCCCCTTTTTTTTCTTTGTTCTTAAATGCTTGAACAGCGCATCAACGGGACGCAAACCCCTAAGTTGCGCTCTCCCCGACAAATTAGTCTCCGTTGATTGGGCTCGCATCGGCGCGCCTTGGACTCTGACACAGTAGGGATGGAGTATGAAAACAGATGCGAGGAAAAAACCCGTTAGAAGATATCTTGCGCTTCGTCGGAAATGAGTGATAGGCCGGGTGGCGATCTGGTAATTCTCCAAGTAGGCCTTTGAGAGGGTTTGCTCGTTAAAGACTAAATTTGAGAGTTTCATTGAGTGAGATTTGAGTTTTGAGACATTGAGTTTGAGAGAATAGAGATTTTATGAGGAAATATTGAGAACCGTTAACCTAAACTACTGCGAGGGAAGTAGTGGACGGGCAACGACAAATCTTGAATTATTTAATTAATGTTAAGACTAGTTTAAGAAAAAACCTGAACTTGATCGTATTATATTTCAAATTTGAGCTTGAACTTGTAGCCAAATGTGACTTCAATTTATTGATTAAAAGATATTCAAACAAACTATTTCATTATCAAATACACTAAAATCGGGGGTACAGAAGTAAGCGAGGATAAAGAATTCACGCAGAGGGTCACTAACTTAAAAGAAAGATTTATTATAACTTCAATTTACTCATCGAGCCTTAGCAGTGACCTTCGAGAAACAAACAATTTGTAATAAGGGTCCGTCTCCCTGACAACGGACACTTTTTTAAACATATAATATATATATATATATATATATATATAAAACCAGTGCGCCTCGGTGGTGTAGTGGTTATCGTCGTTGACTACGAATCTATCGGCCCCGGGATCGAGACCCGGTGACGGCAGCCGGCGCGCAGCAAAACCCAGCTGTTCATCCTTCCAAACAATAAAGAAAGTGGTTGGTAGATAAATGGGCACCCTGTGTGGCCTAGTGGTTTGGACGCTGGGCTGCTGATGGGGAGTGGTTCGGATTCCACGTTAAATTGTAGGTCTAAGGTGGAGTGAAAATCTTGACCTTCGTCAGAATGAACAATTCGGGCGGACGCTAACCAAAGGTAACCAAAGGTTTTATATATATATATATATATATTTTTATATATAAATGTGTGTTTTTCCTGTGACTGAAGTGTATAATAATATTTTCTGTTTCATACCCAATTGTGATTAAATAGATAACACAAGTTAATTAGGTAATTATGCAGCTAAGGGGCGTCGCATGTTTTTTCATGCTTTGTGTGGTAGATATTGTCAATAGTTTTGGAGTTATGAAAAAAACACCAGTTTGAAGGTGTTTTGGATAGACAAGTACTACTGCACAAAGCATGAAAAAGTAGTAGAAAAAACCAAGAATTATCACCAAATAATGCAGAAAAAAAATAATTATCACCAATTAAATAACTAAAGTTAATTGAATGCCCGGTTAGGTCAATTGAATAGCCGGTTAGGTCAATTGTACGCCCTTGACGATTGGTTAAGTCGTGATATTTTCGCTAAAACTAACGAAAATATCATGACTTAACCAATTGTCAAGGGCGTACTGTTGACCTAACCGGGCATTCAATTGACATAATGGTTCATTCAATTGACCTAACCTGGCATTCAATTGACCGGGGGCAACTCACAAATAGATAGATTACAGCACTGTATTATCACATTCTCACATTACAACAATAATTTTAGAAAATAACGATGAACTTCGATATAATTAAGGTTGCAAGTTTCGCACACCATGTTGGAATTTAGACTGAGAAATGGCGCGATTTTAAACCTGGGATAGAGCCAGGATTGAATTTGATTTGCTGGATGATGTCACGAGATCGCGTATCGCTTGGTGATTGGTTGACGTTCGCCATGTTGATCATGGCGGCGATATCGGCAAATTCGAATTTTTTCTAACATAATTTCCTTAAACTTCACCATAAAATGATATTTCCCCAGTATATAATTAATTGTAGTGTGATGTACATATATTTCTAAAGTCGAAAAGGGTAGTGTATGTTCATAAAGCCGCGACGCCCCTTAGCTGCATAATAGCCGTTAATTAAATAACAAAACATTTAGGAATTTGGGAAATTCATAATATAATGTATTTAAAGTTGTTTGTAAATTCCAGGATCGAATGGGAAAAAGATGAAAGAACATATTTTAACCAATGTAAGGTGAATATCTAAATTCGCAATACTGGAGGGAGAAAGAATGTGCAGAAGAAGACTGGAGGACAGTTGGTAACAGCCAAGCTGAGGTAGAAAAGTAATCAAACCATTCCTCAGGCAATTTACAAGAATTTCCTAGAAAGTCAATGATAAAGTTGAATCTAAGCCAATTAAGATATTGCTTCATATATATATATATATATATATATATATATATATATATATATATATATATATTAGGGTGATGCAAAAGTGGGGGAGTAAAATTTTTTGTTTCAAGTTTTTGAGATACCCTCTCATTTGGTTTGATTTGGTGGAAAAATGATCCTGGGGAAATTTTGGGTCAAAATTCGAATATTTGGAGGTCGCGCCCGCCATTTGAAAATTTGCTGATTTCCATGACACCCAGGAGGTACAGCAAGCGTCACGTTACTTTTTTTTTGAGTGGAAGTTCCCCAGGAGGCCTATCATACCACCTTCCTCTTTTCCATTTGTTCATAAAACAGATACAATACAATAGATATTTACAATAGATACATAGAATGGATATACTCCTAAATTTTACTGTTGCGTCAAAGATACGAGAGTTTTCTTTTTGTCCGGAAGCTTCTTCCGATAATTTGATACAACTTGCAGTAGATATTGCTTCTGTTGTTCATCATTGGTAATTAATTTGTTATAATCTTCAATCAATTTCACTCCTCTTTCAGCAATATCATTAACAACTTTCATGTGATTCACTACGTTCTTTGCAACCCAATAATACTCTCATCGAGAAGCCAATCTTCTACTGGTTTGCTCAAGAACGTTGAAGACAATCCGAGTATACTGAAGAAGGACTTTGTGTTAGCAGTTACAAAATCTTGAAGCTGCTTATTGTCAATAGTTTTGATGTCTATTTGTGTCTTCTTTGGAGGATCTGGCTCCGAAGATTTTGTAAGAGCCTCCTTCATTTTTCTTTTGGTGTCAAAGCTGACTTTATCATCAAAGAAAGCCAATGCGATCAACTCTTCTGAGAGATACCACAAATGATTCTTGAATTTTTCTAAAGCAGCATTTGCTAGTTGTTCATTTGTGCTTTTGTAGCTGTGAAGATTCTTGAGAAGACTCAGATCAATTCGTGGAGCACTTGCTGCGCAGGGTGCTGAAAACCAATGCTTAATATAAATTGAAACAGAAAACCAACAAATTTCTTTTAGATTTCTTTCTTCTATTGCTGTTATTTTGAACTGACTTTTGAACATAAAGATTTTCATCGAATAAATGACTTTCGCCATCCAACGGGCTCTATGATAAGCCCCAGGCTTCCTGAATTTTATTCCAGTCGTTGGAGTACCGCCAAGCAAGATGACTGTCAGTTCCAATAACTCTCTGTAATCGTCGCGAGGTTGATCTTCATTGATTTTTCTTGCTGCAAAGTTGATGATTTCCTCTTTTTCCTTTTGTGGATAATTTTCTAATTTATCGTATGAAGTTAGATTAATCTTATTCCAGTTTGTTTTGAATCTTTTGAATAACTGAATGTCAGGGCCTGATGAAGCCTGTAATGCAGGGGATACCACTGCTTCCAACATGATTTCAAGGATATGGTGTCGACAAGGACACCACAACAAATCTTTCTCCATTTTCTGTTCAATTAGGACACAAGCTCCGTTTTTACGACGTGTTCGATGCAGTTGTATCGAAACACGTGCCTTTTACCTTATCTATTAGATTCCAATCAATGATCGCCTGATGTACTGCATTTGCAGTATCCTTTCCTGTGCCATGATCTATTTTTGGCACTCCAAGCAGTTGATCTTCTCCACTGCCAGTGATTAGGACTGGCAACCGATCAACAACCTCATTCCCAGTAATGTCTTCGAGGAGTTTGCCATCCCAATGAACAATCAAGGGTTTGTCAGCTTGAAATTCTTCTTTCAAGTTTTCACTGAACTTCTTTCTTGATTTCTGTCTTGCCTGCGAATCGATGAGTAGCTAACATTGTAATTCTCTGGATCTTTTCCAACATTTGCGATCGTTGGAATAATTATTAAAGAGGCTGATCGGTCGCTGATCTTAGCAACATCCAATGAGGAAAGCAGATTTTCATTCATAATCTTGAATTTTTTTCTTGGAAGGCCTCTTTTGGATGTTGAGGGCTGTTCCAGATCTACTTCTTCTTCCGTAGATGCAGGTGAATCACTGCAGGAACTGCTGCTGCTTGCAAGAACAACTGTTTCATCAAATGCACTTGATTCACGTAACCTTTTCTTATCCATTTTTTCATGTCTCTTCGCAGCTTCCTTTCGACGTTTTTCTTCATCCTTATCAACTGCCATCATTTTACCCTTTCGACCTTCCCTTTGTAGCAGTAGAAACTCTCTATCTTCTTCGATAGTTATTAACTCGTTAGCATTTGCATGCGCAATATCAGAGAGTCCATCCAATTTTCCTTTCCATGTATTCTCTTTCTCTATTGAAAACTTCGATTTTTTTCCTTTGCTCTTCTTCAGCCCTTGCCACTCATCATACAGTTTATTTAATTTCTTCACAACATTACATTTCTGGGTTGTTGGTATTCCTGCTCTCTGCCACACTTCCAATACATCATTAACAGTTGAAGTTAATGCTTCTCTGACGGTTTCATTCTTGACATGTTTATAATTCATGAATAAGGAAATTACTTCTTTCTTTGATGGAAGCTTACTTTGATTCAATTTATCTATTTGTTGACCGATCAGCCAAATATCTGTTGAGCTTCTTGATCTCATTTTCGTCACAATTAAGATAGAGGAAATAGAAGAGAAATTGAGGCGGAGAGATTCACTGATATAGCACCTCTCCCGGACACTGCCACAAGCACACTGCGATACCGATTTCCTTGAACGCTGTTTGCTCATATACGCATCACCTACCACTCTGCCTGCAGCAAACCTGCACAAAACCTGCAACCTGCAACAAACCTGCAACAAAAATAAGAACAAATTAAAAAAATTTGATTTTACTCTAATTTTTTGTAATTTTCAAATTTTCAATTGGCGGGCGCGACCTCTGGATGTTATTTGTTTGACCTGGAATTTCTCACAGGGTGTTTTTGTGACAAATTGGAACAAATGAGGGGGTATCCCTAAAAATCCACGATGGTCATGATTTTTGCATCACCCTAATATATATATATATATATTTTTTTTTTAATATTTTTTTTTGTACTTTCCTGTTATCCCGGACCCCAGACTTTTTGCCAGATTCGTACGCCTCTTGCCAGATTGCCAAATTTCATTGCCAAATTTTTTTTTAAATGTTAAGTAACTAACCAAACCTAACCTAACCTAACCAGGGGTTGGGTTAGGTTAGGTTACTTACTTAACATTTAAAAAAAAAATTGGCAATGAAATTTGGCAATCTGGCAAGTGGCGTCCGAATCTGGCAAAAAGTCTGGGGTTCGGGATAAGAGGAAAGTACCTTTTTTCCTTTACCATGTAATACCTGTGACTGAAGAGTATAATAATATTTTCTGTTTCATACCCAATTGTGATTTATATATGTCTGTGCTAAAAATCCATTCTTTATGTACAGAAAGAAAACAGTATATCGGATTTTGCGGGAGAGGGTAACATTTTTATTAATTCATATTACTTATCACTTCTTTAAACTGATGAGTGTTCAGTGTTCAGTGTTCACAATTCCTTATAATTCTTATTATAAATACATCTCGGATATATGTACACAGTTACTAAAATATGTGATTTTAAAGTGTAGGGCCGAACAAGACGAGAATGGTTTGGAAATGGATGCGTTAAGAATTTTAATTATTTGAGCATTTTATTTATTAGACATTCATTTAGATTTTAGATACATAAAGGGATACGATCTTCTGAATAGACTTATTCGTTGAGGTGTACTTTTTCTATCACTGATTTTTCGAGTTAATGCCTTTTAGGAATAACTTTTAGTATGGATATATTTAAATAACCGGACACATGCTAACGCACGAAGATTTTCTGAATTATGACATATTTACCAGGGGTTTTTATGCTGGAAGGAGGGGCCAAGGGCGACTGAAAATGAATGTGTCGAAAGTCTGGTACTGCATGCTCTTCTTAAAGGATGAAGCATGCAGTTAGAGAGTTCAAAAGGTCAGTGCCCATTATAATAGTGATAGTAAAGAGACAGTATATATATATATATATATATATATATAATGTAAAGAACGACGCTTGTGTAGAAGAGCGTTCCGAACAAGATGAGGAGGGAGAACGAGCAAATGAAAAATGAGGTACCTCCCAGGAATCGAACCCGGGATCATCCAATTGCCGGTCGGATATGCTAACCACTGCACCAAGGACCCCGATTAGTCAGTACTCGTAATTCTCCTACATATGAGCGGAATCAAATGCCCTGCGGGGGCACCTTCGCATGCCGTACATATATACATTTTAACTGCAAACAACTCACAATATAATTAATGTAAAGAACGACGCTTGTGTAGAAGAGCGTTCTGCACAAGATGAAGAAGGAGAACGAGCAAATGAAAAATGAGGTACCTCCCAGGAATCGAACCCGGGATGATCCAATTGCCGGTCGGATATGCTAACCACTGCACCATGTTAGTCCACTTTTTGGGTTCTCCAGTTATGAGATTTTCAATTACTTTAACATTTCTCTACTTACTGATAATCCTTTGCATATTACACCCAGAGTCGGATTATCCAATATGCACAATAGACACAGTACCTATGGCCTACGAAACTCCCCAGGACCTACGAAAAAGTTTTGGGCCCAAAAAAGTCTTAGCTGACTCAAATATGAGAAAAGGAAACTCCTAAATGAAACTTAATAATTTGCTTTAATTGAATTACTTTACAAACCTTTTTATTATAATAAATCTACAAATGTTGAGTTTCATTTTGCTATGCTTATTTTCATCAGGGATAGTAGCAAAGTATCGTATATTATACAGATCTATGTTTATATTATGGGGGCCTATACATTGTATACAATGTAAACATTTACCTATAGATCTATCTTCGGGATTTATGATTATGAGTGCCTAGGACAGTGGTGGCGAACCTTTTTTGCTGCGGGTCATTTTTGTTACTTTTGATTTTTAAAAAAACGAAATTGGGTCATAATAATTTATTTACTTACTATTTTTAGTGAGAAACTTCTTGTTGGATTTTAGCTGCTAATGTTTTGATCGGAGGTTTATATTTAGTTGTCTTTAGTCTCACACATGCAGCATTCATATCTGTGCCAAGGCCATTCCTAGTGGTGGATTTGACAAAATTCATGGAGGAAAACAACTGTTCACATGAATAAGATGAACCAAACATTGTTAGCACGTTTTTAAACGTATACTATACGTTTAAAAACGTTTCAACGTGTATCAGTTGTTTATTTCGGTGGGAGAATAAAATAATTTTAAAGCTGTAAGGCAGAAAATATTAAAAATTAAACTCATATTTTATTTAAATAAGAGCTCGTGGGACACTAAAAATTGCCTCGTGGTTCAGTACTTGACCCGCGGGTCCGTGGTTCGCCTTCACTGGCCTAGGACCTACAAAGACTTTTAATCCATCCCTGATTACACCTTGAAACTGAAGTAGTGCATACTAATTCACTCAAGGTTTTACTTCTTTATGCAGAATCATTCTCTATATTATTCTTCAGCTGAATTTTGTCACCTTTGCTAGGTTTGTGAAACATTGCTTAATGAGGGAGATGTATTTTAGAAATAGTGTTAAGCTAAGTAGCTCTTTATAAAATGGTACTAGACACTGGAACAATCTTCCTCAATCCGTCTTTCCCCTGTCTATGACCTCAAATCTTTCAAATGCAGATGCAGAATGTCTAGGCACCACAAAACCTTGACCCTTGATTTTGGCCCTTCTTCCTGTATGGGCGGGCCATTTTGTAGGCAGTCGCCCTTGGCCCTTCCTTCCAGAATAAAAACCCCTGGTAACTATGCTATAATTCAGAAAATCTAGTAGTATCGTTGCAAAATGCCAGAGTGCAGAAATGTTATGTAATGTTGCAAGAGTGCCAACCCCCACCCCCTTTGTTTCAAGGCACCCCCACCCCCCTTTATTGCCAAAAACCCCACCCCCTTTGTTACAAAAAAAGGAAAAAGAAAAAAAAGAAAAAAATTCCCATCCCCCTTGTTGCCAAGGCACCCCATTTGTCGCCAGCCCCGAAATGGGACTGCAAGGGGTATGCAACTTGGAGTTATCCCCGAAGCTGATCCTCCCAAAGGGGAGTGCCAACCTTTGTTGCCAACCCCAAAATGGGATTGCAAGGGGTATGAACTTGGAGGCGGAGTTCTCCCCCAAGCTGATCCCCCCAAAGGGGCAGAAGAGGGGGAGCCCCTTTGGGGGAGAAGGTGGGATTGCCTCACTGCCCAAAGGAGCAGAAAGAGATAGTAAGAGAGGAAGGAAGAGGAGGGTCTTTGCTCGGCCGATTGCCGAACTCATATGGGTTTCTTCAGCCGTCCGCTGCCTCTTATAGTGCCCCTATTCAGCCAGATGGCTTAATCAGACAGTTGGCAGAGTTGCCACATAGCATTAAATATTTATTTCTTCTCTATATTATTCAGTCAGTCGGCTGCTGAGTTGCCAGACAACGCCATATATATAATTATTATTCAGCCAGTTGGATGATGAGTTGCCAGATTCGTTATTTATTTTAAATAAGCTTATGTTACAGTTGGCTGAGCCGTCAGCCTCGTTACTTATCTAGTCAATTACTCTGTTTTAGAAAATGATATAAATGTGTTCAAGGAATAAATAAAACACCATTACAACGTTCTGTTTATTAATTAATGGATATACAATAGGATATATATATATATATATATATATATATATATATATATATATGATCAAATAATAGAACGGGGAAAATATAATCATGCAAATCATAGTATTAACCAAATATTAGAAAAATATATATTTATATTATTTATATATAGTCGTACGAAACATGGAAAACATATAATCATACAAAGCACAGTTTTATCAAATATTAGAAAAATATATATTTATGTTAATTATATATAATCGTACAAAACGTAGTATTAGCAAAATATTACAGTAAAAATATATATATTGACTTTACGTTCTACGGTACAAAACGGTAAATTCAATGCTGATTGATACTACATCAACATCGGCATTACTCTGCACGATGTGGTAAAACCGCTCAAGCATCACCTCGCCGCTTCACTGATACGGCGGTTTATATTCGCTGTAAATGGCTTTCATATCATTCAACACTATTTCTGTACCCACTTTACACTCGGCAGGTAAGTTGTCTTTAAGCGCCACTAGAACGCAATCAAAAGCACGCGCAAAAATGTCATCGTTCACTATGTCATTAAATACAAGCTTGTAATCATGCCTTTCCAATCGAGGGTTTTTTCTTATCGTACCAAACTTTTCAATCGTGAACTCTTCTTCACCCTGGCATAGCAGCAATTGAAATAATCTTCAAAGTCGTAATGGCAGCTATCTACTATATAGGGGTACAGTTCTTCAGGGTGAACAGTGTAGGCGAGCTCAGCTCTGTACCTCTCAAGCGTTTTGTACCAAAGTTCGGGATATTTCGAAGAGTCTAAGCCTTTTAAATACGCATCCAGAGCTAGTCCGTTCTCTCCCTGCACATTCCTACATTCAACAAATCCGTCGAGCAGAGAGGTGTAAGCGTATTCAAATATTGTGTCAAAGTAAATCATGTCTAAGATACGTGTGTCTAATATAGGCTTCAGCTTACGGAATCCAACGATCTCAAACATTCTGTCGAGGATGAAACGGTTTCGTGTAAGAACAAGAACGCCATTATAAGCTGTGTTCTTCCACATCAGTCGTATATCAACGCGTGGTTGATTGTTATTTACACTCAATGTACAAACAGCGGTATATGAGGAGGCTTCACTAATCACCTCTCTTATTATACCTACGTCAGCTGGTATTTTATAGCGGTCCTCAGCCCACCTCTCAATTACCACGAAGATTTTATGCATCTCCTCAAGATTTAAATGAATAACGTTGCGCTTGCTCGCAGGTCTACTGTTCGTTTCAAGCACACAGTTAATGGTGCCGGTTTCCCGCCTGAACACACGCAACGACTTCGTCACGGAGACGTCGTACGAGGCGTTGAGAATGCTTCTCAAAGGGAGTTCCATCGTATTCATCGAGATGACTATGGCACATCCACTCGGTGCAAGCTCTGAGAAGACTATGAGCCGCGTGAGGCACGCAGGTAGGCAGGAACGGTTCGATGGGCGGTTGACTCACCCTGATGATACGTGAATGGGTTTGTTCGAACCCGTATGATCCGTGAGGTGCGAGTCGCACCATAATCTAATGAAACCTGTGCGGCGCTGCCCAACATGAATTGTTGTACCCCATTATACTGGGTAGGCGTTTTGAGAAATTTTCCGGTACAAGAACTAATTTCGGTTTTAACGTTTTATCACTACCACTCCCCCGAATACGCACCAGACAGTTTCCCTCAGGGTAAATTTCATGAAGCTACACATTTTATAATGTTTTATCTCTCCTAAAAATCTTCACACTGCGGGGCGCTGTTAGAGAGAAACATATGTTCATATTTAGGCTTTTTATTTAACAGGCGATACTCATCTCTAAAATCTGTTAAAAACTCACATAACCCTTTAGCCACAACCTCACTACAAACCTCATCATGATATATATTAATGTAGTGGTAAAAATACTTAAGATTGTCCATGATAACGAGATTCACATTTTCAGTCGTAGGGTATGAGTAATCGACATGGTGTAGCATGATATAATACCGTTTATCACACCACTCATCCACAAGGCTCACTACCCATAACTGTTGTTTAGCTTCTGAGCGTGCCGCTTCTTCTACCACGCGGTGCACGTGTGCCTTTATAAAGCTTAGTTCTACAACATACTTCAGTACATCGTCTGTACTGCGAAATCCTACAACCCCCTCGCCAGAATATCCGTAGAGTATTTGAATAGCCTGACCCTTCGCACGATTCAATGCTTCCTTAAAAGAGTCAAAGGAGGCTGGGATAGGGAGTTTTTCAGTATCCACTACATCTACGCCCTTTACTGAATACCACTTCATAAATGTTGAACACGCGATATTAAAGGTGGCCATTTTCTTCTACGCGGGAGAGAATACACGTCTGAGCTCAAGGGTATACAGAGGTCAACTGAGAACGCGGGGACAGAGGTCTGCTCAGGCTACGGGATGAATCACGTCCCCGGTCTTACAGTGGGCGGGGCTTAACTTTACTGTACACACGCACACACGCAAAGTGAAACACAAGTCGATGCACATGATTTATTTAATAAACGAAATAATCAGCATGTATATATTTAGAAATACGTGCAATAAATAAGTTAACAATAGGCACATCAAAGATTGTTCTCAATACATATAATTTACAAATACGTGTGATGAATAAGTTAGCAATAGACCCATCAAAGTTTATGGTAACCAAAGGGTACGGTGTCATAGGTACCAGGTAACTGGTAACGTTTCCTATAGGTGTTACGGCACACCTTGTCCCCTAAGTTCCTTCACACCCCCCAGCTTCTGCGCCCGAAAATTGTGGGTGCCTACAATTAGTTGGGGAGGCCTCCTCATCATCGTCCAAACACACTAGATCCTTCAGCGAATCAAAGTTAACGACCCGCCGATTCGCTTGGTTAAGCGTGATACCCTTTGCCTTCACGATATATTTCGTTTCATTCCCTATCCTCACCCGTACCCCATAAGTTTTAGGTCCTGTTGAGACAAAAGAGTCGGCGTATGCGTTGTCCCCATACTCATCCTTGATCTCATCAGTGAGCTCGCCGAGGAATTCACCAATAGCAGGCATGTATTCACCCTCCCTCGCTGTGAATATCACGCTATCTGTATCGGCATACAAGACTCTCCCCAAGAGAATGCAATAGACCCCAAAGTTTGATGCGGGCGTAGGCTGTTGTGAAGCTGGCTACAGGAATGTTTGTAACCCTTGAGGTATCTGTGGCCAATTCAGTGTTGTTGTACTTTATTATGTAAGTATTACCTACATTCACGATTTCCATGACTTCTTTATCGGGTGCGTTGGCATAATCCCAGACTTCGCTATAGCTTTGTGCCAAATGAACGTTTCCCTTGCCAGTATTCTGTGCAAATTTTCCCCATAGACTGTTTAGACACAACTTTGCACTAAAGCGCTTGCCAGGATTCTTTGCAATTTGGGCGCGATCAAGTTGTATACCTTCGTGGTCGCGGTAACGTTGAATATAGGCAGACTTTTCATCTTCGGTGTCAACTCCTCGCGGATACCCTGATGCCTCAACCTTATCCTTCAAAAATGCGTTTATATACGGTGTGAAAAGGTTGGGTAGCTTCTGAAACCTCCAAACCTCATGTATCTTCAGTATTCTATACCCATGGCGTACGGCTAGGGCCAGCTCAGGACTTGTATATACGCCTCTGATCTTACGCTGGTGGGGTGTATGGTTACAATTACCGTTATTCTCTTCCGCACACTTCACGCACAGGGGAAACATGAGCTTGTGGTCGATGACGACGGGTAAGATCGGCATCCATAAATCGCGAGGGGGAGCACGTCTACGAAAGAGAGCCCAAAGTAGCGATCATTCAAATTTCTTGAAAATTCATTGATGGAGGGCAGGCTAGGACCACCATTTCTCAGGAGCACCCACGGGGTACGGGTTGTTCTTCATCACGTATGGGTATAAAGAACAGAAGTCGTAGTAGTGAAGTTTCACACCCTCCGTAGGTGGAAAGTATAGCTTGAAGGGATTTGTACGCCCACCGAACAAGCTATCACCGCATTTGAGAGGATCCAGTACCATTGAACGCTTGATCGTGTTTATTTCCTCACGGTACACCTCGTCTGTCTCCATCCGTGCATCATATTCATGCTCCCACAAGACTTTGTGAGTGAACTGGGACCCTATAAGTTGATCAGGGTGCGGGTCCATGCAAGACAGTCGGCAGGAGATCTACCGTGGATATCTCCGGCGATTCCGCACTCAGGACGGGGGCATCCATGCCACCAGCATCCGTTAAAGGAGTACACAGTCTTCACACCAGTGACACGGTTTTCACTTAGTCCATCAACCCAAAAAACACGACCATTAATCTTAATGGGTACTTCACCCGTGTTGCGGGCGTGCTTTATGTATACACCTGTCTGTTGCTGTAGGTGTATGAGCCAGTAAATAGCCTTGTGCCGTAACTGCGGGGTTGTTTCTGTGAATAATGGCTAAGGTGGCTTTAGGCATGAAGTTATTCTTGAACACCGTAAAGCATAGTGACGCGATGGTGGTTGCGACTTGCAGCGGATCGCATTTGAAACGGCCTATGTACATGTACATTCTTCTAAAGGCTGGAAACATACTCTAAGCACGCGTACATCATTCACGCAATAACGCTCACATTCATCAGCTATATTATAAGGATTACGTTCATTAAAACTGTTGTAGTATCGATCAAAGTCTTCACGTTCATCTACACTCATACAATCATAGTTAAAATAATGTTTGGGTGGAGGTAGCCTACATAGTTTAAAGTCTCGCTAGTGAGGAAAGTGTAAGGGAAGTAGCCTTTTGATACTTCAGCTGCTACCCCCATCACCTTGGGTAGCTTTGCTAATTTACAAGGCGTGAATAATAAAGTGTCTTTAAATTGCACATTACCTCTTATTTGCATCTGTATAAGTTTGTTTCCTCTTTTCAAGGGATCACCTGTAAATATCTCAGATGACTCGTGCTCGAGCAGCTCCTTATAAAGGAACTGCGTGTCAAATTTTGCCCCGTTATGGGCAAGAATATACAGTCATTTTTTTGAACTTGTCGGCTAACTTGACAATATAGGACACAAATAGTTTCACAGGGCTATCGTGGACATTCGTTTTAAAAACGTTTGTCCGTTTACCACATTTGGGGCACTCACACTCGATCTCCATACACTCATCGCAGATAGTCTGGCTCACAAGTAAATGTGGAATTACCTCTTTGGTTTCAGCATTCGTGTATGTTTCTATATCGTAGTATACAGTTATACGGTTTGTTTTTAGGCTTGCGTCTTTCATATAACATACATGCTTTACGCCATCCGCCTTATATTCTCCTGGCATGTAGACAGTGAATTTCGTCACACTTGTGCTTGAAATTTCCGCTACCATTCAAGGTGTGAAACATACCACATTCACAGATTCTCATTTTCCTGCACGTGCCAATTGATTTATGGAGATCAAAACAGTTATTTGAAAAATGTGCGTCTACACACATTACAGTCCCTCTTCTCAGCTTCAACTACACGGCTTTCACATTTGGGGCTTTTACACTGTTCACATACCATGTGGCAATCTTTACAATGTTTCACTATATCATCTGCAAACTCGAGCACCCCTTACACAAATCATGATGTCGCCCATATTTTCGACTTTTATCATAACTCGCGTAAAGGCACCTTATATTACGGATGGGGAGATACGTTGTACCTGACAGTCCTAAAATAAGTAGGGGTCTTGTACGATCTCTCACACTGCTTTTAAAAACATACACAGTCCTACGACGATCATCCAGGCCAAATACACTATACGGACATTCATTTCCTGTTCAACCCTTCTCACCTCTTCAGGACCCATATTACAATCAAATTCAAGTTCAGAGTCTACAGCTAGTTTACGGGCACGCTCCACGATCGTAGGCAACCAAATTTGCTCGGATTTCGTATTTTGTACAGTAAATATACGTGCTAGGACTACTGCTATAAAGCCGCAACCACGATCGACGTTTATATGCCTTCTATAAATAGCCTGAGAATTGAAGTTAAAAGTATAGGGAGTGGTACTATGACCCGCAACACGGAATACACGGTCAATATTTACCGTGAAGTTGTCCATATTGAATGCTGTACTACTTTGGGCGGCTTGCTTTATACGCGCTAATATATAAGCTATATCCTCAGCCGCCAAACATCTAAATGGTATGACTACCCAAAAATCATCTACATCACCATCGTCTGCCCCGAAACCGAAGGACAGACTCGTCCTGACTTCACGATCGTTGCGGTTCTGAAGGGCAAACGCTACAATGCGCTCTACAACGCAACGTAGCCCGCGCACAATTTCATTGCTATACAGGGATCTAGGGTCGACCCTGACTCTATACCGATTTCCAGTTAAGGCTGGGGTGGGGGCTGTGGTGCGCACTAACACAAATGTTACATCATCCTCAACAGAACGGGGTGCAGCTGTGGAGGATGAACAAGGGTTTATATTGGATGATGCGTTGGCTGTGTAAGACGTTGAGGGTTGGGGATCTATTATTGCAGGCCCAACAGAACGGGGGACAGCTGTGGAGGATGATGTAGGGTAGGCAACGTAAGACGTTGAGGGCCTCGAGTCTATTATTGTAGACTCAACACAACGGGCGGGGGATGTGGAGGTTGAACAAGGAGCTATATTGGACGAGGATACTGACGTGGGATTGGCCGCGTAAGAAGTTGAGGGCTGGGGTTGTACCGCGGATTGTCCAACAACCGGCGCGTATTTCGGCCGCTTTATACCTGACGTGGAGGACTCTTCAGCCTGTCGCCGCTTTGAGCGTGCTGAGCGTGCCGCCGGTGAGGGTTCATCGGAGGGTATGGGCACTATAGATGCACGGTCAATGGCTGGGGTATTAGCCAGTCAAATGTTCCCGAGTCAGCAAAAGGAGTTTTTGGAGTTTTATAAAGAGGTCACAAAGCAACGTTATGGATATTTGCTTTGTGACCTTCACCCGCGAAACACGTTTAGGGTGCTTCTAAGAACGAATATATTCCCAAACGAGCCTGAAACCGTGTACATTCCAGAATGATGAATAGGCTAAAGAAATACCGAGAATTAATAAAAATCTATCAACGACTCCCTCGGTCGTTGCAGCAGATGCTTGTTAAAAATATAGACTCTGACTTTTTAAAATGCATCTGCGAAATCTGCCTCAATGTTATAAAATGTAATGTTCCAATGAAATCCTGTCAGAAGGCTCGCTATGTCGTTACAAGAACATAATACGGGCGCTCGCCCATAACAGTCAGACTGTGACTAAGAAAAAGCGCATTATTGTACAAAGAGGCGGGTCGTTCCTCCCCATCTTATTTTCAATTTTGGGGCCTTTGCTGACTAGATTAATATAATGAAGAAGGTGGTTGTGATCCCGCACGAGATGTATGCTTCATTACAAAGGACCCCAGACGCTGCTCTAGAACCCCGTAAAAGTAGGCTTAAAAGAATGGAGAGTGAACTACTATCCCTATTAAACAGTGAAAAGACGCCTGATGAGAAAAGGGTTTTGTATCAAGACGCTTTGGAGAAATTTCTTCATGAGTAAGAAGATTATAAGCATCCTACAGAGCTCCCCGTGAGGCACAGCTCGAGTCATAGTGACAGGGCCTGAGCAACCAAAGAGTAGCGGAACACAGCACATCGAACATGTGCTAAAAAACAGCCTCCCCCATACATTGAGGAATAAAGAGTTAAGTCTTTATAATCTATTGAGTGAGGACCCCATCATACAGTGGGCCGACACAGGCGAGGTCATTGTTGATGGAACAAGGGTGCAAGGGTCCAATATCGTTGATATTGTTCATGATCTGGTGAGAAAGTGGGACAGGCCATCACCAACAGGATGGAGGCATATTAAGGCAAGACTACAGCAAATAAATGTCCCCAAAACATTGATAGGTAATCTGAATAGGTTGAAAGACTTAGAGCATGCATCGCACGTGTCACAACTGAGTACACCTTCACTCACAACAGCTGCAGTGCCTCTGAAGAGAAGAAAGAAGAGAGTAGAAGGCCAACCTTATCCACGTGCCTCTAAAATACGCAAATGGCTAACGTATTAAATAAGCACTATTATGACATTTCTAGCCCTGCATCCTATGGTGGCATTAATAGACTGTACAGAGGTACTGATGGTGTAAGGAAAAAGGATGTTGAGAGATTTTTGCGTGCCCAGGATGCTTACACACTTCATAAACCGGTGAGAAAAAGGTTTAAAACAGCAAAGACAACAGCAGCTTCGATTGACTCTATTTGGCAGGCACATTTAACAGACATGCAAAGATATTCGTGGTACAACGATGGTTACCGTTACTTCCTATTCATAATAGATGTATTCTCTAGATACCTGTGGTTAGTCCCACTGAAAAATAAATCGCCTGAAACAGTCGCTAAAGCGACCAAAACACTGATGTTGAAAGAAAACAGGATTCCGGGCTATTTTTGTACGGATGTGGGGAAAGAATTTATAGGGCGAGCTTTTCAGAACATGCTGTCAGAGTTTAATATCAGCTATTTCACTTCCAATTCTATACGTAAAGCATCTTTAGCTGAAAGAGTTCAACGTACCATAAAGGAACGCATGCACCGTTATTTTACACATAAAAGCACGTACAGACATATAAATGTTCTCGATTCTCTGGCTTCATCCTACACCCGATCACACCACCGCACGATCGGTACAACGCCTAACGATGTTTTAGAAAGAGGTAAGCGCCCGAGAAGAGATGGGGTGCCACCACCACCAGCACACTCTGCGCGTTTCAAAATCAGTGACTATGTAAGGCTGTCACGTTCGGGAAATAAATTCGCGAAGGGTTTTGAGCGAGATTTTTAAAGTTAGAGCTATGAGGCCTAAATGCGAGATAATGATGTATTATGTTGAAGATTTGAATGGAGAAGAGATCTCTGGAGGCTTTTACAGGGAGGAACTTCAGAAAGTAACATTTAATTTAGGAAAAACGTGTTTAAAATTGAGAACATTTTTGGAAGCAAAGGTGCAGGAAAGAGAAATATGTACCTGGTGAAGTGGCTAGGTTACCCAGAAAGCTTCAATAACTATATAAAAGCCGATGCAGTCATGAAGCTTAATTAGTATGCAGCATGGCTCCCAACCATTTCTACGTCACACTCCCGTCCTCTTCGTCCCTGTCTGTACATCCTAACAACACACTAGCCAACTTTGTAACAGAACTCCATGGGCCCATTTAGTTGGGTCGTGATTCGTATGAGGTGGGGATATGTGAAATTCAGCTGGATACCGTCTTTTTAAATATTGATTATAAAGATGCCGTTTTTACAATTCTTAGAAATTGTGATGAGTGTGCAAAAGCCGGGGTAACTCGGGATGAAACTATACGTATCGCCGGGACTAAGGTCGCACAGTTTTTCAGTACAACAGTGACACTAGGGCCGGGTCGCTATGGTTCGGTTGAGGATGTTGTGAGAGACTTAAACATATGTTTAAAAAACTCACGTCTTACGAATAATTTAATATACGAAATCGTAAACAGAGGAGGCACTGCACATACTCTAATGCTAAAATCAAAGGTTAACAGAAATCTTAAAGACGGAAGTGTTCAAAATTATAACCGAGCGGAGTTATCGAGCAGCCTTCCAAAGAGACACCTTTCATAAGGCACCGCATGACTTGTCCAACTTAGTGTATCAGTTGAAGATGGAGAAATTTGATGTAAGCTCTCAGCCTCCAGACATGTGCTATATTTACAGCAATATAGCGCACATTCCCAACCATAGAGGAAGGAGCTTGAGTATTACATATGACATACCCCATTATGTGAATGTCGCTACTAATCTAATAACTAATATCTCAATATATATAAGAACGATTGAGGGTAAAAATTTCCCATTCGGTGACGGGAGCTTAACAGTGAAGCTGCAATTTCGACGCACTGAGTTAAAATGTCCAGAAAACCATTCACGGTATACCGAGGGGTAAGATACCAGCGTGGTAGTGGACTTGGGTCAATTTTTTCATCCATACTGCGCACAGCTGTACCACTACTGAAGAGGCGGGCCAGGTACCTTGGGAGGAAGGCGTTCAAACAAGTTTTAAAGCGGCAGAGGAAATGCTCGCGGGAACTAAACCTAAAGAAGCTCCAAAAAAACATTTAAAACGTACACGGGATGAAATCATCAAAGATGCTAAGAGAAAAATGCGTGGCGGAGGAAAGAAGAGAAATGATAGGAAGAAGAAGTTGCCAACACGTGGCGTAAAGAAGAAGAGAACTGTTAGGAAGAAGGGGTCACGTGGTATTAAACGTAAAAGGGCTCCAAAAAAGAAGTGCTCTAAGCGTATGAGAACTATGACCGATCATTTTTTTTAACTGATATAAAGTGAGGACGCTACTCTCACGATTCATAGATTGACTGCTACTCGTGGAGTGAGGTGGCACTGTTTCTAACCCAACATGACCCGTTTCATTCATCCTTGCAGTTCACAGTGCTGTAAATCGGAGCTATCCCTCTTTGAGATGCCTCCAACTCAAGTTTCTATTGAGCACAGTGACTTTATTACAATTAACCCAGTGCCCCTATACAGGGTGTCCCATAAGTCCGGCATCATAGGAGAAATTCATATTTTCCTATTTCTACAAACCATAATTTATGCTCGGGATGCCAATTTCCCGTCCACCATTCTCTTCAGTGACGAAGCTGTTTTTTATGGAAGTGGTGAGGTAAATCGACAGAACACCCGCTACTGGTCTCAAAACAACCCTCACTGGTATACCTCTTCAAAGGAACAAGGTGCATCTCGGGTGATGGTATGGTGTGGCATTTGGAAGGATCGTAACATAGGCCCCCTCTTTTTCGATGAACATGTCACTGGAGGCACCTACCTACGTATGCTCAAGGAAGAAGCATTTCCCAGTGTCTTGAACGAAGAAGGAAATTTCCCAACATGGTTCCAACAAGACGGCGCTCCTGCCCATTACAGCACCCAAGTAAGGGAATACCTGTACCAACAATTCCCTGGTCACTGGATAGGACGTCGAGGGCCTGTGAAATGGCCAGCTAGAAGCCCGGATCTCACGCCACTAGATTTTTATCTCTGGGGCCACTTGAAAGCGCTGGTATACGCAGAGAAAATTATGAGTGTTGAACATTTGCGGCAGCGCATTATTGGGGCATGTAACACCATTACTCCTGACATCATTCACCGTGTGCTTGCTGACTGGGTATCACGTCTGAATTTGTGTATTGAAAACAATGGTGGACATATTGAGCACGTTCTGTAAATAAAAGCTTTTGTTTTGCCTTTTTTTATTATTTTTCCTATGATGCTGGACTTATGGGACACCCTGTAGAGTTCGTGATACCCAGCTCAGGCCCTTACTTTTTTGATCCGAGCTGTATGCACATGTATACTAAACTTCGCATAGCTCATTCTGACGGAACGGACTGCGATGATAATTATGTTGCATATCCCGAAACAAACTTTCTGCACACCATATTCAGCCAGTGTGACGTATATTTAAATCAGACTAACATCTCAGCAGGCAAGGGGTACTATCACCTACGAGCGTATCTGGAAAATGTCCTCAACTTTTCAAAAGAAGCGAAGGACACCTTTTTACCCGCCGAGGAATATTACCACACGAAAGATGAAGATGGAATAAAGGATAAATTTAAAATTTCTAAAAAAAAGATGTATGAATGTTTTGGACGCCTGCACACGGACTTTACATTCCAGGAGAAGTTGCTTATGAACAAGTTAGATATGAAATTGAAACTTACCCGTACAAGCCCTGAGATTTGTATAAATCTGGGCGCAGACCAAGAAGAAGGCGCGAAACCTCTTGTGATCCACATCATGGAAGCATATTTGCGTATACGCCGAGTGAAACTAAGTTCCCCGAAACATATAGAAATCGAGAAAGAGCTGGTACACGCCACAGTGAAATACCCAATTAACAGGGTACAGATCAAAATGTACACGATTCCCACAGGATTGGCAACGAAGCAGCTAGAAAACATCGCTCTTGGCGTTCTAACTAAAAGGATATTAATAGGGCTGCAAGACCATGCCTCGACAAATAGAAATTATAAAAAGAGTGCATTGAAATTCGAGAATTTTGGGCTTAAAAATATTACTTTATATGTCAATGGCGTCGCACTGGGTGGGACAATGAATATGGACTATTCGACAGATGCTGTGTTCCCGCTCTGTGCGAGGGCTTACAGCGGTTTGGCACATAACACAGGTGCGTGTGATGAACTTGGAATCGGCATAACACCGAAAGAATTTGTGGAGCAGATTAATATTTACTCATTCGACGTTACGCCTGGCGTAGCCGCGGGCGTAAACACCCATTTAAATGTCCAGCAGACTGGCACGATTTCAGTGCGGCTGGAGTTCGCCAAGCCTACAGACGTTCATATTAGTGTATTAATATACCTCGAGACGCAATCTCTAATAGAACTGGACCGTTTCCGTAACATAAACACAGATTTTTAAGATGGATGCATACACTCTCCAGAGAGTTATGAAAAGTGACTGTTTCGCGCGTTCCAAATTTATCGGAGTGTTCGCCAAGAATGAAATATTGGAGCTGCCAAGCACGAGAAACTGGCACGGAGCAATCGTTAACACCGACATTGTGGGTGGCGAGGGAATCCACTGGTTTGCGATTTATTTTAAAACTAAGGAAAGAATGTAAATTGTAAATTTTATCGCGCAATTACGTGTGCCTGAGATAATTTGGGCAACATATCAACTTCAAAGCTTTTATACCGAAACATGTGGGTTATATTGTCTTGTTTCTCATGCATATGTCGCGCGGGAAGAGATTTATGAATTTTTTTAAAATTATTCGATTAGTGTGACACAAATATAAACGATAAATATGTATGCAGACAGATAAAAAAAAATTCCATGTTACAACCCCCTGTAATTTGTAAGCTCTAAATTGTGTAAATCTGTATATACATTTGTAACAATTAAGAATTGGGCGCTGCCCCTTTTTGTACATGTTTAATAAATGAAAATATGTTACGCTTTGTTAATATCCTAAAAATACTTACATAATCTCTGGGACGACAGCGCATTCGGTTGAGCGGTTGTGTGCCAATACCACGACATCTGATTCGCAGCGTGGTGTGGATACCACTTCATTTGCCACCCTTTCTCCAAAAGTGTTTATAATTTCCTCTAACTTCGTTTCGCTCCTGTAAAATAAAGAGAAAATTATTTTTAAAAACTAATGCACTTCTTAAAAGTTTAATATTTCTAAAAACCTAGCTGTACAAGAAATATAAACATACCATATATATCAAATATACCATATATATATATATATATATATAATATATATATATATATATCCAGAAATAACGATGAAGGATTTAGAGAATAATTTAAAATATTTTGCAATTATGGGTTCTTTATAAGATAATTCCGATTGAAGCGATATATGTATATATATAGGTCGTGAATAAGACCTAAACTACTTTCAAAACGTGTTTGTAGTGGCACTTATAAAGCTAGTTAATAATGAATGAATGTCAGGTTATATTATTGAATAAATTCTAAAAAAATATGGACTTGAAAGTAGCCAAGCTTCTCGACATCTCATCACTGTTTACGATATATATATATATATATATATATATATATACAGTACTGGCCAAATTATTAGGAATTTTTTTAAAATTTCATTTTTTGGTATAAAATGTTAAATTAAACCAATTTTAAACGTTGAAAAGTTATTTATTTCTACACAAGAATACATGGTCATTATTTAGCAATAGTTTAGTACTTAGTTTGACCCACCTTAGCTGCCATAATGGCTGCGACACGCTTCGGCATGCCATGAATCAATTTTTTGCATAATTCTTTAGTCGAACGAAGCGTGTTTGTTCGTCAGTTGTCGTTTGGTTGTCGTGCGATGCGGGTGTGTTTCTCTTTCTTTTACGTGTCATTGTAACTACCGTTTAATTTAAATAGTGTATTTACCCAATTTCGGCAATTATTTGTTACAGATTTTAAGTGAATTTGAAAATGGGGCGAAAGAATGACTTGAGTCCACGGAAAATTGGGCAAATACAGGTTTTATTAACTTCTTCTACATTTAAACAAAAGGAAATCGCTGCCAAACTCCATGTTTCACCACAGTCAGTACTTCGTATTAAGAAAAAAATGGTATTTGGAGAAAATGTAGGCCCCAAAAGGGTTGGAAGATGCGGCAGAAAAAGGGTAACGACTCCAAGAACTGATAGACAGATTGCAATTTTGTCTCTTAGAAATAGAAGAGCTACTTGCAAAAACATTTCCAGTAGTCTAGCGGCTGATGGCATCAATATTAGTCGTAGAACAGTCAACAGGAGGCTTCTAACTGCCGGCTTCAAAGCCTACCGCTCAAGGAAGAAGCCCAGGCTCACTGAGGCTATGAAGAAGGCACGTTTTGCATGGGCAAAGGAACACATTAACTGGACTAGTGAGGATTGGGAACAGGTAAGAATAATATTTAACATTAAATAGAATGTTAATACAGTAAATACAGTATGCATAGAAGTGTATTTACAGTACGTGATAAAACTGCAGTAAAAATATCTGTAAAGCAGCAAGTCATACTGTACTTCGTTTTAGCTGTACTTCATACGCTATGCACTGACTCTTTCACAGGGCTTTCTTTGATTGCAGGTGGTGTTCTCCGATGAGTCAACGATTGCCGTGCTTGACGATCGTGTTCAAAGTGTAAGAAGGAGGCCTGGAGAAGAATTTTTGCCTGAGTGTCTGATGAAAACGGTGAAATTTCCACAAAAGATCATGGTTTGGGGAGCAATTTCTGTGCATGGAACTAGTCGTTTGAGCATTGTTGAGGGGAATATGAACCAAGTCAAGTATATAGAAGTACTAAGAAGACGTCTACTGCCTCAAATAAGGGAATGGTATGGTAATAGACGTTGGATTTTTCAACAAGACTCAGCTCCATGCCACACGGCAAAGTCGGTTAAAAAATGGTGTCATGAAAATAGTGTTCGGTTGCTCCCATGGGCTGGAAATTCTCCAGACATGAACCCAATCGAAAGTTTATGGTGTATTTTAAAGGACGTAATCCATGAAACGCCGATAACAACAAAACACCAACTCATAGAGCGACTTATTCAAGTCTGGTTTCACTCTACACGTATTAAGGAATTATGCAAAAAATTGATTCATGGCATGCCGAAGCGTGTCGCAGCCCTTAAGGCAGCTAAGGGGGGTCAAACTAAGTACTAAACTATTGCTAAATAATGACCATGTATTCTTGTGTAGAAATAAATAACTTTTCAACGTTTAAAATTGGTTTAATTTAACATTTTATACCAAAAAATGAAATTTTTAAAAAATTCCTAATAATTTGGCCAGTACTGTATATATATGAGAATGAAAATTAAGTTTGAAAACGCCTTTATTTCAAACGAAGGAGTTAGGCAAAATTTAAAGCTTGATCACATAATTAAATCGTAAATATAAATGGAAGGCAGCACAAATTAATTTTCAAAGCCCTTAATATGACATCTCATCACTGTTTACGATATATATATATATATATATGAGAATGAAAATTAAATTTGAAAACGCGTTTATTTCAAACGAAGAAGGAATTAGGCAAAATTTAAAGCTTGATCACATATTTAAATGGTAAATATAAATGGAAGGCAGCACAAATTAATTTTCAAAGCCCTTAATATGACACCTTATCAGTGTTTACGAGATACATATATATATATATATATATATATACATATACATTTAAGCTACTTACATCTCAGTTGAATTGATTGCGGATTCGTGCAGTTCGTCACAATTTTCAGCAATGCTCTGAGACGAAAATAGTTCGCGGCGATCTGTGACACTGAAAAGATACACTGCAGCGTGACTGCGGTGATCATTTTCAAAAAACAGATCGGGAGAGTTGTAGGAGTCGTCCATGATTTGCTTGTTGCTATAAAGTTTATGATAAACTGGTTCTGAATGACGAAACACCCCATTTTATAGGGGTTTACGTGCACAACCCACAAGAGTAATCCTAACTTCCTATTGGTTTAAGAGTAATGCTTTTTCGACCAATCCGTGAGCAACGCTACCTTTCACGAACAATGGATGGGTGGATCCACGAAGGGTAGGGCGTGGTTTCTTTAGGCATATGCATGTTCAAAAACGAGATAATTCAGGTATTCCTGGACGGTGATTGGAAGACCGTCATCAAATCTGGGTGGAGCATCATACCCTTTTTTTGGAAATACCAGTTCAAACGGGTATACCGGAATTTCAAAAAAAAATTTTTACTTTGGTTTGGTTGAAAGACACCTGCATATTGTGAGACAATGGGGCTTTGTCCGACACTACTACAATCATATTCGGCTAAAGGTGGACCTGTGACCTTTTGCCCGGTAGAACAAAGCCTTATTCCGTATTTGCCGATATAAAACGTGCCTTTTCCCATTGGCGAGGGCTATTGTACAATTGTTAACAAGTCGGGTCAGTTCTTCGGAAAACTGAATTAAACCGAGTATATATATATATATATATATATATATATATATATATGTGTGTGTGTGTGTGTGTGTTGTTTGGGGAGTGTCGATATATACTGTTTTATTGTGGCCCATCTCGGTTTATTTTCGGGGAAGAAATATGTTTACAAGATTCCAGGATTTTTTTTGTTCTGAGCGCTTCTGGTGTAAATCAATTTTAGAATATTTTTCTCTATTTTCTATGTTGTATTGTGCGTGTCGCGACGCTATCAACCATACGACACATTTGTGGTTGAAGGCTCGTGATCTTTGACCTGAAAACACCACGTATTGTGTGACAGACTAAAATGGTTTTAAAAATAGAATAAATAACAATTTATATTTTTAGGATACTCTCAGTAACAAGTCCTGTCTGTGGGACGCTGGGTGTGTGTGTGTGTGTGTGTGTGTGTGTGTCGTTCTCTCTCTGTAAATATATATATTATATATATATGATACACACAGACCGTGCATGGAACAAGGAACTCTTCTGGGATAATTAAATCCACTATAGTCCGAATAAGTAATGGTAAATGACAAATACCATAGTTTTTCTTTTTCATGATGCAAGCCCGACGTGGGCAACGGGTCTCTCGCAAAGAGGTCCCATAAATACAACCTCCCCCACCAGCCATCTGCAAAGCAGACAGGATCCAGCTTTGGGACATGGATCTAGGGTTTAAAGCAGCCCAGCCCATCATGAAACGGACATGTTGTGTGCCTTGAGGAGTGGACGCTCAATTCTGCCAGTTGAGGTTTAAGTTTTGGTTTTGGCTAAAAATATAATAGTTACCCCTTTTTCTTTGATTTATTCAATCCGACGTGAATGCAACGAGTCTTTTACTTATATTGAGGTTCTAAATGCAGTGGGGCTGGGCTGCTTTAAACCCTAGATCCATGTCCCAAAGCTGGATCCTGTCTGCTTTGCAGATGGCTGATGGGGGAGGCTGTATTTATGGGACCTCTTTGCGAGAGACCCGTTGCCCACGTCGGGCTTGCATCATGAAAAAGAAAAACTATGGTATTTGTCATTTACCATTACTTATTCGGACCATAGTGGATTTAATTATCCCAGAAGAGTTCCTTCTTCCATGCACGGTCTGTGTGTATCATAAAAAACTCAGGGAACCATTCTGAGTTCATTCCCATCATGAAACGGACATGTTGTGTGCCTTGAGGAGTGGACGCTCAATTCTGCCAGTTGAGGTTTAAGTTTTGGTTTTGGCTAAAAATATAATAGTTACCCCTTTTTCTTTGATTTATTCAATCCGACGTGAATGCAACGAGTCTTTTACTTATATTGAGGTTCTGAATGCAGTGGGGCTGGGCTGCTTTAAACCCTAGATCCATGTCCCAAAGCTGGATCCTGTCTGCTTTGCAGATGGCTGGTGGGGGAGGCTGTATTTATGGGACCTCTTTGCGAGAGACCCGTTCCCCACGTCGGGCTTGCATCATGAAAAAGAAAAACTATGGTATTTGTCATTTACCATTACTTATTCGGACTATAGTGGATTTAATTATCCCAGAAGAGTTCCTTGTTCCATGCACGGTCTGTGTGTATCATAAAAAACTCAGGGAACTATTCTGAGTTCATTCCCATCATGAAACGGACATGTTGTGTGCCTTGAGGAGTGGACGCTCAATTCTGCCAGTTGAGGTTTAAGTTTTGGTTTTGGCTAAAAATATAATAGTTACCCCTTTTTCTTTGATTTATTCAATCCGACGTGAATGCAACGAGTCTTTTACTTATATTGAGGTTCTAAATGCAGTGGGGCTGGGCTGCTTTAAACCCTAGATCCATGTCCCAAAGCTGGATCCTGTCTGCTTTGCAGATGGCTGGTGGGGGAGGCTGTATTTATGGGACCTCTTTGCGAGAGACCCGTTGCCCACGTCAGGCTTGCATCATGAAAAAGAAAAACTATGGTATTTGTCATTTACCAATACTTATTCGGACTATAGTGGATTTAATTATCCCAGAAGAGTTCCTTCTTCCATGCACGGTCTGTGTGTATCATAAAAAACTCACGGAACCATTCTGAGTTCATTCCCATATATATGTTTTTCTTTTCACGCATATTATATACTGTATTTGTTTGGAGTTCTACAACTTTTAAATAGAATAGTTACAAACTTATAATTAATCAAGGCCTGATACGATATGTTTTACTGCGAGACGCGAAATTAATTACGCAAGATAATGCTCTATTACGTGCGATTTTGCGTAATGGAGTTTTATTTACAAAATTGAAACATGTTTTCTTTATTTAAATAGAATAGTTACAAACTTATAATTAATCAAGGACTGATACGATATGTTTTACTGCGAGACGCGAAATTAAATACACAAGATAATGCTCTATTACGTGCGATTTTGCGTAATGGAGTTTTATTTACAAAATTGAAACATGTTTTCTTTATTTAAGTAGAATAGTTACAAACTTATAATTAATCAAGGACTAAAACTTCCCTTTAAAAACAGATTGACGTAACGGCATTTTATTAGCTCCTTGTACACATATATATATTTTATTTGGTTGGATAATTGTATGGTTCAGTCGGTAGGCACTTAGCTGAGGTGTAGGGGGCTCGCAACAGGACTGACCTAGAGTGCGGTGCGTGCCCGGACCCATTTAGCACACTGTGGCACTTAGCTGATGATGCTCTGAGACGATGGCATCCTGAGACCCTGGCTGTTGATGTTCTAAGTCGATAACGCCATGAGGCAGTGGCTGGCACTGACTGCCGAAGTCAACTGGCTGTTTAGGGGCACTATAAGAGGCCGGTTGTTGGACGACTGAGCCATATGCGTCCGACAGCGGTCGGATGAAGGTTCTCTTCTTCCTCTCTTGCTATCTCTTTCTGCTCCTTTGGAGGGTGAGGAGTTCCCTTCCTCCCCAAAGAGGCTCCCTTAGGATAGGCATGCCCCTTTGGGGGGTTCAGCTTGGGGGAGAACTCCAAGTTGCATACCCCTTGCAGTCCCATTTCGGGGCTGGCAACAAATGGGGGTGCCTTGGCAACGAAGGGGGGGCGGGGCTTAGCAACAAAGGGGGGTGAGGTGTTGGCACCAAAGGGGGTGCCTTGCAACAAAAGGGGTGGGGTAGGGTTGGAACTCTTGCAACAAAGGGGGTGGGGTGGCACTCTTGCAACATTACGTAATATTTCTGCACTCTGGCATTTTGCCACTATACTACTAATCTTCGTACGTATGCATGTGGCCGGTTATTTAAATATATCCTTACTAAAAGTTATTTCTAAAAGGCATTAACTCGATAAATCAGTAATACAAAAAGTACACCTTGACGAATAAGTCCATTCAGAAGATCGTATCCTTTTATGTATCTACAGTAAAAGAAGTTTTAGCAGACATATAAATCACAATTGGGTATGAAACATAGAAAATATTATTATACACTTCAGTCACAGGAAAAACAAACACACACACATATATATATATATATATATATATATATATATATATATATAATATAGTAGTTTCAGTAGGAAAGGTCAATACTTCGGGAGGTGATAGTATCGGTCATTGTGAGAAAAAAGTTCATATGAACATGTGCCTACTTCTGAATGGTTACGGAGACAGAGCTGTTTGAATCTGATGCGCGCGCAGCTCTTCCTCCCCCTTCCCTCGCCTATAACCTTGAACCATGTAAGCTGTAATGTAAGCATGTAACATAAGCCAATCGACAGCTGACTGTTGTGAGTGACATTGTTTGGTGTTTGGAGCAGTGTTAAGAATGCCACACACCTTCACACCTGCCGAATATGCAGATATGGTGCATGTCTACGGTTTTTGCGATGGAAGTGCAACAGCTGCTGTTACAGAATACCGTCGACGGTTTCCGAACTGCAGAATTCCGGATCGAAGAGTGTTTACCAGGGTTTTCAACACATTGCGTGAGATTGGTACACTTCCCAGTGCTCAGTTTCATCTGAACGTGAAGGTCAACAAGATGTGGATGAAGTGGAAAACACTCTTCAGTTGGTAGAGCGTAGTCCTACTACTAGCTCACGAAGAATTTCTACACGTCTTGGTGTACCACACACAAGAGTATGGCGAACATTACGTGAGGAAGGCTTGCATCCATATCATGTACAGCGTGTACAACACCTTCAACCAGGAGACGCTGCCATGCGACTGGAATTTTGTTATTGGGTAAATTCTAATCGCCGATTGCTTCGATTAATACTGTTCACCGATGAAGCTACTTTCACCCGTGACGATATCAATAACACTCGTAACTCTCATCGGTGGTCAGACGAAAATCCAAATGCCACTGCGGAAACAAATTTTCAACATCGCTTCTCTGCCAATGTGTGGTGCGGTATCATCGATGATCAGCTGATTGGCCCTGTTACTTTAGAGAATCGTCTTGCAGGACAAAGTTACCTAGAATTTCTGCAAAATGAATTGCCAGGACTATTGGAGGATGTTCCTTTGGTTACACGCGCTGGTATGTATTTTCAGCATGACGGAGCTCCCCCACATTCTACCCGTCTGGTGATGTAATACCTAAATCAAACTTTCCCTGGTCGATGGATCGGCCGTGGTGGTCCCATTCAATAGCCACCAAGGTCTCCAGACCTCTCTCCGTTAGATTATTATTGTTTGTGGGGGTGGATGAAAAGTCAAGTTTACAAAAGAAAGGTAGATACACGAGACGAATTGCTCGCGCGCATTTTGGATGCTGCTGCCCGCATAAACGAACGTCAAGATCAACTCAGACGAACAACACGCGATCTTCGCACACTAGTTGCAAAGTGTATTGAGGTTGACGGTGAGATTTTCGAAAACGTATTTTAAACTTTAACAAATTTGACATTTCTGTATCTGTTACCATTCAAAATGCCAATGTTTAAACATTAAATGTTAGAAACAGTAATTGGTTTCTCTTTCTTGATTACCATTAACAATGTTTTTGTATTTGTAGATTCAAACAGCTCTATCTCCGTAACCATTCAGAATTAGACACATGTTCATATTAACTTTTTTTTCTTACAAGCAATACCTTAATTGGCTTGGGTTGAACTTTATTATTGACTCTCTAGGAAATGCTTGTGAATTGCCTGAGGAATGGTTTGATTACTTTTCTACCTCTGCCTGGCTGTTACCAACTGTCCTCCAGTCTTCTTCTGCACATTCTTTCTCCCTCCAGTATTGCGAATTTAGATATTCCCCTTGCATTGGTTAAAATATGTTCTTTCATCTTTTTCCCATTTGATCCTGGAACTTACAAACAAGTTTAAATGCATTATATTATGTGTTTCCCAAATTCCTAAATGTTTTGTTTTTTAATTAACTTATGTTATCCATTTAACAGTAATAAATGATTTTAATATTTATTTCAAGTACTATTTCAACACTAAGGCTGTTTACAAATACATGATTTGATAAAATAGATGTGTGACATGATGTGACCTATTCTCTCGCAGCCTATTGGTTGAACAAGTGACAAACCTAGTAATCTGGCAGAACTCTGTCAAAGAAACAGTTCACTGGATCCATTCTACAAGAGCATCTTGCAAATGATCTGATGAAGTTTGAGTATTGAATAACTTTGTGGCGAAAAACAGTAAATAGGTAAATTATAAACACCCGTGGACAGTATCTAAAATGCTTTGATAGATTTTCATAAATTCAGTAACATATAAATAAATTTCCGTGTCTTTATAAAGAAAGTTAAGAAAAATATTTTTTGTCTTAAAAGGGAGCGCTGGCAACTTTTACACAAGCTGCTGAAAAGGCCGCCAGATTTGCCTGTAAAAGAATGGACATTTAATATTCTGTTCTTGCATTCGTGATGGAAACTACTAAAGAAATTAAAGAAATGTATTTATATATTTTCTCTGTATACTGTATATTTGACTTGTATTTATTTCCGATGTATGAGATTAATTGTCTGCTGCTCCCCGACTTTTTATATAGTAAAACTCAGGTTCCGCCCAAATATAGATTTTTATAAAAAATAAATAAGTTACCACTAAAACCAAAATCTGGTTTAACAATTAAATTAATATTTTTTATGAGGGTAATTCAATAAGTATCCGCACTTTTTATTTTCACAATTTCATTTTCACATCTGATAGATTATAAACACATCACTTCTCAACATAGTCTCCCTGTTTCTCAATACACTTAATCCAGCGATATACAAGCTTCCTAATGCCATCACAAAAGAATGTTTTTGGCTGTGTGCGTAGCCAATTATGCACCGCCTCCTTCAGGTCATCATCGCCTTGGAATCGCTGACCTCTCAAAGCGTCTTTTCGTGGTCCAAACAGGTAAAAATCCTAGGGTGCCAGGTGTGGACTGTAGGCTGGATGGTCAAGAACTTCAAATTTAAGTTCTTGAAGGCATTTTCTAGTCTGTGCAGTGGTATGAGGGCGCGCATTGTCGTGTAACAGAATAACACCTTCCGACAATCTCCCTCTCCGTTTTGTGCGAATTGCTTGCTTTAACTCATTCCGAAGCATGTCAGAATACGATGCACTTGTTACTGTAGTTCCACACTCTAGATAATGTTCAAGGTTGTCATTATTATTATTCGTATTCTGACATTCTTCGGAATGAGTTAAAGCAAGCAATTCGCACAAAACGGAGAGGAAGATTGTCGGAAGGTGTTATTCTATTACACGAAAATGCGCGCCCTCATACCACTGCACAGACTAGAAAATGCCTTCAAGAACTTAAATTTGAAGTTCTCGACTATCCACCCTACAGTCCAGACCTGGCACCTCGGATTTTTACCTGTTTGGACCACTAAAAGACGCTTTGAGGGGTTAGCGATTCCAAGGCGATGATGACCTGATGGAGGCGGTGCATGATTGGCTACGCACAAAGCCAAAAACATTCTTTTGTGATGGCATTAGGATGCTCGGAGATCGCTGGAATAAGTGTATTGAGAAACAGGGAGCCTATGTTGAGAAGTGATGTGTTTATAATCTATCAGATGTGAAAATAAAATTGTGAAATTAAAAGAGCAGATACTTATTGAATTACTCTCGTATAATATGCTTAGAAGTAATATTTGTACACAGTAAACTCTCGTCCAACGGGTATTTGTCCACGTGAATTTGCTTATACATGGAAAAATAAATGCGAACAATTATTTGCCGAAAGCGGAAAATTTGATTATACACGGTGCGCCAAAAACGCTCTAATACAGTATTACTTTACCTGTGACAATGCCCGCTCTAGTGTTTTCTCCTACACTCTCCAACACTCCCGCATCTCCCTCCCTCACGCGTCAACACTCGTATCACCCTTTCTCAGTCCCGCTACCGCGTTAAGTTCAGTGAAGTTGTGTTGGATTGTTTTTGTGTATTTTGCTATTCCCCTTAGACAGCAGTATGGCACCAAAATGTAAAGCATCTGCAAGTGATAGTGAAGAGAAGAAAAGTCGTAAGGTTATGACATTAGCCGAAAATAAAGATTCTCGATATGTTGCGTGGTGGTTTGAGCATAACATCACTTGGCTGTGAGTATCACGTGAATGAGTCTACCATACGCACCATCCGAAAGAGTGAAGAAAAGATACGTGTTATTTTCATTTAATATATTTATATTTATCATAGGTAAATATCATTATGTTTATAATTTTATGTTCTTATTTCATATACAATATAGATAGGGAAATTCATTTAAGTGTGAATAAACAATTTATGTATCTAAGTATTAATGAGAGACGTTACGCGGCCGCGTTCGCGTATCCCCATTTATCCCATAAGGTATTAAGTTTGTCCAACGCGGATTTACCTAACGCGCCGTTCTCAAGGAACCTAACCCCCGCGTTGGAAGAGGGTTTACAGTATATTAATACAAAACTTGTTTCAAATAATTCGATAGAATCTTTTATGTGGTGTAAAAGGAAAAAAAAAAAAAAAGTTACCCTAAAAATAAAATCTACTTTTATTATAATATTGGTGGTGGGGGTGTGGGTTCTGTCTATGGTTGTGAGGTATGGCATGTTCGCATGTATCTTGTTAGTTTTGAGTAAGGTAATCTCAGGGTTCGCATCTATTTTGTTATAATAGAACTGCGTTAATTCTCCTTTACGTCTGTACATTATGTGCTTGTGTCTTGTTATTATTTTACATGAGCTATTTGTGAAGGGAAATGTAAGGTATTCTAAGGGTTCGCGTGTATTTTTTGGGATAGAACTGCGTTAATTCACCTTTATGTCATATACGATGTGCGTGTGTGTTTTTGAGGCGAAACGATGCTAATTCTTCTTTATATGTACGTACAAGGAAATAACTGTGTACGTCCTATACGACTGACTGTGAAGCGTTTACAGTTGGCTTCCTTCTAAGCGAGATGGCTGAGATGCTGAAGACACCATTATGCGATGCGCCATGGCTACGAATGGATGTCTTCTCTCCTCCTTGTGTTTTACTTTAGGCTACCCACCTTTGGGGTCTAACCCCGGCCCTCCGCTACATATATACACAATTCATATATATATATATATAAATAAGAAGCTTTGTCTTCTCTATACATGCATACACACCCATATATATATATTTCATATATATAAATATCATTTTTTGGGGGGGTGATTATTGTTGCATAACCCTACTCACCCCTTGGAGGGTTGGGATGATTAAAAATACTCATAATGCAGCATGCAATGTTGCAAGTTGTAGTGTTTCAAGTTGCAATGTTGCATTGCAATTGCACTCGACCTTTTTGCGGGTATACTACTGGATGATGGTCAGAATAAAAATTCACATAAGTTATTATTAGTAGAGCATCCATCATTTTCTTTTTCAACAGTGAACTTAATAGATGGGACAAAATTTTTGACTCTTCCAAGGAATTCGTCAACTTCCAAATTGTTAGGCCAAAAGCACAAAAATATCATTTACAGTATATACCAGTACCAGACAAGGTTAAAATTAACATTAATGGGCAAAATTCTACTTTCCAAAAATATTGCCCACTATTGTTAATTGCATCACATACACACACACACACACACACACACACACACACACACACACACACACACACATATATATATATATATATATATATATATATATATACCTATATGTATATATATACACATACACGAGGTGTGATAAAAAAGTTCGGTAAATAGTCCCGCAACTAATGAACGCTTGTCACTAGGTGATGTCAGTGTGTATGGCTGATGACGTCACCTTGGCCACTTGTCACATGCCAACAAACACCATTCAACTACGCACCAGTGCGCCGTGTCATTGCTTTGTGTGAGGTCGTTTTTGTGGCGTCTGGCGATTTTGCAGAAAATGTCGAAATTTGAGCAACGTGCAAACATCAAATTTTGTTTTAAACTTGGTAAGACGGCTACAGAAACGCATGGAATGCTTGCAGCTGTCTACGGACATGAAGTTGTTCTAAACAAGACTGCAAGTGGTTTGGAAGTTTTCGAGAAGGAAATGAGTCTTTGGAAGATGATGAAGGAAGTGGTCTTACATCCATCTTGTTTGTAATAACTTCATCTCCGTAGACAGCTGCAAGCATTCCGTGCGTTTCTGTAGCCGTCTTACCAAGTTTAAAACAAAATTTGATGTTTGCACGTTGCTCAAATTTCGACATTCTCTGCAAAATCCCCAGACGCCACAAAAAGGCCCTCACACAAAGCAATGTCACGGCGCACTGGTGCGTAGTTGAATGGTGTTTGTTGACATCTGGCAAGTGGCCAAGGTGACGTCATCAGCCATACACACTGACATCACCTAGTGACACGCGTTCACTAGTTGCGGGACTATTTACCGAACTTTTTGATCACACCTCGTATATATACAGGGCGTCCCAAAAAAATGTATACACACTTTAAATAATTATAAAGGCAGTGTTTATTAAAATACATTTCATTTTCAAAATGTAATAGAATCTACAGACATTATTTAATTGTTTTGTCAACGCCTGTTTTCAAACTGACGTCCGTTCTGGTCCAGGCACTGCTGATAACGCGAAGCAATGGAATCGCAAACATCACGAAACATTTCGTTTGGTATTTGTGTGCATTCTCGTTCAATGGCTGCTCTCAATTCAGCGACTGTTGCAGGTTTTATAGCGTAGACTTTGTCTTTTAAGTATCCCCATAAAAAAAGTCTAGTGGTGTGAGGTCTGGTGAACGCGGAGGGTATTCTACGAAACCCCTTCGTCCAATCCACATCCACATCGTGCCAAGTACCACTAGCAATACTCCACTCTTCGGTCCGGATCATCTTCATTAATAGCATGGACTAATCTTGGAATGTAACTTTTCCATTGACAGCGCTTCAAAATGCGTTGGACAGACGATTCTGAAATTCCTACCTCACGACTCGCTTGCCGCACAGATTTTCTTGGACTTTGGTGATACATTTCCAGTACTCTTTCTTGCTTTGTGGGGCTTGTCGATGTCCGTCGTCTTCCGGAACGCTTCTTGTGGACATTCTGAACAGTTCCATCGGCTTCTAACTTATCTCTAATTCGAGTGATGGTAAGTCGCGTTGGTGGATCTGTTTGAAACTCCCTCCTAAACTGTCTTTGCACTTCAACTGCGTTTTCACACTTCCAGTAGCATTTTAGAATGAATTTCCTTTGTTCAAAGCTTAGTCTGACTGCCATTATTAATTCTAATGGGTTTAACTTGGAAAGAAAGAAACATCAATTGAGCTATCAGCTGTTAAAGTGTGTATACATTTTTTTGGGACGCCCTGTATATATGTATGTGTGTGTGTGATGCGCCTCATAGTAGGCTTATAGGATTTCAACAGTGCTTCGTAACTTTCGCTACGGTACTTCATTTTCAAAGTATGTAGCGAATGGGAATAAAATAAAAAACAGCAATAGGCAATTCTCAATGAGGCCCAAATATCCTTTAGAGACCTCCGTGTAAACACAGCCAAAAGTAAAATTTGTCACAGCGTCAATGAAGGAAAGTGCAATTCTTTGTTGCAGTCAAAACTATATCGAAGAAGATTCATTCAGATAACAACAGTCTGACAACGATAAACATGTTCTTGGATAATGAGAACTTCAATTCGTAATGCTCGAAACAGGCAAACTTCAAGAAGGAGAATCAGAACAAAGAAAAGCCAACCGTTATAACCAGGAATAAAAGAAACCAGCTTTAATTAAAATTTTCAAGTCTAAGTTTCGGAACTCAGTATCCAGACGTGTCGCGGACAACATCTATCAGTTTTTGGCCCATATAGACTCAGTTTTCACTCGCGTCCGCTAAAGTACCATCAAAGAAATTCTTTGGCCGATAGATATTAAACATTCTCTTCATTTTGTAAGTGTTTAAACATTCCACAAATATAGGCCTTCACTTTTGTGTCTGTACAATTTAACCCTTTAACGTCGACCGTTGCCTTATGGCAACATGAGCTTGACAATCGATTTTGAGCCTGATGATCTGAATTTTGAACCTTATGATCTGACTATTAGAGGTTATTTTGGCTTGAACAGGAAAAAAAAAAATAATTCAGGCATGAAAGAGTTAAGTTAATGTAAGTAATCTGTAATCTGTTGTTTGTAACTTTTGTTTAATAAAGCAAGAAAACCTGCCATATTCTTACCCTGAGAAAGTAATTAACTATTAACATTCAAAGCCTACATCAAACATAAAATTTCGTGTGTGTGTCTGTGTGTGTGTGTGTGTGTGTGTGTGTGTGTTGTGTGTACCAGTTTATAGGCATTAATTTATAGGCTACCGACTCACTGCAGTTATTTTTGTGTGCTATAATTTTAATTAATGACGTAGTTGAGTAGTTTATGAGGGTCACCAGATACCGTTCTTTCTGTTGCTTCCCTTTGTCAGGAGATGATAAGTTCCGGCGGAAGATCACTAAAATCTTATCAGAATCCCAAAATGGCTCCAGAGCTACTGTCTTATGTTAGGTACTTTAATTGTTGTTTTACTCGTTGCTTTTTGATTCGTATGTTTCCAACGGAAGACTCGTTTATGATCGTGGGAAGTGACCCTGAGTTGCGCAGGCACTATTATATATATATATATATATATATATATATATATATATATATATACAGGGTGGGTAAAAAAAGTGACCGCTTAGAGGTAAACTGTCATATTAAAAAATGTAGGGGACTAGAGCTCCCAAACTAACTTCATGGATGCTTACCTTAGCATGTTGTTCGTCTTAATTGAGAAGTTGCTTGATGTGTCCCCCTTCCTGCTCAATGCAGGCCTCCAAACGTGGACGCCACTGATCAATACACCTGTTTACATATCGTTCAGACACCTTCTCCCACTTTCTCCCAGCCGAGCAGAATTCTTTTGCGTTGTCCATCTAAGGGAGTTCCAAAAAACCTTAGCCCCCCATTTGCAGCTTACATGTTTACTTATATCGAAACAGTTTTTAGTGATTATAAACATATATAAAATTCTTTATTTATTGCAGGTATTAAAATTACTCTAGCTGATAAAGTGATAATATAATGGCTTCTCAATTAATTGGTGATTCGGAGAGGCAACGCGTGATAGATCGCATACGAGCAATAACATTTCGGGAAGCTCGTGATGCTGGAGCCACCTTTATAACACTCATGGGTTGCCAAAAAGTTGCGAAGAAGTGAGGACTTCGTCAAAAGAAATTGGAATAAAACTTTGGATGAATGTGAAATGGATACAACCAAATCTGGGGGCCCAAATTTGCCACTCTCTCAGGAAAAAAAGAACATCATTCAAAGCGGTACGCGTAAGCGGAAAAACAGCTGTGCTAAACTTTCTAGGCAAGGTTTAAAGCCTTGGCATGAACTTCCAAAGCCAAGAAAAACTCAACTTAACATCGATGACAGAATGTGGTTTGCCCATTATCTTGAAGATTGGGATGTGGATGATTTCATGCATTTAGCTGTCTCCGATGAATTTTTTGTTTACATAACACGTCGGCCTAACTACCAAAATGATCGAGTATTGGCCACAACACCAGTTGAAATCGATGACAATGAACATTATCGCGAATTATTAAAAAGTCCAGACGGTGTTGGTGTGTTTGTTTTGTTCACTACAAAGAAGCTCATGTGGGTGCTGAAACCAAATGGTCAGAGTTGGGATGGACAGTATTTTCGTGATATTATTCTATCCCAGCATGTCATTCCTTTTCTAAGAAACCCAAACAATGTTATGGATGTCGATCAGGTCAAACTTCTGCACGATAAGGCACCCTGCTTTAAGCCATTAGCCATTCAACAGATGTTGCGGAACCATGAGATCGATTTCTTTGGAAATGAAGAATGGCCAGGAAATTCTCCTGACCTGACCGTCTGTGAACACATTGGATCAGTTATAAAGGACAAGGTTGAATGTCTCTTGTTTCAAGAACCTGCAGCATATCGATTTTCGAAGAATACAATGACGCAACACATTGAAACTGTTTTAGCAAATTTGCGTAACGATCAAGATCTACTCACGTCACTTTTGGCAAGCTACCCAAAGCAAATTCAGGCTGTCTTGGAAGCCAATGGCGGGAACACCAAGTTTTAATTGTTTCTCATTAAATGCAGGATCAAATTCTCTTTTGTAAGGTATGTTTAATTTTACGATACCTCTAATGGTTTAGGCCATGGGCAGGGAGGGGGCTAAGGTTTATTGGAGCCCCTGTATATCTTTCACTCTGTCTAACTGATATTCGACGAATTAGTGGTGAAAGATATACTTTCTAACAAGATGGAGCCCCTCCTCACAGAGCACGTCAAACTGTCACATTCCTTGAGAACGAAACACCGTATTTTATCGAACCCAATATGTGCCGGCTAGTAGCTCCGATCTTTCACCACTAGATTATGGTGTTTGGGAAGCCCTGAAGTCCAAAGTTTACATCCCTGGCTCCAATATAAGAGACATAGATGAACTACACGAAAGAATTCTACTCGGCTGGGAGAAGGTGTCTCAACGATATGTAAACAAGTGTACTGATGATTGGCGTCCAGGTTTGGAGGCCTTCGTTGAGCAGGAAGGGGGACACATCGAACAACTTCTCAATTAAGACAACAATATGCTAAGGTAAGCATCTATGGGGTCATTCAAAAACCACGTGGTCCTTTTTCAGGTGGTTTTCAAACCCATTCCCCCGCTTATGGTCATTTGTGGCCAATGACTTAAAGCCCCCTCCAAAACCACGTGGTCTTCTGATGTCATCCCCACCCCTTCTTAATCTTATGTAAAGTGTATGGTGCCATATTAGATTTCTCATATTATTGAGAGGTAATGAGGTAAATGAACAATTAAAAGGCATATCTTCTAAATAAAATGTATTAATTGTTTGTTTCTAACTGAAAATAATATCTTGACTAATATATTATAAACAGGATATTTTAATTCTTAGTATTGACCACGTGGTTAAACGTCAAGACCCCTCTCTCCCATGTGGCCCTTGGTGGTCAAATAAGGAACCCCTCCCCCCCTTTAAGGACCACGTGGTTTTTGAATGGCTAATATGAAGTTCGGGAGCTCTAGTCCCTTTACGTTTTTTAATATGACAGAGTATCTCTAAGGGGTCACTTTTTTTACCCACCCTATATATATATAGTATAACGCGTAACACCGTTTCTCGTTGATCAGCGAAGTTAAGCGACATTGGTTCGGATAATAGTTGCATGGGAGGCCGTCCTCTGCGCTCAGACTCTGTTGCGTGGTTCGAGTCCCACGTAAAGCTGTATGTCCCCTCCATCATATGACCTTAGATTTTGTGAACGAGGTTAAACAACCCCATTATTACTTATATATAAGTAATAACAAGTTAAAAACTGAGAAATTTTATTGAATGGATTGTTGTTGCTTTCGCAATGTTCACGGATTAAGGATTTAACTGGTTTGCTTAATGGTAAAGAGGTACGGCTACCAATGCCACTATGCTCATCATATATATATATTTTAACTGCAAACAACACACAGTATAATTAATGTAAAGAACGACGCTTGTGTAGAAGAGCGTCCGCACAAGATGAGGAGAGAGAACAAGAAAATGAAAAATGAGGCACCTCCCAGGAATCGAACCCGGGATCATCTAATTGCGGTGGGATGTGCTAATCACTGCACCAAGGTCCCCGATCAGTCACAACTCGGGGACCTTGGTGCAGTGGTTAGCATATCTGACCGGCAAATGGATGATCCCGGGTTCGATTCCTGGGAGGTGCCTCATTTTTTATTCGCTCGTTCTCTCTCCCCGTCTTGTGCGGACGTTTCTTCTACACAAGCGTCGTTCTTCACACACACACACACATATTATATATATATATATATATATATATATATATATATTCGAAGTCAGCACTTTTTGAGAAGGCGAGAGCGCTACTACTCCTCATGGGTTCAAATTGTGGTAGAGTTATTTTTGCATTATGCAAAATTATGCGTGTTCATTCGTGATATTACACACACACAGACACACACACACACATACACACACACACACACATAATATATATATATATATATATATATAGAGAGAGAGAGAGAGAGAGAGAGAGAGAGAGAGGGGAGAGAGAGAGAGAGACTCTCCAATTATTTTTGTATGTAGGTCTCATATTTGAAATTGGAATAATAAAATTTTGTAGGTGATCCAGATGTTGCAATATATATCGTATTGTTTCGTAACGTTGGTATCACACCGAGAATATTAATCACTGCTCCCATTAATGTGGTTCTTATCTTGGATCGTCAATGATCCAAAATCAGTTTTGGAATTGGCAATAATTTTTACTGACCAACAGTTAGCAAAGGCTTCACAAAATTCAATTGATGAGTTTGCTGCGAAAATGCCCAGAGAATTAAGCCTTCAGTAAATACTTGATAATTGACAGTTTTAAATTCGGTGAATAAGTTGTTTACATTTTTAAAATAACGTAAAATGTGTTTGCGTACGAACTGCCACTGTTTTGCTTTGAGACGCGCTATATACAGTATATGGCAGAAAGACGAAGAGACATTTGTGTAAGAGAGAGGCCATACCTGTATGAGAGCCACTCAAGGTTGGAAATATGCAAACTGTATTTGTTTCTTCTTGTCTTCAGCGGAAAGGAGTTGGACAGCAGTACCATCGCTGGAGTGATTCTCACATTCTATCTTCTGCATAAGTCTTGTACAATGAAGTTCAGCTTCCGTCCTAATATACTGAATGACAGCGACCGTTCAGATTCGTCCTCAGTTATTGTCGTTTTTTTACTTTTTTACATCTGTTCAACGAGATCCAACTAAAGTAAATTAACCTTGGTTAAACTTGTTTTGCTTCCGCCTGAATTTTTCATTCTAACGAAGGTCAAGCTTGTCACTCCACCTGAGACCTACAGTTTAACTTGGAATCCGAATCACGCCCCACCACGGGCGGTCAGAAATTACAAAGTCTTCGCCCGGACTCGATCTCACGACTTCCCGATCAGCAGCCCAGTGTCTTAACTACTAGTCTACCCAGGGTACGCATTTATCTACCAACCAATTTTTATTGTCTGGAAGGATGAACAGTTGGGTTTTGCTGCGCGCCGCCGAGCGTCACCCGGTTTCGATCCCGGGGCCGATGGATTCATAGTAGGGTTGGTAGTGCTCCAAGTTTGTTGGCTCCAGCTCCGGAGTGCTCCAATGACTAAACTACTGCTCCAGGCCGGCTCCAGAGCCGAGAGTGACCCCCAGTTCCAGCTCTGGAGTTTCTCCACTAACGCAGTTCCAGCTCCAGAGCTGCTCCACTAGCCCCGTAACCTCGTATGACTTGTCACTTATAGAAATTCATATGGTGCATGCTGCCGTTGATTTATTTTCTATTTTGAACTTGAAATTGCCAGTGTGTGCAAGAGTGCTTGCATTTTGTGTACAGTGCCTATCTTCGGATTTATTCAACGTAATGGTGATGCATAGTTGTGAGTGTTGCAATTTGCATAATTCTCTGAGTTGTAAGTGTGAAAGTTTCTAATAAATACCAAGTGCTTGCATCGTTTATACAGCTTCAATTTTCGTTGGTCAGATTAATGGTTTTAGGGTGCTCAACAGTAGCTGATTTTTATGACATTATAATCTGTTTATGAAAAACATGTCCTTTTCTCGTAATCGTACGATTTACTATCCATACTTGGCAAACTGGTACGGTCAGGACACTATATTACGATCAAAAAATACAATACGCATATTCATACACTCAACATCAGCGGTCCGGTTTGTCTACAATTAGTATTTTACATGCTCAAAGAAAACCGTTCAACGTCAAACCATCCAAAACACCAATCTCCTAGCTCCCATCCCCTTACCTTGTTGACATTCACTCTACCAGTGATGTAGTCGAGACCACCAAGTCCGAGACTGAGACCGAGACCTGATCCTGTGAGACCAAGATCGAGACCGAGATCAAAGGTTCGAGATCGAGATCTACCTTCCGAAATCGAGACCCTTAAAATTCGAGACCGAGATCGAGATCTACCTTCCGAAATCGAGACCCTTAAAATTCGAGACCGAGATCGAGATCGAGACCAAGCTCATGCCCTTTCAATTTGTTTTACAGTACTATGGAAATTAGACTATGTTAAGTATATTAATAAACTAATAACTACTTTCTCAGATGTAGTGTGTTGAATGCAAAAAGTGTAGCCTATAAATTAACAAATGAATATATATATATACGTATTTTTTATTTATTTACTTCTTTTATATCTGTTACAGAAGGTTTAATGAACGTACCCACTACCCAGTTTGACTTGTGCATTTATTTAAAGCAAGATAGGTGCTCATTACAATTAAGGAACATCAGCATGCTCAGAAGATCTGCTGAAGTTCGACTTCTGTGGGGCCTCATTATTATGCCTCCATGGCTAAATACACGCTCAATTGGAGCACTAGAGGCAGGCACTGTTAAAACAGTCGTGGGAATATTGGCCAGTGATGGGAATTTATCCCTTTCCTGGTGCCAAAACTTTATTGGAGAGCAGTTGTCTAAAATATGAAATTCAGCGATCTCTAAGAGGTACCGCAGCAACTGTTCCCTGCGGTTCAAAATCTTCCCAGTTTCAACGTTCTTCTGCTTGGACCGATAGCTTTGATATTTTGCCATTAGTCTCGGAACTTTGGTTTGACTGTTTTATTTCGTGATCACTGCTGTGAGAATGAGCGCTGTCTCTCTGTATCTGCTCATTCTCCGTGCTTGATTTCCTGTATAGCATTTTTCCAACACCATTTCTATGAAAAATAAATTGACATACCGGTACTATAAACAGAGGCATGGCAATTAGCATAAGGTCTAAATAATATATATACAGTATATATATATAATTATACATATATACATACACATACTGTATATATACATATACATATATACATATATATATATATATATATATATATATATATATATACATATGATACACACAGACCGTGCATGGAACAAGGAACTCTTCTGGGATAATTAAATCCACTATAGTCCGAATAAGTAATGGTAAATGACAAATACCAGAGTTTTTTTTTCATGATGCTAGCCCGACGTGAGCAACGGGTCACTCGCAAAGAGGTCCCATAGATATAGCTTCCTCACCAGCTATCTGCAAAGCAGACAGGATCCAGCTTGAGTTCCTTGTTCCATGCACAGTCTGTGTGTATCATAAAAAACTCAGGGGACCATTCTGAGTTCATTCCCATATATACATATATATATATATACACATATATACATATACATATATATATACATATACATATATATATATATATATATATACATACATTCATATATATACATAGATATATATATATACATATATATACATATACACATATATGTATATACATATACATATATACATATATATACATACATACCTATATACATACATACATATATACATACATACATATATACATATATATATAGATACATATATAGTCCTATTATATTGAGATATTTCGAAAAAGCTATCTCTATCTACGTTATCGAACCCATTCATAATTTTGAAAACCTGGATTAGATCACCCCATAACCTCCTAGTCTCGAATGTTGTCAATTTTAACTCCTTAAGCCTGTCCTCGTACGACTTTGACCTAAGCGACGGAATCATCTTAGCTGCTCGTCTTTGAACTCTTTCGATTTTGTCTATATCTTTGCGCATAGGCGGATTCCAAAATTGGACCGCGTACTCCAAATGGGGTCTAACTAATGATTTATAAAGAGGAACTATAATATCGCTCGATTTGTACTCAAAATTTCGAGCTATAAAACCTAACACTTTGTTCGCCTTATTGACCGCTGCTGTACTTTGTTTCGCTACTTTTAAATCACTAGTGACTATAACTCCTAAATCTTTTTCCTGCTCTACGCTTGTTATATCTTTCCCTGACATACTATACTATAGTTGTTTCGTAACAACAAATTGTCTTTATCGCACTTTTGTTGCCTATAAGCCCTATCTCTACTCTTTATAATGTCTCCTACTCTAGAAGTAAACCACAAGGGCTTGTTGTTTAATTTCGCACGCTTAATTTTGTACGGTACACATTCCTTATTTATAGTCCTAAATACTGTTTCGAACGATTCCCACATTAGTTTTGCGTTGGAGTTCCCCATCACGTTTTCCCAATTGACGTGTGACAATTTATTTCGAAATTTACAAAAGTCTGCGTGCTGGAAGTTAGGAATTTTAGTCGAGTTAGTTGGTTTCGAGTGACTTACTGAGAGGACAAACTCTACCA